>JAGSXI010000005.1:0-600000 GCA_019285895.1 Metschnikowia australis
CATCACCTCAATAAAATACTGTAATATATCATCACCATAATAAAATACAGTAATGCATCATCACTACAAGACAACACCATAATTAAATACTGTAATATAATATCACTAAAATAAATATCACCATAATAAAATACTGTAATATATAATTACCACAAGACATCACCATAATTAAATACTGTAATATATCTTCACCACAAGACAACACCATAATTAAATACTGTAATATAAAATCACCACAATACATCACCATAATTAAATACTGTAATATATCTTCACCACAAGACAACACCATAATAAAATACTGTAATATAAAATCACCACAATACATCACCTCAATAAAATACTGTAATGCATCATCACTACAAGACAACACCATAATTAAATACTGTAATATAAAATCACCACAATACATCACCTCAATAAAATACTGTAATATATCATCACCATAATAAAATACTGTAATGCATCATCACTACAAGACATCACCATAATAAAATACTGTAATATATCATCACCAAAATACATCACCATAATAAAATACTGTAATACATCATCACCATAATAAAATACTGTAATGCATCATCACTACAAGACATCACCATAATAAAATACTGTAATATATCATCACCAAAATACATCACCATAATAAAATACTGTAATACATCATCACCATAATAAAATACTGTAATGCATCATCACTACAAGACATCACCATAATAAAATACTGTAATATATCATCACCAAAATACATCACCATAATAAAATACTGTAATACATCATCACCAAAAATATCACCTCAAACCATGCGCGGGTTATACGTGTTTGCAAGGTTGGCGCCGCCGTTGGCATCGATATCAATGGCCCCCGCCAAATCCGCCTGAGCCTGGATCTGGCTATACTGTGTCTCCGGGCCCAAAAGCTGGCCCGCGCCGAAAAGCTGGCCCGCGTCCTCTGACAGGTAACCCGACTCTCGTGTTTCGGGCATGGGTGCCACGCCCGGGCCATTGTTGCTGAAATCCAGCAGCGCCCCGCCCAGACCGTCCAGAATGCCCAAGAAATGCGGCGAGTTCTCGGGGTTTCTCATCCAGAACGGGTCTTGCATGTTGATGCCGAGCATGTCGCCAATCTGCGGATTGAAGTCAAAGCCACTGAACGACGAGTGCTCGCCTCTGGTGCGGCAGTCTTTGGAGGCCTGCTTCATGATGGCGATGTTGTCGAGGATCTTGCGCATCAAGGCGAGGTTGCTGCGGGACCAGAGAAAGATGTTCTCCTGCACGAGCTTGGAGATGGACGAGTGCAAGCCCAAGAGCGTGTGGATTTGCGCCTCCACCTGCAAAATGAAGCCGCCGTTGTCTTCGTGGATGAAGTCGTGCAGATTCATACTGATCAAGATGAACGTCACCACCATGCCCTGGTAGATGAAGGACGCGAAGAACGGGTCGCGGCACACAAACACCTTGTCGAGGCGGATGTCCTCGGTGGCCCCGGCAGCCTCGAGCGTCCGCGGGATCTCCTTCTTGACGAACTCGGACACGAGCTCGCACGTGTGCTCGTAGAACAAGAGGATGGAGCCCATGATGTAGCCGAGCGCGTCCTTGTGTGGCGGCAGCTGGTCCATGGACGGCTGCAACAACTTGACCCGGTTGACGTGCAACACCACCAAGTCCACGAGCACGTCGCGCCGCGTGACCGTGGACGGCATGTCCGTGAGCGGGTCGATTTTCTTGACCACGCCGTCGACCAGCGCCGCGTACCGCAGACCCAAGTAGTACAAGAGCTTGCCGATCTCCGCGCTGAACTGCGCGTTGATGGCCCACACGCTGTCCATGGAAAACTGCGCCAAGTGGCTATCGATCATGTTGGAGTTGCTGAGCCGCACACACTCGCTCAAGCCCAGCTTCAAGAGCGTATTGGTCAACGAGTCCAAGCTCCGCGCGTCCTCGACGTTGCAGGGGCTGGTCACGGGCAAGGACACGTGGTTGACCTGCACCATGATGGGGTTGGGCCGGCCCAAGATCAGGCACATCTGCGAGCTGAGGTTGCGCAACGCAAACCACACGCGGAGCTTGGGCAACTCGTCCGCGTAGAAGTCGCCGCAGGCGTCCTTGGACCGCGTGTCGGAGTCGTCAAAGTCCTGCCCGCCATAGGCCAGCGACGTCGGCTTGGTCGCCACGTGCAACCCGAGCGCATATGCGATGGAGCAGCAGTGGAACATCATGGACCACGACTCCTCGTACCGCTGCTCGATGAACTCCCACTCGGTGTAGAGGATGTACGCCTGCACCGTGACGTAGGACTCGTTGACGAGGTTGTGGCGGAGGCGCGAGAAGCTGCGCAAAAGCCGTTTTTGCATGGGCCGGACGGCCGGCCACATCTGCGGGAGGCCCGCCACGGCCGGGCGGAAGAGCCCGTTGTACTGCGTCGGGCCGAGCCGCTGGAGCGCCAACATCAACACCATATGCAAGAGAAGCAAGTCGTCGCCGACCTCCCAATACAGGCCCGCCACGCACGCGTGCTCGTCGACGAACTGGACCACCTTGGCCTCGGAAATGAAGTAGTCGTAGGACCTGGTCTCGAAGAAGCTCCGCACGAGTGCCTTGATGGCCCGCACGTTGGCCTCCGGGTGCGCGGCGGGGTCCACGAGCCACGGCAACGACTGCTTCTGGGCATATTGCCGCCGGCCCCCGGAAGCCAGGTCCGACTCACAATCGCTGTCGGCGATCTTCAAGGGGTCGCTGGTCCACAGGTGGTGCTTGAGCGGCACGCCTGGGTCCAAGCCGCCGGCGCAGCTGGCGATCTTGTCGAAGTCCTCGGTCATGTTGTTGGCCAGGAGCGGGCCGTAGTACTTCTCGCCATTCTCCGTGGTCTCGCCGTGGATGCGGAAGGGGTGCGGGTGGTCCGAGTCCGAGTCTTCGGGCCGGAGCAGCTGGCGCTGGAACTCCTCGCGGATGTATTGGTTTTCCAACTCCAAGCGCCGCACCTGCTGCTCCAACTTGCACACGTTGGCAGGCGACGGTGCTTTGGCAGGCTCCGTCAGGTCCGACGCACTGGACTCGCTTCTGTTGGCCTCGAGGCCTTCGTCAAAAGACACGTTGCGGAACTTGGAGGGGAACTGGCACGGCACGTTGTGCCTGATGCACTGGTTGCACGGTTTGCGCTTGTTGCACTTGATTTTGCGGCGGCGGCACCGGAAGCACGAGATGGGGAGTTCGTTCATGTGGACTTCTGTTCGTGTTTGCGGGCACGCTGCTGGCCGGCTATGTTTGTTGCTTTTCGGCTCCGGTCTGCCTGGTGAGCTCTGGGGTTTCCTGGTGAGCTCTGGGATTTCGTTTGCCGGGGCTCCTTCTACGATCTTGTCTGCCTAGCGGCTCTCTATTCAACCGGCTCCTCAGCAAACCGCTTGCACTGGTACAGCACTCTGTCTGCAAAAAACAAAGAGAGTAAGGTCTCTTCCCGTGGTGTTGCTGAATGTCTCAGCAGACCCCTCCAGGATAGTCAATCAGTATAGGAGGTCGTGCACCGCCTGCCAATGCAATCTGGTTTAAATGAGCACTGACTAGGACCGCCAGTTTCACCCGATTTCAGGTCTGAAGCTTCCAAGCACGCCTCACGAGTCACGCGTTCGGCTAGGGTAGAATGAGATACCCGCTCTGGCACAAGTATACAGTGTTGAGTGCTTGATGGCGTCTCTGTCTCAAATTCCCCTGTGATTAGAGATCTGGGTTCCTTATTCGGGCTCCGGAATTACACAGCGCAAATGACGCGAGCGCCCTGTGCAGAATGTTGCCGACGCGCGCCTGCAGCGAACGCGCACCGCCTCGCAACGGGCGCCGGGACCTCGCCTCGGACCTGCACCCAGACGATACATCTTCCGGTGGGTGCGGACTTCCGGGAGCCGTGTCGAGCCGGAATCAAAGTGCCCTCGGTATGTGGGCTGTTTGGGTGGAGCATGGCATTTGATGATGCAACTGGCTATTTGCAACGATAAAGCCGTTTTTCCTTATTCGGTAGGAAGCGTCGGTTTTTCGTGCGCCCTGTTTTCATGCACACAGGTCAAAAGCAAGGGTAGCCCTGCTCGTTGTTCCAGATGCAAAACGCCAGGGATCCATTCTTTATGTTTGGTGAGGATATTCTGGCGAGCGAAAGTGAAGAGCGAAATTCCGGTATCTTGTCTTGGTTTTTCTGGGATTTCTGTTCGAAGGAACCTACCGTATTTGTTGGGAGAATCGGCTTCCAGAGGGGTTTCTGTCAAAAATACGCCTGTTTGATATTCTTCTTCACATTTCAGAGCATGAAGGTCAGCACTCCAACTTTGCCAAAGCACATGCTGCTCAGGTGCTGTTCAACCGCTGGATGTCCGGTTTGAGTCATAGTGTTGTTCTTAGTTAAATGTCCTCTTTCATATGCGGTGACATGGGTGGGTGTAGGATGCAGCGGGAACTGGGAAGATGACAGAGATGACTTCTACATAGGAGAAGACAACTTGGAGATGATTTTGAGGGGAAATGGCAGTAAGAGATTTTTCGAAAGAGTATGGAGCGACCTTGGATGTTTGTGTTACGACATGTGACTCGGAGGTAACTAATTATCATGAACTAATGTCCTGGAGACGACCCTACATCCGAAAACCGGCAAAAATTAAGAACCAGTGGCTAAAATCTGATGAAATATTACTTGAATGTGGTGAGAAAGTCCAAACTCTGATCAACGGCTAAAGTGATGAAAAAAAGGCCAAAGTCTCATAAAAAAAATCTGATGAACAACTAACTGAAGTTTGGTATAGCTAATACATAATGTGGAGATAGCTCGACGGCACCAACATAACCCAAGGACCTGGGCAATATCACCAGCAAACGGCAACGTGTCTATGACTTCGAAACAGTATTAAACCTGGGCCTTGCTTCCTAAAAACAAAAAACACTCGGGTAACCCAATGACTTGCAAACACAATCTGACGGCTACTCGAAACAAACACAATTTGCCGAGTCCGACGACCCGGACATAATCACGACTCAAGACTTCTCAACCAAATAAACATACACCTCTCGACCGAAGACGGCAATGCCCAAAACAACCCCACCCACGGATTATGGACACCCTCCAATCTATAGATTCGGTTTCTTTCCTAACAATGGCTGAATATACTATACACGGGTCCCTAAAGGCACCTAACGACGGTCCGCACCGAAACTTCTCTTGCCGCTGAACAAATGCTTGGGCATGGCCGCGGCCGTGTGACGGTCGCCCTCTCCCTGCCTGGCCATTCTGTTTCTCTCTCTTCTGTGCAACTTGTTCATCCGCTCGGCCTGGGAACGCACAGCCCCATCCGCCACACCGTCGTTGTAACGGTCGGGCTGGTTTTGCGGCACAAGCTTGCGCTGAATCTTCTTCTGGATGCCCTGGTTGCGCTTCAAGATGTCTACTCCGCTCAACTCCTTCTTGTCGGGGCGTGCCCTGCTCTTCAACGCAGAGGTGTCGTGGCCCAAGGCCTCCATGTGGTCCTCCATCTGGCCGTAGGTCTTGCGGACGTGCTCACGCGGCATCATGGCCCTGTTCTTGAGCGCCTTCTTGTTCATCGAGTCCTGCACCATGACCTTGTGCTTGTTACGGATCCACTCGGCCTTCTCGCCAACGTCGCCCGCATCCTCGTCGTCCAAGTCCGAGTCCGAGTTGTAAAAGCCCTCGGCCTCCAAGCGCTCCTCCTCGTCCTCCAAGGCCTGCAACTTGGCCGCGATGTCCGCGTCCAAAAAGTCGTAGACGTTTTTGCCGTCCAACACCTCCGGCATGGTGTCCTTCTTCCACTCGTCGTCCTCCAACATGTAGAAGTCCTTGAGGTTGATGTTGAACACACCGGCACCACCGTTACCGATCTCGATGTCCTTGGCCAAGAGCCTACGGTTGGGGTCCTCAGGGTCGTACTTGTCCAAGGCCTTGGCGCCCTCGGGAATGTGCGCAGGTCTGTCAAGCTCGTCACGCAGTTGCGGTCTGGCCACGTGAATCTTGTTCAACACGTTGGACACGCGGGCCAGGCCCTTCAACTTTTGCTCAATGCGTGCGGTCAACAACTTCTCACATGCTTGGTTGCGCACCTGCATCACATTCTCCTCCTCGTAGCAAGACGTGTGCATGATGTCCACGCCAGGCACGGAGTCCAACGTGGCCAAAAGCTCCTGCTTCTCCACCGCCAAGTCCTCGGTCTTGAGAATGTCGCTTTTGTTCATCACCACCATCACGGACTTGTTGGCGAATAACGGCTTGATCAGGTGAAAGAGCTTAACCTGCTGCTCGATGGAAAAGCCACACTGCTCGGACAAGTCCATGAAGTACAACACACACGAGCGCAAATGCGCGATGGCGTAGATGGACTGCATCTCGATGTTGTTCATTTCCTCCGTGGGGCGGTCCAAGATACCGGGCGTGTCAATGGCCTGGAACCGCAAGTACTTGTAGTCGAAGTGGCCCACGTACAACGACTTGGTGGTGAACGCATAAGGCTGCACCTCCACATCGGCTTTGGTGATGCACTTCAAAAACGACGACTTGCCCACGTTGGGGTAGCCGCAGATAAGCAACGTCCGGGTGTTGGGGTCGATGGACGGCAACCGGCCCAAGTGCTGGCGCACCTGTTCCAAGTACACAAATGGGTCCTTCAACTTCTTGATGATCGTGGCCATGCGGCCCAACGCAGCGCGCTTCAACTGCTTGCACTGGTACAAAGACTGGCCGAACTTCAACAAGCGCACGTAGTCACGAGACACCTGCTCGATCAAGGTTTTGGCCTTGGAAACCGCGGCCAACGACACCTTGTAGTGGTTTTTCTCATACAACGTGTCCATCAAGTCTCGGTGGAACGGGTGCACGTCGTTGATGTTGGGAAACCCGGAGACCATGTCCGTCAACTTCTCGGCAAACCCGTCGGAAGTGAACTTCACCTTTCTCATGTAGAAAGCCCGGATACGGGTGATCTTGAACCCGGCCCGGATCACCGTGGGCGTCTTTCTCTGCGTTCTGTTGAGCACAATGTCCAACATGTCGTTGGACGTGGGCACCGTGGGGATGTCCTTCCAGGTAAGCTGCATTTTATGGGGGCTGGGGAAAAACGGGGCTAGGGGTGCTGAAGGAAATGAGCACTAAGTAGAAGAGTTTTGCACTTGGGATTTTGGTGCGATAACCTGCGAAGGGCATCGCAAGATTTTTTTTGGGGATGGCCGCCTGCATCTGGCGCAGCCGAGGGGCCTTTTGGAAAAGGCGGGATTGGGTGAATGCACGGATTTTTGGGATTTTTGAAAGGCGGAGCGGATTTCCAGGGAGCTTGCAAAGAGCGGGTTCCTTTGTTTGTGTTTGCTGGTCTCCGGAGCCGGTTTTTGTGTGGGCTGGGTGAGTGTTTTATTAGTGGCTGGGCCTAATTTGAGCCCGCGCCGCGGCGTGCAACAAAATGTGAAATAATTGATGAAGTGGAATTTCTGGCAGCGAACAAGAAAAGTGAAACGCAGAGATTTTTGGATGGGACCAGCAGCGTCGGTACTTCCAGAGTGAATCGTGTCGAGATTTTTAGGAGTGGGGAAACCCTCGGGCAAATTACTCATGTCTCCAATATATAGTGTACATTGTTTCAGCGAAGATATGCTTTAATATATAGTGCACATACTGTATAGTTTACAGTTTCAGCGAAGATCTGCTTTAATAATATAATATGATATATAATTTACACTTTCAGTGACGATATTTTCAATATATACTCCACATAATATATAATTTACAGTTTCAGCGAAGATATGCTTTAATAATATAATATGATATATAATTTACACTTTCAGTGACGATATTTTCAATATATACTCCACATAATATATAATTTACAGTTTCAGCGAAGATCTGCTTTAATATATACTCCACATAATATATAATTTACAGTTTCAGCGAAGATATGCTTTAATATATACTTCACATAATATATAATTCACAGTTTCAGTGACGATATGCTCCAACATATGCTTCACATACCACATAATTTACAATTCCAGCGAAAACATTGTCCAATACATAATGTACTGAGTTCCAGCCTCAAAACGCTCTCATTATCTGGAGCCATATCAGACTAACTCGTTTCCAAAGCACCACCATCAAGCAAGTTATTCCGACGATCTCGATACACACATGCAGCTGTGTTGGATCTTCAATCAAAACCAAGCAGATCTCGGAACTCGCTCGGGATTTCGAAAGGCTGAAATGAATGGAATGGGCTTTCGTTTTTTGGTGTTCCATGTAGGATGTTAATTTTACGATTTACTCGGTTGTTTTCTTGACAACGACGCAGAAAATCTAGATACATGCGCTATTGTGGGAGGAAAAGGGTGGGGCTTAAATAGACTCGATGGGTCGAGCGTTCCTTATGCATTTGCTTTGTTTACAATGCAGCATGCGTGGAATGTATTGACCAAAGGAAGTTCATGAAAAGTATTGACCAAAGGAAGTTCATGAAAAGCATTGACCAAAGGATGCTCAATCTGGTAATTCAAGCCCCAAACACCCTAAAGCCAAAGTCTAGAGACGCATCCAAACGGTGTATCTATGAAACAAACACAATTTGACATCGAGATAGAAACGAGACAAAATCGCCTTCGACTCCAAATCCAGAACTTCTTGTTCCTGGAGAATATGAGACGGAGCCCAATCCAAACTTTCCAGTGAATGTCCTCTTGACCCTAGTAATTCTTCTTTTCGGAGGCCATGAAGTGGAAAGATCAGGCGTGCAGCATTTATCCAAGCATATCACCATTGCATCGAGACCATCAATACGCTTCCTCATCAAACATCCGCAAACGGCTTAGGCACTTGTTACAGGGCGAATTCTCAAAGTGCCCATTGGAGTTCTAACTAGACAGCACTACTTACATCTGTAAATAGTCTGGAAAAACCACTAAACACACCTAGTGGGCTGAATATATTCGACACTTCTCCGTAAATTACACTCAAGTTTCAAGTTGGACCATGGGCATCCTCTATGGACGGCTCATGTGAAGAAGAGCAAATGAACGAATGTTGCCGCCCACCAGCCAGGGTCTCAATGAGCTGGAACACAATGATCATCTCAAAATCTGGCTTGGTTTGTTCGAGACACTCGTAGTATCTGCTGGCCTGGCGGAATTTACGAATATGAACGAAAAACAGGAAACAGACGAATACATTGCCGAGCCGCTGGTTCTTATCCACCACACAGAGTCTATATTTGATGTGTATTGTTTTGCTACGTACCTATAAATGACAGTTTCTTGGTGGGCGAAATCACTGCATGTTTTGGCCATGGCCCGACTCGTCCCACGGTGCTCAAGGCCAGGCACTGGAACGCCTGCAATAAAAGCCCTCCCAAATGTCACATATCATTTTTGTACTCTCCGAATACTAAAGGTCTGAGCGCAGAGATGACTTTCTTGGGTGGGGAAGCCATCAGAAACCAGTGATTTGGTCCTTAGCTTCTCTGTCGTTCTACTCATACATCCCACTCACAATCTGTCCTTTCACGTGCAGCAGGGCCCGGGATCGAATTTCGACCCCTGAAAAAACATTGCTTGCAGCTTTGTCTAATCTTGTCTTGTAGAAAAACCAGTCGACCCATCAAGTCTGAGTGAGCCAGCCAAGTTTGAGACGCCCGTGGCAAATGACGAGCCGGAAAAGTTTTCATTTATCAGGAATTGTATTCCTGAAAACACATCTGCGGTTTCATCACGTTCATGTTTTTTATCGCAGATTAGAGGTAGTTAAGAAACATCGCAGAAACGCGTCGTGGAAGCACTGCGATATACATGTTTAAATAACAGATTCATTTTCTGAATGCTCGCTTTTTTCAAAAGTCTCCAAATTATTTGTCTGCTGAGTTGGGCGGCCGGTATGTCTATCCAGGTACTTTGTTGCTACTTGACCTGGCATTACTTGCAGTGCCATTGATATTCAGGCTACAAGAACATAGTTATATTACATATTATTATATATTTATATAATTAGGTAATGTCTATAGGTATGACACCCTTTATATATTATATAATGTAGGTATAACCTTAGGGTAGATAATAAAAGTATAAATAGTAACCAAAAACAACGAATTATATAATGTAAACCGACATTTCCGGATTGCAGATTCACTTCATAATGGTTGTAATTGAATGTCAATAACATTATATCAATCTTAAGAATGACAAGCTTTTATTAAACTGGATAAGATGCACATATTAAGTTATTTGTTATTAGGTATGATACATAATAATGTATGTGTATAATATGTGACAAGCTCTTATTAAACTAGATAAGATGCACATATTAAGTTATTTGTTATTAGGTATGATACATAATAATGTATGTGTATAATATGTGACAAGCTCTTATTAAACTAGATAAGATGCACATATTAAGTTATTTGTTATTAGGTATGATACATAATAATGTATGTGTATAATATGTGACAAGCTCTTATTAAACTAGATAAGATACATATATTAAGTTACTTACTATTAGGTGTGATACATAATAATGTATGTGTATAATATGTGACAAGCTCTTATTAAACTAGATAAGATGCACATATTAAGTTATTTGTTATTAGGTATGATACATAATAATGTATGTGTATAATATGTGACAAGCTCTTATTAAACTAGATAAGATACATATATTAAGTTACTTACTATTAGGTGTGATACATAATAATGTATATGTATAATATGTGTTCTCTATATCAGTTGTATGATATTATATATCCTTGGTAATTTGATTATTTAAATACAGGTATTTCACTCCTATCTAACCCGCGGAGCGGTATATCTTTAAATGAAAAGGACTGTTCTTTAATGTCAGGTACCGGTGGGATATTTCAATCGTTATTATATTTAAACATATATAATTATGTCATATCTGAGTGACTAAAACTTCCCAGCACTTAATCTTGTCTCCCAAACTGCTTTCTTGGTCTTCTAACTTTTTCCAGTTGCACGCATCACTCTTCATCAGTTCTTGGGACTCTTGACACTTGGGTATACTCCTCTTTCACTAATTTGCTCCTCAGTTGAAGGAATCAAGTCAGAAAATCAAGATTTGAGATCATTCTTGTGATAATGTAACCTATCACTTCCTTCTGCTGTATGAACTCTATAATATGACAGTGTAAACTGCACTCATCAAGTATTCTGTTCAGCGAAAAAGAACCATACCTACCCTGTTTCAGATATTAATCATGCTTCTCAAAAGATGTAATGTAGCCCCCACAAACACGATAGCAAGGTTCGAAACTAAGCCTAGAGCCATCGTATACTATCTACTTGCATGCTAGAATCTTATCTAATCAAGTCAATTTTCCCGTTTCATGCCTCAGAAAAGATCAGACGTAATTCACACGGCCAACAGGAAGTCATTCCTATACACCTTCAGCGTGCGCTCGTAGCCAAATCTTCATTGACTTTCACTCTGCCCTCAATCCATATTGACAAAGTTGAAATCAGTTGCCCATCAAACACCAGCGGTTAAATGCAGTCTAGACGACATTCTTTTTTTTCAAGTTCGAATCCAGATGATGACGGAGAGTTCAGCTTGGAATTATCACTACAGCTTTCAAGACAGATGAAGATTCGATACAGTCGCTCGCTCTGCTCTGCATCGGGTGTAAGAAGGGCAGGATGGGTGCCACCCTTCCCCTTTTCTGGAAATAGCCTGTTTTTTAAAATTGAGTCTATCGATCAAGACCTAGCAAAGCTGCAAATACATCACACTGTCCTGCGGAGCCTGCAGCTACACGCAATATGCAACATCTATGTAGCCCCAGCTTCCGCGGTAGCTTCAGGGCCTTTCAGAGGTAGTCAAATAAAGCGCCATGCTTCCTTTGGTGAAGGTGGCCAAGGAGCCTGCCCCCGCAACTTCAGGCAGACACGAGTGCGGCAAAATACCAACGCGGTGCCGCAGGAGCGCAGGCAATGGTTATTATACTCTTGGAAACCCAAAAACAAATACCGGCCTACTCATTGTAGTGGTAGACCAAGTAATTGGGCAAGCCAAAGACCTCGTAGCCGAGTCTCTTGGCCATCTTCGCAAAGCCCTCAGTCTCGATCAAGTGGTAGAACGGAAAGGACGGGAACATGGCGCCATCGCGATGCACATCGGCGTTCACAAGCACGGCACCTCCACCAACGCCGTCCAAGGGCATTTCAACCGAGGCGTGGCCGTTCTCGTCGTAGAAGTGGGCCATCAAAGGCCGGAAAGTGGCGATTTCACTGTAGCCCTCAACGATGATGTCTTCATCGGGCATCTCGCCGGCCAAGCGAAGACCCTCGTCGGACTCCACCCAGTTGTTGAAGTCGTAGGGCCGGATTGCCGGTTGGCCGTCCTTGGTGTACCGCTGGTACACGTTCGCACTGAGGACCGGCTTGTTGTGGGAAATCATGTCCTCGAGGATCGATGGCGGCGTCTCTACGATGTCAGCGTCCATCCACATGACCCACAGCGTGGCCGGAGCAAGCGTCGTGAAGACCAAGGAGTTGCGGGCCACCGCCATCATGGAGCGGCGCTCCTTTTGCACCAGCAACGCATGGCGTGCCTTCTCTGTCTGCGAGTCCAAGGACGGCGTATCCTGTCTCAACATGGTGATTTTCTTGAACCGTCCGGCGCCCAGCTGCGTGGCCTTCACGTGCTTCTCCAACTGCTTCATGGCGTGGTCGCCCTCCGCGGTGCGCGGAAAAATAAAGCCCAACGACACCAACTTATGGTCGTAGGTGAGCGCGTTCAAGTTGGCCCAGTACTCCGGAACAAACTTGGACATGGGCGTCAATATCAACACCTCGGCCGCGTGCCCCTTGTCGAGCGCCGACGCGTGCAACTTGTTCAAGTCGTAATGGGAAATGTGGTTTTTGGGCAAGTTGACCAAAATCGGCAGGTCCCGGCTGCCCAGCGAAAACCACCCGCCGCTCTTTTTGGTGTACGAGTACTTGGTGTTCAGCGCCGAGTGCAACCGGGGGGCTGCCGAGACCGAGAAAACGAGCCAGTACACCGCCAAGAAAAACGCAACTGTTCCCACAATCAAGAGCGGTTTCCTTCGTATGCCACGCATAACCTGGCCTTTTGTGTACATGTTTTTGGTGGCCTGGAGAAGGATACTTGACGGTTGAGCAAGTTTGGATGTTTCGCTTTTCCGCGATTCTGTATGCAGGCCGTGGAAGACTGCGCGGGAGGTTGTGTCACGTGATGCCCGTGTGCCCCCGTTTCAAGGGCCAATTTGGAGCCTGCTTAGGTGTATGTGCTGTAGTGTCCCTTGTGGCGCCTCTTGGCTGCCTATCCTTCGCCGTATTGCGATTGCCATTGTCTGATGCACACGTTCTGTGAGAACTACGGTTTACACCAGTCACGTGACATGTGAAGCTCTGTGCGGTCGGAGGATTACCAGGCACGGGTAATATTATAAGTATATAAGAGGGACTTCCCTTCCCACCCTGATCTTTTAGAGAACAGTCACAACAAATTGGTTTTAGTCTAGTCAGGACTTATTTTTACACGCTAGCGCATCATGAGTTAGCAGACTAATCAACCACTCCGGTTGAGAGATTCTGATTGACAGGATATGACTTTAGAAGATCCTACTCTCGAGGGCAAGTTCAAATATGCTCACGCCTCTGGTTGGTATTATCATCACTGGCTTTATCGGCTGGCTTCTTGGAATTTTCTTGGGAGATGGCTTCGAGCTACTATTTCCCCGGCGGGTAGCAGCCGTCCTTTCCAGCCATTAATGGTTCAGCATGGCTTGGTTTACTAGCTCCCCAAAATATCTCCAAACAGCCTTTTTAGGTGCTACTGGTGCCAAACATGGCCTTCTGCTTCGGATGGTCAGACTGACAATTGTCAAGAATTTTGTGTATGTATAAAGTGCAGTATCGTGAACACTGCAGGTATATCATCGCCAGTCATATGCTTTTCCGTGGGACGCATTGAACGGACTTCAAGACCATCCCCGTGACTCTTATTTGTTGGAGGATCCCTTTGTTGGAGGATCTACTTGCCAAAATGGACCATTCATTTTTCGGGCGCTTGGCTGCCGAGAGCTTCGGTTCTTCTGGCTGCATGCTCGGAATGGTCCGCCGACATCAATCCTTCCATACTCTTCAGACTATTTTGTCGTAGGCCCTGAGATTCAAGTTGCCAGAAGTATACATGTCAAGAAAGTGTTCCGTGGGCCCAGTTGAACCTTCATATAGTTGAGCTGAAGTTCCTGAAACTATGGGCGTATTGCCGACAAATTCTGTTCTGTTCTGTTCGTCTCTATAGTCAAGCAACTTGCTGTCAAGATTTCCTGCGATAAGCCACTCACTGCTACCATCTTAAAGGCATCAGTGAGTCGAAAAAACAGAACATGGTGTTGGTTGACATGACCAAGTATCGGTAATTATCAACTTCTGGTATCAATGATAAGAAAAAATGTACTTGGGTATGAGAAACAATGAAAAGTGAGATTTATTGGGCAATTGTATTCAACAGTTGTCATCAGCGAGTGTTTCTGCGAGAAAGTGGCTTTTCAATGATGGGGAAATGTATGATCATGCTCGTCTGGCTCCATGTCCGCAGCACACCTGTATTTCTGATAGTCCGCCCTTTCATGTTCAACGGTGATACAAACAGAACAGTCTACCGAAATTCAAATCAAGACCCCCGCAAACAAAAAGATGGATCAGGGTATATGCCTGCGACGAATATCGGTCCTGAGACTCCGACGCCTCGATTGAAAAGTCATTTAACCTTGTTCAAAGAGAAAGGCCTTGTCTTTCGAATCACCATGATTCTCCTGAAATATCCGGCTCATCTAACTTGAACGGAACAATGCCAACAACTTAGAGCCACGACATCGAAATTGAAAAACTTTGCTGTCAAAACCTGTGGGTGAGACTCTATAACACGCAGCATAATTTGCCTGATGCTAGCTCGATTTATTGTCCTACCACAAGATAGAAGATTATATGTGCTCTGGTCAGCTGGTTGAAGCGCTATCCAGTTCAGAACGTATTTTGCTCTCTTTTCCAAACCAGATGTCACAAAATTAGATAGAGACATGTAAAAACATAGCTTCGCGATTTGATGCTTGTGAAAGATTGAGCGGATTCGGCCAACGGGAACCCACCAAGTATCCACTCGCCTTCCAAAAGGGACGAGTCCAATTTCGCCCATGATGTGACATCTAACGGGGGGCCAAGGTTCCGACCTTTTATATACACAGACCGTAATACATAACCAGTTGATCGAAGTAATAGATAAAAAGTCGTATATTCGTCAGCGATAGTCATAAATCCGGGCACCGCTTACTTGAACACCTTACCATCGGCAATCTCGATCATCTTACCATTGATCTCCACAGGCTCATCCCAAGCAAGCATGTTGTCAACGAACTTTCTGACCTTCTCATCAGAACCATCGAGCTTGGTGAATTGGTAAGACTCCCAGTCTGGAGCAACGTCGAACGCTGGGGCAAAGTCTTGGCCTCTGACCAAGAAGAAACCAGTGATACCGTTGTTGTTGTTCTCACCGTAAACAACCATGCAACCAAACATGTATTTGGTGGAAGCGGACAATCTGTTGAAAAAACCACCCACCAAGTTGTTGGACATGAAGGTCAAGGTCAACTCATCGTTGTACTTGAAGTCGACCTGGTACAATGACCACTCGGATGGGTCGTACATGTTCTTCCAGAACCATGGGATGGCGGTCTCTCTGGTCTCCTCGTTGGAGTAGATTCTCTTCCACTCGTCGAGAGCTTGCTTAGGCTTACCCAACAACTCCAATGGGTGCTTTGGCCTAGGAGCCTCGGCTGGGGCGTCCTCAACAGGCGCAGCCTCCTTCTTTGGGGCCTCCTTCTTGGCAGCTGGCGCAGCAGCCTTCTTCTCTTTCTTTGGTGGGGTGTACTCAATTGGCTTGTCGCACATTTCAATCTCCGGGATTGCGGCCTTGAACAAAGCCTGCGAGCTCACTGTCTTGAACCATCTGGTGATAGATGGGTTTTGCTTTCTCCACTCAGTACCGAACAAGGCCTTGAAGGCAATCAGGTAAAGGGCGGCGGCGAAGAAGTCGGCGAAGGTAAATCTCTCGCCAACAAGGAAGGTGTACTTGGACAATCTGTCCTCGAAGATACCAGTGACCTTGTCCAAGAGAACTCTGTTCTCGTCAACCTGCTTCTTGTTGTATGGCATAATGCCCTTCAAAGGCTTGAAGACATTGGCGGCAGCAGGCAAGAACTCAGAGTTGGTCATGGACAACCACATAAAGATCTCGGCGTACTCGGTGTTGTTCTTGCCCCACAACTTGTGGTCCTCGACGAGGGAAAGCACTGGATAGTTAGTATAAACTCGAGTATTGGAGTCACGTGACTCGGCGCGTAGGGATCTTTCAGAGTAGAAAATATCGACATTGTGTGTTAAGACAGGGATAACTGTAATAATAAAAATTTCTCATCATTGAAACGACGCAGGCATCTTCGAAAAAAAACATACAGTAAACAGAGATGGCAATGACCTCAGTTAACTTCACACCCTTGGGGCCAATGAAGGCTGGCATCTTGGCTAAAGGAAAGGCATCCTTGTAAGCGGCAGAAGATTGTGGCTCGACAATCGCGACATCCAAGTTGAAGTGCTTGACCAAGGCGAAAGGAATGGCACCTCTGAATTGAGAGCTGGCGAAAAGAGTTCCTTGGGACATTATATATAAGAAGGACGAAAGGGAATGAGGAAGCAGAAAAAATTTGCACTTCTCTTGAGTCGCTCGTACGGTCACGTGCCGCGCGCGGGGCGGGTAATCCCTGCGCTATTGATTTGAGGGTCTCTGGAGCCTGACAGCTGATCAGAAAAGGTATGAATATTAGTAAGCATATGCTCAGAATAAGGCCCCATAGCCGGCTACTATTTGGCATGTGTTTGACTTTGAGAACCAAGTGTTAGAATTTTGACAAATAAAAAAACGAAGAAGGCAATTACGGTCAATTCTAATTGTAGAGTTTAAGCTGACGGGGCAAAAACCTGGAGAAGCGGTTCGACACTAGGTATTTTTATAAGGGAGCTACTGGAAGGTTTGCCCTTGATACTTCACAACTTGCTTCACATGGATACATTCTGGTTCATATTTCAACATATCTTGAATGACAGAGCGGCACGAAACATGACAATATCAGAAACTTATGGCGATAGTTAACTTGACAATTGGGAGTAAGTTAACAATGAAAAGAGACCGAAAACACGGGCAGTTCCAATGAAGAGACGCTCCACGTGTCAATCTGGCCAGATGTTCATTGACTCCAACCGGCTGGCCCTTAGCCGATGCTATTTGTTTATGTTGGAACATGTTCCAACAGGAAATCGAGTCTGCAAACGACTTGGACAGGTTTTTTCTGTACCAAACCACGGTTTGAATCATGGAACCCGACCGTTTGATCCACTCCTGAGCTTTACCCATAAAAGATCAATGAAAGGGCTAGGGTTTGAATGTTTGTCGGGTGGATCGGAACGCGGTGAACCAATCAAAACTCGTGTGCTCAAAAATCTCCACAATTATGTCCTCTTTAAGGAGAAGGCTGAACTTGGTCAGACGTCCCATACAGCTCTTACTCAGCTAGTCATTGCAGCTCCTAAGACTATAGTCTACGCAAAATTCCAGGGAAGAGTGCTGTTTTGTGTATCCCAAACGACGAGGATTCATTAGGGAGTTGAATTCCATTTTGTTCACATTCTATGAATGTGCTGTTTTATTGGAGTCTACGAGAATATGCTCTTCATGGATCACAATCAACAGTAGTGAAAGAAGTTTGAATTTCAACTCTGTTTTTTTGAGCCTCCCGGACCTGCTCGAATCTTTGAGAACAAAAACGTGAAAATGGGAAATCAAGAGTCCAAGTCATCAATGGGGTGAACTAGACTCCTTCTACGGCCGCTAGATTCGGCTCACGTTTGAGAAAATCATTGAAGAATTCGAAATAGATGACATCTGACAGTTTAGCCGCATACAGTGTCCCCAATACAGGTCATTTTCTACGGTCTCAATTTTGCTTTTGTTGATATTCCATTGATGGGATACGTCACTCATTTCAATGCCCCTCCCGAAAGATGGCTTGCGAAAATAAAACTAAAATGACCAACCCCTATTTCAAAAGAGATGTTGCCACGTATCGCTTAAACCGGTGCGGCATACCGAATTTCGCAAGCGACATCGGCAACACTAGTTCGCATTGAGCGAAAACGGTCCAAAAGATCTTCTGCCGCTGTCCCGGATCACACCCAAAGCCCGAAGCAGCAGCTTCGGAAATTCTTCAGCTCCATGAGAATGTATTGAAATCAAGGCGAACCTAGTGAAGGCTTTAATTGCCAACTTTAGAGCAGTCCCTACCCTAAACACATCGTCGACTGCCAAAAAACTTTATTTTCCAAGTGGCGAACTGCATCAGACACACCTGCCCAATATTTTACATTGTGCTGCATATATTTCCTGCAGCTTCATTAAAGAACTTTACCTATATTTTGACGTACTCTGGAGCCCCCTGAATTTGTACACTATGAATGTTCCAGTCGATTCCAATCTAATTAGGTGAATTAGCTTCACCTCTTTTCGGCTTTTGGCCTTAACTTACCAAAGTATACATGCTTTCAATACTAAAATGGTCTGCGTGAACTTTTGAGGATTCTCATTGACGCGCCTGGTTACGAAAACTACATGCACGAAAAGTCAGAAACCGTTGTCTCTACCTCGTGCGTGTCCCTAAAGCCCAACATTCTCGGAGCCCATATACCGGATTACATGTGGAGATTGATTCTTTTATTGTGATTACTAATTTGATGCCTTTGCTTTTAAATACCCTTATTTCTCAAACCTCAAGATATCCGGTAGGGTGAGGCGACAATATCTGGATACTCGCTTCGGAAGCACCAAAAACTAAATTCGCTCAATGGAATTTAGTCTTTAAAAGAGGCTTAGAAACAGGGACAGACCTGGACTCGCATATTGAATGTTCGGCCAATGCCCTTAGCACCTTTGTTTTACTAAGCATTCACGACATGTTGATACTGTGCAACAACAAGATGAAAGTAATAGCCTGATATATATTGGATTAATGATTGCGGCAGCGGCCGTCAACCAAAATACTCATTTTCCCCTTCAAATTAGGTATTCCGAGATGTATTACTGAATCGTGCGAATGCTGCGTCCGGGGTCGCGTCCGCGTATGAAGGTGCATTGTGATTATATTCCCTGATCTGGACAGAACAAAAGCTTTGGGCGCGTTCTTCCTTGTAGTGGCCATCAAGCCACAGTATTCACCTGTCGATCGACCAGTCGAAGTTCAGGATCCATTTAGATTTTATGTCTCCCGACATGGCGGACTCCTGGATTTTCCTGAATATTTCCATGAGCAACGTAGGATAATCTTTGCGCTCGTCTGAAGCTCCCGATATTCTTTCATGATGTAGTCTTAGAATCTGCAATGCCAAGCATCTTGGGTTTGGTATTAGTGCAGAAGTGTCATCAGGCAATGATTCGTCCGACCGTAGATCTGTCTCTAAATCCGAGGGGTTGCTTATTTTCTGTGGCTCCGCAGAAGTTTGATAATCACAAAGCACCAATTCCCAGAATTGGACTCTTAGTTTTTTGGAATCAGACATCGACTTTTCCAGAGCAAGATCGAACCCGTGGTAGTCATTGCATAGTAGAGATACCTCT
This sequence comes from Metschnikowia australis, assembly GCA_019285895.1. Lineage (NCBI taxonomy): Eukaryota > Fungi > Ascomycota > Pichiomycetes > Serinales > Metschnikowiaceae > Metschnikowia > Metschnikowia australis. Next base: position 19,714 of record JAGSXI010000005.1, read on the forward strand.
GACTCAGTGAATGTGAAAAACTCAGAAATCTCATGGCTGTCCTCCACGACAAAGGAGAAATTTGAGTCAAAAGAAGCGAGTGTTTTTGTGGAAATATGGCGGCCAGTAGGAACACCCAATTTGCGGAATGTCATTTTCATGAAGAACCGAAGTACCACAATAGCCTGAAAAGAAGCAGTTGTGAAAGTCGTACTACCCAATCTCTTAAGCACAGAAAATGGTACTCGGTTGTATCGGGCTGTGACCTTATGTATGAGTCTTCCCTGGTTGGCCAAAATCATTGTGAATTGCGGGTCGAGAAAAAAATTGGGCTGCATGGCTTTGATCAACACGGACTGTAAGATGAGGACAGTGGAAATGAGGATTTTCTCGAATGCTTGGAACGTTGAGAAGGTCACATCCTTCTTCTCGAATTCTCGCCACCGCTGGATCTGCAAATGTGTCATTCTTATGATGCTCTCTGCGCTGGTTCGCTCATCGCTCAACAATAGACAACTGAACAAGAACTTCTCATCCGGATCCAGCCTGACACTAGTGATTTTTGAGGCTTGGTATAGCCGCACACAGTAACTGGGGACACACGATTCCCAAATTCGTAGATCGTTGAATAGATCAAGAAGCCAAAAGTACTTCTGTCTATGTATGAGATGAATAAACCCGTCGGCATCATCCGGCCGCATTTGGAGTTCCGGGGCAGTTGCCGCAGCAAACAGGTGTTTTCTTCGGGGTGACTTCTCCGCCCCGTCGGACATCTTTTGGTTGAAGTCTGCCTTCATCACTCCGCCTAGCTGTTTATCATGGAGCTCAGGGTTCATCAAAATGCGCTTGATGTCGTCGTTTTCTTGGATCCTGTTGCGTATCATTTGCGACGAATTGAGGTCCGTGCTCTCGCCCGAAAAAGGCCAGGTGTCGAAAAATTGGGACAAATCCTCGTGCTGAAAAATAAGGTCCGCATTCTCTGGACCATTCGTCAAAAGATCTAGGTTGGGAGGGTGAGTAGCGCTGCTCTGCAAGTCGCTTCGGAGAACCTGCTCGGCCTCCGCCAAGTCATTCGGCACGTGTAAATGTCTATACTGCTTGTAGGCACTGCACCCGTTTTTGTATAGCTTTGCAATTGCAATGGACTGATCCAAGATTCTGTAATATCCAGGCACAAGCATGCCATTCCAGAATCCCGAGGACTTGGGGTTGTATATCACATACTGACTGAAATTGAGCCGGATGCCACGGTAGCACTTGCGCTTCGAATTGATGCAGTTTTGACACACCGGGAGTTGCTCGTCGCATTTCATGTGACGATCTCGGCATGTGAAGCATCCCGATCGAGTCCGGGACTTCTTCGCCTTCAGTGCCGGATTCGCTGATCGTTTTCCCATCCAAAGAAGGCAGTAGCGAATAGCCCAGGTGTAAGTTTTGGACTAGCACCAGGGAATTGATACAATGTGAATGGATGTGGGTGAAAGACTCACAAACAGGATCCACCTTCAAGCGTGAAAGTGAGATTGAGTCGGCGTTCAAACGAGTTTGAAGAGAGTGGGTAGGTTGGAGATGCAGATCAAGAATAGGCCGTGGTATGTACGAGCCACCTAGACATAGAGCAGATCGAGACCTCCAGATTTAAATGACTGCCGCGCTGCGTAGAGTGCGAGACAGGTTGCTCAAGCGAAGAGAAAGAATAGACGAAAATTTTGAGGGAGCGCAAAGTGCGCGATGAAAAGGCGTGCTGGGAATGAACCAAAAGCTTTTTCTCACGTCAACCCGGGAAGTCAGTTCAGTGGTTTTTGTGGTCCTTGAGCGGAGTGTCATGAATAAGGGTATTTCCATGTGGCGGGCTAGACGTAGACATCCTACTCAAGAAACGCGCATCGAAAAGTGCGTTCAAAAGTTGAGTGCTTATATGCACGACGTCGTGCGGAAGATCTGATCTGGGATCACTTCGCTCCTGTACCAAAATATTCAAGCCCCCAGACGCACGAAGTAAAACCTTTTGTACACGACTTGCGTCACGCACCAGCCTGTTGTTTGCGCGGAGCCTGTAACCAACAATTGGCAAATATCACTTTACACGGTTACTCTAATGAGTGAGCCAAGCACATGACAGCCGCTGATAGTACTACGCATAGAGTAAAATCGTCTTTTGTTTCCATCGATGGGGCATATCAGCCTTTTTTTGACCCTATCCTGTTATTAATTTGCTTCGTGTCCACCGGAATGAACCGGACTGTGTGTATGAAATTGGGCTAACAGAAACGGTTAAAATTTGCGAAGCCTTTCCCGGCTTAAGAAACTTATCTGCTCGCTTCGGGTTAGGACGTGAGATGCATGAACCCGTGGCTTGGGATTTTCATTCTCGTCTGAATGAACACATTCTTGCGAGAGTTGTATTGTTTGTGGTGTAAGATTCTTTCACGGCTTCAAAAAAAGGCTTGACTGAAGTAATCTCAGCGCTCGGGCTGAGAACATTCCCTTTTGCTACAAAAAGCCAAGCCCCTCTCGAGTGTATCGCAGCGTTTTATTTAGATAATTGTTAGAGTTGGTGCCTCAGTCCGCTGTGCCCTCGTCGCTTGAGTAATTCTTATGAGTCGCCCAAATCAGAACAACCGTGAAAAACAAAAAAATGTACATGGCTCCAAGGCCAAATTGATCTACCAAGAATGGAAACAACGAGACAACAAGAACGTTGGTAGCCCACCCACAAATGACAGCACAGTTCAATATTCTCTCGTCAGCCTGTGAAATCTCCATGTTTATCACGGCTGTACATGGTCCCCAGGACATAGCAAACACGAACAAGATCAAACAGGAAGTGACAAGCATAGGGATTCCAAGTTTACTCGTTCCTGATCTCAAGGAGATTGTCCCCATAGAAGCAAACGTAAAAAGGAGTAGCGACAAGATAATCAGGCCATAGAATAATGGCTTTCTCGAGCCCCTCAGGCATACCAAAAGGCAAAACAATAGTATTCCCGCTAGGTTGCATAGACTGAGAAGAAGTCCTGAAAATTTCACGGAATCGTTCACGACAATAAGTTGGTCGAACATTGTTTTTCCGAAATAGAAGAAGAAATTAGCACCCGTCATCTGCTGAAGAAACAGAAGAACGCAGCACACTGACAAGCGTCTGAAATTCATCTTCTTGTCGTCTATATATGCTTTTTCTTCCCTGTGTTCTGTTTTCAAAGTTTGCAATGCGCCAAGCCAGATGTCTTCTTTTTCGGAGTCTTGCAATAATTTGTTCAATGTTTTTCGGAAACGTTGGGGGTCCGAAAGTACCCATGGCTCGAGCGGTGATTCGGGTAGGATTGCCAGGCAAGCCCACGCAATTAGTGGCATCGCTACCGAAGCAATTAGAAAGACATGCTCAGAATATTTTCCCGTGTAGATGAAAAAGCAGTTCCCAAGAAACACAAAAGCCCCGATAACAATCTGGAAAAGGGCAAGGAAAAAAATACCCATTTCGGAAAATGTGCACAAATGGCTGATGAAGACCGGGCCAATTACACACAGAGCTCCGGCACTGATCCCCTGAACGAACCTTCCAGCTGAAAAGAGATATATATTGCTTGGCCCTTCTCCAAGGCAGCAAAAGGAAAGGCATGCTCCGAAAAAGAATATAACAAGGCAGATCCTGAGCATCAACAAGTGGCCCAAATTGCGAGTCGCCTTCGTCATAAAGAGTAGAACGCATGCACAGATACAGCCTATATTGAAGGTTGAAATCAACACTCCCAACACCCGTGCCGACACACCTAGCCTCGCCCGAAAAGAAGGAAGGTCCATGAGATTGCCCGTGGTTCCCAAATCCCATCCGAGGGGAAACGCACAAAATGAAATGATGAGAACATGTGGGAGAAGAGGCTTCGACTTCAATGCAGCTGGAGAGAGTTCTTGGTCTATGGGCGGCATATGAGCCGCCAAATGTTTGTGTGGGGACTCCATGCTGACTTTTTGCCAGTGAGTATTGAAAGTACAAAGCTTTGTAGTACTTTGCTGCAATAATTAGTCTGGTTTACCGCGCGAGCCGAGTCTAGTAATAGTACACAAATACAGAAAGCACCATGATTGAGATGACTGGGTCTGAGCATCATGGCTTGCAGAACCCAATATTCATGACACCTCCAGGACACCATGGAATTCAAGCAACGGGCTTCTCCATTTCTGTCCATCAAATAGATCAAAAAGACAACGCGACACCGGCTGAGCAATGGCTCGACTTTAACGGCGAGCATATTTTGACCGAAAAGGGCTTTTCCATTGCATAGCTTGAAAGCACCCTGCTTGAAGCTATACTAGTTATGGATGTTTCGAAATGAATTAACACAGATGTCTTTTTTTGCAGCCTGCTGGCCAGCTGGGAAGTTGCTAATATTTACGGTTCGCGCAACTCAATGCACCCCACATGTGGCATCTCTATTTCTGACGAACGCGTTGAGACACTGTAGCTTATATTCCAGTGTGCACACTGCTTCAGAATATGATTTGGTCTATTGAGTATGAATTTCTGGACTACGGCTCTTTTGCTCTCGAAACGGCCGAATGTAGACTTCACATCTGTCGTCAATTAAACGAAGTTGACACCGTCAAAGTAGACATATTTCTGATGACTAATGTGTGTCTACTTTACATGTTCTGTCTAATTCCAACTATTGTTTGAGCAAGATACCCCGATCTTTGGGGCTCGCAGAGACTAGCGGGCGGGTAGAGCACAGGATAATACGAAGTGGAACTTTCGACTGCAACCCCTAAATAAAGGTCTGGCGTACCATTGCACTGACTGGATTTGACCATGTGATAACCTCCTGGCTCAATCTCTGGTACTGTACAAAGTGTAAGGATACCCAAAGTGTAAGGATACCCAAAGTGCCTGGATATCCAAAGTGCCTGGTTAGGCTAGACAGAAGTTGGTCAGGCCAGTGGAGAATACCCATTGGCCGACTTGGCGCTCCCCAAAAAAGATCTCATATTTGAATATGATCAGTAGCAAGGCCCGTTATTTCCCAAAGCTCCGTCCGCGATACCCCATGTTTCCAATCAAAGGTTGATACTCGTCATCAAGATGGGTGGTCGTGTGCGGCATAACTCTACTCGCGCCCGCTCCACTTGCCCAACCAATCATTACGAATCTGACACGACCCAACTAATAAAGCCACCCCGGGCTGCCCCTCCAAAACACGCAGTCACACCCTCAGCAGTAGTTGCCCCAGTTTCTGCTTCCGCTGATTGCTGCTGTTCCGCTGCTCCTTGCTGTTTGAATCTGCTCATTTCTCGTTCCCGCTGACGGCTGCTCCTTATTTCTGCGCCAGCCGCGCACGTGACCAGGAATATCCGCACCACCTGTCACCAGCCCCCTCTCTCGGTATTTTTTTATCCGTCTTCCCATTGACAGTTGCGAAAGCTTTCCTCTCTGGCTCTCTCTTTTTTGGTTCTGCGACACCTCCTTCAAACACCCTGTCACCCCCTGAATTCGTTCTAGATTTCTGCTGCTCATCATGCTCAAAGATGCAGCCCTGGTGAAAAAGGAACATGCTGGGTCGGCGGCGCAAAGACCAAGCTCGCCGCAGGCAACAGATATCCCGCCGGCCGTCCAGGCAATCTCAAACTTACGGTGCCCCTCGCCCCCGCCGATCCTCACCAATTCGCGGAGCACCTCTTGCTCAACGCCCCGACTCCTGTTGGCATCTCCAGGCGCCCCTGAAAGCTTCTCTGACTCACAGTTGTCGGCCGCAGAGACCACACATGGATCGCCTGCCTTGTGTTCCAACCGGGCTACGGGTTCCCCTGCGCTCGTGGTTCCCGGTGTGGAGTCTTCCCTGGGAGCTGGTGTGTCAACCGCCAACATAAGGGATTCTCCCCTCGACGTCAAGCTAGACTACACGCAGAACCCGCCCAGCCAGAGCATCCACCATAAGTCTCCCTCTGTCCACGCCCATTTCTTCGTTGATGAAACACAGAAACCACTGAAACCCGGCAACAGATCACGGAGCGGATCTGCGTCTGCCTCTGGCTCCGAATATCTGGCTGGTCCGATGAAAAGAGATGAGAGACTCCAGCTGCCATCTGCTGAGCAGAACACCAACATCGATCCTCGCTTGCCCCAGGACGATAACAAGCTCCACATCTTGTTCGGAGTCTGTGGAGCCATTTCCACCATGAAAATTAAGCTCATCATCAACAAGTTATACGAGATCTATTCGCTGGATAAAATTGTAATCCAGCTCATATTGACTAAAGCGTCAGAGAACTTCATCTCGAGTGAAACCTTGCACCACTTGGAAACCAATAAGAAGGTGCGTATTTGGAGAGACAGCGATGAGTGGACAACATGGAGCAGTAGGTCCGATCCTGTTTTACACATTGAGTTGCGTCGCTGGGCCGATATGCTCGTCGTGTGTCCTCTAACTGCCAACACGCTTTCAAAGATATCCTTGGGTCTATGCGATAACCTATTGACGAGTGTAATCCGTGCCTGGAACTCTGCGTACCCCATTCTCCTCGCACCCGCCATGGTGAGCAACGCTTATAATACAGTTACGACGAAGCGTCAGTTGAGACTCATCTCTGAAGAAATGCCATGGATGGAGGTTTTGAAGCCCGTTGAGAAGGTTGTTGGGTCCTATGGTGATATCGGCATGGGAGGCATGATGGATTGGAATGAAATTGTGAATAAGATTGTCATGAAGAACGGAGGATATCCAGACGAAGATGAAGACGAAGATTGCAAATCGAATGATAATGATAATGTCATCATCGATGATGACAACAATGACGACGATGACGACGACGATGATGACGATGACGACGATGACGACGATGACGACGACGATGATGACGATGATGACGTCCTGAACGGAAATGACGGGAAGAATGACACCATCAAGAAAGCCGAAGTCATTCCACACTCAGGCGAACGCGCCAAGTCAGAAGTTGAAAATGGCAGTGTTTCCAACCGGGCTTCATCGTTGAAAATAGAATAGTTGGCGTATATGGTGATTGAATGGCACAGCATTTGCATAGGCAAAGAACCCAAGCAGTAGCGATTACGTGGCAAAGTGAGAACCGAAAGTGTTTATTCTATGCGGAATATAAAAGACTTAGTAGATTCTGAAAGATGGACCCATGGTGGACTTGATGACCAAAGAGCCGACGTTTTGCCAGTTTTTCTTCAACAAGGAGACCAAGAAGTTGGAAGCCATCATAATCTGGTTAGCAATGACCTCCTCCTCCATCTCAACGTGGCCAACAGCGACAGCCAAACACAAGACCTTCTTCAACTGGAACTTGATAGTGGACTTCACATCCTGGACCTTGGCGTACAAGTCGTCGTTGTGCGACACTGGAGTTGGGAACTTACCAGCCTTGGACAACTGAGGACCCAACAATCTTGGGACCTGCTTGATCAAAACCTCGGAAGCGATGAAAGCGTTGTACTTCTTGGCCAACTTCTTAATCAACTTCTTGTTCTTGTTCAACTTCTTCAAGTCGTCAACAGACATGGCGTCGACACCAACAGACTTGGCTCTGTCACAGTCGAAAGCATCACCGAAAATACAGAGGGTCATGTTTGGTCTTGGGACTTGAGGCAACTTCAAAGAACCTGAGAAACGCTTGTCTCTTTGAGGGTCGTAGTTCTTCAAGCCGACTTGCAACTCGACGGTCTCCAAGAAGTTTCTCTTCTTGGTCTCGTTGGAGTGCTCCAACAATTTCTTGACGTTCTCACGAACGTGAGCGGTGGTGATCTTCGACATTGTTTAGATGTTCGTCTCCCAAAGAAATTTGGTGATTTATTGATTCGACGAGGATGAAGAGGAAAGAAATAAAGTGAATTTTTTTCCGCTTTTTGAGACCGTGGGATGCGCGCTGATGGGGGCTGGAGCCCTGGGCGCGGCGTGTGTCACGTGACCACGTGTCCGGCGGCTTTTCGGGGCATTTTCCGGGGCCGTTCGGGAGGGCTGTTTGGGAATATGGCCTGGCCCGAACAGGGCTCGGTCTGAGTATTCTCTACTTTTGTTTTGTAGCTTCAGCAAAAGATCTTTGTGTTTTGATGGCAAGGCTCGAATACCCGTGGTGCGGCTTGGGTCAATTTGCACCCATCCGGCAGCAGAAAATGAATCTTTCGGGCGGTGTGGTCTCAGCCCAGACGGTGTTTTTGTCTCGGTTTCCGTGTCTCCCATGTGATTTGCGTTTTGGAGAAAGCCTCGTTGGAAAGGTGCTACTGCTATGTCGTGGGGTGCTCTAGACCGCAGTTTAAAGAGGCCGTCATGAAGTCCTTTGGAAAAACAGATGACAGCGACTGATGGAATATAAACGACGTCGAGGAATGTCGCTGGCTTTATCATCATGTCACTAAGAAAAATCCTGCGCTGGGTTGGTTGCTGGATGTGTGGATCAAAAAGACACGCATGGAGCCTCAGTCTTTCCCAGCCTGGAGAGTGAAACCTTCTCCTAAATAATAGAAGCAGAATCCCGGCCGACTGGATGTTTCTCATTCTAGGCCAGATGAACCATTTGATGTTTAGGGGAAATGCATGATTCAATTGGCTTCTACTGCGGTTCTAAACTCGGTGTTTTAGATCGGCTCCCATTGAAATCCTCACCGGGTTTTCGGAAGCTCCATCCGGAAACCATGGTTCTCTAAAAGAGTCTTGCGGGCTTTCATGAGTACTGAACACCAACAAAATGGTCTTTTCTCGCGGTCCAATTATTCATTTGTTCTATTTTTCTCTCCCAGACAAAAGAAGCCGAGATATCCACAACAGATCTGCACGTGCATATCTAGTATCCTTCACCCAAGAGATTTTCAGGGCCATTTCCTTCATGATTGGATGCTTATTCTCCCAAGGGAGTATTGAGAATAAGCGTGAGCAAGAAATGTGCTGACTCGCAGAATGCCTGACCATATGGATCGCATGATATGTTCACTTTGGTTGTGCCGACGTTTAGGCTATGAAAAGATTCCAGCCACGTCACCGGGGTTCTGGTATCCTTGGGTTTGGATAGAAATGACGAGTCTCATACATGTAGAAAAAAGTAGAAGCTACATGCTGCTGTCTGGGTTCTCTTGTTCATCGGTAGCTGCGTCCAACGAGGCAAACAGAATACGGCGCAAACCACAACAAACATGGATATACACCTAGCTCAAAAAGATGTGGGGTACAGTACTGGGGCAAGTGGGCTCAGAAACGGTCAGAGCCGGATATTTGCTGCTTCTTTGTTTTTTATCCCACCTTTTTGTTTTTTGAATATTGGGTGCGAAAGAACAGGAACTCCCAACATTTGCAGCTTTTTCTCCTTTGTGTAATTAAAAATAGGCGGAGTTGAAGAAGCGCCACAATCTCCGGAATTATAGTTGGGTGTTTTCACCACTCGAGTAATATTAGTCTTAATCTAATTATTTGTTCGCTTTCTACTGGCCCCGAATTGATGTCGGACATACACTCATTAACTACCATATAGTACCATGTGTGCCTATCGCCACAACACCCACACATATCTTAACCACATGATGGAGCAGCCGGGTGACCCTCTTATCGAACATCTTCATAATTTGAACATCCGGCTCGTGATTTTAGACGTAAGCCACGGTACTTGTCCATTCCTAGCAGTCACGTGACTCGGACATGCCTCCGCCCGCGTCTTCACGCACCACGCGGGCTATTACAAAATCATATTCAAATGTTCCAGATGATGTCGGCTAGTTCCTGGGGTCTCACGTCCAAAAGCAATGTGCGTTTGACTCTCGCCCCACCATACCGCTCATATCCGAGCCGCCGCTTTCCACGGCTCTTTCACATGTCTGGCTCAGGTATATGGGCAGATATCAGGTCAGGCCTACAGCGTCGAGATTCGGCGCCATCATACCGGAGAGACCCGTTATGTCGGAAAGGCCTGAGGCAAATCCCCGGCCTGAATGCTGCCACTCATTTGCCGGTTCGAAAATATGCGTCTCGCAGTTTCACGCGACAAGAACGCATGGACGAAGCCCGCTATACGTCACAGCTGAATCTTGATAAAATCGACGAGATCTTTGGGGTCTACGACAAGAACGTGACCAAAGTCGTTGATTTGGGCTCTGCGCCCGGCACATGGCTCAGACACACACGGGATCGGCTCCTGGCCGTGCACGGTTTGAGGCCAGAGAAGATATATGAGAAATGTACCGTGATAGGCGTAGACTTGTTATTTTGTCAGCCTCCACGCGGCACTTTTTTCACCCAAGGGAACATGTACTCACAAAACACGCACACGCAGATCGAGACGTTGCTTAAAGAGAACGTGTTTCGTATTGCCAGGCCAAAGAAAAGAGACGTTGGAACAGAGCTTGACATCTCGTACATTCTGAGGGAGCTCAATCAGGTCCAGCTTGAGGCAAACCTTGCGACGGAAAACACCAGCCATGTAAATACAAGCACTCAAGAGACTGGTGGCTGCTACGACTTGCTGCCTTATGCTCACCAGGCCGATCTTATGCTATCAGATTTGGGCACTCCTCACCTCCAAGAGTTCGGCTTCCATAACAACACTTTGAGCAAGCCGTTCATACGCAGCAGTCTGAATAAGATGCTTCGTCAGCCTTGGGATAACCCCGAAAAGTCGTCGATTGATTTGGCGGAAGCGGCGTTGCTATTGAGTGGGAATGTTTTGGTCAAAGGGGGCACTTTTGTGGTGCGTTTGACCATGGTGAATTTGGCGGACCCCGAACTACAGTTGCTCGAGGCTAGACTCCGCATGATATTTCACAGGGTCACCAGGTGGAGCGACAATGGCCGCACTACCTCGACAGATTATAGGCAACAGAACTTGTTCATGGTGTGCGAGGACAAGAAGGACCACGTAATAGATAAGTATGCGGTCTTTGGCGTTAAAAGAGACTAGTAGCAAGTGATGTAAACCACAGAGCTCACACTAGTTCCCATTATTTGGTCAAAATGTATTGTTGTGTCGATGTATCTACGTCAATCAGTCTTCCATAAGCTGATTTATTTTTTGTTTGTCCATTGTGATAGAAACTCTGCTCAGTCTAATAGCAGAGGCTCCTCCGGCTTCTCCAATTCCTCACTTGGCTTTTGGGTATCTTCGAGGTCGATCAACGCATCCCCGTTGCTAACATTGCTGATTTTCACCTTGGCAAAATCAAAAATCAACCGATCGCCGATGTTCTTCTTGCCCTTGGTGGTCAACTGCAGCTTCCAAAACTCCGCGATGCCTTCAAGCTTCTCAGCGGCGACGCCGTACGTACGTCCCAAGAACAAAGCCTCCACGTACCTTTCAGTTTTGATCAACAAATCCACACAGCTTGTCTTGTCACCGCTCAACCACAATGCCTGAAAGGCTATGTTGTACTTGCCCTCCAGCGCTGCGCTATCCGCAAGTCGTTTCAACAGGCTCTTGTGGTTTGATGACGAGAGTAGCAACAACAAAGAAGAGTGGTCCTTGGCCAACCAGTAGCAGTCCTCAGCCATTTTGATTTGCCACTTGGCTAATGCCATATCGCCCAACTTTCTCCATTTTTGGACTTGTGCCTGCGCCGCAGACGAACTGCCTTCTTGATTCTCGGACAACAACAGGTAAGCCTGCTGCAAGTTGCCGGTTGTCAAGGCGATTTGAAATTTGGAGTCAAAGTCCTGGGATAAGGAGAAGGATAACGTCAAGTAGCCTAACTTCTCGAAGAACCTGGCCAACTGGTTCAAATCGGTCTTGGACAAGCTGACCAAAAACGCTGAATATTCTTCGGACAACATGTCTCGAGAGATTAAGGATACGTCTGGAATCTCTTCGCCGGATTCTTGGTCCACGGCATTTGTCGTGGCGAACTGCTCCAAGTCACCGCGCATGACTAAGGTCTGCAACTCCAAGACGGCAGCGTTTACGTACCATGAGATGACGTTGAATACCTTGTCGATAAGATAGATTCTGCCCTCGACGGCACGGTAGCCGACAATGTAGTATTTGTGGTCGAAGTGGCTCAAGTTGATGACTTCTCCTCCCACAAAGTAGTTGAGCCTGTTTGTCGACCCAGTTGTGTAGATGAAGACGTCTCCGATGAATTTTCCGGAGAGGATCAGCTCCGTGGTGGGTAAAGTGTACAAGACATCGAAGGCGGCCTCGGCGCCCTCGGAGCTGCTGAAGGAGCCGTCGGCGACGGCTTCGTGGTAGAGCGCGGCGTCGTAGCTCAAGAAGTAGGCCTCGTGTGACTTCCCCCCCGCGGCGGTCGTGCCGTCGCTTGTTTCGGCGGAAGCGCTCAGGGTCAAGACGGCCACAAGCTCGCCACTGTCAGACCACACGATATCGGTGATGTCGTCGTCAATGTCGACGCGGCGCACGAGCGATCCTGTTTCCCAGTCGTAGAAGCATAAGAGCCCAGCGGACTTGACGCCGAGCAAGGCACCCGGAAACAATTTCTCGGCCTCATAGACGAGGTCCACGGCCACGTGCTCGCGGAAGTTCTTGTACACGGAGACGGTCAATTTGGATGCGCGTACAGCGAAGGTGGTGGAGGCGGAGAAATCGTGCGTGTGCCAGGCAAAGTCCAATGCCTTACCGAAGGCCTTGGAGCGCCAGGCCAAGGCTGTGTAGACGAGGTACTCCCCGTCGCCGCACACGGCTACAAACTTGCCGTTAGGCGAGTGGGCCAAGGACTGCGGGTAGACCTCGACGGAGCCGAAGTCCTTCAGAAGCACCGGCACAGAATCACCGTCGCGCACGGCGTCGGCCGTGGAGGGCCGCACTACGGCCAGGAACACGTCAGAGTTCTTGGCGTAGATCAACTTGGCGTTCGCGTCCATGGAGAACAAGGGCTCTTCGCTTCCGACGCTGATGGCTACATAGCCGGAGTCACAGCCCACAGCCACCACGTTGGAGCGCGGCAATACGCTGACGCACCACACGCGTTCGAGGCCGTAGTTGACGGTGCGCACCAACTTGAAAGTGGTGGCGCTCCAGAAGCGCACGGTGCCGTCCTCGGCGCCGGACACGATGAGCGGCAAGTCGGGGTGAAAGATGGCAAACGACACATTGGCCACGTGACCATCAAGCGTGGCAACGCACAGCTTGGTCTGGTAGTCCCACACCTTGATGGAACGGTCGTCGGAGCACGTGATGAGGTACGGCTTGTCGGCCTGCGGGTAGTAGCCCACGTAGTTGACGCCCTTGGCGTCGTGCGCCACCAACGTGTAGTTGGGTACGGTCAGCGTCAACAGCCACACCTTGACGGTGCGGTCGAGGCACGCGGACGCAAAGGTGTTGGGGTCCTTGGGGTTGAAGCTCACGCTCATGACGAAGTGCTGGTGGCCCTCGAACGTGCGCTCGAGCCGCCAGTTGTTTTCCCAGTTCCACATCTTGATGGTCAGGTCGTCGGAGGCTGTCAACACGTAGGGCATCAGCGCGTGCACGGCGATGCTGCGGATATAGTCGGGGTGGGCCTCGAATTGGGCGATCTTCTCGCCCGTGTTGTAGTTGTACACGCGGACCTGGAAGTCGTCCAGGCCCACCACGATCCACGACTTGCGTGCCACGAAGCAGCCGGCACGTACGGGCAGCTCCGTGACCTGGATGGACTTGACGAGTGTGTTTGTGGCATACGACCAGATCTCGACTTTGCCGCTGTAGAGGGTGGTCAAGATCCAGGGCTCGGAGGGGTGGCAGTCGATGCCCTTGACGCGCTCCGAGCGCACGGCGAATTGCTTGGTCACGTCCAATTTCATGGGGCCGGAAAACAGGGGTAAGGGGCAGAGGGCAGAAAAGAGGAGTTGTTTGGAGACCAAGGTTGGATGTGTGGTTGGGGCCAAGTGTCGTTGCGCGGAGCGGTGCGCGCACGACGGGGCAGTGTGGAGTATTGGGTATGGGGTTATTGGTGTTTTTCGACGGATGGATTCCCGGGGCTTGGGGTCTGGGAATGTTGATGTTTTGTTCGTGGAGTTGTTTGTAGTTTTGCATGGTGGAGAGTATGGAGGCTATGAGGTATGAGGTATGAGGTATGAGGTATTGGGCAGAGGTATTGGTCAGAGAAATTGGGATAAGAAGCCCAGGGCACGTAAGCCTCGGTTTCGCGAATCTCTTGACTTCTCTTGACTTTCCTTGGGTGTATTTTGGAGTATCTTCGAGTATCTCGGATATTTCGTACTTTTGCGGCGTTCTTTGTTTTCGCCAGGTCTCCAATTCCATATCGTGCATATGGTGAAGGCATGGGGAGCATGGAGAATGCACACCGGGTATGTGGTCAGGAACAACTGTAAACTATTTTTGGATATTCGGGATAAATATGAGGACTCTTATTAATGCAAAGATTTGTGTCGGGTGCTTTCTTGCTTCTGTCTTTTCATAAGGGCGATGCGCAGAGTAGGGTGTTGGGGATGAGGGTATATTCTGGAAAATGCCTTGTGTGTGGATGTATCGGTGTTTTAGGGAGGTTTCCATTTATCCGAGGTTTTATCATTTTGGGATCTTTCTTGTTTCCTCGATTTCCTGGATAGGCTAGATCTGTACTCAATGGTGCGTTAGTGAAGGTATGAAGACCGCAAGGGAACCTGCTTGGGAGAGTGGTCGGGTAGCCCAGGCGGAGGAAAAATGCATTTCGGGAAGATCGGGAAGATTTCCAATCTTGGGTGTTTTCTGGTCCTACTCAGGGTTCATTTTGCTTTTCGCTTAGCCTGTAGTTTTATATCATGTGGACAAGTACGGAGAGGTGCTGCGCGACGAATCTGGACTTGTTTTTATGTTTGAGGGTCTCTCGGGTTCGAAATGCTCTTGATGTCTCTGCTTCTTTTTCCTGTACCTTTATTCGGTGCAGAATGGCTTCAATCATAGTCGTCGTGTAAGCACGGTGAAAAGATGGGTCTATGGGACGAGGCGTGGTGCTAAGCTGCTGAGCGACTTGGAAAAAAAACATACGGCATTGTGGAATAATGCCATGAATTAAAAATCTGCATTGGCTTCTTGGGCGCACTTGTGTAGAAGGGTGTTAAGGAGATATCGGAGAATGGTTGTTCGAGGGTCAATTCTGGTGCGGCGGTCCGAATCAGCCATAAACGTAAGCTATTTCAGGGGTTGAAAAGCTTTTGCTCGAAGAAGCTAGTGACTATGACGCCGAGCAGATCAATGAACCCGCGGAAGACTCTGGGTCAAGAGATGTGCTTGATGGTTCAATGATCATAGATGAGGAGCAAGACCCATATCAGTACTGAACAGGCCTGCGGAGACATCCTTTCCAATGGGCGGAAAGTCCAGAATATGAGCTCATCGGCTATTTGGATCTTCTAATACGAGTGCATTGGTATTTTAAATGTGGCTCGTTCATGTAAACAAAGCAGGGAAAGTAGGCATGTCAGTGCAAGATCGACTGGTGATCTCAAAATGGGTCTTTGGTATTGATTTCTGGAAATGTTTCCCTTTGCGTGGTTTTGTGGACTCCAAAAAAGAGCATACAATATTGGCTTGTTGTACTGACTTTCCAGGTACGCGATAAAGGGGAATCGGGCGATGATCAGCTTGGTGGTTTATACATAAACTCACTTCCTTGCGGGTTTCCTTCTCCAATTTAAGATACTGCTGGGGTGTTGGAACTTAAAGGCAAAATGTACAAATATACCGAACAGGACTTGGAGAAGTAGACAATAGACGGTTTGATCGTTTTGTGTTTTGGCAGATGTCCAGTGGCCCATGGATGCGTGTTCAAGTGCCGCTTTGACGGCGCCGGCTTCTTTGTTCTTTGCAAATACCACCTGAACCCAAAGGGCTGCTAGCTATCTGGATAAGTAAATAGCGTATTGGCAACCGGGGTGTGTATGAGTCTGGTCAGAGTATCGATGTTAGGAAGAACACTTGTAGTCTTTGAGCTATTGGCGTTTTGAAATTGTCTGTGTCATAAGGGAAGAAGCAATCCATTTTCTTCAAACCCGGTATTTGTTTTATTTTCCAATTGCCGTTGCAGCTCAATAAGTAGTTGGACAGGAGGTGTTGAGTTGGCTAGTGTGGTACAAAAATGGCAATGCGTGTGTGAAAATGAAAAGCATACCGCCGGCTCGTTTAGGCCTCCTTGAAATCAGATTGGATCATGGGAAGTTTATCTCGGTATATCTGCTAAGCCGTATCATTGCTGAACTCCACACTTTTAGAATTATTGCCTCCAGCTATCAATACATCGCATGGCTGGGCACAGAGTGGATAAGTGGTGGATGATCCCGGGCTTCGAAAAAGTGAATTCAAGCTAATTGAGCTGGAGGCAGTCTTTTAAACGCAGTGATTACTATTTTTGAGGGTGAATGAAGGGATAGGGCTTACCATGAACTGGAAGTACGCACTATATACAAGAAGAGGGAGGGTCTTGAGAATATGGATTGAAAATTGAAAGCAAACAGGAGAGGTCAACACGGAGGAAACTTTATGGGAAAAAAGACAAGTGATACGAAAAATGAAACTCATCAAAAACGCACAAATATTCAGCGAGGAACTAGTGATGAAAGTACGTCGGAGCTCACATCAGATGCGAATTCTACACCTTGCCTGGGTGCAAACATGAGTAAACGTTTATTTCGTGGGCATACCCTTGTAATTGAGTGGATGAACCCCTAATTCGCTCAAGATTTAGCGTCTGGGATTCCTAAGATTATACAAAGGAGCGTCCCAGATGTTAAATGAATAGCTTGGCTTTCTGAAGGTTCTCAAGCATGAACATGTTATCCCACGGGGCACAAATTGATGCGTTGCTCATCAGTACACAGCATCAACTTTATCTCTGCGAGTCTCCCTGTAGTGAGCTTCCAATTGTGATATTGAGCGCAAGTACTTGGTCCATGTTTCAGAGAATTTGTGGTTCGAAAATCTTTCCAGCAGAAGCTTTACGCCCAAAGCCCTTTTAAGCTGGAGCGAAGATTGGGAGCACTCCTCCGGGGTCTCAATGAATAAAGTCTTGAGCAAATCAGCCAAATTGGGGAACGAGCATTCCTTCCCGCGTATGGTGAATTGAAGCATGCAATCTTGTTTTTGACCCTTGAAGTCCGGGTCGCTTTCGTCTCTGAAAAAAAAGCCGATTTCGTTTTTCCACGTGGTGGATGGCTCGGATTCTCGTACAATGTCTAAAAGCGGGCCTGCTGAAGCATGCACAATGGGCACCACGCCAGCACTGAGATACTCCACCACGCCGATTCCAAAATGCTCATTCCACATGGCATTGAGGCCAAAGGAGCACTCACTCAAAGTCAGCCTTACTTCGGCAAACGAGCAGTCAACAAGAAATTCGATGTGGTCGGTCAAGCCTAGATTGGCAGCCTGATCTCGAAGAGCAACTAGGGTTGAAGAGTCAGTTTCTGTTCTGCAGGAGCCAAGGAACACAAGCGTGGGTAAATCCACAAGAGGCAACTTTGAACTGCGGAATGCTTCCACAAATTTGAGGTAGTTTTCCAATACTAGCGCGTGTCTCTTTTCCGGACGAAACTGGGCAATGTATAACAACTTGTTCTGCCTCTTTCTGGGTCCAGCAGCCTCGGCACGTGCCATTTCTTCCGTGGAACAGGGCGGGTAAACAATGCTGACTACCTTGGTTCTGTTCAAGGCCCAAATAGACGAGATGTGGTCGTATGTCCAGGTGCCATTTGCAAGAGTCACGTCCACACAGGAACCCAAGTACACGTACACGGAGTAGATAAGAGACCAGTAGGAGAATTTCGCGAGTTGTTTGACATCACCGAGAGTGAAGCCAAACGCTGCCAAGTCGCCAACTGTCCTGAACTTTAACTTGTTGAACATGTCTGGCTGGATTATGGGGTAGTGCACGTACGCCACTACGGGGATCTTCAATATCCACGACACAAGCCAGTAGCTGCCCGGGAGACCCATGGTATCAATCCACACATCGGGGCTCAATTCATACATGGCTTCAAGCCCAAGAACCACAGACCCGAGAAGCTGGCCGGCTAATGTGAAGTGGTTCCAGGAAGAGCTGTCGATCCACGCCGGGAACCGGCGCAAATATATGAAAACAATTCTTGCGGAGTCCAAGCCCGATACCTTGAATTTGTTTTCTGCCTTGCCCAAAATCTGGAGCGGCTCTGCGTCGTTGTTGGTGGTGTATACTGCCACGATATTCCTCTTGTCTTCCATCAACGTGGCCAGCACGGCCTGCCACAAGACCTTTTCCCCGCCTCCCCCGTTATTGGCGTACGGATGAAAGAACCCGTAGACTAAGCGCCGTTTCTTGTCGTTGGGGTCTCTCACTTTCATCTGAGCCATGAAACGTTCTTCGTTTTCCGCATCTTCCGGCAGGATCTTCAACTTGTTGTTGACGAAGTTCGTGTAGAAAGACGGCTGTGAACTTGCCGTGATAAGCCGGCGTCTGTAGCTGGATCTCTTGGTCCCGACATTCAAGTAGATGGGCTTGGGGTAGCGAGTGACGTGCAAAATCTTGTCTTGCCATTTGTGCGTAGGAACAAGGAAAAACCGCGGCAACGCCAGGACAGCAATTTGGTAGAGGCCTGCAAGAAATACTAGGGGGACCACCCAGAGAGGCACGGAAAACATGAGCGGGTTTTGTTGCTCCCGAGGTTCTGGGGATGCAAAAAGGGTACTGGACGGGGGAGGACGCGTTATCTCGGACACCGTATCACGTGACCAGACTCGGGGATCTCCGGCCGTGGATACCGGCGGCTCGGGTGTGGGTGGAAATGAGATGTGCCGTTAGACCAGCGTGACGTGTGATTCAGAAAGCCCAGCTGTGGAAATGTCGGGGCTATTTGGGTTTATCGCGAGAGAAGGGGGTTTCGGAATCCGCCGAGAAATGCGGCACCAAGCCTTATCTGCGGGGCCATGTATGGGACTCTAGTCGGAAACGGGGGCAATTGATAATGGGAAGCGTGGCACTGGATTCTATGAAAGTCGTACCACTTGATTGGCCCGTTGATTGATAGCCAGAATTATTGTGGTGTCGGAGTTAATGGCAATTATTAAAAGGTACCGGGTTTAATGACAATAATTAAAAGACTGGCCTACACTATTGACAATAATTGAAAGGAGCCGGAGTAAATGGCAATAATTGAAGGTACTGGTCTACACCAATGACAATAATTAAAAGCACCTTAGTTAATGGCAATAATTGAAGGTACCGGTCTACACTAATGCTGTGCACTCGTCTTCGAATACGCTCCAAAATACCTGACACTCACTGGTACCGCTGGCCGTTTGAAAGAAAATGTAGCGAGAGCAAACATACCCCACTTTACCGAATCAGCTTTGTAGAACACCAAAGACCGCAGCGTATGGTGCAATCACAGGCCGCTTTGTGTGGTTTGTTTCTTGGATTGGTGTACCGCAGTTCCCTCGCCGAAAAACCCCAAGCAAACGGCAAAAAAGCCCCACTTCATAAACATGTTAGTGAGCCTTGCTTTCGACTAGACGGGCCCACCAGGTTAAGTGGCCGCGCAGTGGATCGGGAACAAGGCCGTTGCACTACTGCATGCTGCTGTTCATGGACCATCTTCAATGCCGAAAGAAGAGACTCGCTGCATCGGAAAACCCCAGCATTCAGACTCCGAAAATGCATCAAACCTGGGAGATATGCAGGCACACGAGAAACTGCCGGCAAGCAGTCGAGGCCGCAGGCCCAAAAACGGGATTTGACGCGGATCAATAATAAGGGGACTTCCAGATTGTTTTTTCGTCAGGGGAAATTAGTCGGGGCTCTCTACCGGACGCCCGCTGTATGCAGGATCCAAACTCCACATGCGTCGGGTGAAACAGCTTCGAAACGGACAATGCCATTGCGTCGGCCACACGATATCCGGATTCGGACCAAGGCACGATCTTGCTCAACCATCCATGAGCGACCCGAAAGATGCGGGTGGTTCCAGATCCGCATCGCAGGAAGATGAGCCCAGATCCACATACCGCAGACCTGCACACAGACCACCCTGTCATGGGCATGGGCATCCGGGCCCCGCCTCCTGGAATGTTGGAGCTAGCGGCCAAAATCATCGCCACCCGTGCCGCAAACCGGGACCTGTCTTTGAGCTTTCGGAAAGTACCCAGGTTTCAAGACGGTCCTGCACAGAGGACCCGGCAGGCGTGTGGGCACAGGGCTCACAACCACGGTCGCCCTGGTAAGACCAAACAACCAGCAACACAAAACAGAACCCCCGAAAACAAACAGCAAGACAGCCAAGAAAGCACCCAAGAAAGCACCCAAGAAAGGGGCATCCACAAAAACTCAAGATCGTATGCAAAAATCCCAAATAAACAAAAATAACACGGCCGGCCAGATTCACTCCTCACATCCCCGGCCAATTCCTGCCCCATGTTCGCAGCTTGCCCGTCGCGTCCTGTAAGCTATTAATCCCAATTGAGAACTGTCTCTTCATACCTCGTGAAATCTCGCAGACTGCACTTTTTTTCCTCCTTTGCCTGGCGCCTTCCTCCAAAACCAGGCGTTCCTTTCATCACTCCGGCGGCTGCTTTTGCTTTTGTGCTCAGACCGGCCCCTGCAACCCAGACCCCTTTTCCTGGATCTCAGTATCCCTTTCGGGCCGCCCGACGCTTCCATAAACGGCACTCCTCGCAGCCTCCATATACCAGGCCCACCAGCAAAAACCGCACCCGGACCACGCCCCTGTCTCTCGATCAGACCAAAACACAAGAGAGCACAGCAACAAAAACACCAAAAAAATAATAGCCGCCAGCCACAAAACCACCTGGTCTCGCATCTCTGCAGTCGGCCACCCCTAAACCCCGCCCTTCCCCTTGTTTAACCATGAACACGCTCCAGGAAAGCCAGAGCACCAACCAGCCCGAGCAAGACTTGGCCACAAAAACACGGGCTGTGGACGGCGCAGCGGCGGGCACCCGAAAAGCCAAGACGCCCTTGAAGAAGGAGGAGTTGGAGAAAATCGCGCAGGAACTCAAGAAAAAGCTCTCCCGCGCATCCGTGGCGGCCAAACAACTGCTCTCGGCCACATCCACGGGTGCGGGCCGCTCCTTGCCGCCGGACTCGCCCGTGCTGCAGACGCTGCTCCCAAAACTGAGCCCCTTGAAGAACTACTACATGTGGCGGCGCCAGATCGCCAGCACCACGGCCAAGAACGTGACGCTGCTGCCCGTGTTGTACTCGCCGGGCCGCCGGCTGCCCACGCTGACCAAACCGTCAATCTTTTTATCCAGCTCGCCGTTGAAAAACTTCGCCCTTCCCCTGGCCGGCCCCACGCCCGCAGGCGCCCTGTCGCGGAAGGCCTCCGTGGACTCGGAGGCGCTCACAGAGCTCAACGACTCGCCGGTCAAAAGGCGCCGGGCCGACAGCGGCGCGCCTGTGCGGGCCCGTGAGCCACACATGGTCTTGGAGGAGATCCACGGCACGCAGACGCTGCCCAAGCGTGTGGCCTTGCACCCGCTGCCCGTGTTGTCGTCGAACTCGCCGAGCGGAAGCCGGGCAGGCCCGAAACCAGCGCTGACGACCCCGACGTTGGCCAAGAAACCGCTCAGCACGGGCCCGAATGCCTTGCTTAAGACGCCCACGCAGCCGGCGCGCGGCGACGCGTACAATGACGAGGAGGGCGCCGACTTGCTCTTGTACTTGGCTGCATCGCCGTCGGTGCCTAAGCCCTGCGCTGGGAATACGCCGCGGGCACCGCTCAACGTGGCATTCGGAGGTCACTCCGGCGCCACGAAACCGCACAGCAGCGGTAGCCTACTCATGGCGCCGCCGCTTACGCCGAAGCGGCCCTTGATATCGAAGGCCAAGACCCCGCAGAACAAGCTCACACCGTCCATGTATGGCGGCTTGGCCGTGCCGGGGAGCGCACTCCCGTCCGCCGGGCTTGCATTGACGCCCGCGGGGTTTAACATGAACGACTACGTGAACTTCTTCACGCCATCGCCGGGCAGGGCCGCCGCAGCACACGGCCACTTGGCGGGCCGCACGCTTCTCAAGACGCCGGACTTCCAGGGCCAGGTGCAGAACGCACACACCTCCGTAGACGGCAAGATGATCAACTTCGACAAGGCAGAGCTCTTCGGTCTGTCCGGGCCCGAGCACCGCAAGGACTAGGCAGGCCGGGTCCTCTTTCGTCGCCGCGCCCCGAGACTATATACCTACAGCTTCCGTGCGGGCAGCCCGCGGAAACTTGGCGGGCTCCACTACATACGCTTTAACAAGCCTCACGGCAATTCCACAGGCGTTTTCCCCCGACCATGGCCTATTTTCTGTGGGCTCGGGGCTGATTGTCGTGCCGGCCTTATGGGCAGGTCACATGACCGGCATGGAAGCATGCGATGTCACAGCCGAAAACACCCGGAGTGTGGTTATCTGGATTTTGGACCACAACACTACACCCGGATTCCTTCCGCTCAAGACATGGCCGACTCAGGAAAGAACGACGTGCCAGAACTCAAGGTGGCACAACTAGAACTCGCTGAAAAGCACGTGCCACAGGCCGAGGCACCACTGGCCGCAACTGAGAATGGAGAAACCGACGGCGATGAAAAAGTAGCCGCCGAGGGCGCAGAGGGCACCGAGGAGAAGAAAAAGAAAAAGAAGAAGAGCAACAAGAAGAAAAAGAAAACCGTGTACATCAACAGCTCGTACCCCGACGGGGTCTTCCCCGAGGGCCAGTGGATGGAATATCCGTTGGAAGTCAACAGCTACAGAACCACCGACGAGGAAAAGCGGTATTTGGACAGGCAACAAAACAACCACTGGCAGGATTTCCGGAAAGGAGCCGAGATCCACAGACGCGTGCGTGCCAAGGCCAAGCAGAACATCAAGCCGGGCATGAGTATGCTTGAGATCGCAGATTTGATCGAAAACTCTATCCGCGGATACACCGGAAATGACCACACCTTGACCCAGGGCATAGGCTTCCCCACGGGCCTCTCGGTGAACCATGTGGCCGCACACTACACGCCCAACTCGTCGGACAAAATGTCCTTGAAGCAGGAGGATGTGATGAAAATTGACATTGGCGTGCACGTGAACGGGCATATCGTGGACTCGGCCTTCACACTCACGTTCGATGACAAATACGACAACTTGTTGACGGCCGTGCGCGAGGCCACGTATACCGGTGTCAAGGAGGCAGGCATTGATGTGCGGTTGAACGACATTGGCGCGTCCATCCAGGAAGTGATGGAGTCCTACGAGATGGAGCTTGGCGGCAAGACATACCCCATCAAGTGCATCCGCAACTTGAACGGGCACAACATAGGCGACTACGTGATTCACTCGGGCAAGACCGTGCCCATCGTGGCCAACGGCGACATGACCAAGATGGAGGAGGGTGAGACCTTTGCCATCGAGACTTTCGGTTCCACTGGCAAGGGCTTTGTGGTGTCGCAGGGTGAGTGTTCACACTACGCGTTGAACCAGAATATCGACGGGGTCAAGTTGCCCTCGCAGCGCGCCAAGGAACTCGTCAAGTCGATCCAGTCCAACTTCGGCACCTTGCCGTGGTGCCGCCGATATTTGGAGAGGGCAGGCGAGGATAAGTACCTTCTTGCCTTAACCCAGTTGGTGCGTGCCGGCGTGGTTGAGGACTACCCACCGTTGGTGGACACCACTGGCTCGTACACCGCGCAGTATGAGCACACAATATTGTTGCACCCACATAAAAAGGAGGTTGTGTCGAAGGGCGACGACTACTAGGTCGCGGGTGTGTCAAGTTATCAATATTGTGCATCTGAGACGGTCAGGGCTGTTGTAGTGGTGGAGGCAGGGAGAAATCCGGAGCTGATCCCCACGACCCGGGCATGGGCGGACGAAGTGCAACATATGCTCAGGCTCGGCCTCTTGAAATTGCCAGAAGCGCACTATGGATTTATGAAAATAACTTGGGATGCATTGATGTGGCTTTAGAATGCCTTCCGTGGGGTGTATTGCGTGTATGCGTATTGCCTGTATTGTCCGTATTCCGTGTATTCCGTGTATCGCATGTTTTTCCTTTATGGCATTCTCTTTGCTGCCTGAAGCCTGAATTGTCTGTTTTTCACGCATTCCCTGTTTCCCTATGTTGTCCGTATTGCCGGTTTCCAATATGATATTGCTCATATTACTCACTCCCCAGATGACTTGAACCATCCGCCTTCGGATCATATGACGGTTTGGGAACTGTGCGGAGAAGATAATACTGTTCACAGGCAGCCCATTCAGCTCCAGAAATAGAGCCACGTCGGCTTACAAATCACGAAAGACCCGACATTCTATCTCATTGGAAAAGTACATGTTTCACATCCCTCGGAATCAATAATCGTCTCATCCAAAGTTTAGGAACGCCTGGGAAAAAAGATTCCCCAGCGAATGAATATTTCACAACTTTCATTGCTTCATCCTACTGACATCGTTGTTTGATACACGTTCGATTTCAATACCTATGGGGAGCTGATCTAATGCAGTCACCACAAAGATTTTGACGGTGTCAAAGGGCACAATAGGTGTGACAATACCATTGCCGATCGTACTAATTCAAAAGAAGCCAACTTTGGGAGAATCATTTTCGAGTACAGATCCCAAGCATGAAACCCATCAGATTGCTTTCATGGACAGGCAAGTTGCCAAGCTTTTCACAGACATTTGCTCACGTGGAGTTTGAGTTTAATGCTCAATTCAAAACAAGGGATCTTTTCTTTAGACTCATAATGTGGAATGTTGCTTTCGTGAATTGGCTTCATTTCTTTCTCTGGAGAATCTTGTCTGCTTCAAACACAAGCCACGGCATGAAATCCAAACCTTTTCGGAAATAGTTATGGGTGATGGAAATGACGATGGCCATCAGGAAGGTTCATGGAGACAGAGTCCACACTAAACGGCCACGAAGTCTGGTTCCTCCAAGTTGGAAACGAACTCGTTTCTATTTTGTTGTATTTTTTTTGATATTTTCACGCAACAAAAAGGAACCGACGTGGGGCTATCGTTGGAAAATGGATCCATCATTGTGGAGACGTGATTGTACAAACAGACATTTGAAACACCGTGCCCCGGTGACATGTCTTTGTTCAACTTGCCATCATTTTTCCAACGCAAGGTACACCACCTTTATACCCACATTGTATATAAATCTCCGGATCAATATACAATGTTCTCAGTCCACTCTACTTTTAGCTTTGTGTGAAATTGGCCCTTGAATCGAATTCTGCGTTAATACCACGAAATAGTTCGCAACAATTTAGCCTGATACGTGCTGTTTTGATCTCTGTCAAGAGAACTTGTGGTACTGCCATATCCTGATTGATCCATGGCAGGGCATGTATGAGGAAGGGAGTCGGATATCCGAACACGTGCGCCAGAAGAAAAATCACAACCAGTCCGTATGGCAAAGCAATGCTCTGAAATAGCCGTGACGCAAGTGTCTGATCACCACGAATCAAAGTTGCGGATTCAATTGAAACCAAAAACGACCGCCATCAAGAATAGCTCAATAGGCGGCGGCAAAAGCCCTGCACATTTGACCCTCCTATCGAAAAGGATTGAGTGCATGTCGATGGACCTGCACACACGCGCGCATCCTTAGAACGGCTTGATACTCTCTCTACCCTTCCCGACCCGTCCTGCATAACCGGCGATGCACGTGCCTCTTCAACGAAGCCTGTCACTGTCGAACATGCCAGATATTTTTGTCGGAATTTTCCCAGCCATGGTCCAGCGCAACCGGGCGCATTGCCAGAAATGCGTATTTGTTTTGTTCTCCTCTTGGTGCGCGCACTGTATGCACTCTCGATAGACACTCAACACCCAAACTTCCTTTACTCTCGAAGACTTCACCCGATAACCCAAACAAACTCAAAATGGAAATCCAACCTGCTGTGTTGACATATAGAGGTATGTGTATCGACAAGCATGTGATCGCCCGGTGCCACGTGACCTCGGGAATCTCGATTTGTACGGCGGCTAATGCCCCTTGCCTCCTCCTATCTGAGGATATAAACACTGAATGACGCCGCCCGCCCAATGAAAATAGAATCGAGAGAATCTTGCCCCTGGGAATAGGATCGATGAATTGTAGCAGATTGGCGAAGCTCGGAATCGTGTGATTTCGGAAACTGCCACGTTGAACCTCGAATCTGGAATTGTGTACATGTGCCCAGCCTTTTGTTGCTCAGCCTCAAAGTTGTGTTTTCGCTGTTTTTTTTGGTTGTCGTTTTCAGCCCAAATCTGAAGACTAGCTCGCTGCCAGCGGCAAACATGCTGTTACATATGTTCCTTGCTCGTGTTTATATTCAGGCCACGTCACGCGGTTTTGCATTTCCCACACCGCCAACGATAGAAACAAGGCATCTATATTCCAAACCGGCTTTCCAGCTTTTCTTTGTGCCCGGCTTTGCAAGGCCATTGCTGGACAAATTTCTGCTCATGGCATACTAACGCATCCAGGCACTTTTGCAGAGCCGCTCACCGAGTACTTGACCTTGACCAACACGACCTCTGAGCCCTTGGCATTCAAGGTCAAAACTACCGCACCCAAATTGTACTGTGTCAGACCCAATGCCAACATTGTGGCCCCCGGCGAGAGCATGAAAATCTCTGTTATCTTGCAAGGTTACACGACACCCTTGCCCAAGGACTTCAAATGCAAGGACAAGTTCTTGATTGTATCCTGCCCATGCTCCGGATTCGAAGACGCTTCCAAGGTTGCCGAGAACTGGGCAGCTTTGCACCAGGAGCATGGCCAACAGGGCGTGCAGAAGAAGTTGAGGGTCAACTTCATCATCGAAGAGGACGTGAGAGAAGATACCCAGATTAATGAGACTAGTTTTGCTAATGCCACGCAAAACACCATGATACGCGACACCCTGGTGATCAACAACGAGGCAGACACCACTGCCGTGAATGACAGATCGATAAATGCGGCCAACGTCTCTGCCACCAACCAAGACCACACGTTGCAGGACACCCACATCTTGCCCCTTGATGAGCAGAGCACCGTCCCAGAGCACCAGAGCGAATTGGAGGACTCCGCCACAAAGATCAACGACTTGACGAAGAAATTGGACTCGAACGAGAAGGACAGCGAGCTCGCGGAGGCTGCATCCCAAGAAACCGTGAGCGGCGTGTCGCTCCCCTTTGCTGCCATGCTAGTGCTTATCGCGTTGTTGATGGGGTGGTACATTTTCTGATTTGAGAGCCGTGCAGCGCGGAGTGACTCGTGTAACGACACGTGCCAAATCTCGCAGAGCTCCGCCGGGGACTCTGTATCTTCCAAGTAGTGAGTATGTACCATTTGATTAATAATACCAACGAAATCGAGCCGCCCGCCAGTGGATTCTGCACGGCGAGGCTATGTATGGCGGTGTGTGTCCCCCACCAGCTGGGGTCTGATGTTAGTTTATGGGCATTTCGGAAGCCGGGGCCCAGTCACAGGCTTCAGTTGGGGCTCACAATTGTGAAGCCACAGCACAGCGTGGGAAAAGTTCCTGAGCATGGAGTGATCATTTGATTATAAACATGGTTTGGGCTTCGGTACCATGCCTTGTCCATTGGGCAATTCGATTGGTCAAATTTCCAGCGGTGCGTGGCCGGCTCCGAATGCATCAACAATTTAAAAATGGTGCCCAGGAACCATTTAACATTTGGGGTTCACGAAATCGCCTTGAGAAGTCTGCCCCAGAAAGCTAAAAATTTCCAAGGTTTGCTGCTACAGCCAGCTGAATTTCTGTGTTTTTGGCGGCCCCAAATTGGAGGAATCAGGGCCCAGCCTTCGCAGCAGATGTCTCGCGGAGCCGCACAGTGATTAGGCGCGATCAAGCGGACCAAAAATGGAAGATCCGAGCCTCTACACAGAGCCCATATTCAGAGACCCGAAACGGCAGCGCTAGAGCCGCCAAGTCCTTTTAGCGGGGGCTTTCGCGACACGCTGGCTTCCTGTTTTCAGCGGTCTGCTCAACATCTCGAAGCTGCTGACTGTCCAACTCAGTTGTCTGCCTGCTTCGTTTCGAGGTTGGTGACCCCAGACCACGGACCTGCATATACACACGGGGCCGTGGGCTTTGTTCGCACAACTCCTCCCCAGGCTTCCAAGAACACCGATCACGGCTTCACAGACCCACCAAAAACATCCCTCCTCGTCTAAAATGGGTACAGCCACGGTGCGGTCCGGGTCCATCAACCTCCTCAATACGATCATTGGCGCCGGTATCCTCGCCATGCCCTACGGGCTCCGGCGCAATGGGCTTCTTTTCGGCGCGGGCCTCATAGTGTGGAGTGCCCTCACTTCCGCTTTCGGGCTCTATTTGCAGAACAAGGTGGCGAAGTACACGCAGCAGCAGGGCGCAGTATCGTACTTCAGCCTCTGCCAGTTGACATATCCGCAGCTCCTGGTGATTTTCGACGGCGCCATTGCCGTCAAGTGTTTCGGCGTGGGCGTGCTGTACTTGGTGGTGATTGGCGACTTGATGCCCAAAATCGCCGAGAGTGCCGGCGCGCCGGCGGACTCCATTTTGCTCGCGCGCAACTTTTGGATCTCCGTGTTCATGGCCGCGGTGGTGGCGCCGCTCAGCTTCCTCAAGAAGTTGGACTCCTTGAAGTACACCAGCTTGGTGGCGTTGGTCAGCGTGGTGTACCTCATATGTCTCGTGGTGGAACATTATTTTGCTGACGGCGCGGCTGTTGACGCACGTGAAATCGACTGGGTGGGCCCCGTGTCCTGGCGCCTGACGTTGACGTCCTTCTCCATCTTCGTGTTCGCCTATACGTGCCACCAGAACATGTTTGCCATCATTAACGAGCTCCAACCTAGCGAGAAGCTTGGTCTGCCGACGCGCCAACTGAACCTCATCATCCGCAACGCCATCTCCGTGGCCTGCCTGTCATACTTGGTCGTGGGCGTCTTGGGCTACTTGACCTTCGGCAACACTGTGAACGCCAACATCATCAGCATGTACCCGCGTGACTCCATGGCCTCGCTCGTGGGTCGCTTGGCCATTGTGGTCATGGTGCTGTTGTCGTTCCCGCTCCAGTGTCACCCGTGCCGCGGCTCCGTCAACCACGTGATCCACTTTCTTCGCCACGGTGTGTCCTCCGGCTGGAAGGCCCGGTCCCCCATGGCCGCGGATGAGTACACGGCGATTCCGGGCGACTGCGACTCTGCCGACGTGCTGTTTGACCCCTCGCTCGTCAGCACCACGCCCATGGAGGGAGCGCAAGACACTGACGGGCACGCGCCGATCGTCGTGCCCTTAACCTCTCTCAGTTTCTACGTGATCACGACCGTGATTGTCGCGGCTGCGTACATCGTGGCATTGTCCGTGCAGTCTTTGGCGCTGGTACTTGCGTTTGTCGGTGCCACGGGCTCGACGCTGATCTCGTTCATCTTGCCCGGGCTCTTTAGCTTCTCGTTGATCAAGCCTCTCGACGGCGCTGCGGTGTTGTCGCCGCTTGAGCGGTTCTGCAAATACGGCGGCTTGGCGCTCTCCATCTGGGGCGCGGTAGTCATGGCTGTGTGCTTGAGCGCCACCCTCTTCCTCGCGCCCGAGAAATAGGACACCGGACCGGCCACTCGGAGTTGTGGTTCTAAACATGTATTTCTTGCGGGTGTAAAAATCTATGTATTTGTGACCGGTGTATACATATATGCATTAACATGAGCAAGGGCACAAACGCTCACAAAATCAAATCTTTCTTGTCCCATCCGACCTTGTTTCCACCCTTCAACCCGTACTCGGGCTGTGGCTTGTCCACACCCTCGATCTTCATGGCGTATGGGTTACGGTCGCACTTCTGGTCCAAGTTAGCCAACGTGTGGTTCACCTCTCTGTGCTTAGATTCGTCGGCTCTGACTCTCTGCACCAAATCCAAGAAGGTCGACTTCTCGTCAAGCTCCGGCCAGTAGTCCTGCGCGATCTTGGGCACAGTCACTGCGTCAAACTTGGGCAAGCGCTTGGCGGACAAGTCACCAATAAGATGCGTATACGTGCTGACAGCCTCTTCCTCTAAGTAGCCAACAAATCTGTGGCAGTAGCGGGGCGACAACAAGTAGAGGAAGAAGAAAATGTTGCAAAACACTCCTTGTCCCATGTACACGAAGAAGCGCATGAAACGTGAGGGCTGTCCAATCTTGATGAACGTCAACAAGTGCATTCTCTCATTGTAGGCCTCGTCGAGCAAGGTCTCGATCCAGGCCTTGTCGCGCTTCAACAAGCGCAACGAGTGCAAGTGACGGAGAAAGGCCGCCACCATTCCCGGCACGCCGGCGACCGACTCCAAAAAGATGACCCGTGTGAGCCACTTGTTTTCCGTCATTTCCCAATGGGTGCCTTTGAATCTGTGCTGCAACTCTGCGTCGGTCTTGGGCTTTTTGTACCCGGAGAACAAGTTGAAAAGAGTCTTGCACGTTGCCATACTGTTGAAGGCAATGCGGTCCAACCTTGACTCTGGTGGACGGTGCAAGAACTCGACCTGGGCGCAGTCCTCATCGGTCCACTTTTCGTGGGGGAAGGCCGGGTGGGTGATGAATTTGAGGTCGTTGTTTTTCTCCAAGCTGTCGTTCTCCAATACCTTTGTGCGCACGTCAAAGAACAGGGATGACTTGCACCGGGTGAACGTGAGGCCCAATTTCATGACGGGCACGGTCGGACGCGAGCGGAGCATGGCTATTCCCGAGTGCATGATGAGTTTTCAAATATCGGGTCTGTTTCCTCTTTTACTTAAATGTTCTTGTTTCAGCCCGAGCAGAAAAATGTTTGTGTAAGGGGAATCTATGGCTGCATTACCGGGGCACATCTTTGCAACTTATATACCCCCAGGCCAATACGAACATGCAGCGCAGATACACCCCAAAAAGGGAATACAGGAAGAAGAAGTTAAACTTAAGCACGCCTGTTTCCCGAGCCTGCCCGCGTATCCGTTAGCGTAGCCCCGCCCTCATGTTATGCTTGGCTTACTCAGCAAAACAAGACACAGCATTAGGCGCCTGCGCAGCTGAGACTTCCCGAGAGGTCATGACTAACTGCCTAATCGGGACATTCCCCCGACGTCCGTTGCAGGCCGCGCGGGCCCGAACGCCCGAGTCCGCTGGCGGGCGGCTATCGCCCATTCTTTTTTTGAACACAGCAATCCCAATAAATACAGCGAGCTGGGAATTGGCGGAAGACCCGGGCTGTGCCCTCAATAGCGCTGACGAAATACTGCAATTTGCAGCATACCAGATTTGGAACACATGGAAGAAAAAAGGAGGTTGAGCTAAATTGTGCGACGCAAATGGCTCACGGCTGAAATCGGGAGGGCCGCCAGACACCAAAAACCCGTGCACCGAAATAGGGCCCAATCTCTGGCTGATACGAGTGAGTGGCCGAAACACTCTCAAGGCTCGGGAGCTTTGGCCAGCCTGAACAAGCCTCACGCCATTTTTTCCGTTTTTTTTTCTCAGGTGTTGACGCCGGTTTTGCCATTTTTTTGTGAGGTGCTGGCCTAGTTCTTTCCTGCGTGCGCAGTGACCATGCGTGTGGATGCAAAATATAGAATAGACTATTTTGCCGATGAGCAAATAGGACGGGCGCGTTTTGCTCGTAACTTTCTCACTGGTCATTGGGTTATATGCGGTCACGTGCCGCTGCCTAGGGACGTAGCGAAGAGTGCCGTGCCCTTTTCGCCCGGATGCATCTGCACGTTTCGGATGATGAAGGATTATCGTACGATCGGACGGTCACCGGTCTGATATGCCCGAGCTAGGCCTGTTCGTGTAGATACGAGGGTTCTGTTCCCTGCTCGAGTTCACCTTTACGCTTTAGGCATTTCATGGGCATCTTTGTGCAGTCCGGTATTGCCATGCACGAGTCTTGTCAATATCCGTTGATGTTTTTTGCTCGTTACATTTTTTTTCGGCTATCTGGGTTGCGTTCTTCAAATCCGCCTTGGGTTTGTTTCGACGTTGTGGTCTTGGCGGCCTGTTTGGGCAGTTGGAATACACAGATATCAACGTGCGAGCCCATTGTTCAAGCCTATTTTCGAGCCTGGCCCATTAAAACCAGCAATCTGCTGTTTTCATAGAGACGGATACAGCAAACCATCCAAGTGAGGCCTGGATTGCTGAATTTGAAACTTCCGTATAAATTGGAGGACTGGATTGGGCCAAACTAATGCTTTGCACAAGTTTACATGGTTGCACCCATGAGAAGTTCTGGGCCTGAATACGGCCCTTCGGATGTCGGATTGATGAGAGGGACAATGTGCAGCGGAAACAGCGTGGCAGTTGTTGACGCCAAGACTGACCTCCACATTCCCAATGATTGACGCATTGAAAGACTGACCCCCTATTTCCCTTCACAACTGACCTCCAACTCTCAACCTTTACCGCCACTTTGTAAGACTGAGCCTCTTGTTTCCCCCTATTTGACCCTCTGATCTGTCCAGATTCACGGCCCTATCCACCCTTTTTGGTTTTGCCGAGCGAAATATCAAGCCTAGGGGATCCGAATTCCGGAGCCACAAAACCTTGCCCAAATTCCGCCATTAAACTCGGTATCAAATCTAGAAACTTCGCCAAGGCGCCCGTCATTGGGGTCTTAACCTTACTTTCCTGAAATGGACACAGTACATACTGCACACAGCACCTGCCCATTGTTACAGCATCAATGGCTGGGGCGTAGCCGAGCCGCCGGAGGCGCAGTGAGCCTAGCGGTACGCGTCGCCGTTATTCGATATTGGTCTGCCACGACTGCCAAAACGGCGCCAACGCGAGTCACGTGGACAAGCAAGCCGTGATCCCGATGGCCAGACCCGGCCGCCAAACCAGGCGGGCTTTTTGTTGGAGATCTCCATCCGTTCGGGCCCGGCTGGACTCCCAGCTGTCTCCACATTCACCTGGCTGGCCTGAAACTTGCCCTGACCACGCTGTCGACCCCCGCAGATCGTGTCCTCAGCCTGAATGAGCAACTCTGGCTCTGCCGCTGTCACACCACATTTCGTCCGGATGGTTGCGGAAATTGTCATCTCGGTAGACTAAAGACAGGATCTCCACACCAGGACTCGATGGTTTGCCCGCTTTTGCCATGAAAAAGGAATCTACAGCCCAGGCCCGGTTTTCTGGATTTATTGGAATAGCCCGGAAAGCATGTATATAGACTGACGTCCTATCTCCAAGGGACACCTCGGGCACTCTCATCCACCAGTTTCCAATATCACGGCGCAGTCCTGCACCCACCAATTCCGAAGAGCGAACAAACGGCGTCTGCGGAACACAGCGTGTTTTTGTACGTGGCCGCAGTAGTGAAACGTCAGTAGATGATCATGAAGCCACCCAGTACAAGTTGGTGTTCGTTGTTACTAGAAGGGGCATTCGTGTGGTCCGTCGCGTCGCCAGGCCTAGACCCCGTGATCCGCGGGGTCCGGCATGCAGACGCGCGACTCTAAACACGCGGCTTACATTTTTTCGCTCCTGGTGATTTCTGTTGTGATCTAAAAACCGACTATCGAACACACTCTTTATCCACGCCTATAGAAAAGAATACACATCAAGAGCGCCCAGGCTTCCCCACAGACACACAATATACATCAGTTCTGTACTTTGCTTTTTGACCTTCGCTGCCCGTTCCGATCTTTACCCCAACACCCAGATCATCACGTCACTACCCGAGACTCCCGGCCCAAAGAGCACCTAAGAAAGAGCACCTAAGAAAAGAGCACCTGAGAAACGACCAGCCGGCTCAAAGACCCACAGGATAAGAACACCCAAGAAAAAGCCCAAGCACGGCTTAATTCTATCAAACACGTTTTTGCAGCTTTTTGTCTAGCTTTCCAAACCCCTGCCGAAACAGGCATCTCGGCTCCCCGCTTTCCGTGCTTAGCCACCGACACTCCCTATTCAACACACCACACCATGGTTCTCAAACTCTCTAATTTTTTGAGCGATCCGTTCGCCATCAGCACCGTGTCTTTCGGAGTCATTGCCTGGATCATCGCCGTGGCCGGGGCCGGTGCCAGCGGCTCGGCCACGTATCTCCGTTTCACATGGTGGGGCCTTGTGTACGAGATCCTCGTGATCATTGCCATTTTCTTCTTGTACTCCAGCAACAATATCGAGTTGTACAAGTTCACGCTTGTCGGGCTCTTGTCTGTGGCCATCGTGTACACCACCAACTCGACCAACACACTCGTATACAATCTGAGCTCGGCGGGCGACTTGACCTGCGCCGCCGGCTGCATCTTGCTTCTGATATTGAATATCTTGTGGGTGGTGTACTTCGGTGGCCACCCCGAGTCGCCCACAAACCAGTTCATCGACTCGTTCTCCACGAAGAACAACTCCTATTTGCACGGCCAGCTCCCCTCGGTCACCAACAAGGTCGATGATAACGACAACGAATTCACCATGCCCAAATCCACCTCGCAGGCGTTCGCTGCCGACTCCAGGCAGTTGCATGGCACACCCAACAACAAATCTACGTACGTGGCGTCATCGCACTTGACCGGCTTGGAAAACTTTTCCAACTCCCACTTGAACAGCCAGAGCGCGATAAACACTGTGTACAACACAGGCATTGTCACTGACAGCCGGACAGACAACGCTACTTTCGCCGCTCCGGTGACTACTTTCAGCTACAAGGCCAAGGCGCTCTACAGCTACGAAGCAAACCCCGAGGATGCTAACGAAATCTCCTTTTTCAAAGACGAGATCTTGGAGGTCGATGACATTGGCGGCAAGTGGTGGCAGGCCAAGAAAACCAACGGAGAGGTCGGCATTTGCCCCTCGAACTACGTGAAACTTTTGGAGTAGGGCCCCTGTATAGTAATTGGATTCATATTAAGGCACGCCGAGCCGAGGGATCCACATGTGGAGCTTTTTGGCGGGACGTAATCGGCGAAAGTCTACCATTGTACGCCAGTACGTTCTTGGAGACAGCCCAAAAGTATCGATGCGCTCTGGAGCATCCTTGCTTTTTATCCCTTCAGCCCCGCGCATTCAATGCCCAGAACTTACGGAGATGAGCTGGGCGAAGCCTAATGCAAAGAAAAGGAATTATGGTTATATCTGCGCAACGAAATGATGCGCAATAAAATGTTGGTTGCTCACGTCAGCCGCTGCTGCCCCTGACCGCACCCCCGGATCTCCGCTATCGATGACGCGCAATACTGCACTGGGCCCCGGAATGGCAACTTCACGTCAACGCGTCCTGTGTGCAGAACGCAGAGTGCAGCAAGGCTTCATGTAGCAACAACTTTTGCACCCAGCAGTTGCTTGAGATCGGAGTATAAAAGCACTAGGTGAGAACGGTTTTATCTGAAGCCCTTGAATCTCATCTCAAAGCAATCAAAATGGGCCTCACAGACAAAATACAATCCAAGTTCTCTAACCACAAGCACACCGACAAAAACGGCAGCAAGGACACCCACAACCGCACTGCCTCGGGCCATTCTAATGACCTGTCTGTTGGAGAAAGAGCCGCTCTTTATGGGGACGAGCTTGACGTAAAAGCTGGCCGGTCTATGGGCAACGATAACTTAATGAACCCGAAGGACGGAACTCGCCATTTTGACGCCGGAAACCAGACTTCTTCGTTTGGCAAGGATTCTTACGGCGGCAAGGCCATCAGCACCACCGGCAACAATCTGGCAACGTATGGCACGGCACCAGCTGAACCTGCGGATGCGGCTGATGTCTCACCCTCGAGCAAGAAATTCGGAGGTACCGAATACACGTCCTCAAACCGCACTGGATCTCATGCGACTGGAGCTGCTGTCACAGGTGACCACAGCTCGACGGCACGCGGCTCCGATCTTCCCGGCTCAAGCTTTTCAGGCGGATCCCACGGCCATGACTCCGAATATGGAGCTTCCAAATCAACCGCGTCGGCAAATCACTCTGGTGCCACCCCTCGCTCCGGTCTTCACGGCAGCTTTACCACGGGAGACCGTTCTTTGGACCAAAAGATATCTGAGTTGGACACGAAGGGCCAGACCAAGGCCAAAGAGGCGTTTGAGAGAGGATATAAAGAAGCTATCAAGAGCCATGGTAAGTAACTAACGCACGTGGTGTATGTACGATTGTCAATGCAAGTTAATGATTTGAAAGATTGTTTCATGTAATGAAGCGTATGCGTCAACAAGCGACGCTAAGAGGATAGGAAACCTATTTGTTTGCCATTTCCTTTCCACCGCCGCCTTGGTCACCATGTCTTCCTCATATAAGAGGTCGAGACAAAATCAATCGATATGAGCTGGCTTCAAATACGGCGGAGGCAAAAGTCGCCAAGTGCTTCTGGACCAAGCCAACACAAGTGAAAGAAACGTTTCAGCCCATTGGATGACTTTTACCATACGATCTCGTCATGTGTAATGCTAATTATTTAGCTTCTCGGTTCGAGAATAATGTTCAAATCCATCAGTCGTAGTTTAGAGCGCAGTCAGTATCATCTCTTTAGAGTTAGTGGTGCTATCAAATATGCCTCCAGCCCGTACCTGGGAAGACATTAGAGATGTGCATTGCACGCGGCATGCTGCCAGTCATCCGAATGCAGCATCTTTAGATGAATAAGGTTGCCGACCCACAATTGTTGCTAGCCAGGAAGCAGATCTTGACTTCTTGAGTTGCTTCCAGTATCGTTTCTAATACACAAATCGTTTGCATTGGGTCCATTTTGCGATCCGCAAGCCCGCGCAATACTTTTGAATCAATTGATCACACTTGTCGTCGTTATTGTGCCTTTGCTGGCTTCGATTTGACTGCATTTCATAGTATTCACATGAACCTTAGGCAAAGTGACCACTGTCAATGCAGCCGGAGACACAAGTATCAAGGCAATGCGAAACTAAGGTCCAAAAGACGAGTCAATCGTGATGAATATCTGAAGGATTCATTCGCTCGATGGGCACTAGAACAAATTAACGAACGGCATTTCATTGCCTGATCCTGCCGAATTGTCTTCCATGGCCTGCGATAGAATAGCACCTTCTGATCAATGCCCTGGCATTCGAAAGCCGGAAATATACACAGGCGACAATTTTCTCCCGGTAATTCACACAGCGCAGAGTAGTGACTCCCTTCTGAATTCACATTTTCTGGAAGAGATGTTCAACCTGCGCTCACGAAGAACAGCTGCACTGCAACATGGTTTTGTCCTCGCCTACGTCGCCCTGCACAATCCATTTTGCCTCGACATCCTTCAACTCAGGCCCCCATTTCGAGGGGTCGTATGGATTGAAGGCCATCTTTTCAAGTTTGTGGAGATACGCCAAGTCCTGACCATCACTCTCCTCGGTTTTCTGAATGACCTCGCTCAAGATCCAGCTTCTGGGAAGGAACTGCGGGTTGACGCGCATGCTGATGGCTTTGTCGAGCCCGTGCTTCAAGCCGTATTCCCGGTACTTCGCAAGCCAGGCCTTGACGCTAGCCACCAACTCATCCGCATCATGGGCGGTGAGCTCGCTGGGCGAGTCCAGCAAAAGCAAGTGCGCAAACGCATCCGCGTCGAAACCAGCATCGGCCGCGCCAGCTTCCTGCAATGTGAGGAAGAACTTGTTGTAATCACACTGGACTTTCTCAAGCACATCGAGCAAGGGCGCGACCAAGGCGTCGTTTTGTGCCTCCGGGTCTGTGACGGACACAAGCAGCAGGCGCAAACCAAGGCGCAGGAAGAGCACCTCCACGTATTTCTTCGTGAATGCGTATTGGTAGATGTCCGCACCGATCTCAATGATTTTCGTGGCGCGCTTGACGATACGCTCCTCGTCGTCTTTGCTGTAGGCGCCCCGCATCAACGCTTCATCGTCCATCATCTTCTCGCCTGCGCCAATAAGGTGCGCCATGTCCTCACCCAAGCGGGTCAAGTTCCACCAGATGGCCGTGGGCGTGTTGGCGTAGCTGTACCGGAGCATGTGGTCCTCGGAGTTGGGCGTGAACTTGCGGTCGAGACGGTCCATGATGGCAAACGGCCCGAAATCCATCAGGAGCCCGAGCACCGACGTGTTGTCCGTGTTGAGCACGCCGTTGAGAAAGCCGTACGCCTGCCACATGGCCGTGGTGGACGCGTTGCGCACGATGATCTCGTAGTACATGCGGTCGAAATCCGTCAAGTTGCCGACCGAGCCGGCCGCGGTAAAGAAGTCTGTTTTCTGCGCCAAAAGCCCCGTCAAGCACGGGAACTTGGCGCCATCTTCTACCGTGAAGAGCTCGTCAATCACGTACTGGCTGAGCCGGCGTACGCCCTGCACGTCGTGGCGCCAGCGGTGCAAGTCGAACGAGCCGAGCCGGATCCACAGCTCGGCAAAGCGCGCCACCACAGCACACTTCTCTGCGCCGTGTCTCTGCGCATACGTCTCGGGAAGATACGTCAACGCCAAGGCCCGCGTGGACGGGATGCCAACGGCGTGCAAGTGTTCGGATATAATGTACTCACGGATGGACGAGCGCACGACCGCCTTGCCGTCGGCAAACCGTGAGTACGGCGTCTTTCCCAGGCCTTTCAACTGCACCTCGTACTTGGCACGGTTTGGCGCCGCAGACACCAGGGAAATACCCGCGGGTTTGGGCACCTCGAACAAGTTGTGCACGCGGCCGTCGCCCAACTGGCCCGCGAACTGGCCAAACTGCCACCCGGCGTACGCCTGCGAGTACGGAACCGGCAAGCCTAGCTCCTTGTAGTTCCTGCTGTAGATTTCGCCGCTGACGATCTGCCGGTAGTCCGGGTTTTCGGGCTCCAGCGCGGCTAGGCCCAAGTCTGCTAGTGCCTGCGGCGAGGACGCCAAGTACAAGTACCGTTTGCGGGGTTCGGGCAACGACCAAGAGAACGCTCCGTCCTGGAGAATGCGGGGCGTCCGGCCCAATTTCCCGGCGTTTTCGGCCGCGGCTTCGGGGGTGCGGATTTGGTCGTCTGGCGCCGCTGCCCCCACATATGAGCACAGCTTTGGTAGATTGCGGAGCGTTGTCATGAATCGGGCAGGCGTCAAGAACAGGACACGGTTTCTAGACATAAAGCAGGCTGGATGTGGGGTTTTTGGGTGCCCGGGGCGTGTGCAAAAACTTAGTGGGGTTGTTTCTGGATGCCCGACTGTTTAGAATCGAGGAGGCCAAATCAAAAGCAGCGAAGGTGGCGGAGAATAAGGGAGGCGCCTGGTGCCGTTGGGCTTATGTATGGTTGGTTCGCAGTAGTGGTGCATAGAAGGGTCACGATGCTGCGACGGAGCAATAACTGTGAGAACTAGTCTCTAAATCTAATAATCATGTGACCAAGACCACCATTTACCCGGAATGCCAATGCGGGGAAGGATATTAATATCTATAAAAAGGGAAAAGGAATTCCCTGTTCCAGATTGTTTTAGAGGACAGTCAAAACTACATTGGTTTATTTTACTTTAATAAGGTTTATTTCCACATACTAGTACATCATGTCGATTCCGATATCTCAACTGTACAAGTTGGGAGATGCTTGTGGACAGGATATTGAGTTAGAGTATCCTGTACTAAAGCAGAAACACAAACAATAACGTTAAGGTGCGCATGGATCTGGTTCATTTGCTGGGGAATGTTTCTTGGGAGTGATTTATTGGAACTGAGCAGGGAATGTGTTTTCCCGATGAGATTCTGATTCAAACCAACAAATGACCAAGGGCTGTTTGTTTTTCGAATCCAGGACATACTTCTGGGAATGTGCAAAACTCTTAATGGAGTCCCGCGGCTATCATTCCGAGCAACACAATCCTGCTCTTACACATTTTATCACCAATGCCAGGACGTCCTCTCACGTCCCTTGGTCGGTTTGTCGAGCGCCGGGGAGAAATCCTGATTTTCTCGGTCTGCTTCAATGGCCAATTCCCGCTTTCACTATCGAGCTACCAGAGCGCCTTTTCAAAAGCACGGGGGGGGGAATCGGCTTTGCCCCTATGTGGGCGGATTTGCACCCACAGAAAGCAGCCATTTTGGAGGAGAAAACGTATCCCCGCAAACGCTCTTTTACAGCAACCGCTTTGCTCCATAGACGATGAGCAAGACATTGGAGTAGACTCTAGTCAGTTGGGCCTGGATCTCTCAAACGACAGGGGACAGTCATCGAGCATTGCGAAGCTCTCTGTTAGAAGTCTGTACACGAGTGGCAACTGCCATATTTACCGAGAAACGTCTTCTGCTTCTTCTCCCAGAGGCCATGAATGTTTGCTGATGCTCGATCGGATCTTGTATTGAAGATACACTTCGCTAATCGGTCATTTGAGGCAGAGCGATAGGAAAGCCAGGCACGGCTCAATTCACACCGAGCCCTTGACCTAGTTGCAGATAAAAGTCTCTTTTACCCGTAAAAAAGCGTGGCGATCTATTTCTGGTCGTTTGATCAATGGCTGAAACCAGGGTGCTCACGGTACTGGTGAAGATTTCGCTTTCGTGAACGCATCTGCTGCACTGAATGATGCTTGAGTTATCGGCAAACTTTCATTTGCTGATTTTGGAATCACGTCTAGCATTCTTCGTGTCAACCACCCTCGGAACTTCCCAATCCCGACAAAATTGTGCTATAGACTCCACGAATACGTGAAAGAATGTACACTTGAGAGCATTCACAAACTGATTGATGTGGGCCAAAGATTGCACTAGTGCTGGCAGCCGACCTATCAGTCATAATTACGGGGCTACGAAGGAGCCCGTTTGGCCCATAGAGGTGCCTGCGTTCTATTTCAATTCCTCGTTTCAGCAATACACCGAAAGCAGAATTCATGAAAGAATTGAACTTCACCCCCCTGGCTCAGCTATGGAAACACGGCGAATTCGACACTCTGGGGAGAATAATATTTGGAGGATCATCGTACATCTCTTCAACAAATTCTAGCACGCCGGTGCATGTGAGAAAGAAAAAAATATAGTTCGAGATGATTTATCAAGTTCTTGTTTCAACCTTCGAGCTCGTGTGACGTGCTGAGAACTGGCATATTATTTGGCTCGTGTTCCCGAAAAAAGTGATCGGCGAAGAACTAACCATAGAACATTTCAAACAGCCAAACGCTTTGGAAAAAAAATTCATAAGGCTCGTTTACCGAATCAAGATTGATCTGTCAATAGACACGAAACCAACACCCAGCCACTCGGTCCATTTTCTTTTTCACAGGACAAAACACGAATCCAGATCAATCAGCATACGTTGCCGGAAGTTTTTTCTTCCCCATTCCCCCTCCGAATGTATGGCCCACTGCTCACGAATGGCCCATGGACTACCTGAGATCGCATATGCTCCAGTTCCCTGACAGAGCCCGTGAATATATCAGTATTTGTCCGGTTTGTTCTCGCACGCGGTTTTCTTATCTGGAAAAGCGATAAGTTTGCTCGACCTGCAAAAACGCCTTTCTACGATTTTTTTTATGTTGCACTGGTGGGAACGTGGAATACGGCCTGCACACACGGGACTCGTTACAGGCCCTGCCGCAAAATTACGAGTCCAGCCATCGGGCTTATCTCTTTAGTAAACCAGATTTCACAGCAACGCTGCAGAACGACCTGGCCTCGACTGAATTACACCGCCATAAAAATGATTACGCGCCGAAGCAACTTAGCCAAATTGGCTGTGGCCACGACCGTTATGGTTCTTGTTTTGCTCCACGTCTCGCTGCCTGGACTGGTATACCCAGCAAGCTTGTTTCCGGCCACGGGCGGTAGAAGTAAAGTTGCCTATGCCCGTTTCTTCGAGGATCTCGATAAATACGCCATAGCGGCGACACTGATCAAGCAAAAATACAAAACTGAGCCGGCGTTGCAACACGCCAGCAACAATGCGGACTTCCTCTTTTCAAAGGAATATCTCGACAATGTGCTTGACATACCCCCGGAAACCGTGGAGGCATTCAAGAAATCCCACCACGGGGTCGTGCATGAGTTCATTCCCAACCTTCTAAAAAACGAAAAGATCGACACGTTCGGCGACATCCGGCGTCTGGACCGCGACTGGGATAGTTACGTTTCCTCGAAAGGCTATGTTTTGATTGGCGGCGGCAAATATTCCTGGCTTTCGTATCTTGTTATCAAACAGATCCGTGCTGCGGGCGGCCTGTTGCCCGCAGAACTATTCATCCCGTCCTGGGACGAGTATGAGGCACGGTTTTGTGAGGAAATCTTGCCCAGATACAATGCCAGATGTAATGTGCTCGACACTAGCGCGGCAGCCACTCTAAAAAAGAAGTTCAATCTCGGCGGATACCAGTTCAAAATGCTTGCTGTGCTTACCCTGAGATTTGGCAACGTTCTATACTTAGACTCGGACCTTTTCCCCACCCAGAATGTGGAGTATCTTTTTGAGTCGAGCCTCTTCAAAACCAAGGGCCTTATATTGTGGCCAGACTACTGGTCTCGGACCACAAACCCGAAGTTCCACGAGATTGCTGAGCTCCCCGTTGAGGAAAACAAGTTGAGATACTCGGAATATGACAAAAGCCATCCGGACGCCCTGGGGAATTTGAAGCCTTTAACTCTGTACACATTTGCAGATTCCAACTTCCACGACTTTGAGAACACGTTGCCCAATCCGTCTTCGGAAGCAGGTGTGCTCTTGATCAACAAGACTTCGCACGTCTGCACGATGCTTCTTGCTCTATACTACAACATATATGGACCGGAGTATTACTACCCGTTGATGACACAAGGGGGCGCTGGCGAGGGCGACAAGGAGACATTTATTGCTGCTGCTGCTGTTCTTGGCGAGCCGTACTACCAGACGAAAAAACAGTTCAAATGGGTGGGGTACCGCAACAAAGACGAGAACAAGTTTGTGTCGAAAGGTTTGGGCCACTATGACCCTGTGACTGCCACTGAAAATAGCGAGAATACTCCTATTGTATTCATGCACTGCTCTTATCCAAAGTACTACACGGACTGGCTCT
Source organism: Metschnikowia australis (assembly GCA_019285895.1). NCBI lineage: Eukaryota > Fungi > Ascomycota > Pichiomycetes > Serinales > Metschnikowiaceae > Metschnikowia > Metschnikowia australis. Next base: position 62,459 of record JAGSXI010000005.1, read on the forward strand.
ACAGCAATCATGACCTTATCTACAAAGACGAAAAGACACACATTCGTATGTATGAGTCTATCTACAATAACTTGGGCTACGATTTTGACCTAAGGCTCCAGCAGCTCTTTGTCCAGGGTGTGTGCAAAGATTATTACAACGAAGCGTCTGGTTCAGGTTTGTTGCAGGAAGACGAATGGGCAGGCACGTTTTTGACATACATTGGGTCAGACTTGGAGAACAATAAAAAGAGATGCAGGGAAGTCTTTATTCCTCATTTGGAGTGGTTGAAGAAGACCACGCCTGTGTTTGGGAAGAGCGAAACCATTTGAACCGCGAGGAAGAGGGATGCATATTCGTGGCACTGCCATGTTCTCTAGTTGACAGAAGTGAGACTTTTCATTAGCAAGGGCCTATACTTAATATATGGTCCAGAGGTTTGCATTCATCTGTCAGCTTTTTCTTACAAAAGATACAATTTATTTCGGTGATGAGAAGGAGAATTATGTGAAGCTCGCAATCCGTTTTCTATAAGAAGACAAACATGGAACATCACTTGTCATCATGTCTTGGGGTGCTTGAATGAACTCCCCTCTTGAGCACCGTTTCCAAGGACCCGAGGATACTGCCCAAAACTTGCTTTTACGCAGAGTTTAAAGATCGTTTCCGGCACATGTTTGTTAGTTTGCCGGTTCGTTATGATCGTTCTGAATCAAGCCGTCAGTATCAAAATTTGGAATTTGTGAAGTGGCACCCAGTTCAACCTCACTCTCACAAGAGACACTTTTATTCGGCAAGTGCCAATATTGCATTCAGGCCTTAAAACTATCTATTCCAGGTCGAAGCATTCATCTGCAGAATGTGAGTCACGTGCAGCCCCAGGCAGGCGTGCGCACGGCCCGACCCCACGTTGAATAATCGCGGGATCTACGACAATCACTGGACTACCCCTTCATACCCAAAAATGTCGGTTTTGAAATCGCCACTCGCGCAGAACTTGAGAATTGCTTTGATTCAATTGAAGGCTGGCGCCGATAAGGCAGCCAACTTGGCCAAAGTCGCCCGTTACATCGACAATGCCGTGTCAGAGTCCAAAATCGGTAAGTTGGACGTGATCATGTTACCCGAATGTTTCAATTCCCCATACGCCGTGGACAAATTCCGGGAGTATGCGGAGCAAATTCCAGGTGGGGAAACCACTACATTCTTGGCAGACTTGGCTAGAAAGCATGGGGTCTTCATCGTGGGAGGTTCGATTCCAGAAAAGGTGACATCTACCGACCAGATCTTCAACACTTCTTTGACTTTCGATCCCCTGGGCGCCATTGTTGCATTGCACAGAAAGGCGCATTTGTTTGACATCGACATTCCAAATGGAATCACGTTCAAGGAGTCCCTCACGTTGAGTGCCGGAGACAAGGCCACGGTCTTTAAGATGGGGGACTTTGGCAATGTTGGTTTGGGAATATGCTATGACATCCGGTTTCCGGAGTTAGCCATGGGTGCCTCCAGGTCACCCAATAATGCGTTTGCCATGTTTTACCCGGGCGCTTTCAACACCACCACAGGCCCCTTGCATTGGCATCTTCTTGCACGTGCTCGTGCCGTGGACAACGAGATGTTTACTGTATTGTGTTCGCCTGCGCGTGACGTTGGCGGAGCCGGGTACCAAGCTTATGGCCACTCCTTGGTTGTAGATCCTTCTGGAAGAATTGTGGCCGAGGCAGGTGAAGGGGAAGAAGTGTTGTATGCGGAACTAGACAAGGAATTGCTCCCTGCTGCCCGATCGGGAATTCCTGTGCATTATCAGAGAAGATATGATATCTACGACGATGTCACAAAAAGCTTGAAGGTCTCTGACAAGTAGGAGGCTGCAAACTGGGGCAGATGTGTGCTATGATATGGCTTTCATGGAAGTACTAAGAACACAGAAAGAACGGCTTGGGTGTTTTGGCTTGAAGTCAAGATCGAGTACCGGAATGAATTGAAATATTGTTGTTTGTCGTCTGTAGTGGGGACTACTTGGACCGTGGTTCTTTCAATAGGCGATGTACCGGCAATTATACAGACCCCAGAGTTTGTTGAGGATTTGAGCAGACTAACAGGACGTGTATGCCCTATATGTGCCTCTGCCATCATACTCCCGCAAGAGTTCCTTAGCAACTCAAGAAGCAATTGTTTTTTAGGCGGCAATACATTTTTTAACCCGAACCTTTTCGCCGAAATTCATTGTGTTCATTAGATGAAGTCAAAAGAACTTTCATTAAATAGAATTGTTGTCAAGAGGGCCTTTTTGCACCCACTCAAATGCTGTCTGTTGCCACTAATATACAAGGATATATTCGAGACAACAACCCCTTCAGGCCCGAGTCACGCCGAGCCGTATTGCAACTGTGTCAGTGCCATGGCACATGTTGCCAATCGGCCCATATTGCGCAACGAGAACCAGGTCTCCCTCAAAGGGATCAGGCTGAATGTCATATACACACATGTCTCACGACAAAAACGAGTGGAACTCCGTCTCACCATCCTCCTTCCGCTCCACAAAGTCCTGCAAAACATCCATAAATTCAGCCGGCTTTTCGCTTATCACCCAGTGGCCAGCCTCGATATCTCGGACCTCGAACTGTGGAAAGTAGTTGGCAATGTCTGCCATTGCCTCATCCGGCACGTAGTGTGAGTTGGTCCCCCTAATGAACAACGCAGGCCCTTTTGTCCACTTGGCCACGTGATGGTCGTAGGGCCAGTTTGCAATGTTCCCCTTTACCACGGCATTTGCGATGGTTTCAAGCGGAATTTTCGATCGACACACATCGGTGCGCAGTCCCGACTTCAAGTTTTTCAAGATGAACTGGCGGATTTCTTTGGTGGGCTCGACCTGTGCCAAGTCGGCGTCCACGTCGCTCATCTTCGTGCGTTTTGCCACTTCAAGTGAATATCTGAGCTGGCGAATGTACTTGGGAAACAGCAGCTGCATAGCAAGCGTGGCCACAGGCACGTTGTCTACGGAAACCACCATTTTAGGAAGGTCGGGCCGGCGCAAGGCCACGGCCATGGCGGTTTTTGCGCCCATGGAATGGCCCACCAAAACAGGCTTGTGATCGAAATTCTGCTCGTCCACAAAGCGCTCAACGTCAGCGGCTAGCGCTGGGTAGTCGAGCCTGTCCAAATGAGGAGAGTCACCAAAATTACGGAGATCGAGGCAAAAGACATCCCGCCCCATGCTGTTTGCTAGCTGCCGGGCTACGGTTCTTGTGTTGGAGCGCAGCCCGAAAATGCCATGGAGAAAGATGAGAGGGGATTTCGAAAACCCCGGTTTTTTTTGCGGTTCGTGCTTATCAAACTCTAGGGGCACGGTCTTGATTTCGTGAGAGAGAGCGTCGCCTAGATAGTCGCCCTCATTCACCGAAAACTGGTACGTGCGTGTCCAGGCCCTTGGACGCAGCACCACCCGGTGCATGGTGCTATAGGCACATGCAAGTCTATTGAAATACATGCCTTTTTAAGCGGGAATAGTGTCACGGTTAGAGGTAGCGAAAAGAAACAAAGTGCGATTGAGGTTCAGAGAGTACCTCGATAAAGCGCGCGCCGCGTTGTCAATACCCTTGGTGTGATTCTGAGGAGTATGTGAGAACGCATGACTGTACTGAATATTCCTTGGAAAGATGGCAAAATATCGAGTTTCAAGAAGCTGATTTCGGTGTGAATGGAACACGCTTCTGTTTCTGTGGATACTGGGCCTTGAGGCAGCTGGCGACGGTCAGTCCAACTCGCATTGAGAGCCCAGCCGATTTATCAGTTATTTCTCTTCGGCGACCCGCTTTGACTTTTCAGCCAGCTCCGGCGATCCGCTTATCTTGCAGATTGAAAGAAGGAACCGCATTTGTCGGGGGTGTTTCCTTCAGCGGGACAGCGCATTGGGGGCGAGTACTAGAGACTGTGCCAAAGACACAAGGCCGCAAGCCAAGCAACGAAAAGAGAGCTGCAAAGATCATATTCGATACTGCGATCTCGAAGTTTCTGTTTGTCTGTCTAAAACCCGGAGAGCGCCGCAGAACACTCAGTGATATGAGTGTTAAGTAGCCAGCTCCAGCTTCTGTTTGATGTGGTGTACGTCATTCTCGAGGACATCCCGTCAAGCTATAGATTTCAGCTGATGAAATATGCAGATTTCTGCGATGGAGAATCTCTTGGAAGATTGGTCAGTAAAGAGCTGCAAGTTTGAAATCCCGGGATCACAAGGTTGTAATTGCAGGTGCATGCAGAACCAACAAAAGAATACTTGCATCTACAGAAGCATTTTCAAAAGCCTCCACACACAAGTCGCCAAAAAGACCGTTTGGTACAGCCTGGTAAAAATGTTCTAGGGCAAGCGAAGAATGTGGCCTCAGAATGGAGGGCTCCCATGAGGCATCGAGAAGCTTCCTATTCCCGGAATTTCAAGGTTCATTGCAACTATTCTGGCCACTTTGTTTTGTTTGGGCTGTCAGCCAGATGCGACCTATTTTGGCCGGTGATCTTGGAATCGGGTTGTCTGTGTGGCTTAACATTTGGCTGTTCTAATTAATGAATTCCTCTTGTGAATAAAACATGAGTGGTTCGTGATTGACATGCAAGTGAATGAATTGAGGTTCCGTCATCGGTTGGCGCAAGAGCAAGTGCCTGTTTGACAAGAAAATTGAAGTATGCGTTTAGACGAAGAGTATGTGAATTCGAAATTTCAAGCAGAGAAGCTTAGGAGAAACCAGCCCGAAGCAAGATTCTCTGAAGAGAAAGACTGAAATACACCCATATTCAGAACAGACATTGTGGGAGGGGAGGTCGTCCGAGAGTAAGTGAAGAAACTTTCAATGAAGGCAGCTTCAAGATATTTGTGCCGTGCCAAATAAAGATGCTTACGAAATATATGGGAAAGCTCACGGACGTATTTTCATTGGGAGCGAGAGGTGTTCTGAGATAGAGACGGACTTGCTAGAGAGGAAAACAAAGAGCCTGCCAGACCTAGATGTCACAGGAACCACCAAGATACGAGACAAATATTTAGGCGTCAATTGAGCAAAGAACCCGCTTTTCTATGGCAGCACTAAAGCAGAAGTTCGAGAATGCCGAATGGGAAAACATGGCTTGAGAAAAAGACAAACAATTATCACGCAGAATCATAGTGCCACCGCTGTCTCTGCAGTTTGAGTGTGTGAGTCGCCGTCGGTCACTTCTCGAAATCGCCTTGGTATTCTTTGGAAGTAAAGCGTCTTCCCCTTGCCTGCTTCATTTTTTGCTTCTGCTCAAGACCCATACTCCAGATTTCCATGTGATGGCTCCGTTTACACGCGGTTCTATGTGCTTTATTCCGTCTTCACATCTTCTCCTTCATTACTCGGTTCTCAATTGTATGTCTTCAGCTTTTCAGTTCTTGAGCTTTTCAGTTCTTGAGCTCTTCAGTTCTTAAGCTCTTCACTCGTCGCTTGAAGCAACTAGACATATTTTTGGCCTTGCTGTTCGAGGGAGAGTGGAATCACTCCAAAACAGCTACCTGGGATCGGCCTGTTCACGCTGCATAGTCTTTATTCAGCAAATGGCAGGTGTTTCTGTTGTTCTATTGCGTAAGCATTTTGGGTCCATTGGCGTAGCGTGAGCTGGAATTGGATGCAGTGGAGAGTACCACGCACACCATCTCTACAGTTGGAATACACTAAGACTGGTTTTAAGGTTGCAAGACAGCCGAGCAAACTCAAGCAACGTGTCAGCCACCCACAAGGCCATAAAATACGTTCTCAAATTTGAGCAATGTTCTGGTTGCAATGTTTTCTCCCTCAGACTGGACTTTGGACCGGGCATCAGTTCACCAAATCGCATACATGCCCACAAAACTTGGGCGTAGCGTGAGCCAGTCTTTGAAGATCACCAGGATTCTTGGAATGAAGCACAAGTGAAATTTGACTCGTTCAGTGCTCGCAAGTCATACAAGCCGATGGCTAAACACCCAGCGTAACGGGGAAAGAAGTTTCAACACCCGACTCGGTGCCCTTCGGAGAGACCTCTTCTCCTCGCATCATCTATGCCCCCGGTCCAGTTCAGAAGCTTTCTATTCTCGCCAGTTTCCCACCTAAACCGCCTGCAGAGCCTCCGGCTCGTCCTTCTTTTCCTCTTGAATCACGCCCCAGCCAAGCCGCAGGTTCAACCTCTCATACCTGGCGCGGTCCTTGTCACTGACACTCGGAGTGATTGCCGAGAGCGCGGCCAGAAAGTCCGCAGCCGTCACCACAATGTGGTTGTCGCTAGCATTGTCCACGTAGAAGCCCAGCTCATCCAACTCCTGCACCTGCTGGCCAAAGAAAAACTTCTTCTTCAAGGCCGACACGCCGGCCTCGCGCACCAACAGCGAAAGGTCGGCGCCAGAGAAGTTGCGGCAGCGGGTGTCCGCAGCCACCGCGCGCAAGTCCACATCCGGCGCAAGCGGCGTGTGGTTGGCGGCGGTGAGCGTGCGGAGAATCTCCAGGCGCTCGTCTGCGTCGGGCAACTCGATGTAGAGCGTCTTGTCGAGCCTGCCCGGGCGGAGCATGGCCGGGTCGATCATGTCCGGGCGGTTGGTGGCGCCCACCACGAAAATGCCCTGGCGGTCGTTCAAGCCGTCGAGCTCCGTCAAGAGCGTGTTGACCACGCGGGAACTGGACTCCGAGAGCGACGCCGTGCGGCGCGGCACTAACGCATCCAACTCGTCAAAGAAAATGATGCACGGCGCCAGGGCCCGGGCCCGCAGAAACACCTGGCGCACAGCGCGCTCGGACTCACCCACGTACTTGTTCAAAAGCTCGGGGCCCTTGACGGAAATGAAGTTGGCACGCGACTCGTTGGCCACGGCCTTGGCAAGAAGCGTCTTGCCGCAGCCGGGCGGGCCCCACATGAGTACGCCGGCCGGTGCACTGATTCCAACCTTTTGGTAGAGCTCGGGCTTCTTGATGGGCTGCACGACACACATGTGCAACTCCATGCGCACGCGGGCCAAGGCTCCGACGTGTTTCCACGTGACGTCTGGCACCGTGGCGAAGCCCTCCCGTTTGGCGGTGGGTTGCACCGTGGGGAGAGCCGTTTTGAAGTCCCCGTAGGTGATGGTGAGAGGCGCGAGCTGTGCGGCCGAGAGCGGGCCTGGGTGTCTGGCCAAGAAGCGCTGGATAGTCGAGAGTTGCTCCTGCTCGGACTTGTGTTCGAACACGCGCAAGACGTCCGGTCTGGGCGTCGTGGCGTCCACATCCATGGCATCAGGTCGTGGTTCCAGCTCTGGATCCACGTCGGGCTGCGTGTCCTGCTCCGCCTCAAGCTCGCTTAAGCCCTCGAAGATGCGCTTGATGGCCGCGATCCCCGCCGCGGTGACCAAGCTCTTCAAGTCCGCACCCACAAAGCCGGGCGTCATTTTGGCCAACTCCCAGTAGTTGAATGCGTCGTCCGCTTGAAGCTTCAAGCCGGCCGTCATGGTGCGCAAGATTGCGCAGCGCTGGTCCTCGTTGGGCACGTTCAAGAGAATCTCGCGGTCGAAGCGCCCGGCGCGCCGCAAGGCCGAGTCCAAGGCATCTGGCCGGTTGGTGGCGCCCAACACCACCACGGGCTTTCCCCCAGTGTTCTCTAGCGTCAACTCGTCCATGGAGGTGAGGAGCTGCGCCACTATGCGGCGCTCCATTTCGCGCTGTGCGCCGCCGTCCCGCTTGGGCGTGATGGCGTCGATCTCGTCGAGAAACACTATGCAAGGCGCCAACGCCTTGGCCTCCTCGAAGATGTCGCGGAGCTTTTTCTCGGATTCCCCGGACATACCAGACACCACCGACGGCGCCGACACGTTGATGAAAGGCACCTGGAGTTCGCCTGCCAACGCGTTGGCAATAGTGGTCTTGCCACAGCCCGGCGGCCCGTAAAGCAAGATGCCCCGCGGCGGCTCCACGCCAGTTGCAAGGTAGATTTCCGGATGTAGGATCGGCAAGCCCACGAGCTCCATGAGCTGCGTGGTGATGGCCAGAAGCCCGCCCAAAGACGAGAGTGTGGTGGTGGGCGTGCAGTGCTCGACCTTGGGCTTCTTGGTCTTGGTCGGCGTCTTCAGGTCCTTGGCCCGTTTCTTGGCCAGCCGGGCGTCTTCGGGGTCCGCCGGTTTTTCGCCCGCGCTGGCGCTTTTGTCCCACTTGGCCACCAACAGCTTGTTCAACGCGTTGGTGTCCACGACGTCCATGAGCCCGGCGCCGTCCACGCCCTCGAAATCGGAGTCCTGTTCAGCGGCCATTTGCATGGCATGTTCCTGCTGGATGCGGATCACTTCCGCCAACTCTTCGGCCTCGTCCTGGCGGCACATCTTCAAAACCACGTCCACGGACTTCTCCAAAACCACGCGTTTGACGCGCCGGAGCAGGAGGTCGCGGGCTTGCACGTACAGCAACACATCCAGGGCCCTGGTATCTTGGGCCAAGGCGATGTGGAGAAGCAGGTCCTGCAGGTCCGGGGCCATGGCCTTGTTTTTCTCCGTCTGTTCCTGGAGGAGCTCGTGGAGCAAGTCGTACACCTTTTGGTCGACGGACAGCGACAGCGCTGCTGAGGATTTGCCCATGGTTGTACTTGTGAGTAGATGGTGGAGGCATGGAAAATGCGCTTCAGATGAGCATCGGCGTGTCACGTGACGCGCGAGCTTGTTGCGGGCCGTGGGTGATGGTTAGGGTGGTGGTTTTATTTGTTTCTGTGGTTTTGGTGGGTTTTATTTCTATGTGGTTTTGGTGGTTTTACTTCTATGTGGTTTTGGTGGGTTTTTCGTCATTTGGTATAGTTTTTGATGGCTTTGGTAAGCCTCTTATATGGCCTCGCATACGCGAATACGGCTATCTGGAGCTACTCCCATTGACACCGGCAGATTGGCCGAATCAACCAGCATTCGACTCCGGCTCGGATTTCGCCTTGCTTTTATGTTTTTTCCAGGCGGATCCAAACAGCTTTTGTGCAAACGACTCCTGCCCCATCTGGCCCCACGGCGTTCTTCTACAGACTGTGCTTGGCTACCAAGTCATCGAACTGCGACTCCCCGTGAACCAACAGAAGTCAGTTTCCTAGATATGAGACCGTTTCTTTTCTTTCTTTTTATTCCTGGATTGGTCCCGATGGTCTTTGTTGGACGGTCCTCGGAAATCAAACGGCTGGGGCCACAGGCTTGTTTGTTGACATGTTCTGGTATAGTCAGCGCACTTCATATATTCTCTCAAACAAATGTACATGTCATAGTCATGCTCCCAGACTATCTGGAAATGACACTGAATGAACATCGATTTGAACCACAAACAAACTACAATCACCTTTAATTCTCGTGTTCTCGTTCCTCCCGAACGTTTTTCTGGGCTTTCCTAGTAATAAAGTTGAGCAGTGCAACAAACAGCGGGCATCTCCAGTTGATCGCAGAAATTGATCCAAAAAAAAGACTCCAGCAGTCCCGGTGATCCGGAGAAACGATAAACCACCCGTTCATACCCCAATTTTTCAAGTGAGAGCAACGCCGGAAATCAGTTGCACCTATTGGGCACGTCTTGCAGATGTGATACACCATCTGGTCTACTCAATTGGACAGTCTGGATATGCTTCGAGTTACTCTTGTTTGGGGTTGCGCTTATGTAACGTTGTGCAGTTTCGTTTCTTCAATCCGATAGATCCACCAAAAAGGGTTCACCATCCAAATCATAAGAAACTCTAGACAGTGGTGGCATAGAAGCCGGAACCCGCTGAGAAGTGTTAAAAAACTCGCCGGAGGGAAACTAGCCCCAAAGATAAAGCCCTGAACGGACGGCTCGAATTTGGCCCAATCCTTACTGACGTTCTTTGAGGCAAATGTAGCGTGATGAAGTCTTGGACGTTAGCCATACAGATCTTGGTGGCAGTAGCACCAACCGGGAAGAAAAAAGCGTGAGAAGACCACGTTCACAGCAACAGAACGACATACGAAATCTCAGCCCTTGACAATGATGAACTTGATTACTTCCCCTATTTATAGGTGGTCACGGGACAGTGAATCTGGTCAACTTCAGTGGGTAGCCTCGCGTAGTATCTGACTGTAGAGAGGCGTGGGCAGAAGAATTAGCTATCTGATCATGTCGGCCCTATTCGGAGATGTGGCTTGGTGACTGGAAGATCAGTTCTATATTGATTGTAAGTGTGCAACACGGCCCATTATATATGCACCGCAAAACTATGCATGCTAAGTAGTACTGATGTCGGCAAGAGCTCTGTAAGATGGAAGCCATGAGCCATTGTGGATCTTTTAAGCACTACGAAGTCAAGCCACTGGACAGAATAAACATACAAAACATGCCCGCCTTTCTACCAGAGTCTCCAGAGGTGGGAATGGTGCGTGCCATAGGCAATTTTGTTGGGTTGTAAAGCCGTCCAATCGTCGATGATTGGGATGAATCTTTTTTATAGAACTGAAGTATTGAATATGGAAACAGAAACGTTTTTATAGCAGCTGAAAGATTTTTATAGTAACTGAAGTATTGTTAATGGTAACTGAAAGATTTTTATAGTAACTGAAGTATTGTTAATGGTAACTGAAGTATTGTTGACTGTAACTGAAATATTGTTAATAGTATCTATATTGCTAACAGTAACTGAAATATTGTTAATAGTATCTATATTGTTAACAGTAACTGAAATATTGTTTATAGTATCTATATTGTTTATCGTACCTGAATATTTTTATAGAACTGAAGTATTGTATATGGAAACAGAAATATCACCAGTCCATGGTGAACACCGATGTTCCCTGTAAGCGCATGTTTACCTATATGCACACCTGCCGTAGGGTCGTCAAATGTTCTTCCTATTTCCAGGGCCTCCCCTTGATCGAATGATCCGACATATGGGGGTCGCTATGACATTCCAGCCGTTTCCACCTTGTTTCTTTTAACCAGATTGCAATCTTTCCAGCCCTGTTTATCCACAATTATCATTTGAGGTACCATCGCGAGCCCGCACCTATAAATAAAATCCATCGATATCGGCGAAGCCGGAATACTGCAAAATCCCGACTTACAATATGCATGTCTTCGATAATTCCAAGAGCGTGACTGGAAGAGTTTCCAGAATACCCGCAATGGCCAAGGCTTCGCCCACAGAAACCATAGTCCACCCCTGGAATACCCGGTCCTGCAGAAAAGCCAGATCTCCGAGGTTCCATACCAGCGCAATTGTCCGGTCCACGACTCTAGAAAATCTGGGGCGACCTCCATTAATCTGATTTGGTTTCGCAATCGGCTCGAATTTGGTCTTGCCCAAACAGCCATTGCTTTTTGCCCAGCCACATCCAGAGAGATGTTCACCCACCGCGCAAAGAAGCAGTTGCTTTTTCGTCATTGCTCTGTTTTTCAAAAGTCTGTCCGAACCTTAACCGCCATAGTATAAGGTTGCTCTTGCATGGCCATGACGACTCCATGCTTTGCTGCATGCACACCAACGAATGCTTGCTACCGCTTCACGTATAAAAGGATGGACATTCCCCAGTTACAACTACAGTTCAATACCATCTAAACCAAACAAAATGTCAGACGCCGGTAGAAAATCATTCACAGACAAGACCACTGAGGCCATGAAGCCCGAGTCGGAAAAATCGTACTTGGAGCAGGCGAAGGAAGGCGTCACCAACGCCTTGGATAGTTTCGCAGCCAAGAACGTTCCTGACTCTGAGAAGTCTTTTGGCCAAACCATGGCTGACAATGCCAAACAAGGCAAGGACGATGCCAAATCCACTGTGGACCATCAAGGCGCCACCTTCGGCGAGACCGCACAGGGGTACGCGGCGGCCGCCAAGGAGCAAGCTGCCAATGCCGCCAACTACGTGTCCGGTGTCGTTACCGGTGCCGCAGAAGGCGCCAAGCAGGTAGACTCTGAGAAGAAGTAGAGACGGACGCTGGGCCTCTGGAACTCAAATAGGAAAATACAAATGTGATAGATATCTTGTGAGCGCGTGGCTGTAGAACGGAGCGGTCCGGTACACATGGTCCTATGGCCTTCAACCGGCTGTATGTGGAGATAAAAGCGCCACAAGCATGCACAAGAAGGACAGTATTCCGGGCCAAGTTTCAGCCACTCATTGCAATTCTGCCCAACCAAAGAGCGTCTCGGAACTTGCTTCCTCGACACGTCTATTCGGCCCGGAGAATCCACTTTTGAGCGTCAAGGAAACAGTTCGGAGAGAACAGGAGTCACTTCGGCACTGGGAGAGTCATTGGGCTTGTGAGCGGCTGAGCTTTCCTGTTTTCGTATCTCATCAGGGCAAGCACTCGAACATCACACTCGGGCAATAGTCAAAACTGCCCCAAGAGTCGGCTTTTCTGCGTTCCACGTGAAAAAATGAACTGTGAATAGCGCACCCAATTACCGTTCTCGGTTGCAGAGCGGGTTCTTCAGGATCCAAAAGCATCTGATCTGCCCGTTTTTGCTGGGAAACAACTTCCATCATCAGCAGTCAGAATCGTCACACCCACAGCTGCCCAGCGGCTGTCACCACGCCAGAGTGTGACCAAGAGGGATGGCGAATCCCGCTCTTCTCCGTAGTCTTGGTGGGAATTGAGACCCGAGGACATACAAACAAACATAGCGTGAGGAACATCTGAGCGTTCGGCAAATCCACGAAGAACAGAAAACCCAACTTTCGGGTCCTTGCCATCGGTGTCCAGTACTATCGGGCCACTCAGATCCTGCCACTCGAGGCGTTCTACTCTGAATGACAGTCGCGTAGAACACCAGAGTCCAGCCCACACAGTCACATTTACACTTCTTTCAAGTATCCATGATGTATTTGGTTTTCATGATGTATTTAGTTTTCATGATGTCTTTGGTTGATATAAGCTGCCGGCTCAAAACACCCATACGGCCTCAGTCAAAGCAGCTTTTTTTGTGCTAGCTTGTTGTTGATTATCCGTTATATTACTCTGCATTCATCGGATAGATACTGTCTGGATAGATACTGTCTGAATATCACAGTATCTATCCGATGAATGCAGAATGCACAGTCTATATATAATATTTTCATTTAAATTTTAGAACTATTTCTTAGCCTCTATGTATTGTGAACAAGTATTTTGCTGGCGAGATTCGAAAGTTTCAATAATTCACAGTTGAAATAATGCTGCTTCCGGAGAACCTGCCATTCCTAGCCCGTCACGTGTGCAACAGCTTGACCTGCACGTGCCCCAAGTCTCCTTCGATGCCCATCTCTCATTCCATCGCCACAAAGTAAAATGGCCAAAACCGCAGCCCTCAAATATCTAAATCCTCCTTCAAACTCCTCAGACAATGAGCTGGATGCCTCTTCGACACGCATAGCAAGAGCCACGCAAAATCCGCCTGGGCGGCTTGTTTCCTTGGACAATGACTTCAGTTCTGACGACGAGGAACAGTCCATTTTCCAGAGTACCAAGAAGAATGTCGGCCACCGATTTGAGGCGCAGCCGGACTCCGAAAGTGACGCTCTGGACGCCGAGGGAGAGCCCGAGCCCGTATCCAAAGCAGAAAATGGCCCAAAACCAAAGCTAGATGAAACATCCGCAATGGTCGAGGAGCAACATAGCCGGGCCACCAAGCTCAAGCGCCTTTCACCCGAGCAACTCGCCAAAGAGCAAAAGAAAATCAAGCGCACGGGTGTGTGCTACTTATCGTCAATTCCACCATACATGAAACCCGTCAAATTGCGGTCTGTCTTGAGCAAATTCGGGAAGTTGGATCGTATTTTCTTGAAGCCGGAGGACCCCTCGTCATACCACAGGAGAGTCAAATATGGCGGCAACAAGAAAAAGCGCTTTACCGAAGGCTGGGTGGAATTCACCAAGAAAACCGACGCCAAGTTATGTGCGGAGAGCATGAACGGAAACATCTTGGGCGGAAAAAAGTCCTCGTACTATCACGACGACATCATCAACATCAGGTACCTCCCCGGATTCAAGTGGTTTGACTTGACGCAGCAGATTTCGAAGGAGAACGAAATCAGACAGGCCAAATTCACCATGGAGATTTCGCAGCAGACCAAACTCGACAAGAGTTTCGTCAACAATGTGGAGAGATCCAAGCATTATGAGCGCAAGAGAAAGGCCCAGGGTACTGATGCGGAGGAGCCCCAATTCAAGCGTGACTTTAGCCAGAATGCTATTGCCAGTACCCGAGCAGACGCGAAGCAAAAATTCAAAAAGGAGAAGAACTCGGACAACCTTGAAAGCGTGCTTTCCAAGGTCTTCTGATCGGCTCTGGCAGTGTCGTGTATTGCTGTCGCTTGTCATAATTGGGGCTGGTTGTGATTTCTAGATACTGAAGGACTTTGCGCCATATTTTTATAGTACACACACTGCGAAAGTCCCTTTCGATCTCGTCACTTTTGCTTCCTTGCCTTCTCTTGGTTCTGTAGAAATTTCACTCGCAATACAAGCTCCTGCTTATTACTACACTTTAGTTCTCTCATCACGATGTGGCTGCTGGCAACCACGCTGTTGGGCACAGACAGATCCACAAGCCTTCGGAGTTTATCCCATTGGTCTGCCAGCCAGTCTTCGAATTTCCCGCTCGGCACCCTGTGCTTCGTTTCCTTGTTTTTCTTGCGGGCGTATTTTCCGGACAATTTGCCTGTTCTTCGAGTTCGGCTTCTCTTGACTCGAGGCAACGTGTCATTCTTCCCTATGAGATGTGATTTCAGACTAGCGGCGGGCGGCAGATTCTGTTTCGGAGTCCCTGCAATCTGGTTTTCAAAAATATTCGGCACATGATCAGTCTTCTTGCTGTTTTTGATGGGGCTCTTGGGGGAAACGTACAGGTCCAAATGATCTAAGATGTCATCTGACTCAACCTCACTCTCTGATAAGCTTGAACTATCTTGGCTTGCAGAAGTCAGGTCTGACTGCCCCAATTGCCGAAGGCTGGAGTTGATCAGATTTTGAATATCTTCAACGGCGCGAGGCTGCAATGCACCACTGTTTCGGATCTCTTCTAGCATGGTAGAGGGCGACGATCTGCTTTCTGAAGATGGAATGATAACATTTTTGAGTGGGGACAGTTTTCGCGGCGTACGGTCTGCATTATAAGGCTGGCTTGGTAGAATAAAAGAAGGGACAGACGTAATTTCTGGTCTTTTTCTGACGGAATCGCCAAAGGCATATGGAAGAGGCAGATCGATCTTCTGCAGCACTCGGTAGCTGTTCTTTTTTCTTGGCAGCTCATCATCAGATGGGTCAAACTCCATATTATTCACATTGCGTTCAAACCCCGAAGACTGTTTCTGAGGCGGTGATTGAGCTGTGGGGTGTGCTGTCAAATTGTTATTTTCGTCCACCAATACTTCGTTTGGTAAAAGCTCTGAATCCCCTTCGATATCCGTACCAGCATACAGTAGCCCAGGTTGATGTTCATCGATTCCATCTGCAACTATGCCATTTTTGGAGATCCTTTGTTTTATAGGCGTTTCAGGCAAGTCGGCTGATTCAGAATGCCTGACAAAAATGGAAGAGCTGCTTTTCGATAGCAACCCATTTGAGTAATGTGGTCTGCTGGACTCTCGTACAGCATGAGGCGTGTTCATCTCAGCATCATCATCGAACTCGTCTGCGGGAATCGTGGCTGTCCCCTTGTTTCTCCAAGCTGATGACTGCATTCCCCGAGTTGAGTTTCGCTCAGATGACAGAAGTCCAAACGGATCTTGTCGGAGCGAGGAAGACATGCCTGGAGTAGATAGACGCGATTGTTTGGGGTTTAGTTGGGGCATGAGTGTCCTGTGTGCATGAATCTTGAGCCTCGCGTTGGCAGGTGCACGCTATCGCATTTCTTGCCGCATGCACTGAGTAGAGTAGCCAATATAAAATAGGCCATCTTCAACAGAAGCCATTCCTATCGGAACCTTTTGTCCTTGACCCCTATACTGCAACAATGTGTCTAGACTGACACACTAAAGCAATACTCTCAGTGAAACTAAGTCCAATGCTTTCCTAAATCTTGAAATAAGTCCTTCTCGCATGAGCCAAGATCCGGTTCGGTAAGTCCGTAGGACCGCTCGAAATTAATGTAGCCCAACAGTCCAAAGAACTTTTTCAAATGCGCAATATTCTTGATTTGCAGAACGCCCGACAAAAGAGGCTTAGACTTTTCGTCTTCACGGGGACCATGAACATTGACAGGGTCTTCTTTCGTCAAGAGCGACTCCGACTTCAAGGCGAGTCGGTCAATGAGGGAACTCGAGCACTCATCAATCGCGACAGATCCCCTAGACACAAAGAGCCAAGATGTTAAGTTTACTTCATCAAACTGAATGAGAAGTAACTGGTCAAGCAATTTGCACGCCGACAAAATAAGCGCCAACTCTTCAGCCTCGATCCCGCTAAATTGTTTGCTATTCTTAGCAAGAGCTGCCGAAAACACCTCGACCAAACTTTGAATCACAAATGACCAGTACGGAAGTAGATGGCCTTCGCTGAATTTCAAAGAGAGGGCCCGGAAAACTGACAATGCCTCCCCTTTGTACAATGCAGGGCATGAACTGTTCAATACTGTGGACAAGCGCCGCATAATTCCGTCCAAATTTTTGACAAAGAAGTCTTTGGGCTGAACCAAAATGAGATACGAGATTCTGCGCAATATCATGGCTCGATCTTCCACCTCAGAGTTCTCGTTCCGAATAAATATGTTTGCAGCGCTCGATTGCACAGGGGGAGTGATTTTGTTCACCAATTCGCTCAATCGCTCCTTGTCACTGTGTATCCAGACTCCAATGATCGTCTTCCACTGATCAAGGCTGTATTTGTCACTGTGGAAAAATGAGCTGTCCATAAATGTGTCCAAAACGATTTGTTTCCAGGCTTTGATTGGATAATGTTTTCCAATTTCTAGGATTAAGTTCAAAATACTAGATGTAACAATGATAGCCTTTGCTTTGGCCTGCGGAACAATGACTGTGCTGGTGATATTTGTCACTGCAGTTGCAATTCTATCTTGATCCTGAATGATATATCCAAACGATTCAATAAGCAGAGCAAGTTCTTCAACCTGACTCTCATCGTCATCATCCTTTTCTTTGGATTTGACTTTTCTGTCAGAAGACACCATTGCAGACTTTTTGCTGATAGCTGCATTGAGAATCGAAATAAAATAATTGGATAATTCCCGAGTATTGCGCTTGCCATCATTGAGTTTTCGGGCTTGCACTTTTAGCGATACAACTTTTACGACTTGAAGGATGGTCAATAATAAGTGCTTGAAGTTCCCGGGATTGAGTGACACTTCTTTGATAAATCCAAGAGTCATTTCCCAAATCTCGTCCATGGTGTCAAAGTCAATAGAATCATAGTAAGGTACCAAGAACTGAGCCAAATAGTTTTCAGAAACACTAGAGTACATAGTGGATTTCTGCTTTTCAGAAAGATTTTGGGGCAGGCATCTAGTCAAAATAGAATTCAAAATGTGTGGAAGACTCAACTGACTGTGGCCGCTGTCAAGCACATGTATGATTTTGATCTTTGTATTTGTAGCCTCGTCAGTTTCAAGAATCGTCTCAATGGTCTCTTGTCGTTCAAGTTCGCTTAAGGTTTCCAAAAGCTTCTTAGCTCTGAATTTGAGCTTGTTGGACATGTATATGATAGATTTCGGGGAGTAAAAATCCGACCTGGTGCTTTCTGCAACAGGTTTACTATTTGCCCAACTCCATATGGCAAATGCAGCTTTTATTGCATCTTGAAAAGCAATGATGACTGAATACACGCGCTGTTCCACTTCCGACCTGACCAATGGTGACTCAATTTGAAAAACACCCAGAATCACATTTCCGAAGAATCCGTTTTCTCCTTGTTGCGCTTTTGTTGCTGAACTGGGTGCCGGCATCATCAAGTACGAATGACAAATGGATAGTAAATCCTCAATTCCAGTGAGGCAAATGCTCAAAAACGATTCAGAATCGCAACAGCTGTCAAATTCTTCGAATTCCTTGATGGAGGAAAAGCACGAGTTCATCTTTTCAATTATGGTTTGATTAAAAATCAACATCTCGCCGTATATCGAGTTATCAAGCAAGTACAATGAAGACTTCATTAGCGATAACCATTTTTCGAGCAAAGTTGGAGACGTACAAGTCATGATGCCCCGATTAATAAATGTGACAAAAGAAAGTGAGCCAGAATTACTATCTTTTTCAGAATGAAGCACATTCGCATTCATAGATTTGGCAATATCTAAGAATTCATGAATGTGCTTAATAAACATTGATTCGACATCTTCAAGATCTATGTCTGTCATTCCGGATTCCGACATGTAGTACATACATGATTCGATAAGCAAATCAAAATGCTTTAAGAAGTCAGTCTCTGAACCAGTAAGAAGCAAAGAATATAACTCAAGAACTTTCGAGATACAGTAAGTGAAGTTTTTCACACCATTTCCTCCCCCCACCAAATCCTCAGGAAATTTCAACCTTAAGCATTTTTTGATGATATCCAACAAAAGATTCTTGTAGTTTGACACATCCCATTCGTTGGAGGTAAAAAGCTCAACCCTTCCTGCATTTTCTGCACGAACAAACTCGTGAGCCAAACTTTCTTTGAACGCTTTATCATTGCTCCGAAGCAAATTAAGAATTGTTTCAAGGTAATAAGCGAAAAGCTTAAAGTCATCGTGGGGATGAATTGTCGTTCTGTGGTTCTGCAAAATGGGAAATGTCAAGAGGGGACCCGTCACAATTTTCAAAAACTCATTTGCTGATCCATCATTGCATACATTATGAACAAATTTTTGTACATCAATCGAACTCCCAGGCCCCATAGTACTGAGAGAGTCTAACACAACAAAAAGAGGGTTAGAGAGTAAAACTTCCGGCTCGTTCACATCCTGCGAAAGGCTCCAGAGTTTGTAAAAAGAGTGAAATCTGATCTTTTCTGAGCTTTTTAAAAGCATGTAGGAGATGCCTGCTTCAATTTCGTGTACTTTGAAGTATATTCTCAAATCAAAAATGCATTTGACCGCCTCGACCTGATAGTTTGCAGGATACAGTGATATGAGAGTTGCCCAAAGGTTTGACAAGACAATTTTGAGCATTTTAGACTTCTCCGAAAATGACATGGATTTCATCAAGAATTGATATAGCTTGACGATACCAAACATAGCTGGTCCATCACATTTGCTCTCATGACAGCTGACCGACTCAAATTCAGGGTACTGTAGGAAAGTTGTTTTCAAAAGATCTTCATCCAAATATGAAATACCTTTCTGTTGTGGCACAGATGCTAATAAATCGCACAACAATGAAGCCAATCTTTCGCTAAGCGCGCCCTGAGACATGCTCTTGATATACCAGTGCTCAATACTTGTCATGATGATATGAGCTGTTTCAATTACACTAAAGGGAGCCAGCTCGTTTTCATTTTGCAGTTCTGATGAGTAATAGTCCGAAATGATACGGAGCAAACTATCTTTGGATCGAGAAGCAGGCTCATCTGAATCACCTATCGAGAAAAGATTTTTCAGCAGCACTAGCTCGACCAAGAGGTCAAGCGTATTTACTGTAAATTCTGTGGCTTCATTTTTCAAGAGGAAAGCAACAACTGCCAATGGCGCACAAACGTTGTTATCGTCCTCAGGGAAAGTGAAGTTTTTCAAGAGAAAATCAATGATGGGTAACTTGCTCTCTCCTTCAGACTGAAGAATTAACTCATAGGTCACGAATTGCCAGATGTGACGCACCTCGACCTGGTCAAAAAACTGTTTACTTGCAGCCAATAATTCAGATGCCCTGGCGTCGTTTCTGTGGATAGCATCAAAAGAAGACTCAATAATAGGCTTGAATACCAGGGCCATGATGTGCTGGCTAATTTCCCATCTGTCCATGATCATCGCGAGCGAGATGTTATATGCGTCAAGCTTTTGTTGGGTGTCCCCGTTGGCAATAAGCAACCTTAGGGCGCAGTCTATAGTTGGCAAGGCGTGTCTGGAAAAGTGTGTTTCGCGACCATCCAGCTGGATGGATTCTTCGCCCTTGTCCGAGCCGAGAAGCCATTTCCAAAGCCGGCGATTTAAACTCATGTCTTTTTTGAGGGTCACGCGGCAGCACGCCATAATCAAAAGCTCTTTGTCCTGTAGTGAAATAATTTGCGTTATAACAGGCGAATCTAGCGGCAAATGGGAGAGCAAGAGATCAAAGAAGCCCCGCATTACAATAATATCGTTGGCCTGATTGAAGCTGGAACGCGTATTCAACGCCGCAGCGAGGGCCCGAATCAAAAGCCCGGGTTCAGAGGATAAACAGGCTCGGGCCTCGGCAGAAAGTGTCAGTTCGGCATCATGCTCAATGGCCGAGAAAACAGGAAGCCTCACAGAGCACCAGTTCAAGGCGCCAAGGCGTTTTTCGGGGCTGGTGATCACACATACAAAGAAATTCTGCCAGAAGTGGGCGCTGTTGGCCATTTTGGCCTTGAAAGAATCAAGCAAGCTCATCACATCTGCAAACACTTCCGAGTTTTCGTCGTCGAGTCCACAGAGAAGAGACAAAAGCAATGGCTTCGTGATTTTCTTCAAAGTGGACGGCGTCAAGTGGTTGATCAAGCTGTTTTTGTAAAGAGAGATGACCTGGGGCTTCACTTGCATGGAGCCAAAAGAAACCACCGGCAAGATTCCAGGAAGCCATACTGCAATATCTCTGTTGAGCAGTTTCTCGTCCAACGCGTCGAAAATGTTCTCGTACAACTCGAGCGCCTTACTATGTACACCATTGGGAAGCAGCGGGGAGAGACAGAGCGCCAACTTGGCCAGCACTTGATCAGCCAAGGGAAGCCAGGACATCACGTGTGGATTCTCCGCTGGGAGCATCAACAGTTTCTTCAACCGGGCGAGAAAAGCAATGTAGTCGGCCCATTCATGGAGATCGCCCCAGCTGGAAAGTGTTTTCTCTACCTGGGTGTAAATGCGCTTGTCCCGGGGCGTCATTTCAGAGGCCATGGTTGACAGAGCGCCAAACCCTGGTATAGCGCGGAGAAAGCCTGAGCCTGACGAGTCCATTTGGGGGGTGTGGGGAGAAATGCAGGACCAGTGGGTTTTGTGACCACTCAAGGATGCTCAATGGAGAATTTGGGTGTGTTTGAAGCAGAATGATGCGGGTTGCAGGGTATCATCAGTAGTCGTGTTCGAGGCCTTGGTGTCCAGTTGGTATGGTGGGGTTGCATCCGTACACCGCGCCAGCCGGTACCAATAATTGCCGAAGGTTTTGGATCGAGGCAGACTGTGAATTTTTGGTGAATGAGTTCGGGCATTTGCCGACGTGGTTTTGTAGCATGCTCCAACTCGTCATTTGATTGGTGGTTGAAAGGCCTGGCTGCAAATCATCAGTAGGCTATGGCTCCTAGCATAAATAAGGGCCTGCGGTAGCTTTGCAAGTAAGTACCGAGATGTTAAGCCGGAGAGAAAGCGAGACGTCAGAGCACTAGGAACCATGCCATCTTTAAATAAATGGGTTTTCTGGGAATGACGGCTTGGTGAATCGTGCGGACAACATTGAAGTGGAGCAAACAAGGCCCAGCATAAAAAAAGGCCCAGGGATGAACTAAACGGTATGTACAGCCGTGGCAGCAGGCCCCAAAGACAGGCGGGACAAACTGTAGCTGTCGGTTCTTCAAACCAGTCACAGATATTATCGAGAGTATTGTTCGGCCATTTCTCTTTGGTTTTCAGGGCTGGATCCATGGTATTATCTTTAATCGGGTGAATAGAAGCTTGGGAATAAGCAAACAGCCATGACATGGTTGGAGGAGGTTTGACGGGCACATTTTCTCGGGCCTGTGCTCTGGCTGTCACATCCAGGGAACCGAAAATGGCGCTGATTCTCCCATTGCCTTTTGGAGAAAGCCACAGCCGTGTGGTCTGCTTTCCGGACACGAGTTTTCACCGTTCCAATCGTGAAGTCTGCAAATGGACGATACCAGTCCCTCCCCGTGCAACATACATGCCGTTTCCAGGACCATTCCACGCCTAGTCCAAGAAGACTGGCTAGAGGAGAAACGCCACCTGAGGAATACGCATGCAAAGCATCACTCGGCCGCCTTGAAAAACAATCTTGCGAATTTCGCTACTACATCTACTTGTCGAGAACCAGCGAAATGAACTTGATGGCGTCAACCAACTCCTGCTCGTTTGTGCTGTGCGCCACACCTCTGTAGGTGTTGAAAGCCCAATTCTTGAAACCCAATTCCTGGTAAAACTTGCTAGCATCCTGCCCCACCGAGAGGCCAATGATGGGATCCTGGTCCCCGTGTCCCTGGAACACCGGGGTTTCGAAATTCACGCCGTTTTTGTTGTGAAGCTCCCTGATGGCCCCGGGAATTGGACAGAAGCCCGAGAGTGCCACCACGCCTCCAATCTTAATGTCGAGCAAAGCCAAGGCAGCCATCGAGAGGGCGGAGCCTTGGGAAAACCCCCCGATAATGATGTTTTCGGGCGCAATGTTGAACTGGTCCATCTGCTCTTGAATCAATGCCTTCACCACCTCACACGACTTGAGAAACCCGTCCTGATCTTGCTTGGGCGAAGAGCCACCAAACTGGTAGATATCAAACCATCCAGGCATCTTGTATCCGTTGTTAACCGAAATCGGGATTTCCGGCGCGTTCGGAAACACAAAGTTCACTTCATCCTGTGACTTCAAAAGCCCAGTCTGTTTCATCACCTGAGGAAACCAAGACCAGCCTTGGCCCGAGTCACCGAGCCCGTGAAGAAAGATAATGGCCTTTTTGGCCGTCTTGGATGCAGGCAAACGGACGCTGGTAACCGACATTTTGCAAATTCGAGTTTGTTTGACTGGAGGACTCAAAAAAAGAAGATGGGCAGAGAAATAAGGATTGAATCTAGGGCGCGCGAGTTCGAGTCGCGTTTCGTTAAGCTTTCTAATAGATGCGGTATTTCGGATGCTTGGATTTAAATAAGCAAAAACATTTCAGGAGAGGGCTTTGTTTTTTTCTGTCGAAATCAGAAAAGGAAATATATACCCATCACGGAAAATGGCTGGGACCAGCTTCGACAGAGTTGAACGTCTCGCAGCGTAGCGAACAGCTCTGCTTCTCCAGCTGAAGGAATGTTTGCCTTGAATTTTTATGTACTTTGAGATGTTGGTTTGGAAGTTCGGCCCTGCTTCAAGCTGGTGTCTGTTTGCATACTTCACTCAACTAAGGGAGACTCATGCGATATCCGAGACATATGGAAGCCCAGATCTGGGTGGTCAATACAGATGAGACTCGACTTTCGAAGTTCAGGCGAAAAAGAACCATGTCTGTTTTTCAATCTCACAAGAAGCAAACTCGGTGGTAACGGGATCCTGTGATTGTGCTTTAATTTGAAACCACCGTAAGCAGTTCAATTAATTTGAGAATTTGAGGTGCGGCCTTTTCACATTTTAGATATCTTCTGCCTTGGTCATGCTGTATCTGTTTGGATGATAATTGTTCCATACTTTCAGTAACTCCACGAAAAAGACACACACCTCGGCATAAACGGGCCTTGGAATTCTCACCCTTCTTGAAAACGTCGACTGTGCGAATGAAACACTACTTCTTGGGATCGTCTTCAACTGTGCGAATGAACCCACCACTAATTCTCAGATCCTTGTTCCGTCTCCTTGGCTCTCTTTGCATCGGCTCCCGCCTCGTCGTTTGCATTCCGCTTTTTCCCGTCAACGTGTTCAGGGCTTCCACCGGTGTTTTGCGATACCTCGTCGCTGGCAGCCACTTTGAGTGTACGTGCGTTCTGCTTTTCGCCATTCACAACTCGGAAGTATGGCTGGCACCTCCAGTAAGGCACATTCTTGTACTTGCCACCCCATGGTTGGAGCTCACTCTCCGTGATGACATCGAGTTCCTGAATGTCTGGCTTTGCGTATATATCCCCCACGATCTTTTCGACTCTCTCAACAATCGAGTCCCACACCCCGAAGTCGGCATGCACGCTCGTCTTGCCAATCGCCGGGCGTAGCTCGGTATGCACATGCAAAAAAGCATGCAATAGCTTGAAGAAATGGGCCTTCATCGCCACACGGGAGGCTTCTCCAGGGCACGACTTCACAATCTCGAAGTACTCGCGAAGCATCTTGTCCACACGCGCAAACACTTTGTCGTGGTCTTCAGTCTCCGTCCAAAACACACCCGGATTGTACAAATTGCCCTCTGCAGACATCACGGCATCGCACTGCACCTCCGACGTGCACCTGGCCAAGTCCGATGGGTAGAGGATATTCCCATTGGCAAAAAAAACCTTGTCCTTCGGCAAGTTTTCGCGCAAGTAGCGCAAGACCTTCCAGTTGGCCAAGCCTGTGGCCTGGCCCTTCATCTCACGGGTCCTGCCGTGCACGGTGATGAATTGTGCCCCTGCACTAAGCACCATTTTGGCGTACTCAAGCGTCTTTTCCCAGTCGTCGTAGACTCTAATCTTCGCGGTCACAGGGCACTTTAAGTTCTCGTGGAGCTTGCGAATCAACTTGTACACAAGGTCCCAGTCGTCCATCAAAAACGCACCGTAGTTTCCCTTGCGGGCGATTCCCTGTGGGCATCCCAAATTCAAGTCCACGGCGTCGCACTGTGTTTCGATGTGCTGGGCAGCCTGGAGCAAATACTCGGGGTCGTTTGCACAGAACTGCACTATCAACGGACGGTCCTGGTCGCCACCATCCCACAGCGACCACATTTTGCGACGGTAATTTTCGTCCGTGGCGAAAAGTTTAGCATGGAACATCGGCGTGTAACAAAGCTGTGCACCGTACCGTCTCAGTAAAATGCGCCATGCGAGCTCCAGCTGGTCGACCATGGGCGCGACGATAGTTTTCGGTCTCCCGAGGGCATTGAAGAGATCACGTCCGGTGAGCTTGGGAACGGTCATGTGAGGGGCTGATTTGCCAAAGAATTTGCGGAGGAAAGTCACTTTTGGGTATGGATCCGAGCAATGAGATGCGCTTCCGTATAGTTTTTTCCGCGCGTGGTTTCTTTTTCCCGCGCGCCACTGCCAAAGTCCGAGGCCGCCAATGTTTCACGAATTGGCTTTGAAGCGTGGCCATTTCAGAGGAATGGCCGTATAGTTCGGCCATTCAATTGCAGTCTTGCAATTGGACATCTCGCGCTTGACGAAAGTAGTTCAAGGCTAATCTTTCATGCAAGTCTATTGCGTTGTTGACGTGTTCATGGGTCCTGTGAATTAGTATAACCAATAAATAAATGACGAGGGAACTTCCGCTCGCATACAGTTTTTGTTGGAAAGTTGAGTGTACCATAAATCGCAGAACGGTACCCGAGCAAATGAATGGGCCACGCGGCGAGTTTCCCCCATTCTTGTCCAGAGGCCTGCTCCTCACTTTCGCTCACACCTTCCCATTGATCTCTTTCGCCATGAGCTCGAGCGCCTCGGCAAATCTTATGGCGAGCGGCCAGAGCGGAGCATCAGCCAAAATCCGAATGCCCATCCCAAGGGCATGTGTCAGAAGCTTGCAATCCTTGATCGAATTCACCTTCGATGTTTTGTCTTTCAATACGGCATCCACGTTCTTCTGATACGTTTTACTTCGCGCAAAGTCAAAAATACCACCCGATTGCCGGTTTAGAAACTCCGAGTAGGAAGACGGTTCGTGGGAACTGAGCGTAGTTTCGATGCTTCGAAGTGTCTTTTCACACTTGAGCCATAGTGCCCTATCCAGCACACAAAGGGACTTCCCACTCTCAATAAGATCAAGTGTCTTTCCTAGCACCATCACGGAAATGAACACGGCCGATAAGAAGAAAACAGGTGTGCGCACCGAGGTCTGTTTTGCATCATTGACCACAGAGATATTGTGAATCCACAAATCCAAGATGTCCAAAGCCGAGTTCGATGCCTCTTTCAATCCCTCCACATCATTTTCGAGCTCTATAACGAAATGGCTCATCCCAGACCAGTCTCTATGAAGAACTGTAGCGGTGAGAGGAGAGAAGTTCACGCTGAGTCGGATTTTTGCGAGCAACAGTAAGGGTAAGATCAACTTAAGTTCGGCGCTGCTGTTGAAATCCATCTCGTTCTGATTGGTGACGATCGCTGAACCACCGTTTCGAACGAAGTACTCTTCCCAAGAATTTATCAAATACTCTAGTCTCGGACGAAAGTCAACCCGCCACTGATACGGGTCGAAGTTATCACCACAGCTTACGTAGCTCGTCAGAATCTGCTCATGTACGTACATGAGAAGGGCCAATGCCTTGTGAAAGGTGCTTCTCTCAGTCACGACTTGTGCACCATTCAATTGGTCCGCTAACTCTTGCAAGTTTTGGTTGTTGCTTACTTCAACGATGCTCTTGTCTTTGTACTCTCCAAACTTTGCAAACCATTCGGTAGCATCTCCAGCTCTCCACAATTCTTCATCATTGCAGGGAAGGCCGCTTCGAATTTCAGATCCACTCATTGAAAATGGGTTGCCAAGCAAGATGCTGCGAATGACATCCAACTGGTAAAAAGTAAGAATTGTCCTGATTCTTGTCTGGGCCATAATAAAGTAGCCAAAATTGTTTTGCAAATTGCTCTGATCATTGGGGTTTGAGATGGCCGGAGGTGGAATCAAATACTGTTCAAGGGGCCCTTGAAAATTTGTCGATCTGATTAAACCAACCATGGACTTCATCTGTCGCGAGGTAATTTCTACCATGTCTGGCTCGTTCAAAAACATTGAGATGAAGATGTGGAGCACGAGACACTGATGAGCCATTATCGGTACTTTCTTCAATTGCAACTTGTTAGGCGTAACCTCGTTCTCGAAAAACTTGTGGATATGGAACTTTGACAAATTGAATAGGAGAAGTGTGTTGGAGTCATGATACGAGTAAAGAGCTCCTATCGCACACATGGCCAAAATCATCGGAATATTTTCAAAGTTATCCACCATTGGATTTTTTAAGGTGGGCAAGTGAATGAACAGGAAATATTTGTTGAATTCCTCGCCATAAAGGTTCATATAGGCGTTCAAATCCTCCTTGGGGGGAAAATGATCCTCATCCACATGACTTGCATGTACAATTTTCGCTCTCAAGTCATCCGAGATATATTCGGTTGGGTCACCAATAGTAAACATGGCACGAGAAGGGCGTTTGGCCCCCACAACTGAGGGCCTTGATTCGATGCTAGCCATAGATTTAGCTGCGTCAAGGTTCACCATACTCCTCTGTCGTGCAAGGTCATCCTGCTTGAATTTGAAGAGAGAAAACACCTCGTCACCTTTAAATTCATCAGTGATAAACGGCATACCTACAAATCCTGTATCAGTAGATGCAAGGGGAATATTGTGAGGCAACGGGATACCCTTGAACTGCTCGAGCCAGCTGAGATCGTCAATATCATTGACGAACCCGAGTTTGCGATGATTCTCAGTTGGAATCTGCACTCTTTTAGGTTTTTTAGCAGGACTCGGTTGAGTCGGAGGCTTGCCAACCTCGGGCTCTTGCAAGTACAAGAGATCCTGTGAAAGTTGAGTGAAGCCAGATCCGTACTGAACTTTGGAAAACTCGTTGGTGTGAAGAGGGTCGTCTGCAAGCGGAAACCCAAACTCCATTGGAGTGGTTCCCGGAATATGGTGTGGGTGCTCTGGGTTTTGAAACTGGTGGTTCGCAATGATGTGGTTCAGAGCGTTTTCCCCAAGGAAGGTATTGGCGAGCTGCGTTTCTGATGGAATAGTGTTGAGGCTCATTTTGAAGCCAGCTTTTTGCTTGACTAGTAAAGGATCCGTGGTATCTAAGCCTTCGATCGCATTGTCTTGATTCTGACTCTGGACTGGCTCATGATAATTTAGATCATACCAGTCTATGTTGGCTCCGTGCAATTCTGGAACATGCATATCGGCATATTCGAGATCTGTCGACGTAAATTGCGGTGTGTTAAACGTCACATTCTCTGGAGTATGATTGATCTGGTTGTTACGAATGGTTAGCGCGTCTTGAAGGTTCGTATAAGAGAGTCCGGACACCGCCGAGAAGGAGGCGTGGCGCGGGTTTGCAATTTGATTGCCTCCATAGCCGCCGTTTTGGGTGCTCGAATGCACATGGCCGACCGCACCATACTTCTTGTTTTCCAAGGAGGGCTTGAACTCGAGATGGTAGCTCGAAAAGTCCTGCTTGGCCGCCTCCTGAAGCAATTTCTGCTTGTCTTTTAAATCGGGAGAGTCTCCTGTTAGCGGTGATGGCTGCTGTGTGTAGTTCGGGGCAACCATGTTGTGGCTCTGTAGCAATTCTAGGTCCAGAAAACTGGAGCCATCTGCCTGGTGTACGCCCGAATGCGTCGGCGTGTTGTGGTACGAATTGGTGTTAGGAGACGGGATAAGGCTGTTACCCTTTAGGTGTGGCTGGTACAGCAGCAATGCGCCAGCAAAGTCGTCACCTGTAAAGCCCGCGTTCTCCACCAGCGGATGGCTTGTGGATATGGAGTTCGTCTGCGGTGACTCTTGTGACGGGGACGATTCGCCCAGATCCAGATAAATGGGCGCCAGGGCCGCACCTAGAAAGGCCAGCTGGTTCGGGAGAGGCGCCTTGGCCCGGGTGTTGTTACGGAGCACAATCACGTTTTCTTGAGCCACCTTGGCCGTTGTGGCCGCGTCGGACTCGGAAGCCGTGCCCCCACCCAATGAGGCCGGCAACAGCCCGCGCCGTACCACTTGGAAGATGCTCAGATGAAGTTTTTGCTGGTGGCGAAGCACCAAGTCTCGGCGGGCAAAACAGCGGCCACAGGCAGCGCATTGATATGGTTTTTCGTTGGTATGGGCCCGCTCGTGCCGCTTGAGATGCTCTAGACGAGCAAAGCCACGGGTGCAAATACCACACAAGTGTGGCCGGGGCTTGTTCGTGCGGATCTGGAGTGATTTTTTGGGGATCGGCTGTGTGTTGCCATTGGCTCCTGAATCCAGGAGCAGGCGTTTTGTATTTGGCGACAGGACTGCCGACATGAGCGCACGTGTTTGTTATTGAGAAGCCGGATGTTCGGTGAAGACAATATAGGCTGGGCAGCTGCCAAAATGAGCTAGACGGCTAGCACAGTTTTCCTGAGCTGTAGAAGGCAGGATTCTCGCTACGGGGTCGGTGTTTGCTGACGCTCGAAGTATTGACACACGTGGGTTTGAAGTGTCTGCAAAAGCGCTGATTTTGGTTCTCCAAAGCGGAATTTGTATAGGCGGCAAAGAAGGTTGTCCGAAGCACCAATGGAAAAGAGACAGCGGCTCGAATTAAAATAAACGCAATTTGGGCTTTTCAAAAAAAAGGTCGGCGAGCGCAGAGCGATAAATAAAAAGCACTTGTTATGAGTCCAGAAGAAAAAAAGTGTTTGAACCAAGCGTCCTGCGTCTCTGAAGATGGATTCGAGTTTTTCTTTGCAGGAGGTCATGGACTGTTGGGTAGCCAGGAGTGCGCGGGCGTCGAGTCCGGGGAAAAAGTGATAAAAAAAGGAAAGACATGATGCGGCATGCACCCTGCAGCTGAGTCTGCGTAGAGTGTATACACGCTGGGGAAAACGAACTGCATGGAGGCTCCAGCACTTTCTGCGTCAAATCACGCACGATCATAAAATCGATTGGAGCGTGATTAGATGGCATAACACGCCGTAGCACGACGCTGCTCTGTATTCTCGCAGGTGCAAGCAAACACATGTAGGGAGCTATTCTGGCACAAGAACTATCGGATCAGATATTCTCGTTTCATATTGCGGTCTGCATATATGGCCAAATTGCCCGTGCGCGAATCAGGCGTCTACAACCACGCGGTCGCTATCCTAAAATTTGGCGCGGAAAAAGCTACACTCTCAATCAAAGCATCCATCTTGTCTCAGTCTGTGCAGCAAGCAAATTTCAGACCGCAACGGTGGCCAAATCTCCAGATTCACGAATACTCAAGTCCTCCACAGACGGCAGAAATTTTCTTGCTGGCCAGCACGCGTTCCCCAGACTCGTACGCCCACTTGGTGCAGTGCAGTCGCATTCCGTTCAGCGCCGCGGCTGCATGCAGTGCCACTCATTCGTAAATGGTTGGTCAGCGCCGCGAGCACCATGCACGCTAGTCATGGCGACTCCGGATTTGTGTGCTGCGCCAGTATTCGCCGGGCCCCTACAGGTGATTCCGGCTCGTCCGCCCGTGCAGTGAGCTGAGTCAGCAGGAAGAGCAAGCAGAAGCGAGCGTGACCTGTCTGCATGCAGATCGAAGCTCTGAGCTCCGCATGTTCTGAGTTGTTTCATGTCATCATAGGGCTGCAACTGCATATGCATTGTCGACAGCCGAGTATGCTCCCGGCCAGCCCACACATTTTCATTGAAATCCAGAAGCTTCCTGGAGAGTCTGGCATGCCAGCGAGCAGAGATTCAGTTTTTTCTAGCAAGTCAGAGTGACGAGCACTGATTCCATCTGCAATCGAATTTCATGGCTGATGGGTCGTCGGTATTGCCCTGGACCGCAAATAATGGTGCAATGATGTCATGGCGAGCCGGAGTTCGCACGGAGTTCGGCATACAACAAATCAACATTAGCACCTCACGCGTGAGACATGCAGTTTGCTTGGCTCTGACTAACAGGAGACGTATTGTGCTGAAAGTTGCTTACACGCAAAGAGCTTTGATAGCGATGCCACCTTCCGTGGAGATTCGGCCTTTGAAACCTCCGAGTGGCACCGTCTAGTTGGTAAGCGCCCTCTGGTGTGCAGCGTCTAGGCTCCCACGTTCCCAAATAGGCTTTGCTCGAAAGTTAATTCCCGGCCCGACTTCCGAGGGTCCAGTGTTCTTGTCATTTGCGTGCCACCTGCCCAGTTCACACAGTGGACCCCATCTAACCTTTCGATTCGGGCCCACTTCTTGAAGTCCTTTTGGCATTGCCGCCGGAGGCAGATGTATAATTCTTGCAGCCCGTTGTTTTTGGGCATCCCGTGTATTGTACAAGACGGCGCCAAAATAAGCTTTATGCAGAAGACGCAGTAGCAATTGTTGTTCAACCCAATGAAGATGTATTTTCGGCTTTGTTGATCTTTCCTACCCTGGCAATGATGGAACACGTGTGACGGGCAGGATCAAGGGTACATTTCCGACTCCAGAGGCGCCTTCCCGTACTCAAGACGAGGATTTGGGTCTTCCATTGTCACTGTCGTTTCTTTCTTCCCGATTCTTAGATCGCTCTCTTTGCTCTCCCAATGGTTGCACCTTTCCGTCTGATTTTCCGGCGGCATTTGCTTCGACCTGCAACCCTCGAACTCGGGTGACCAACCTTCTTTGTCGCTTGCTAAAAAAACACCCCGCCTTTCGCGGTCACGTGTCCTGGCTTGTGGTTGAGACAGCTCCACCATACGGGAGAGGGGCGCTCTATAGCCACAAAATGTCGATCTTATTCACATCTGGCGCAACCGTGACTTTTCGTGCGTTTTTGGACGAGATTGTAAGCGCCCCGTTCCTCCTGTTTCTTCAGAAAGCGGGCTTTTCCACGGTGTCACTCCAGTATGGTAATGAAACAAATCCCGCCACAGGCGCCAGAGTAAGCAAGGAGTATTTCAGCCAGCTTTGGGCGGACCGGAACATCGTCCAGCATTTTGGCTTTGAACTCGTCAACGAGACAAATGACAAGTCCGTGACGGTGTTCCGTAGTCCTTCTCTCACGTTGCAAGTCTTTGGATTTTCGGACGATATCGGCTCGTACATCCGTTCGGCTGATCTTGTGGTTTCACATGCTGGCACTGGGTCTATTCTAGACACGCTCCGGCTCAAAAGGCCCTTGATTGTCGTGACAAACGACTCTTTGATGGATAACCATCAGGCCGAAATCGCCGCCCGTTTCGAGACAGAAAACTACTTGGCAAAACTCAGTCTGCTGGAATTGACCCGAGGCGTGCTCCAAGAAAAAATACAGCTGTGGAAAAACGGCGGCTTGCAATTTGAATTTCTCCCGGAGCCGCCGGTGGGCGTCTTGGCCCACGTGATTTCCGACGAGCTTTGTGGCCCATAGTAAGGCGAAAAGTGCACTAGGGCACCAACTGTACAATTTCGGAGAGTGCGCTGTTTTTGGATGGATGCTCCTCTCGCCTTCTCGCGATACAGAGATGAATGTGAGAAATAGTGTTCTACTAATCTTAGGCATGCCAAGATCAATGTCAGCATGACCGCTAAAGCTATCATTCCATATTATGCACACAAAAGATCTTATGTTGTTCGTGGAAATTAATCTTTTTGCATCTGCGCTCAGATAGGATTCAGGGTCTATAGAGCTTGCTTCTAACAGCAGCTTGGCTTCTGAGTCAATTGCTGGTTCTGCCAATCCAATTACATTCCCGCTCCACGGCCAGCTCTCACTTACTCGTCTAGTATCGCTCATTTGATAAGTATCATGAAAACAGGACAAATGACCCCTGGCCGATCAGGAACGAAAACCAGTAAAATTTTCCGAGGCTACATGTGGGGTCTGCAAAAAATCCCTGATTGTATTATATATTCAATACTCAAATGCATGTATTGTTGTAATTGTAAAGTTGTGATAAAATTATCAGCGACTATTGCACTGCCCATATCTAGACCGGCGTAGTGTGCTACACGAAATCCTAGCCGCACCGCTCGCATTTCAACGGTCAGCTTCTCAGATACTGGGCCAAGATCCCAAAGGTTGTATCTTATCCACATATGTATTCATACAGAACTATTCCCAATCAGCACACACGCCGGCGGAGGAGACCGAGGCTCTTCACAAAGGATATCGAGACACTTTTGTACAGTATGGGGGATGGCCCTGTATCTCTAGATTCCACCGTCAATTGTTTGGAGGATTGTCTCGTTGAATTTCTCACGGACATCTCACACGAGTCACTCCAGTTTGCGCGGCTGCACGGCCGTCTGAGGATCAAGGTGGATGATGTCCCCTTTGCATTAAGAAACGATCCACTGAAATTGGGCAGGATGAACTATATCAAGGAACAGCTTGCGAAAATCGAAAAAGCCAAGAAACTTTACGACACAAACAATGTCAACGAGAGGGAATACTTTGCCGACGAGGATGACGAAGACGAAGACAATGACAATGATGGCTCCCGCCCTCTGAAAAAGGCAAAAAAGAAAGAGCGTGGCCGGAAAAAGAAAGCCGATCAGACTGTAAATGAGAGCGATTGATTCAGGGAGGTTCAGGGCACAACACGTGCCCTCTTTATTCTTGTGCTCGCTGATTGTCCGCTCCTTCGACGTTCTGCACGGCCGTTCCCCGCACGTACTTCTCCGTCTTGATCTGTTCCGAAATGTCTCGGACAAGTCCGCGTGCACTCATGATACCACGAATAGACAAGATCAGGCCGAAAATGGCCATGTCCACATACTTTGCAGGTTCCCCTTGGAGATTCCCGTACAAAATCTCATATATCGAATGTGCCCCGACGAGTACTGATCCTGTGAGGAGTGGTATGAGGCCAACTTGCTTCGTCCAAAGTCTAAGTGACTGAATCTCGGGCATCCCCGAAGCAAGGGATGAGAACATGGGAACGACCGTTGCAAGAGCCATGACGGAGTGTAATACAAATCCAGCCCGCGTAAACAGAAAGAAAATTTGGTCTCCATCCACCGAAATTAAACTTGTACCGAATATCTTGCTTTCGACCAGATTAACGTAGTACAAATGCATCTCCGCCAAGAACCAGACTTGTAGAAGCTTTTGCGCCATAAACAATCCAGCTCTAAACATTAACCCGCGTACATTTGCAGCGGGCGCGGCCAAGCGCCGCCTCTGATTTGCAGCGAAGTTCCGAAAGACCGATTCCTCGGTGTCTGAATCAAACATCAAGAGACAAAGCAACTGAGCCAAAATTCCAACGCAAAGGGAGTTAACGTCAGCGAAAGACCAATCGGTAGTTTCAGAGTACTTCAAATCGACACCCAAAAAAGCTGCGTTCAACTCCGTAAAGGTAAGCCATGCTCTGAAAATTGGTCTCCCGATTAGCATGGCGAGAAGCAGAATCACAACAAAAAGAAGCGCACCAAATATTGAGACCATACAGACCAAGGCAATGAATCTTAATCGGATGTTAGGCGGGCTGTACACCACAGTATATGTATCCTCGCATACGACTTCTGCATCCCACCAGTCTGTTTCGTCTTCGAGATCTTCTTCACGGATCGGAGTGAGGAGAAGGTCAGATTTTGTCACAGGAACAAATAACTCTCTCAAGAACTTGCGTGAATTATCATCACTGCTTGGAACACGAAGGTATGATCCGTCAGGTACAAAGCACGTAGTCACCGACGCATCGGTTTTAAAAAGTTCAATTGCTTCGGAGTAGCTGACGGGTTTGGTATAATCCGGCTCGCCAACTTTGAAGAGACCACTAATAAAATTTTTGTACAAAACATGGCCTCTTTCCTGCGGTACAAGCGAGCCAAGGAGAAAGTGGGACAAGCGGAGCTTGTGACACAACACAGCGAAAGCCCTTTTCCAGAAAATGCGGCAATATTTTGTGACCACCGGTTCAGCTTTAAAAATGGACATCCCAGTAATGAGTGCGAACTGCCATGTAAAAATTGAAAACTGTTTTAAAGGAAGCAAGGCACCTTTTGAGCCGGGTGCATTGACGAAGAACCGGAGCCCCCAAGTTACAAACCCAATTCCAAACAAGATAAAAGCGCTGTAAACTTTAGCGCTTAGACAAATGCGCAGCATCTGTAGGAAAAATGGTTTCACCACTGCATCATGGATGAGTCTGGCGTTCGGGTCCTCCGGACTCTTGATAAAATAAAGCACGCCGGAACGCACGATGTGGTTCCTAGCCATGCAGACAAACAAAGCGATAGAAAACATGTACGCAGTCCCCCACATCCAATACAAAAACATGCGAGTAATAAAATTCTGCGTCAACGAGTAAGCAGACGTCAAGAAGATGTGATAGATGGGCCCCGAGTCAGTATTCCGGACAATGTTAGACACTAGGAGTGGCGCAAGACAGAAGTCAATGAGCCAGCCACAGTATGCGGGGAAAAAAACGATCTCGATCGCAAATATGACAAACACTTTTGCAGTTGCCGTCATCTGAAACAATCCTTTGTACAATCTACGGGCATTTCCAGTGATGGGGTTTCCGCCGAGAGTCAATACCGCCATGAGCTGGTTGACTGCGAAACATACGACAGCGTAGCCGATTGCAAGAAACGCAAAGCGCCCCATGTAGTCTGGGGGAGTCGCCCTGTCGAGCGAAAGGACTTGGCCTAAAAGCTTCTGGACCGGGTCAACGAACAGCTGACGGGCAATGATACCCACCTGGCCAAGTACGCTATTGCTGACGAGTGGCACGTCCATCACTGCCACATAGATCCGATGAACTCTGGACACGGGCAAATAGCGAAGAATGGGCTCGACAAAGACGCCATGGACCCCCACAAGCGCGTACAGCAAGATAAGGGCCACGAAGCTGCCCATCATGTGCGGGATGAAGTACAAGGTGAACAAAAGCACGAGCACGGCCAAATCGACCAAAAACGTCAACTGGATCGGCGTGGCGATCTGCAAGCGGAGCCCCAAAACCTCAAAGATGTTGGCGTTGTTGTTGGCTGCTTCTGCCACGGCCATATCGTCCTCTTCGAGATTTCGCCGGCGCTCGAGCTCTTCTGCGGTTTCCTCGTCAGAATCTTCGAGATGGAGTGCCGGCTGTGCCGGCTGGTGGTCGGCAGCGGGGCCGTTGGTTAGGTCATCACGAGGGAGCAAGGGCGCAATGTCGTGGTGCATGGATACTGCATCACTCTCACTCTCAGCATCAGACAGTTCAGGCGACGGCACTGGCATGGTCCGGTCAACCGAAGGAACGGCCCGCTGAAAGCCAGCCAGCACCGCGCTGTCCGGACCGAGTTCGGTCCCCGGCACAACGCGGCTGTGCACCAATTCATTAAGCTGCCCGTTCTCTAAAGCTTCCCGCAACGGGCTGTCCGCAAGCGGCTCATGTGCGTCTTGCTGGAGATACTCCAAGGCACGGGTGGCCATGAGCTCGCGGGAGGGACCATTGTCGCCCTCTGGCGGCAGGAGGTCTGCATCGCCCGTAGCAAGCAGACCAAGCAAGTCCATCAACTTCGTTTTGGGCTCGCGACCCACCTGGCGCAAGAGCAGCTTCGTGTAGCCCTCCTCGCGCACGACCCACTCGTGCTCAACAAACACCACAAAGAGCACGAACACACACAACATGACCTGGAGCGCACCACCCATGTACGTGTGCAAGAAGAAGGCCTGCGCGCGCTCCAAGAGCAAGGGGTCTGGGCTGGTGAAAGGCTGCCCGTATGCTACCACTTGGAGCAACGAGAGGCCGGCCGCCGGCATGCGCCCGTCCACCGCGTAGGTGCAAAGCCGCCCGACAAACTTCCAGTATACGGGCACCTGGCATATGCACGCGACATATAGGGCCGCGGAGATGTACTTGACGACGGCCTCCTTGGCCAGCGAAACAAGCCGCCCGCCGATCTCGCGCATGGGCATGCGCAGCGGCATTGCGGGGTCGTAGAGCGTCACAAAGCGGTACGGCGTGGCGCAGATGTCGCATTTCTTGGTGCTGCCGCTGGCGTGCTCGAGCCACTCCAAAAGGCAGTCCTGGTGGATGTACTTGATCAGCCCGCGGCACTTGCACGGATGCATCAACGGCTGCGAGGCCGTTGCTTCGCCGCGGCAGATGCGGCATGTGGCGTCGGCGTCGGCCATGGGCTTGAACACAGTGGAAAAATAAAGGGATTCGGGTGAGGATTGGCGGAGAGACAGGGGTACGTATCAGCCGCCGAGGTGGGTTTCATGCGCCGAAAAAGAGCACGGAAGGGGGGAAGGGCCTGACTAAAGTTTTGCAATGTCCTGAAGTAGGCGCCGTAGATGGAAGGCACCAGTGTGGTTTGACCGGAATGGCAGGGGATGAAAGTAGTATGCTTTTTGGAGCGGGGTGGTTTGGTGCTTGATTCGTGAGACTTCGCGGGCCTGGGGTACGGGTGCTGACTTGACACGAAATCAAGGCTGAAAGGGGGCCGGCTAGTATGGACATCTGCGCCTTTCGTCCCGTTCATTGTGTTTTCTGGTTTTTGCATTCCGGGCTGTTGGGCGATCCAAGGCATCTTGGTCTTTTCCGGTTGTCCTTTCCCGGTACCGTCGAATAATCTGAGGGTGTAGTGTTTGGATGGCGCGAGTAGGCCTCCATGTTGATATTAGATGAGATAATGTGGAGTGGCGGTTGAACCCTGGGCGCTGGGACACGGTGAATTGTGTGGCGGCAAAACACAAACAGCTTTGATCAGACCCTTCGATGGAGACCCTGCAACCGGCTTTTCTGACTGGGTGCTATCTATTATGCAAGCTTGTCATGGCGTTGTGTCTGTATTCATTGTGCTATTTGGCCCGGTGCCCCTTGAACAGATCCCAAATCTCGGGTACAATGGGAGAAAGCCTTGCCACTAAATTGGGTATTTCTCCATAGCAAAGCCTAATTCTCCTTTGGAGCCTGATTCAAATACTGTCTCAAGAGAGCCCAACGTGCAAGTTGTGGAGTCTGGGCTAGTTTCCATCTTGTTGGAGACGAGCCCATGCGTGCTATCACGGGTTTCTGTGTACTTGAAGTGTTACGCCCCAATCCCATGCTCAAACATTTCG
Source organism: Metschnikowia australis (assembly GCA_019285895.1). Classification (NCBI taxonomy): domain Eukaryota; kingdom Fungi; phylum Ascomycota; class Pichiomycetes; order Serinales; family Metschnikowiaceae; genus Metschnikowia; species Metschnikowia australis. Next base: position 100,042 of record JAGSXI010000005.1, read on the forward strand.
CCTGAAGCTGCCGTAGTCAGGGCAGGTTCAGTCTATCGACCATTTGAGGAGAGCCTGGTGGGGCTTTTGGGCATGTTTGATTGCTTAGTGGAACACTTTCTACGGAGTGTAAGTTTAGTACCAAAACTGACCGTATTCTCCTTCTTGAAATCTGAGGATGCATCCAGCGGCTACTCTATGGACACCCTGCTGATAAGCAAATACGCGAGGACACGTATAACCATGGTCCGTTTTCCAGTGCGTGTGTTGTGCTGCAATCAGACCAAATACATGAAGGGAGATCTTATGAAAATTGGGCCTTGGTGTCGAAGAATCAGGCTCCTACAATAGAGCCCTGAACTGTAGACGAGTTCGATCGATCTTCATTGACTGGGCAGATACTCATCAGGAAAACCTGGACTCTGTTGTCGAATCCATACAATTTTGAAAGATTTCGTGATATTGGGCTTCTTCCGGGATGGCTGCAGTACAAATCCTCGATGGAGGTAACGTCTGGCTTTGGACTTGTCGGCCTCGGGTGGCAGACATCGGTAGGTTTGTCCTCCCCACATTACTAGTGGAGGTGGGGAGGACAAACCCAGCTATTTGATTGTTTTGAAAGTGCCAAAAGAAGAATGTCCTCCAAATCGAGAGCGTGTCAAAGTTTTGAACAAGCGGCGTATTTGTCAACTTACGTGGCCAGTAAATCAAACGCATGAGCATTTCGTGGACCTTTCACTTACTGACAATTCTAGCTGTTCCTGCGAAATCATGAGTCTACACCGCGTTGGGTTTACCGGAAGCTTCCTTTCGCCCAGATTATGGCGTTATCGAAAGGTGGCACTAAACTACTGCGGCTTTATAGGAGTACCTGGCCATGACCCTGCCGCTTTTTGCCTTTCGTGGAAATTTGTAGGGATTCTATGTATCTCAAGGGACGAAACTAGTCGCCACCAAGGTTTTGCTGCTCAGTTGGATATGAGCGCGTTGCTTAATCCTGATCTTCTTGTTGTCCATGAGCCACTTGTGGCTCGGCCTCTGGCTCGGAGTCCGGGATTGGCATTTCGCGCACAGTTTCCACTTGCCCGAGGGGAGATTCTGCCTCATGCTCTGCTCTTGCAATGGGTTCCTCATCCGCAACTGGCATGATAGGTGGAGCTGCTTCTTCAGCGATAGGGGCAGCATCAGCTGGTACTTGCTGTGCGATGGATTCCGCTTCAACTGGCTCCTCTGCAATGGATTCTGCCGTAGCTGGCTCAGCTGGTTCCTCGACGGTTTCAGCTATGTTTTTTTCCGCGCTAGCATCTTCAGCTTTTCCAGTTGTGGCCTCATCAAAAAGTTCACCTTGGGGAGCCTCTTCCTGTGCAACTTTTCCGTTAAATGGCCACTCACCAAAGTGAGTTTCTGCTGCTGGAGGCTCCTCGTGAACGCTGTTGCTTGGAGTTTGTATCTTTGGCTCCAAGTCGACCACAAGAGGAGTTTCCTTGGCTTCGTTGATAACACTAGCAGGAGTAGTTGGTGATACAGACTCGCTGATAGAGCTAAAGAGAAACTTCTCATAATCTTTCTCGGAGCGGAAGTGCGTGTTGCAGTCATAGTCCCAAGTACCAACAATCTTTGACGAAAGACATTTTTCCTTGGTCCAAACAGTTCCCGAAATCAACGGAGACAAGGTGTGATATGCCACTGCCGTGGCTGTTAAAAACAAAATCAAAAAAGTGTAAGCATACTTCCTATATCTTTGCGACAGGCTTACCAAAAGGTCAAAAAAATGACCAAGACCCAAAATCGCAAAATAATGAGCGGGCAAGTAGTGGTGCAAGAAAAGTTGTCTTCCCATGACAAAAAAAGGCAAGTAGTGAATAGCCCAGCCAACAAAATAGGTGAACATTTGGTAGTTGTAGTTAAAAGCAGCTTTTTGAAGGTTCAAGTTTGAGCCACTCTGCCATTTGAGAAGTGTAATGGAGACGTGAACAAGGAAGCCAAACAAACACGCAGATGCAGTCCACCAGACAACAGGATTACCGATGAAATAGACTTGGGTATGGTCTCTTGCCCAGTAGTTGATGCCACGCAACAAAAGGGGCCATTCATAAGGACTAGATTGATAGTCGTGGTACGAATTCAAACCATTGTTGACCTTCCACATGACTTTGTGCGACTCGATAAACTTTTGCAAAAGCGTCAAATGAGGGTAGAACGCTCTGTCTCTGCCAAAAAATTTCTCATTGTTGTTCGACTCAATGTACCAGTGAGTCAAAGGCCTCGCACCTTGTCCAGCACTGGTGACTTCCTGTTGGCGGAACCCCCATTCCTCGGGCAACTTGACCTCGCTGGAAAACAAATAGTTGCCAGACATAGCATGTCTCAAGCGGAAAGCAGAGTCTATGGCCCTCAAGTTCTCCTTAGCCTTCTCGGTGGATTTGTGTTGAACAATTTCAACAATCCAGTCATCATTGGGGTCACCTCCAAAGCCCTTGTAGCCGTAACCCGAGACCTCTTTTTGCCAGTCGCGGTCAGACACAGGGGGCTTTTCGTCGTGCGAGTGCAATCTCAACCCAGTCTTAACGTGTTGCAACCTGATCTTGTCGCCGTTCTTGATGGGCACAAACTCATCAGGGATAGACATGTTGTAAGGCTCAATCAACCAGTCGTTGTTGGGATCAAGATGTGGATACAAAGTGATTTGCTGCTGCTTGGAGCCTGCGGGGTATGCATGCTCGTGCGAGTGCAAATACCCACCTTTAGTGTTGCTGTGGCGGATGGTAACCACGGAACCGTATCCAATGGGTCCTGTAGTAGACCCTGGCACTGGGGAGCCATCCAAGCCTTTGCGGAATGCGCTGGACATAAATGCAGAGCCCTCGGCGTCACGCGACAAAATCGAGAAGTGGACGCTAAAGAAGGCTAAATACAAGACAAGCGGTACACCGAGTAAAAAAGAAGCCCTGGTGATAGCATTCCGAACAACCAGGCTCGTTTTCACCAGTAAATCACCGATGAGAAACCACACGTGTATTACGCACAAAACGCCGACCCAGGCAACGGTGAACAAACCAACCCATTTGGACAGCAAGGCCAAGCCGAGTGAGACCAGGCAGGAGAAAAGTGCGCGGTACCAGCCCCATGAAAATGGACGTTGGACCTCAAATTTCTTGAATGCGTAGACGGCGGATGCAACGAAGAAGACCAAGGGTGCGTCAAGCAAGATGTACTTGGAGATCGTGACAAATGAGTTTTCAACAAGAAGACAAGCGGCAGTCACAAAAGCCACTGCAGGACGCACACCCAGCGACCGCAATGTCAAGTAGCAGAGGAACACAGTAAGCAAGCCAAGCAAAGCGGCAAAGAGCCGCATCAACACGAAGGGCACGTTCTCCGGGTACACGTCTCCAATGGCCGTGAAGTTAAAGTCGCCCTTGAAGTCGCCCAAGTACAGCACGGCTGCAAAGAGCATCTTGGCCAATGGCGGGTGCACATCCATGAAAAAGTTGCCGAGCACGTAGAACTTGGAGAACTTGCCAAAGTGCACCTCGTCAAAGACAACCGACTTGGGGACGGAAATGTTGCTCAAGCGCACCCAGATTCCAGCAGCAAGCAAAACAGCCAAGAACGGCCACTCGGCGGCGGTCACGGTTCGTGAAGCTGTCACAGAGGGTGGGACCTCCGTCACGAGGTACGGTCTCGCGACACCTTGCTCAAAACGGGGTTCTACCACGGGATCAACATCCCACAATGAAGTCTTTTGTGGAGGCGTGGGCTGAGGAGCCTTCAGCGTCGATCTTTTCGCCATCTTTTGAGGTGGGAAAATAGGAGTGTTGCGGCTAGGGACAGGAGGAAGAAAGAAAATAAATGTTTTTTGGAGGTTGGTGATATTGTCGCGGCCAGGCGCGGAACCTGTGGACACGTCAGCACACGCGCCGAGGGGTGTCACGTGAGGGCCTTCAGTAGTTAATTGTCACGTGTCGTGGAAACATGAAACAGGGAGTTTCCCTGCCAGTCATCATGAGAATGCATTTGAGCTTTCCGGGTTATTGAGGCTTTCCGGGTTATTCAGGCTTTCCGGGTTATTGAGCCTTTTTGATCTGTGACTATGATGGAACAACTGAGAAAACGGGGGCTTTTGGGCTGTGTGGCCCTGTGTGTACAAATACAAATAAGCGCTGACACACCAGTTTTGTCTGGATCATTCGCCGAGAAGCGGGAGTCGCAATTCTTGGGAGTTACGTTTACATCCGAAGCATGATTGTATTCCAGGGGAAATAAAGAAGTAAGGTTTGAGTGGCTAGGACTTGAGTTGCGAAATTAATTGCGAAATGCTACCGCGGCACCCGTACACCAGTCCGAGATATTAATAGGCCTCCATCCTGGCCCTCCTTACATCTGCTTTGTTTTTGGAGTACCGAGCAATATTGGAAATTGGGTGGGATGCTAGGCTCGGAGAAGTTTTCAAGTTGGAATTTCCAGAGTTTTCTTTCCATTTGCTTGAGGTTCTTTACTAGAACTGGGAGTCTTGCGGGCCACGCATACAAAAGTCTTTAAGTTGCAACGGTTTTTGGGGGACGGGCTGTTTTGCCATGTGAGGTTAGGCTAGGCGATTGGGCGGAGGTGAATAGAATCTGGAAGTTTCGGCATTTTCCTGCTCTTTGGTTCGTGTTTGCCGATACACGGCCCTCGTTTTTGAAACACCTCTAGTGATATTGTGTAACCTACACGCGCTGGCGAAGGCCCTGTTTCTTAAGCTGAGAGCAGGATTGCCTGGTCTCGTTTCTTACTTCCAGGCGGCCAGCTCCATGTGTGCATTTCGGAAACCTTGAAAGAAAGCCATAGCTGGAGGTTTCTCAGGGCCGTTCTGCCGATTGGGTCCAAGAGCTCAGCAAGTAAGTACACACTCTGACTGGTTGCTACGTGCTTTCACTGCAATGCGCAGCTAGTACATCGAAACTCCAATATTGCAAGATTTGACGTGGAGATTCTGTGGAAAAGCCCGCATTCACTCCAGTCCCAGGCTCTTGTTCTGGGCCGCCAATAAGAATAAGCACATCAACTGAATAACAATAAAAGAGTAAGCACGCTCAACTGGATAGTACCAACACTTATTAAATAGTAAGCTCATCAACTGAATAATGATAACAATAAAAGAATAAGCACATCAACTGAATAATAATAACAATAAAAGAGTAAGCACGCCCAACTGGATAGTACCAACACTTATTAAATAGTAAGCTCATCAACTGAATAATGATAACAATAAAAGAATAAGCACATCAACTGAATAATAATAACAATAAAAGAGTAAGCACGCCCAACTGGATAGTACCAACACTTATTAAATAGTAAGCTCATCAACTGAATAATGATAACAATAAAAGAATAAGCACATCAACTGAATAATAATAACAATAAAAGAGTAAGCACGCCCAACTGGATAGTACCAACACTTAACAAATAATAAGCGCATCTTATTAATATACACGTCAAGCAAGAATAAACACATTGATTGGAGAATTAACACGTCCACCCAAAGAACTAGCTCATATAATCAAGAAATAAACACATCAATTAAACAAGAAGCTCTCACGCTCAGGACATAAGCACATCTATCAAAGACTAGAAACATATAATTAAGACAACTCTACCCCAACTGAATAATCAGTGAACATATTGCACATTTCAAGACGGTTCGCATTTAATTAATAATCGCATTTAATTATACCAAAAATCAAAACATAAATACCTCGAGTTGTACTCACCAAAGCTTATAATTTTTACCCCTTCTCTATATCACCAACTTATTTTTATCCCTGCCGTGTCCGGATTCCCCGTTTTTCCCCTCTACATTTCTACCATTTTGTATTGCCAAGTGCTTCTCTGGTCTCCGAGAATTTTGCAGCCGCGCGAAAAGGCCCTATGCTATTTAAGCCCCAAAATACCGGCCCCGTACTACCCGCCCTTAGTATCGACCTGCAATCCTTTCTTTCCTACTCCGTCTTTTTTGTGCCAAGTAAGAAACCCAACGTTCACTGTCATTTCGCCTTGACTACGGGGATTCTTGACGCGGCGCTATTTGGACCTGTTCAAAATCCCTCTACTGCCGTTTTGGGGCTTGTTCATGTCCGTTTTGTGTCTCTTTCAATGTCCTTTTGTGCCCCTTCCTATGGCTTTTTGTGCCCCTTCCCATGGCCTTCTTTCGCTTTTCTCAGCTTCCAACTTTCACTATCAATGGCCGTTTTTTGGCCCGGATGGCGGGGCGGCTAGCGCCAGGCTGCGGGTTTTGGGACTCGCGTTTTTGGCCCCAGACCTGGCTGCCGCGGCGCCTCGCGTGGCCCCTGCAAACACGCCAAAACATAGGCCCCGTCGCGGTCCTTCCAGACGTGGCGGGCGTCGCGGACCAGGGCCAATGCCGCCAAATTAACCGCAAGCGAATCTTCAAGAAAACAGGAATTCTCGTCTGAAACGCTACAAATCAAGATCCACAGTCCCTGCTGCAAAAAAAGATTCCCCGATATTGGAAATGGATACGTGCGTCCCAGGATTGCCATGTGAGGCGCACCCATCATGGCACGCTCGCGTGAGCAGTGCTCTGGGGCCGGCCTCCAACACCGGCCCTCAAATATGCCCATGCGCGTGCACTACTCATCACCGACCAGCAAAAAAAAACAAAGGGTTTGGGATATCTCTCCTAATATGTGGCCCGCAAAGAAAACCTTGGGCACGCGGTTGACATACGGCCTCCATGGCCCGCCCGTGATGTTGCCGGCGCCCGTTTCCGCGGGCTCCGAGGCGGGCATGCCAATCGTACACCCTCGACTACCTGATCTGGGCCCAAAATTCCACGAGATCGCCCATCTGGCCGTGGAAATCTCGCCCGAAACACCACCAACCCATGTCCGTCTACGACGTCCAGAACACGCCTTGCTGGCAAACCTCTACGACGAATTTGCCGCCCCAACACCGCTTCTTGACGCAGCCGCCGCCGCGGCAGAACCGCTCCATGAGCCCCAAGCCCAATACCCCACCAAAGGTCCGCTTGCCGCCTCGTTCTTTCTCGGAACAGGGGCCTACTCAGAACCTGTCGTTCTTGGAGGAAGGTCTTTCTACCCTAAGGCGAAAAACAGCGTGGTTTCTATACAATGCCTTGCCTTCGCGAGTGGTCCTTATACACTCAAGGTAGTCCCTTTGATGCCCAAAAGGAAAAACTTTCTAGATAACAAGAACCCACAAAATTCTCAGAAGGCCTTGTTTCGTGTGCCACATTTCTTCAAACATGCTGTTGAGTGCACTTTCCCCTTCGAAATCCTTCAAATCGAAGCCTGCCGGGACAACAAGATCATCGTAGCACGTGGTCTTCAGCACATTGCGGTTCTCACAGCTAGCTGGGCCAACGATCCCGGCGAAAAGAGGGTCTATCTCAAAAAAGCGTTCACCATTTCTCATCATTGCGGCAACATCGTGCACTTGGCCCTTGAACACGAAAGACTTGTGTTCCTAGACTCAGAAGGTTCATACTCTGCATATTCTTTCAGGCTCAGGGAAGTTTGGGAGTACCAGAAAACTGCCGGCGGCAAGGTGCCTAATCTTGACCCGAGCGACACCTCCGCGTGGAAACGGCTCTGCTGGTCACCCGCATCTGAATACATTTATTATTTCACTCGCAAGAGCGTCGCCCGGGTCCACGTCAAAACAGCCGCTGCACGCAAACTCATCACCTTCCATGCATGGCTGAGAGCTCAGGACTTCACGATTTTTGGATCTAATTTGTTTCTTCTTACCTCGCAAGAAATTGTGTGGGTACGGCTCATGAAAAACGGCGGGTTTTCGCGGCTCCTATCCTGGAAGCACTATCTCGATAACAAAGATAAAACACTCAAAATGACTGCATGCTACTGCAAGACTGGCGACACATATGCGTGCTTGGTTTATTCATCAATTACCCCATTGGCTGTCATGTATTCCTTCGGTACTCGCAATGGATACCCCAGTATTCTCAGAGATCCCTACATTTTCTGCCGCAACCTAAAAGATACAATGTATCTCTCTATTATGGCGGCCCCGAGCCTACTACCTTCGCAAAGCCCTGTTTTGGCGTTGGCAGAAATCACCAAGCATTACCGGCTGACATATAAGCTCTATTCTAGTCATCCACACCGCGAATTCCGGGCCCACAATCAAGGGCCCACGAGACCCTCCGAGCTTGAGAACTGGTCTTCGAAACTACACCCGCTGGAAGCAAAATGGCTTTATCAATTGTTCGACGGCAAGATGCTGAATGCAAAGCCGCTGTTTGAAACAATTCCCCCCATTGCATATGAAGATCGGACCGCACACCCTCGCCCGGAACCGAATGAAGAATCATCTAAATTGCCATCTCATAGCTCTTCCCTGAACACAAACAAAGTTGCAGATGCAGACGACGAGAAAGAAGTAAACATTGTGCAAGACTACGCTTTTAAACTAGGGGCAGATATCAGACAGTTTTTTTATCCTGATAACCAGCTGCCCGCAGAGGCAATCACTTTAACAGCCCATCGTTCCTTAGCAACGATTGCAGAGACAGTTCCCTTGGAAGTGAATGACCTTGAAGAATTCGAATCCATGTTGACACAGCTAGGCGAATACTATGCCTCGCAAGGTTTGACCCTTCTCCCTTTTGCCTCCGAGGCCCTCGGATGCTGCGGTACAGCGTTCTTCCGTATGAATAATTCGATTCAGGAAATCCTGCGGGCCATGTGTGATTATTCACCTGTAGGTGTGCCAAAAGCGGCTGCAATTCTTGCCACCAGTCTTATTAAAGCACACGGTGAATTTTCTGTGAACTACATTGACTGTATCGACGAAGAAACTGAAGGCTTTCCAGATCTGCTCCTAGACACTCTCGGGAAATGGGAGATTATGCCACCATCGTCAGAACAAAATGGCAAAATCCATCATACTTTACCCAAATCCAGTGTTTCTAGGCATGATGGCATCTCTCAGAGCCAAAGTCTACTTCGGCATGTCCTCACCCAAAGTTCACAGCGAGAAGAGGTAAATGCCCTTTTGGACCCGGAGTGGAATTCAGACGCAGATTCAGACAATCCAGTAGATTCACGTTCCGAAGCAGAGCCTTTGAACTCCTTAGCACCTACACGCCTGTTTGCTGAAAGCGATCCAAGCTTAAGGCTCTTCCTGCCTCCATCGACTCCTTTTATGACAAACCTGGAGCCAAATTTTTCTTCTTCAAGCCAACCAGAGAATGATCCGCAAATCCAACAGAGCGAGCCTCTGCAAAGCGGCAGCCCCAAAAAGAGGTCAAAAAGCCAGCCTGCTTCTCAATCTTCGCTGTCGCTCAAACGACCAGGGTCGCAGTCTCTGCTTATTAGAAAAAAGAAAAAGGCCAAAGGTGGTTTTGCGTAAAAGACTTTTCTGTGGGCCCCAAATCGGCGAGGCCTTTCTCTGGCTGATTCCACATTCATTTGCTTGGCTGCAGCATGAAGCCGATGAAAAGCCCGGTGGGATTCTTGAGCCACTTCCGAGCGACGCGACGAGCCCGCTCGATAGATCCCCATCATCAAACCAAGACGCATATTCAATTTCATAGACAGCATAGGATCAGAATCATAATAACTTACATTCGATAAATTTCTCCGGGAGGACTGGTAAGATAAAAATCATTGTGCTTAGATCACCTATTTACCTATTTCGACGGATCCTCCTCGAACCTCAAGTCCCAACCAATCTTCTCGCCTAACACAGGCAATATGTTGGCAACAGACTGCACGTCCTTGTCTCCTCTGCCGGACACGTTGATGATGATGTGCTGGTCGGGAGTCATGGTCTTAGCAAGTCTGATTGCACCAATGATGGCATGAGAAGACTCCAAGGCAGGGATGATTCCTTCCAACTGCGACAACAAACGGAAACCCTCCAATGCTTCGGCATCAGTAACAGCCACAAACTCTGCTCTTCCTGATGCTTTCCAGAACGCCAATTCAGGGCCCACGCCCGGGTAGTCCAAACCGGCAGACACGGAGTGAGTGTCGTGGACCTGGCCGTCATCATCCTGCAACACAAACGTCTTCACACCGTGGAACACACCTGGAATTCCGGCAGTCAATGTGGCAGAGTGGCGGGCAGTGTCCACGCCATCGCCACCAGCCTCCACGCCCAACATCTTCACGGACGTGTCCTTCTCAAACGGCGAGAACAAGCCCGTCGAGTTCGAGCCTCCACCTACACATGCAACCACAGCGTCGGGCAACTTCCCGTCGTTCAATTCCTTGAATTGTTCCTTTGCCTCCTGACCAATCACACTTTGGAACGTCCTCACAAGAGTGGGGTAAGGGTGGGGCCCGATGGCAGAGCCCACGACGTAATGCGTGGAGTCCAAGTTCGACACCCAGTAGCGGAACGCCTCAGAAGTGGCATCTCTCAACGTGGCAGTACCGTTGGTGACAGCCACAACCTTGGCACCCAAGATTCTGATTCTGAACACGTTCAATGCCTGGCGCTTCACGTCCTCGGCACCCATGAACACACAGCACTCCAAGCCGAACTTGGCACACGCAGTGGCAGTGGCTACACCGTGCTGACCAGCACCGGTCTCGGCAATAATCCTCTTTTTTCCCAACCGCTTGGCAATCAAGACCTGGGCCAACGCGTTGTTGATCTTATGCGAGCCAGTGTGGTTCAAGTCCTCTCTTTTCAACCAGATCTGCGCTCCCCCGGCATGCTCAGTCAACCGGTCGGCCTTATGGAAACTCGAGGGCCGGCCGATGTACAGGTACAAGGATTTAAACTCTTTCCAGAACTCTGGGTCTGCAGTGGCGCTCTCAAATCCTCTTTCCAATTCGGCTAAGCATGCGTGCATGGCCTCTGGCACGTACTGGCCACCAAAGTCGCCGAAATTAGGGGAATACTTGCGCACTTCTTCCACCAAGGCTTCGGGCACCACGTGGGTGGCTGGCTGCGAATACTCTTTGTAAGCTGGAGGCGCAATTGGCGAGTACTCGTCGCCCAAGATGGCCTTAACGAAATCGCGTGTGACCTGCTTTCTCTGGCCCGGCTCGGACTCGCCCAAAAGCGTGATTATCTTCGATCCAATCACCACGCCGTCTGCTGCCTTGCCCACGGTCAAAAAGTGCTCTCTATTGGAAACGCCGAAACCGACAGCCAAGGGCGTATCGCCTGCAAATTTGCGGACACGGGCGCACAAGGCTGCGATTCCGTTTGACACTTCGGTGGAAGCCCCAGTAGTGCCCATACGCGACACCACGTAGATGAAAGAGTCGGCGATTTTACCCAAGGTTTCCAAGCGTGCGTCGGACGTGACGGGGGCCACCAAAGGCACGTATGAGAGCCCGTATTTCAGGCAAATGCCGCGGAATTTCACTGCCTCCTCTGGGGGCAAGTCCACGACAATGTACCCGTTGGCACCGGCCTTGGCAGAATCCTGGACCATTTTTTCCTCGCCATACTTCAAAATTGGGTTGTAGTAGCCCATCAAAATGATGGGCACGGACACGCCAAGCTTTCTGGCCTGCGACACCAACTCGAGGCACTTCTTCACCGTCACGCCGTTTTTCAATGCCACCGTGTTGGCGGCCTGGATGGTGGGACCATCGGCAATCGGATCCGAAAACGGGATTCCTAACTCGATGATATCAACTCCACCCTCCTGCATTCCTTGCAAAATAGGGACCGTGTCCTCAATAGTGGGGAAGCCAGCGGTGATGAAGTTCACCAAGGCATTTCTGCCCTCGTCCTTACAGCGCTGGAAAGTATCTCTCAAATGCTGCGACATGATCCGTTTCCTATTCGACTGAAATTTCTGTTTTTCGTGGTGCTTGGTGTATTTTTCGATTTGATATCGAAAAGACGGGTGTTGTCCTTAAATTTCGCAGAGTGCCGGCTTGCCTATATATATGGGGAGGCAAGGTATGTTCTTGCAGTGCGGAAATGAGTCAGTTCAGGGTAACCCTTCCGCTGCACAACTCACCAAAAAAACGAAGAAAAAAGACGACCAAATCAGATGGCGAGATGAGAGCTAGGTTTTTAGGTTGCGGACAGGCCTACAAAATCAGGCATATCAAAGGTATTCCTTGCTGGTTCCAGTTTGTTTTGTTGGTCCAATGTTTCGTTGGTCCTGAGAGGCTTTTTGGAGTGCGTAGACCATATGGCTCAGTCGAAAGTAGGCCGAAAACCGAGGCGTGCAGCGGCAAGGCTAGAGCAATGCAAAGTTTGCCACCCAAGTGGCGGCTTCCTAAAATGGCAATACGAGGGAGCCACGGTTAATGCTGCATTTGAAAAATGCAATGGAAAGCGGAACTGTGAAAAGGTTGAAATTTGGGGCGGATACTTCAATCCCCTTCGCCGTCTTTTGCTTCCTGGGGCGTGTAGAATAATTTGGAACATTGAGCTTTCACGTGTTGCGAAGATCATTGAAACAGCCAGCTGCCGTGCTTGTAGCGCTTTTGCGTTCTAGGGTTGGCTAATAATATAGTCGCTTCCTGGACAAGTGCCCCTTCAAAAAATACGGGTGCATTCACGTGTTGTGGGGCGGATTGCTGGAGCCCGGGCGAAGTTTCCTGGCCTGGTATCCATCCGTGGTTTGCGCCCCAGCAGAAACAGCGGTGTTTTCGTTTCTGTAATTCTGCTTCCCTGTTCTTCTCTACCAGTCGTTCTTTTCTCCCTATCACTTCCAATGACTGTCAAAAGGCTCTGATTCGTAGGTCCCGAGCTCGAAGGATGGCTTCATGACACTGAAACCCCGAGCTCGAAGGATGGCTTCAAGACACTGAAACCCCGAGAATCAACCTTCTCTCCCAGACCATTCCGAGGACCCGGTCTCGGCTTGCATTGGCCTCATACGCCCCGACGGCACGGTGAGAATTTTTGGCCCTAAACAGCCCATATCTAAATACTTCAGGTGACTCTCGGAGGGTTGGTCCCACCTGTCTTGCCATTGGTGGTGCCATCGAACAGGCCATTCAGCACCTCGACCTCGTGGCCTAGCTTGATCTGGGTCAAGTTGATGATGGGCAAAAGCCGGTTGTACTGGGTACAGAAATCCTTGATGTCCAGGCGCATGGTCTGCACTTTGCTCAGCAAATTGTCGTAGTACATCTGCTGGCTCTGGCTCTCAGGAACCGTGGCCAAGGCCTTGAGAAAAACCGACATGTCGCTGCGGAGTATGTTTATCTCGCTTTTGAGCCGCTCGAGCTCGGCGTATATCACTTGCGGGTCGATGCGGCCGGACGTGATATCGTCAATTTTGATTTGCTCGGGGAGAAGGGCCATTTCGTCTCAGTGTGAAGGAAATATGTAGATGCTAGGTGGTTTGGCAAGTGTTGGAAGGACGCGCACTACGTGGATCTAGGTACCTGGGCCTAAAAGCACCATTCGACAAAGATGCGGAGCACGTGGGTTTTATTTCAACGGGCTTGGCAGGCCGGGGGCTTGCGGTGGGCTTGACTTAATTATAGTCTGATTCGGATGTTTTGCCTCTTCTTTCATGTGACTTTCGCCTCTTCTTTTATGTGACTTTTGCCTCTTCTTTTATGGACTCGGGGTATTTCAGATAGTGCTCGTAACCGTGCTGGCCCAGTGAGCAAGAAACCCCAATAAAACGCTGATGCTGGGCTTTCTATGCCCGGTTTCTTTCCCGCTTCTGGTTTCACTTTTCTGGTGTTTTTTTGAGTTTCAATCATCGGGGTCGTGGGATGTTTTCTGTTATCTTTATCTGTCTCTTGGAGCGGCCAGTGATTACTACGCATATTCATTGCAAAGGGGCTACGAGCCTCCAGGAACTGTTCCGGAAACCAAAGCATCTGGATGTTTTCTGATTAGATCGTTTCCCAGATATTCCGTGAAGTTGTTTTCATATTCAGCATAAATATCAGCATTTATGTCATCGGCGTTCATGTAATCAACGTGATTAAGGTTGGTATATATCATCACCATGGATATTATCAGTATGGATATCATCTTTATATCATCAGCATGGATGTTATCAGCATAAATATCAGCATTTATGTCATCGGCGTTCATGTAATCAACGTGATTAAGGTTGGTATATATGTATCACCATGGATATTATCAGTATGGATATCATCTTTATATCATCAGCATGGATGTTATCAGTATGGATATCATCTTTATATCATCAGCATGGATGTTATCAGTATGGATATCATCAGTATATATCATCAGCATGGATGTTATCAGTATGGATATCATCAGTATATATCATCACCATGGATATTATCAGTATGGATATCATCTTTATATCATCAGCATGGATGTTATCAGTATGGATATCATCTTTATATCATCAGCATGGATGTTATCAGTATAGATATCATCAGTATATATCATCACCATGGATATTATCAGTATGGATATCATCTTTATATCATCAGCATGGATGTTATCAGTATGGATATCATCAGTATATATCATCACCATGGATATTATCAGTATGGATATCATCTTTATATCATCAGCATGGATGTTATCAGTATGGATATCATCAGTATATATCATCCCCATCAATATCATCTCCATCCCCGTGTTTCTACTGAACCGCCGCAGTTCAAGCCCGGCCTCTCCCGCACCCGAGCCCAAGGACTGCCGAGCCTCACCACTCAAACTGCCGTCCCTTTCTCGGCTTTGCCCAGACTCTTGCCGCGTGCCTGTCTCCTCCGGATGTACACAGTGTTGTCCTCAAGCTCCCACAGCACATTGTACCTCTCTTTGAAATCTGTCCACGTCACTCCCTTGGGCAAGCACCTCTCCAAGTCATCTAGATTGTACGTGTAGTACGCGCCATTGAAGCACTCGATCATGTGGCGCATCATCGTCGGGAGCCCCATGGTCATGATGGCGAAAACCGAGTGGTCGCTCTCGGAGTTGTAGAGCTCCATCCACGTGTGGTAGTCCCCCTGCGCCCACGCCACCATGGCCTGCAAAATGCGGCACTCTTTGTGCGGGTTCAAGTACTGGAAAAAGAGCCGGAACCCTTCGCTGTTGTCCCCGGTCCGATGCGTCACGTGGAGCACTAGGATGCTGGCTATCTCTTTCCGCTCTGTGCGCGTGAGCAAGCTCCGACCGTCCGCTAGCAAGTACTGGATACTCGGCACATATGTCTGGTAGTGGCCCACTGCGGAGCTGACCCTGACCGAAAACAAGTGCACCTTTTTCGAGAACTCGCTCGGCGTGCTGTGGAGCAACGCCTCGCGCAACTTGCGCAAACTCGTCAAGACCTGCTCGGAGCTGGCGCTGCTTCCTTCTTTATTCAGATCTGGCGACCGTTTCTCCGTGCATCCCAGTACAGGCGCCAGCCCGCTGTTTTCAACCTGCGTGAACGTCTCGAGGATCCAGTCAAAATACTCTCGCTGTGCCGTTTCACTAGTCTGGAGACGGCTGTCCTCGCCCCGGCTGATGTATCCATATAGTGCTGGGCCCACCCGTTTGCCCTCACTATTAGAGTGATCTGCGCCGTGGTTCTCCGCGAAAAACCGCATTTTCCGTCTGTCCCGCTTTTGCTGTTCGCTGAGGGACCCGGATTGTACACCCTGGTGTCTTGGTGGTAGCGAATTTTGAGGGCACAGGGCCACTCGGCGAGTTGATGGAAACGTGTTCATCACTTGCTAAGCCGCCTCAGAAGGTTTCAGCACCGATAGTTCCGCGAGGTTTGATGCCAGAAATGAACAAGTTGGCTGAAACTTTGGTGCAACTCCTCGGAAACACCTGGGTTTAGTTGCAGTTTAGATATATCTTGACCGGGTGCAAATATGCGCGACTGATGTCTATGATATCTCTGAACTGATACAACGCACTTTTCCAATGGTACGTAATCTATGAACACAGACATGGGTGTTTTTTGGCTGATGATTTTGTCTTGTAACTGCGGTAAACCCGACGAGGAGGCTCCGTGGGTAGTTGCTGTGTATCAAGCAAAAGCAAAGTACCACGTGTCACGTGACCGTGATTGCCCATATTGCAGGTATGCGACAGTTTCTCGTGGGCCCATTACTATTAGAAGATGCTATATATCACCTTTGCGTGGCAACTCGGGTAGGACAGCAGGTCACTCTAAAGAAGTGTTTTGTTGGCGTTGCATGCAGGGGAGCCGAAAAGTCCA
The DNA here is from genome assembly GCA_019285895.1 of Metschnikowia australis. NCBI lineage: Eukaryota > Fungi > Ascomycota > Pichiomycetes > Serinales > Metschnikowiaceae > Metschnikowia > Metschnikowia australis. The sequence continues at coordinate 116,144 of JAGSXI010000005.1, forward strand.
AACCCGGATGATATACATGTATTGTGTTTGTTTTGAGATGCCTTTAAATCTCTGAGTATTTGTTGAATCTTTTTCTAGAGCTTTTGGGTCTTAATTGGTTCTGATCTCTCCTCTTGAAGCAGGTGGGTCTCGTTTCAAAGCAGAAAAGGCACATTTGTTGAAAACCGAAGGCAAGAAGAACATGGTACCTTCAGTTCGTATATGGACATCTTCTTCTCACCCTCGTCTACATTGGGCATGATGTGTCCAACTGAGAAATCAGGGCAGATGACGACATGTAAACCAACAACTTGAGAACCGTACGTACGGCTCAGTGTGCAATTAGACGCGCGTAGTATGACTCGAGCCTCGATTTTTTGCAGGCATCAAAATGTATACGCCAATGAAAGCGGCCTCTGGAGTATGCTATCAAGTACTCACTTCAGCATGGGCTGAGACGTGTGGTCTTGGGAGGGCATACCACCCAGAAATGTTTGATGGCATTGGGGAAGTGAATGATCTTTAGAATTATAGATGAGAATCGTAACAGACGCCACCTTCTGGCCAAAAGTGAAATTATACCACAACATATGAGAACATATGTGGGGAAGGCCGCCTGGATTAGGTAAGAGTTTTGGATTGAATGTTCATGCTGACTTGATTTTTGCCCTGGGTTTCGGCAAATAAATTATGGGTCTTATTTGGTCAAGTTGGATGCACGGCAAGGAAGGAAAGAGCCTCGCTAGAAACGAAAAAAACACAATTGCGCGGAATAATCTCGGTCTTCTTGGCTTTAGTAGCTGGTAAGTAGCATGTTGCTTACATGCAAAAGCTGATGAGCCACCACCGAACTATCCAACAGTGTGAATGTTCCCACTCAGAGTCCACCGGCTTGGCTGAAGCGTGTCTTTCTCGTAATGTTGAGACGGGAAACTAACTGTTCGGAGACATTTCGGCTTCATCTCGAAATTGTCGTGTTTTGACTGAGACAGCCTGTGCCAATCTACCCCACAAGTTTACCCTTAGTTACGAAACTCCTGCTGTGTAAATAACGGTCGCCAAAATTGAGCACCGCCACCACAAATAATGCCAATATCGACACGCCCAAACTCAAATTGAACACCAGCGAGTAGCAGCGGCTCCCCAAAGAGCAAGTATACACGCCATCGTCGCCTACTGCCGATTTCGAGTCGTAAACCTTGCCAAAAAGGTTTGTCAAGACGAAACTGGGCACGACGGGCGCAAGTCCAACCAACCCCCAGTTACCTGAAAAGTTGGCGATCCCAAACGTATCGCCTACTATTGTGGGCATGATACATAGCGTGTAGCCGTAGAAAAATCCTGAGAACATGGATGCCACGCCCAAGTACTCGTGGCTGGCGATGGCATGACCCAAGATCTGCGTGCATACAAGGCCCATTCCAGGCACAAAAAGAAGCCAGGCCCGCAGCTTGCGGAACGTCTGGGAGATGATGTCGCCCATCACGCCCGCCGCGAGACGGCCCACACAGTTGGCCATGGATAGGAGCGCAACCTGCATCTGCTGTTGGTTCTGTATCACCATGTCCACGGACAGGCTGGTGGCTGCTACCGCATCGATGTCAAAGTTGCGGATCACAAGCGCCTTGACCATGTAGCCCACCGAGTAAATGTACATTTGGCCCAAGGATGCCATGGTGCCGGTGATGAGAAATAGGAGCCAGAATCGGAGCAGGCGGAGAAGCGCGAGCCCATGCAAATCTGCAGGCCTACTAGAGGGACCGGGGCTTGACGGAAGTGCCGTTTTCATCTCCGAGAGCCCGCGGATACTGACCATCTCGATGGATTCCGCGAGCCGCACCGTGCGGCCGGACAGACAGGGTCTGCGGTCGCAAAGCATGACACAAGGACTGCAGAGCGCAAAAATGGCGGCCACGGACGCCATCAAGAAACGCAAGAAGCCCGGCGTGTCGCCCGCGTAGAACATCAGCGCCACCACCAGGTAGAACATCGCCGAGAGCCCGTAGAGCGCCAAGGGCAACGACGTGGCCACGCCGCGAAGGCTCGGGAACGTCACAGTGCAGCACTTGAGGCACGCCAGGTTGATCAACGTGGACCCGGCGCCCACGGAGAAGAGGCAGAGGCACGACAACGCCAAGTTCAGGTACATTTGCGTGTACTGGCGGCGAAGCACGAAGTAGCCCAACACAATTAGCGAGCCACCAGTGCAGAGCACGCCTGTGTATCCCTTTCTGTCAACGGCGAGCCCTGCTAAGGGCCCTGATACGGCCACGCCGAGGCTGCCCACCAAGGCTATGGACAGCGCGTTGGTGGCCAGGTACTGAAGCCGCTGCGCCAATTGCGGGCTGTACGACAGGTAGAGGTAGAGCGTGCCGCAGATGAGGCCCAAGAACGTGCATGAAAGCAAAACGAGAGTTTTGTGGACGGAAGACGGGATCATGGAGAGGGCGACGGCGAGTGGAAGCGCTGGTTTATGGAGACGTCTATTTTTGGCGCGGCGCGGCGCTGTTTATGGGGCCGAGTATGACAGCGCGGTGACAGGGCCAGCGCCGGGTGAAGGCAGGGTGAGGGCCGCGGCTGGTGGCTCCATTCTCTAGCACCGCTAATGGATGGGGCCTAAAGTGCATAGAACCGCGCGGGAGGTGCGGGTGTTTCGCGCCGCGGGGCACTACCCCGGCGTTTGCGGGGCCTTGGGTTTGTGAGACTCCCGGTTTAGGCCCTGAGATAGGGCCGGTGATTTTGACTTGGACTTCGGCCCTGTGATTCTGCTTGTGATTCTGACTTTGGAGACCTTGTGCTTCTGGTATTTAACCTGTGGTCGCTGCAAGAAATTCGTGTGCTTTAAGCGCCTTGTTTTCAGCGCTACTCGGTTCCTTGTATTTAGGCGCCTTGGCTTGAGGGCCAGGACAGACAGCCAAGGAGTTCTGAGTATCAGTAATTGGACCAAGCACACAAGGTCAAATGTTAGATTGTTTTGGCGCCCGTGTCCTTCAGCAGGATCGGCTGAAAGAACATATGTTGTGGATAGTATACTGATTATCTCGGAGGGCTACGCTGCAGTTGAGACAAAATCGCGAGCAGGTCCGCGGGCCTCAGTGCGTGCCCAGGCTTGGGTAGTCAAGTATTAGGTGGACTTTTGACTCCTTTGTTTTTTTGGATATTTCGGGATTTTCATTGTTTTTTTGGTGTCTTCGTGTTTCTTGCTTCCCTCGGCTCCCTGCTTGCAATTCTATTTCCTTCTTTTCTTCTCCCTCCTGTTTTCTTTCCGCTCTTCATGCACCCATTCTCTATCACCCTGATTGTTTGCGGCCCAACTCGCAGTCTTCCATTGAAGCACGTGCCGTCCACTAGCGACAATATCAAAACTAATACAGATACTCACTCTCATTGATAATAATCAAAATACTCTCTCATTGATAATAATCAAGATACTCACTCTCATCTACGAGGCAAAATCCTCCGCAAAGAACAACAATGACATTCGTCGGTAACTTCATCATAAATGATAAAGACAAACATCACTCCACTCCCGATCTCAAATCCCGGTGCAGTCTCTAGGCTGCCCAACGCGCACATCGCGCCCGCTTCACCGCCCCCATTCCAAGCGTTTCCCCCGCAATCAACTTTCCGTAATCACGTAGATCCGTCCTCCATCCATCTAGCCATGCCGTCTGGTCTTCGCATCGCCTTTTTTGGCCTGGACCTCTTCAGCGTGGCCTCGCTCCGCAAACTCGCAGAGCTCCGTCGCTCCAGGCCCGGGCTCATCTCTAGTTTGGATGTCTACACCAGGTCGATAAAACCCACTGGTAGAAATCTCAAACAATTCGTGGACTTGCCCATCGGTACTTATGCGCTTAGTCATGGCTTGGACGTGTTCCGCGTAGACTCCTCTGCGGAAATCGTGGCCTCTGCATTGCCGCAAAATTACGATCTTGCCGTGGCGGTATCATACGGCAAACTCATTCCGGGCAAATTTTTGGCAGCATTGCGCCACGGGGGACTCAACGTCCACCCTTCGCTCCTCCCCAAATTCAGCGGCTCGTCGCCCATCCAGTATGCGCTCATGGAGGATTGCAAGTCCACCGGTGTCACCGTTCAGACGTTGCATCCGACCAAATTCGACCATGGCAACATCATCTGCCAATCCGGGGAGGTGGAGATTCACGACGCGGACAAATTTGCCTCTTTGCAGGAAAGACTCGCCACTGTGGGCGCCGGCCTCTTGGCGGATGTGGTGTCCAACGGCTCATACGCGAGCCCGCTGCATTTCCCAACTTCGGAACAATACTCTTTGGCTCCCAAACTATCCCCGGCGAAGTCCGAGGCCAAATGGGATCAAATGTCCTCCAGGCAGGTGCGCCGTTTAAACGATGCGTTGGGGCCCTTGCACTCGTACAAGTATGTGGATATATTGAAGAAGAAAAAGCCTCTCCAGGCCAATTACAAAGTCATCCTCGACGATATCCATGAGCTCCTGACATGTGGTGAGCTCGAACCGCTTTCCACCCCCGGTACCTTCGCTCTTAGCGCTGATGGTTTAGTGATTAAAACCTCAGATTCGTACGTGTCCGTCAAGAAACTCAAATTTCAATATTGCGGTTTGGAATCACCCGCAGAGTTCATGAAGAATCTCAAGAAGAGAGCTGGCACCACTGACAGTCAATTTATCGCATCTGACGCATCAATTCTCTGATCACAATTCAACCTGGCACGTCTTGTTATACCTATCCACGGCAATTTTCATCTTGCTGTACAAGAACATCCTGCTCTTTTTCTCTGGGATGGGCAAGAAAGGTCCTCTTGTGTTCTGTAGGATTAGACTCACACCTGTCGTTTCGAGAGACACGCTCTTCACTTGGCTGAAAGCGACAATCCAAGACGTCTTCAAAGAGTTCATCTCAAATAGAACGATATTTCTGAACGAGATCAACACAGCTTTCTCTTCTCCTGGCATGATCAAATGTGCAACGTATGTTTCGTCAAACAATGAACCTCCATCTATCATTTTGAGCCAGAACTGGCCTTGGGCCTCTCTCGCAGAGTATGGTCGGATCACATTGTCATACGAAATGTACCTTGGAAGTCTAATTTTCTCCAAACCATCCGCATCAAAAACTGTTGTGGTGTTTCTGATTCCTTCACTGACGTTGGAAGCAAGATCGAAGATTCCAATAGCAGTCTTTGTTGGCAATCCAATAACACCTTTGCCTAGCCCCTTAAAGAAACCCCCGGCCCCCTCTTTTGCAGCGCCTTCGAGTGGTGCTTGGGCCATACCTGTTACACCTGATGATATAGAGTCAAAGAAAGAATTTGCACCAGAAGTGAATCCATAAAGCGCATGCTTAGGTCTGTTCCTTCTTTGATTGAGTCTTCGCCTCTCCTGAAACTTTCGGTCCATTGTGGCAACTGACAAGCCTTTTGCAAGCGACCCGGTCACCTTCGCGAATGAGTCAGAAAATCCGAAAACAGACTTTTTGAGGAAACTCAACCCTCCTTTCGCTATGCCGATCCCGATTTCTTGAGGTCTATCGTTGATGACAAACCCCTGATATGGCTCGTAAAATATATCAAGAACCCCTGAAGAGAGGTTATTGAACAAACCAACTGGGTTTCCTAAGAAATCTGCAGAGCCCAAGATCTTGTGCAATTGGTAAAAGAATGATTGCCCATAATGAGTCCGGATCGATTCCATTAGAATTGGTATTGGCACTCGAATATTCTCAATGAACAATGCATTGAGTTTGATCGGTGCATCATTGATATTTCCAATAGCCATAGTCAACATGTTCACGAAAAACATCAAAGTGTTTTGTGACGTAGATCTATCTTCTGCATTGACTCTCTCAGTCCTCACAAATGACAAGTTCGTAAGGGCTGGCTGCAAATGAAGTGCCTCAAAATATATGTCACTAGCCTCGGCCAATTTCTTAGGCTCGGGTATCGCAAGGTTTTCATCACATAACTTGTCTTCGATCTCTATATTCCAGCTTGCTCCGGGGAATTTGGCAAAGTCTATCAATGCAAACAAAAAATCTTCGTCAACCTCAATAGACATCTCTTGCAAAAGAATCGTTGCATATTTGATGAATAACACACCATGGCTTTCATCTTTAACTTTGCAAACAGATGCACTAAATGATGGGTGATTATTAAGTTCTTTTCCAGATCTCGGCACTAAAGTTGGGTAAACAATGATAGGAAAGATTCCTCCGTAAAGTTGATTGTCCAACTGAATCCACTTTAATTTCATACTCAAATTCTGGTATAAGTCGGACTCATTATATCTCAATTCAACACCTCGGAGAGATAAGTAACACAACTCTTGGGATCTGTTGTTGATAAAAGAAAGCCCAAATCCTTCGAATCTTGTGAAAATTTTCATGTAGTAATTTTCATCTTGCTCATTGACTTCGAAGTTCAGGTGGCCAACATTCGTATTGGAATTGTTTCCATCCTGTAGCTTGTACAAACTCAATGAAGGATCGTACTTCGTAATTACCAATGATTGAGTCGGGCCATCGGCAACAACATTAAGATCAACAATAATTTGCTCTTGTTCAGATGTTTGAGGAAGCCTGAACGGTTTTAAGTTTCCTATCTCGGCTAAGTTGATAGATCTCTCGCGGCCATGAGATCTGATAATGATTTCCTTAACGACAGCATTTGGATAATCGTACGAATAAGGCATTACACTCTTTGCAGGCACTTTGTAGTAAATTGGTTTGTAGTCCACATCTTTTTTCACAACTTCCCCATTCAGATTTGTGCTAGGATTGCCTTGATACAAATAAAAGTCAGCATCTGTGAAGTTTCTGATGGAGAATGGCCAGGCATTGTTCGCATTTTCAATCTGAATGTAGATAGTTGCATTTTCAGTGATAATATTGACTTTGAGGAGAACCTGACCAGCTGAAGCTTTTTGTGCCTTCAAGAAAATCTGCCCAATATCGTCAATAGCAAAAGGCGACGACCAGTGATTTACGTCGCGTGCAAACTTAAGAAGCATTGTCTTTTGCAAATTTCGTCTCAAATCGTATAATGGAAATAATTCTCCGGGTTCAAGCTGAAATTGCTTAGTGGAGCCGTTTTCGGCTATCACGACTGATTCATCCAAACAATTTCTCATGACATATCTAGGAGCAAAAGTGATTACCTTTGTCAAATTATACTTTCCTTCACCTTCTGTAATAGAGACGCCGAAATCTTTCTCTGTGCTTTTTCCTGGAGTTTGTACGGCCATTCCAGTAACTTGACCAATGGCATCGAAACTTAGACGATCTGACCAAGATGAGTCACCGATCTTAGCCAATGCCCTGTTCAGCCTATCATCGTCCCTTTCGAATGAAAAAATATGAGGTGTGTTCTCCTCTCTATTAGAACCCATGCTTACAGCTGGGCTGTACTTGGAATTCTCTCCAATCTGGAGGTTTTGTCCGGTTCTATTGAGAACCACGTAGGGCGAATATATCACAACTTTCAAGCTTGTTTTAGAGGATTGATTCTTGGGGTAGTGGATCCTAAGTTTGACCGTCTGTCCACTCTCATTCTTGACGCTTGTGAAAGACTCACGTTTGAATTTGGTGTCTTTCCTTGAGTTGATGATTGCAAACTCTGACTTCCCAAACCCACAACCACATGGTTCGACACTCAAGAGCAATAGGCTTTCCAAAGTCACCACTTGAATAAAAGAGCTCTTGCTCTTTTTCACTCGACCATTCCAATCTTTTTTCGAGCTCTTGTCGTATAATCTGAAATCGAAATCAAATGGTAACAAGTTCTCAATTTCCAAGGGAGCGGATATGACAACGGTCAAATGTGGATAGATCTTTGCTAGGGGCTCACTTTTTTGATACTGTGCCTCTGCCTGGAAAAAGTACGATGACTCTTCGCCATTCCCAATCATAGAACATTGAAGTGGCCGTCCATCTTGCATCAACGATTTCCAATCTAGACTTTCGTTTGACCAATTGAACTTTGTTTCAATATGCGGCCTGATCTTAAACTTTTCACTGTAAACCATGTCAATAGGCAAAGCTTTTTCTTCACCCAGATCAATCACAACCTCAAAGTCAGATTGACTCGCTCTTTGACCCAACTTCACAGCTATGGGTATTTCTGCTCTATTCCTTACAGTCACGGTTGACCTCAAACGAATGGTTTTCACATTATCACTACCAAGCGTGATTTCGCTGACCAACCTGTTGTGAACACCATTCACCGGCGGATAAAGAGAAAAAACTTCCTCTCCTTCGCCACTTGCACCGATTTTTCTAACAGAATCATATTTGGAGTCAAGAAGCCTTACTCCCAAAACATCAGATGCACTATCGGTATCTAAGTTTTCACGGATAGTTCTCCAATCCTCAAACTCCCAAGATACTTTCTCGTTTAAAGAGATGATTTGTTTGTTCAATTGTAGCTCATCATCCCGGTCAGTCCAAACTTCAATATCAAAGCCTGTTTCATTTTGAATAATGTATGGTGCTAATTTTTCTCTTGTCTTTGGGGCCACATCAGCTGTGATCGACGCGGCAATTTGGGAGAGAAGTGCCACTGACCTTGAAGATATACTCAATTGAGCAATTTCCCTGGAGACAACTTCAACCATCATGCGCGGTTTTGGAGTGAGGACTTTGGATGCATAAACAGCCATTTGCCAAGATTCTAGAAGTGGCTCCCATGTGGATTTGGCGTAGTTGTAAATGTTGACGTAAACTTCGAAATGCGCCTCAGCACTCAACTCAGTGGACCAGTTGAAAATTTTGACCTCAAAAGGTTTGATTCCCATGTCCAATACAGGTAACTCGTGAACGTCTCCGATTAATACCAAGCGTGCACCTCCGATTCTAGCCTCAAACTCCTCTCCCGCAACAGCGACTTCAGTAGTAAGGTGTTCACTAGATGGTTTCTTTGCACCTCCAAAAATGCTTGATACGGAACTCGGGGCGTGTTTTGCGAGTTTACGCCTCAAGTCTTCAGACATACTATTATCAACATCCGTCTTGCCTTTACTTACCGCCGTCTGAGCCTGTGTGTAAAACACATTTGCTTTCTCAAATATTCTCATGGCAAGCCGAATATCGTGCAAGGATATTCTCAACAACAACGGATCGACAGAAAGTTGCATGCTGGTCAAGAGCTCTGTAGGAGTAGAGCCCCTGGAGTCTAGAGCGAATGACATGGAGCAATCATCAATTATTCGCATTCTTTGGTCTTCAAATCTGTCCATTCGAACCACATACATTCCAACATTCTCTACCGCGAGAGAAATGATATTTTGACTCGTGAACAACACCTGCTCCACCTTAAATACAAGTGCTTCCGTGTTTGTCTTGGTAGAGTCTGCCAAAAGTATGACTGAAGGATTAATAATATTGACTGAAAATCCAATCTTTGCAGATTCAAGTGATTCATTTCGGGTTTGAGTGGATGCATCATCCAGTAAAGTACAACCACTGTTATGATCGCTCTCATTTCTTATGTTATCTCTCACCACCATTGGAGAGTCAAGTTCGAAACCTTTGTACGCAAATGCCTGTAACTCAAAGATGTGGTCAAGTGCGAGAACTGTTCTTGGCTCATCCACGGTAAGCATAATTGTTGTTATTTTGCTATCACATTCGCCACTCGTTGATGCATTGAGCAAAAATTGTTTCCTATCGCCGTCAATAGGAGAGATTATTTCAGCAAATTTGTTCTCTGTTCCTTCTCTCACATCTCTTATAGTGAAAGAAGATACTGAAATATCAGCCTCGAAATGACTATCATTCCTCATTGTGAAGCTCAGCTTAAAAGAGTTCACAGCCAAGGAGCAAAGCTTTTTGGATTCAAACACCAGAATAGACTTTGTTTTGTTATACAAGGTTAGCGAAACCTTCGGAATTTCAAAGTTGAAAATGACTGATTCCTTTTTGGGAGAAATTTGTTTCGTTTCTGTCTTTGTCTTTGTCTTTCCAATTTGCTGGGCCATAATGGAAGATCTTCTATGGCCAGAAGAGTAGTATTTCATGGCTGCATTGGCCTGATCTGCATCTTCCTCGATATCAATCAAAGAGCCTTCGTCAGAAACGCTAAATGCTCTTGATATAGAATTCTGAAGATTGTTCATGTACCGCAATTGCAACTCGGTTAATTTCATGTTGATCTCATGTGTTTTACCGACTATAACAACTTTCGGTATGTCATCTACATCTTCTTCAACATAGTCGACATTGAAGTTGACGTCTAGGTTCTCAACAATCTTTCCATATTGAATGACGTCATTCACAAAATTAAAGTGGGTGTTGATGTTGATATTTCTCAAACCAGCTTGAATGACATTATGGAAAACATCATTCTTCACTTCAAAAACATTGCTCAAATAAAACTCACCAAGTTCTGCTACTAAAACATCATGATTCTCGGTATGACCCTCAACAAATTTGGGAAAATGAACTATAGGTGCCCGAACCAAGATATTTAGTTTCATCTTGCTTGCATTGTCAATCTGGTTTGCTTGATTTATGGCAGCTTCACGTGCGCTATCATATACCGCTTTCATTCTTTGAAATTTGTTCAAGTAAGAGAATATCTTCACAAACGCCTCCTCTACAAAATTAACTTTCGTAGCAGCAGTTGTGAATTCAATAGAGCTCTGATATGGTTTATTGTGTGTTTCGGGGTCAAATGTCTTGTAGGAAAACTCCGCCAAATTATCCCCTTCAATGCTGACAAGACTTCGGAAAACGGAATTCCTGGGCAGACCTTGATTTGATTCATCGTGCAATGACAATGCCCCAAGCTTTCCATTGACCTGTAGTTCCACTGGAAGTACTAACACTTTGATCAAGGCAGTACTCAACTGTAAAGTAGCCAACTTGATTCCATCTTCATTCAAAACAACAATGATACTATCAAGGTTGATAAGAACGTTTATTTTCTGAGGTGCGACAGTGTCATCCGTGGCGTCATTGTGCTTAAGTTCATCCGCAGGTGTAGACTCGGCATTCGCATCTGTGAATGTGTTAAGAACAAAATTCAAGAGACTCAACAACGACTTTCTAGAGACAACGCATTTCAAAGCCGACATGTCCAATACGATATTTTGATCAAAAATTTCAATTTCTTTGCCGTTATGCTCAACGATTCTTTGAACCTTATCGTACTCAAGTTTAAAGAGTTCTGGGTTCTTTCTCGTGACCGCTTCTTCTTCGAGAAAACTATTAGAAGAGATCAAATTTTCAAACTCTTTAATACCTGATGTTTCAATGTGATCAACCAAGTTTATGTCAGTCAACGACAAATCCATGTGCATATTTTTTTCTGTTCTGAAGAAACTGAAATTCAAGGAGTCTCCAATGATATCAATGAGATGTTCCGTCTCAAGTGTAATTCCATTAATGCACCGGAACATGGAAACTACCACTTTTTCCACTCTGAAGTCAATTTCGAGCAAGTGTTGAGAATTTTGTTGAGGAGAAGACTTCGAGCTAGGTTTTGATGACTTATCAGCGTCTTCGATCTCTTCGAATTTGCTGCTGTTACCAAAAGCATTGAATACACTGGAGCTCTCGTCGTCATCTTCTTCTGTGTTCGGGATCAATATATCAACCAACTGCATTATGGTCTTATACTGGAAGTCACTAAGCGCAAGATTAATATTAGGTATCTCTCCGCTAACCTTTAACCTTGCTAAGTTAGTTGCACTAGAAAGAATAGAGATTCCAACAGATAGCCTGAAGTCAAAGTTGTCCAAAATCAATGCAGAATTTTCGGATCTTTTGGTATGAAGCTGCTCCATCGTATCCTTGATGGTGGGCCCGACCAAAAACTGAGCATCTTGGAGATGAAGATTGAATTTGTCATACATCAAGGTATTAAGCTCTCCCCAATCCTCCTCTGTGTAGCTTTGCTTCGTGCTGAACTTCTCAATGGTGCGTTTATCAACCAAGTCACTGGTCACGCTCAAGTGACCGGCATCAATGATTGCAACAGGAGATTTCCAGCTCCTTGGGTCAAGCGGCACTATCAACAATGGGGCTTGGAGATCGAGCTTAACGTTTATTGTCTTGTGCTCTTCCAAGGCATATTGGAGCCCGATTCTCGTTTGAGAAGTAAAGCCCTCCATGGTGGCCTCTGCTGCGTTCATAATTGCACCCACGGTATCAAGATGGATGTTGGGAGGTTTGAAAAACTTGATGATCTCTTCAACAAAAATATGGTTGTAGAAAACAGTCATGGACTTCAATTTGGCCAAAAGAGAAGAGCCGGCCGATCCATCTAGAGGATTGTGCTCGAAAGAAAACTGAAAAAACGGATCGCTTTTCCCCTCAAGCGCCTTGTTCTTTGCCGAGCCTGCGTGCAACTGTGAATGATCATGCTTCACGCTAACAATATGCTTGTAGAGAGGCTTGGTGGTGCCATCCTCGATCTTGAACTCTTGCAACTGAAAGTTTGCCAAAAAGGAGTCGGTTCTTTGGAAAAATTGGGTTTGGCACCCCTCAATCATCACCTCTGCAAGAGCAGGCGATTCCTTGTCATGCTTTAATGAGATGCCACCTTTCTTTAAGTTCACAAATACTTCCATGGTGACCCTTTCACGGGGCACATCGAGGTCTGCAGATGTTTGGTTCTCGTTGTAGTCTATCGTTTCGTAGAGGGCCTTGCGTTGTTCCTCGGTCAAAGTCAAATTCAAGCCTCCCTCGTCCCCGGGGGCCTCTGTGGTTTGCTGGCTTGTCTGGTCACCGCCCCACCACGAAGAGAACCAACTTCCAGGCATTTCTGTTTGGTTTGTTTGCGCCGGTGGGGCCACCAAGTTTTCTTTTCTCACCTCGTTTCTGGTGAGAGATCGGTAGAACTTGATGTCTTCGTAGGAGAGGGCCTCCTCGAGTACAGTGAATTCCTTTTCCTGGTCTGGCCCAAGGACCCTCTTCATCAACTTCTGCTTCCATAAGCTGATGTACGCCTTCCTCTGGTCCCTCCGCGTGCGGAAATGGTCCCAGCTCCACTTATAGTTTTTCTCGTGGATCTCATTCAAGACTGACAACCCTGCATATCTAAACCATTCCTTAGGCGCATCTTCAAGGGCAAGAAGCGGCCGCAATTTCCGGAACTTCCATGTTTTCTGATACCAGTGGAACTTCAGTGCCGTCCACAAAATGTCACGGTACTGGTGGCTGTCAAAGTCGATGCCAAACTCATCGAAGAAAAGCTCTGCTCGGATGTGCGGATGTTCATCCGTGGCACCCAACTTGTGCATGACTAAGTGACCCTCTCCAGACAATGGCTTTAAGAGGTACTGGGAGGACTCTTCTGGCTGAGTGAAGCATGCCTTGAGCAGCAGCAAAAGCAAGGCCGGGTCGTCGCTGTAGATTGAGGCAGACTCTGTCTTCATGTAGCAGGCGAAATTGCGCAAAATAAGCAATTTGCGCGTGAAGCTCTGGGTGATAGCAATGAAGCTGGGCAGCCAGTTTTCATCAGAAGATGCTGCGGAGAGCTCCGAGAGCGTGAATCCCAAAGAATAGGGGTTTTCGGTGAGCACCGCATCGTCTTCATAACGCACGTGGATATTCTTGATGGTCACCTGCAAATTGTCCACGATTTTGGTGACGAGACTCTCAGTGAAGCTCTCGTTTCCCGATGCAGAAGTCGGCAAGTTGTGCTCGTTGGAGTTGATGGCACTCTGCAAGGCCTCCAAATCCTTCAACTTGTCTTGTTTGATCTGCTGCATGCGCTTGTGGTCCTCGTCTGCATCAAAATCCTCAAGGATAATCGGCAGCGCCAAAAGGTACACGTCCTCAATAATGACCTTCACGGGCTTGCCCTTCAAATTGGACCATGGGATCTGCAACGTGAGCTCTCCCAAATGGCCGAACTTCACGTCTAGCGGAAGCTTGAATTTATCAAGCGACTCCTTCTTGAGCCTCAAATTCTTCAAGCGCACGTCTCCACTCCAAATGCCGATGTTTAGCGACTTCGAGTCGAAGTTTTCGATGTATGCCCCAAGGAACCTGTTGATAAGCGTGGACACAATAGACTCGAACATTGCTGGGGTAGAATCGGTGTAGGTGCGGTTTTTTGTCGTTGTTTTTCGGCTATACGGCCCGTGTTCTCTTCTGCTTAGTAGGTATAGCTGGATTGGTCGGGCTGCTGTGTTTTGGGAATATTGAGAGGATTCTGGAATTTCAGACTTGCTTGGGTGGAAGGAAAGAAGGGCTTAATTTGCCTAGCGCGGGTAACAGAGCAAGCCAAGTCGGTGCGGCGCGACGCATGGAAATTGGCCCCAAATTGATGATCAAAAAAAGGGAGGATTCAGCACCATTGCGTCAATTGCACATGCTGCAAAAAGAGAAGTGACCTCAGGGTGAACAGCTTGGTTTGTCAACTGAAAACAAATAAATACGACCCGGTTTTGAAATGTTGCTCTCACTAAACCATCAGCATGGGAAGCCGCCTTCCGCCCCCGGAAGGGGGTATTGAGTTGTTTTGATAATATGGTTACTTTCTTTTCGAAAGTAAAAACAATCCAATTCTAGTCTTTATTTTATCTTTATTATTCGAAAAATCTTTATCTTTTATGCGACTTGAAATCAGAATTGCAGAGGATTTGAGCAAATCCCGAATCTATGGATAACCACAGAATACCCATGTTTTGATTCCCTCCTCGCTGCTTCGAGTGGCCAGCACGAACGCAGACATTTTCATTTTAGTTGCGCTTCACGGAATCAGAAAGAGGCTATTGAGATGGTCTTCTGCCCTTCGTGCCTTAATTTTCGCGCTCAGACTATTGCTTTATTGTAGGTACATGGTCTGCTTTTTGGAGGGTGGCATTTAAAAGGGCTCGCGATATCCCATTACAGATCATGACGGTAAAAAAGTGGGAGAAATCTAGACTGTTTGCATTGGGCTCATTCTTCGCTATGTGGAAGACACCCGATCTGGCATTTCACCCACATCCAAGCAAAAGTCTTTCATAAGCAAAAGTCTTTCATAAGCAATAATCTTTCATAAGCAATAAACTTTCACAAGCAAACAACTTTCACAAGCAATAAACTTTCACAAATAGTTACAACCACTGCGTATGACCATAAGCTTTCCCGGCTGGAATTGCTCCGGCTTAGACGGTTTGCGACTTGTGAATAAGTCTCCTAGAGCTGAACCAAGGCGTCGCTAAGTTTGTTTTTCCAAGCCACCAAACTTTGGGTCCTGAACGGACCCGTTATGGCCCAGGCACGTGAGCGTCAAATTGATTGACCTGGGATTTTCCCACCCGAGAAAAGACACGGGAGCCTGAAGGTCAAACGGAATCAAAATGATAGGGTGTCTTTGCGCGGCAAATCCCAAGAAACAGAACTCGTCATGATATAGAGTCTGAATTGGTTCCCCGATGCGATAGTGTTTGAATCAATACATGCGCACTGTGTAAAATGGCACCAATAAAGCCACCACGTAAATAAGAGCTTTCCGGGCCGTTATTTGTGCTGGTTCTTCATTTCCGTGTATACGGGCTTTTCTTGAGGCCTGTTGTGTGCCCTTAACCAGAGGTGGGAATCTCAGCGTGATACCCGTCAAGCGCGTGCGGACTTGGCTAATTTCAGATTTCAGTCTTACAGCGCTCAAGCATGGAGAAATTGCACAGACTCACCAGAAAAAAGGAATGTATTGGGAAGCCTTGGGAGACTTCAATCCAACCACAAAGGCGAAGATTGAAAGACAGCTCAGTCTAGTTTTCGGGAAAAGGCGGCGTATTGGAGCGTGTCTCCATTCCTTCAGGTCATGCAGATGGCCCAAATCAACCTGGCTCGCACGATGAAGAAACCAAAGATGGAGCAAGCCAAGCACAAAGCATCAGCAGAACAAGCGATTTGGGCGAATGAGAAATCAGGGCCTCCCAATTCAGATCTCCCAATTCAAGCACAGCAAAACACATGGGCAACAGAATATCAATCCTCCTTTCCTCCCCCTACCTCTCCAAACAACCCCAAACAACCCCAAGCAACCCCAAGCAACCCCAAGCAACCCCAAGCAATACAAAAATCAACCCCGTTTCTTCCACAAGCCCCCCGCCTTCCCTGCGCCTCTCCCCCAAAATGCCCCCGCTCCCCGCCTTGCCACGTGACTCTATCTTATCGCGCCTCCTGCTCTAACGCCAATCCCCGGGCTGCTACTCCTGGATCCCTTTGGCACGATAAGCAACAGTCAGCTGAGTCACTCTTCGGAAAGGCCATCTTCTATTTGCCTCCAGCGTGCATACCCCGTGTTTTTTGGCTGCATTCTGCCGTCTGCCTTTTTGTGCTCGTTTTTCCGTTTGGCTCCGCTAGCGTATTTTCGGATCCCGCTTTGCCCGCCGCCTGGTCTTCTTCTTGCTGGGAAAAACGCCTCGGGCTCCCGCACTTCTATTGTTCCCGGCCTCCTGGATCTATCCCCCCCCCTCATTTTACGTGCACCTGCCCGTGCACGCAGGCCCACACTTGACAGTAAGCGCCGTAGGCCCCGAACAAAGACGATAACAAACCGTGAGAAAAAACCTACCCCCCCCTCAAAAAACTTGAATTCCCCCGCACACTGGTTTGGTAGACGCTATCTGAACACACTGCCCGACTGGAACCCCGGCCCTTTTCCAACACAAACTCCAAAAAACTGCGGGACATTGTCTAGGAAAGCCGCCCGAAACGTCCCCAAAAATTCCCCGGAAACCCCCCAGCTAATCGCTCAGAGGCCATTGCCACGCACTCTGTGCCGGCCCCCGTATATCCCGTGACGCCACATTTACCTCACCAGTGCCCACCCTAGGCCATACGAATAGCCTGGTTTTAGAACTCTCTCTGGCCCGAGCATTACCATCTGCTTTCCTCTTTGAGCTCTCTTCCAGCCAAATCCCGGTATCCTGATTTGCTTGATCGTCTGTCCCAAAAACCCGTGGTCTTTTGGTGTCTTTTCCTCGCCAGTTTCTACACCTGATCTCAGCACCAGCTCTGAAACACCCTATATTTTGCCGAAAGCAAACCACAAAGCTCTTCACCGCAATGTCACTGGAGCCAGCTAGCATAGGCATTTATGTGGTGGGCCCGAAAATCGGCAAGGGCTCCTTTGCCACCGTGTACAAATGCCGTAACCCCAACACAAACCAGGCTGTGGCGGTCAAAAGCGTCGTTCGGCTGAAACTCAAACTGAAAAAGCTTGTGGAGAACTTGGAGATCGAAATCTCCATTCTAAAGTCCATGAAACACCCGCACATTGTCGGCTTGTTGGACTACTTGCAAACCGCGACCCACTTCCATTTGGTCATGGACTACTGTTCCATGGGCGACTTGTCGTATTTCATTCGGAAAAGAGACCAGCTCATCAAGACTCACCCGGTGATTTCCTCACTCATGCAAAGATACCCGACCCCCGAAGGCTCCCACGGACTCAATGCAACCTTGGTAGTGCACTTTCTCCAGCAGCTCAGTTCGGCTCTACAATTCTTAAGAACTAAGAGCTTGGTCCACAGAGATATCAAGCCGCAAAATCTCCTACTCTGCCCTCCAGCACACTCGCAGTGGGAGTTTGATAGCGGCAACTTCGCGGGGTTGTGGGAATTGCCCATTTTGAAGATAGCCGATTTTGGCTTTGCCCGCTTTTTGCCGTCAACCTCCATGGCAGAAACTTTGTGTGGCTCGCCGCTCTATATGGCACCGGAAATTCTCCGGTACGAGAAATATACCGCAAATGCTGACTTGTGGTCTGTGGGTGCTGTATTCTACGAGATGACTGTGGGCAAACCCCCGTTTAGAGCAGCCAATCATATTGAGCTTTTGAAGAATATCGAGAAAACACACGACAAAATCAAGTTTCCCTCGTCCGCCCAGGTGCCTGAATCTTTGAAAAGCTTGATAAGGTCTCTCTTGAAGTACAATCCCACTGAGAGGGTCTCTTTCAATGAGTTTTTCAATGATCCGTTGGTCGTCAACGAGCTCGAGAGCAACAATAAACCATTGGAAACTTCCGACATGGACGAAAATTTATTTATCAGCGAGTACATCTCTCCGATCAAGGATTCGGATAGAGCTAAATTCATACAGCCCATCCTGAGTGATGATAATTCCGAAGAAAAAGCTGCATCCTTTCCCAAGCCCTCCGATAAAAAGGACATACCCAGATCCCATGTATTGATCCCTAGTCATACAGTTGCATCGCGAGACGAGCAAATCATGCTGATTATCACAAAGAACAGCCCCGATCCATCTTCTTCAACACGCTTCACACAACCAAGATACATTGAGAAAAAGCATGGGCCTGGCATAAATAAAGAAGACATCATTTTGGAGAAAGATTACGTGGTGGTAGAAAAAAGAGCTGTTGAAGTTAACGCCATTGCAGATGAATTGGCGAAAGTCGGGACAAGAGATTTTGGGCGCCGCCAACTGAACGCCAGCTCAGAGAGAGATGCTTTGATTGCTCGCAGAAACTCTCAGAGGTCAAACTCTTCTGGAAGTCAGCACGGTCTTTATGGGGATCGCAAAGTTTCCGTCTCCATTTCTCCCTCCAATGCATTGGGAAAAGCTATCACTTTGGCTTCCCACAGAATCTTCGGTAACACGACTGCTTCAAATACCATACTCGAAGACGAGCAGGCTTTTGAAGGATCCTGCCAGAGACATGAGGGCTCGAGCTTGGAGTTCGAGAACAACCTCCTCCTAAATAAATTGAACTTGCCAATCTCAAGTACCATTGCTGCAAATAATGCCCGCAAGACAGAAGTACCACTATCAGAGGATGAAAAATTCTTAAACAGCTTGGAGTCTCTTGCGACCAAAGCCCATGCAGTCAATTTATTTGCAGATGTCAAGTTCAGTCAATTGATACCTTCTCCCCCTTCGGACAACACAGATGAGGACTTTCTTCAGCATGATGATTATCTACCACCTACAATTGTCAAGACCATATGTGAAGAGGGGGTTGTTTTGTATGTTAAAACACTTTCATTACTTGCCAAAGGTATGGTGATTGCAAGTGAGTGGTGGGGAATATACTATGAGAAAGATGACACAACAGACACGCAGAAGCTTGTTAAATCTTTGAACTACCAATCTTCAGTAAAAATCAATGAATTGGTTCAATGGATACGGGAAAAGTTTAATGAATGCTTAGAGAAGGCGGAATATATCAAGTTGAGGTTGGAGGAAGCTCTTGAACTTATTTCCCATTCAAACCCATCTGTTTCGTCTCCACCCTTTAATGAGAGCGGTAACATTTATATTGGAGGCTCTGGGGACCCTGGAACTAAATCTCCAAATATCGCAAGCAAAATCAGCTCGGAGAAATTGATTTTTGATCGGGCATTGGAGATATCTAGAAACGCAGCGGTCAGCGAGCTTGTTAAAGAGGATTTGAAAGGATGTGAACTCGCTTACAGTACTGCTATTTGGATGCTCGAAGCTTTACTTGATGAGGAAGGGGCTGAAGAAGAGAGGTTAGATGCCGAAGACAAAGCCACCATTGAAAGATTCATTGTCAGTATCGGCAACAGATTGTCCGTTCTCAAGAGAAAGTTGGATTTGATTTGAGCAACACTGCTCATTCCGACTGTGTTCGAGATTGTTTTGTTGTTTCCTCTCAACCCCTTATTTAACTTTTTTTTTTACATTTTTTTTTACTCGCCGAGCGTGGGTACATAGGTTGGGGATTTTTGAATATCAGGATTATATTACCATTCTTACTGTATTCCACTTTATAAGACTTTTTGGTGACGAAACTAAATAAGAAGTTATTAATGACCAATTTTAAGTGAAAACTACTCAAAATCAGATGGCTCGTGCTGAAGTAGCCCTAACGTGATGGAATTTGAGCGAGTGTAATGGGGCCTAATGTGCTTTCCAATCAAACTTTTTGAGTTTAATTTTGATTGGCTCTCTTTATCGGCATCTAGGTGCTTTGAAAATGGTAGAGGGCCTCTAACATGCTCCTTCTTGTAATGGTTGTTGAAATACCCTCTGTCGATAGTATAGCTTCTTATCTCAGAATCTTTTCTGCTCAATTGCACATCTAGACTCACTTGCATCATACCATCTGCTTGTGAACTATCAGGGGTACCAACTATTTCAGTTCTCAATGGAGAGCTTTGAGCTGGATTGTTCTGCTCTATTTTCGATTTGAAGGATTGACTCGTCAGTGGGGGCGATCCGCCTGTCACTGGGTTTTCGCGTACAATTTCCGGTTTTGGAATCGGTTCTGGTAGCGCAGAAATTGGCCCACCACCCATCAAACTTTCTGGAACATCCTCAAGTTTATGAAGAAGTCCTTCGAACAGATAAGGGGAGAAGTAGTTTGTCTTTGGCAGATGTGTCAATTCTGTGAGATTTGAATCATGAGATAATGATCGATTTCCGAGTGTCAAAAATGGGGGCCTCAGTCTGGGAGTCACCTTTGATGTAAACTTGAGTGTGAGATTACCTTCTTCCTCGTTTTCGCTACTTCTATTCAGAGAACACGACGATTGAGAACTGCATGATTCCGAATCCGAGGAGTTGTGTAGATTGACAAAAGTTTTCTTCGCAGCTCGAGGCTCGACTTCGTCATGGTTCGTGCCTGCGCGAACGTCGGAAGATTTGCTTTCTCTAGCCATCAGGTATCCTAAGTTGAAATTCTTGAACTTCTCGGTTATTCCGTTAGATGTATCCGTCTCCGTAACTAGTGCAGAATCTGACTGCGTCACGTTGTTATTCAAAAGCCTCATTGCGTGTTTCTTCTTTTTGAACTCATGGTACTTGGAAGTGAGATAAGCGTCATTGAAGCTATCTAAGGAGGCAAAACTTTCAGTCAAAGGTAATGAAATAACGGATGAAGGCCTCCTATTAGAATCAATACTAATTGGACCGACCTTTATTTTGCTCAGTGACGATTCAAAATGAGAGCAAATTGGTATTGAAGTGACGTGATGCGTCTGAGAAAGGCTGTCATTCGAATGGTTATTTTGCTTTCCTGCAACTGATACACTGGAACTGCGGCTCAAGGTAGCAAATATGCTAGATTTTCTCCGCTTATCATCCGACTTTTTAATATCTTTGAATGCCTCAATTGCAGATTGAGTCTTCATGTAGAGATCGCCTCCCACATTTCTTTTCGTCTCTATTTGCGGTGCCTCTAGAGAGCCCAGACTGTCTTTTCGGATGGTCGAGCCAAAATCCATCACATCGTGGAGTAGAGAGTTTCCAATTACAATTGATCCTTTGCCTGTAGATGGGATGAGTAGACTCGTATGATTCAGCTGTGAATATGTTGTCAGTAGCGACCCATGTATCACTTTTGGCGAGCACCGTGCCAATGCCTGCGCCGCGACAGGGGACGACGGGCGTGATTTTTGGGCTTTCAAATAAGATGCGGCGGTTGATCCATTGCCCACATTCTTCTCGTTTACCAGCGTGACAATGTGGCTTTGTTTGCGTAGTGTCCCCATAGAGGGGTCTTCGTCATCTGTAGCACTGGCAGAGGCAGAAGCCATGCTCAGCGTACTGTCTTTGGTGGAAGATTTCAAAATGATACCGCCAACTCTGGTGGCTATCCCCACTGTCGGACTAGAGTTCTGATACCGACCTTTACTGTCAAGATCAGAAATATTGGCGCCAGGGTGGGAATGATTGGAATTGAGAAAGTAGAACTCGTGGAGCTTGGCAGGATCATTCTCCAAATCCATTAGGACAAACGCGTGGAGCTTGATTTGGTCGATGTCAATTCTGCGCTTGCTGTTTTTATCTAGCATTTTGCGGAGGAGGTCCTTTGCGAGCACAAACTCTTCCTCTGTCACCTCTTGTGGGGAACAGAACGAGGAGCGGGACTCCGGGAACTGGAGCTCCTCGTTGACAATGACGCCGAAGAGCGCAAACTCGGAGTCAGCGTTGAAGGGCACGCGCCCGAAAAGAAGACAGTAGAGAGTGACGCCTAAAGCCCAGATGTCTATCTTGTGGTCGACCTTCGGGAGACTGGGTGAGCTTTTAGATGTTTCTGGAAAGACCGGGTCTAAGATGGTAGCTGGTGGAGAAGCCTTGGTAGAAGTACTGACGTCCGCGATGGAGGTCTGGCAGAGCTCCGGGGCAAAGAAGGCCGGGGTGCCGACGGTCTTCGCCAACTCCATATCACTGAAGTACATGCCGTCGGGGGTAGAGCCGAGCGAGGACGCAAATGACACGCCGAAGTCGGATATCTTGACGGTATCGTTTGAGCTGACGAGCAAGTTGGCCGGCTTGATGTCGCGGTGCACGATCCCCCGCATGTGCAAGTACTCGAGCCCCAACAAGACGTCGCGGAAAATGCGCCGCGATTGGCGGAAGGAGAGGTTTGGTGAGAATTCGTTGGACAAAAGGTCGCTGTCTTCGGTGGCAAGCCCGGCCAGCGGGGCCGGCTGGGTCAAGCCGCTGGCCGAACGCTGGCCCGCCCAGCACGGAAGCCGACCCGGCAGCGTGCTACCGAGTGGGCGCGGCGTAGTCACGGGCGACAGCCGCTTCCAATTGATCTCGCCGCGGTCCATGTACTCAAGCACAAGGTAGATTTTGAGCAGCGCACGGTCGTCAAGCACCTCCTTGAAGCGCACAATGTGGGGGTGGTCGCAGCGCTTCATGATAGCGATCTCGCGCCGGATGCGGGCTTCATACGCGTTGGCGGCTGGCTGCTCGGCCTCAGTTGATGATCTGCGCATGCGGAGGCGACGGTCCTTTGACTTTCTGCTGACGATCTTGATGGCCACGAGCTCGTTGTTGACCAAGTTTTTCGCGAGCTTGACCTTGCCGTGCTCGCCGCTGCCAATGTCACGGAGAATTTCATACGTGTTGAGCACCTTGCGCCGCGACGCCGGGTCATACTCGAGTGACACGTGCGTTGTCTCCTTGATGCTGGTGGAGACGGCGGGATGGCTCCAGAGCGCTGCGGGGCGAAAAAAGCCGGGCTGTATCGGAGCTGTATCGGGCTGTATCAGGGCTGTTTCGGGCTGTTTCGGGTGTGCTTCGGGCTGTCTGAGGGCCGTGTCGGGCCGGCCCATGCTTTCCGGCACGTTCGGTGTGCTGCTGGGCAGCGGTCTCATCGACGGCATCAAAGCGGCTGCTTTTGTACCGCTTTCACCGCAGAAAGAACCACCTGATATTAAGGGATATATTCCTATCGAACCGGTTACTTCCGGTGGCTTGTGGATCGGGTTTGTGGTGCTCATGAATGGGGCAGTTGAGGGCTTGATATCGGCGGGGGAAACGGGCGGCACGGGGCTCGCAGAGTCCAGAAAAAAGCCTGGGGAAAAAAGGCAGCGGCACGGGGATGCTGGGGTGCAGCCGTGGAGACAGGGGTTTTTTTGAGCTCGAAACGGCGGGAAGAGCTCGGGTTCGTGGGGTCTTTTTTGCACCTGCCGGTGGCTCTAGGAAAGGAAACGAGTCTTGCGCCAGAATCCTGGGGCCGGAGGTGCGCGCCATGTGCTAGGCCCGAGCAGACGACAAAAGGCCCTGTGCGCTGAGGGCCTGGCGAGTCAAGAAACCATTGGCCCAGCAGCCTTGTTCAGGAAAGTGGTGGATTCTGTGAGAGAGGAATCCGGGATAACTTACATGAGTATATAGCTGAAAGACGTGTTTCTTATTTCACGCTTGGTTATTATGTATGAGTCAAATATACATTATATATGTTTAACATACATTATATAAAACTATTTTGAATATGAGTTAAATCTACATTGTGCATGAGTCAAATATACATTATATGAGTTAAATATGCTTTATGTGTGAGTAAGTATACCTTTTATGACAGTACACCTATAAGTTAAAAATAATTATACTATTTCTACATTTATTAATAGGCTGACATACTTATGAACGCCGTCTGTTTTCATATTTCGTGTATTTCGTATATTTAGTATGTTTCGTATGTTTAGTATGTTTAGTATGTTTCGTATGTTTAGTATGTTTAGTATGTTTAGTATGTTTAGTATGTTTAGTATGTTTAGTATGTTTAGTATGTTTAGTATGTTTTGTCTGATGGTAAGTTTTTTCCACTGTTCTTCAACCAAATTACACCTGCGCACTTGGGGACAATTTTCCGAGACCGAGATTTTGTATTCCCTTCGAATCTACAGCTCCGCATCGTGGTTCAATCGTGCTGTTCTGTATCAATTCATAGAGATTATATTGAATCGGGCAGCACCGGGCCTATAGGTAGCGGGATGGAGTGTGCTTCTTGGGAGTAGTCTCTTTGGCTGTCATAGTGCCTATGGGCTTTCGCACTGCCCTATGTTTTCTGACTTCCCCTATCTTGTTATTCAAATGTCTCTTTACCGAAGCGTTGGTAGGGTTTGGTGCTTGTCTTCTGCTTTGGTCATGGAGCGCGGGAACATTCAACTTGGAGCTCTGCACTATATGGTGTTGGAGAATGCCTACGGAACTAGTACTCGATGACACTTTCTCGGGGCGGTAAGAATTTCGTGACAAATCACAATATTGTCCGAGACAAATGCTAAACATTCATCACTGTTTTTTGGAGCACTTGACCCTGCAAAATCACAAACATTCATCACTGTTTTTTGGAGCACTTGACCCTGCAAAATCACACACCTCCATGACAACTCTTCTTCCTAGCCTAAGACGTACCGAATTAAGCTTACTTTAGCTTAAAAGTCCTGTTTACCGATGATGTATTCCTAAGACGCTCAGAAATACGGCAAGTTTCCTCTCATAGGGACTCACTTGGTTGCCGGCAGGAAAAATCGAGACTAGTACAAGTAGCGGTTTTGAATGCGAAAGGTGGTTTAGAGATAGACTTGAGCGTGGTTTCGCGAAGCTCTATGATTTGGTCATTTTGGATTAGTCTGGCCAAACTTATTCGGGATAATTGGAACTGCTTACTCCTGGTGCTGACTACACTTCCAAATCTCATGGCTTGTTCTCTGGAACAACTTTCGGCTATCAAGAATCGAAACAACCCATTATGATTACTTTCCTCTGTTTGAAAAGATGCTTGTTTTCCTCTGTTTCATATGCGTTTGAAAGAGTGATCAGGCACTCGAGTATCAGGAATCTTGAATGAGCATTTCTTCTCTTTTCATTATTTTGCCTTTCCTTGGATTCTTAATTACAGTCCACAATGAAAGCAGGGGAATTTTACCTGATCTCTCATACATACTTCAACTCCCTTCTTCTGCTTTCGATTAGGCCGCAAAGGATATTCCCAGAGATAAATCTTATGTAGAGCTGCTCATTGATCACTCTTGACATCAGGAGAAAGAAGTGAGTGCCTAGGCTTCTTGTCTCATGCCTGGACAGCGCAGTTCCATTACTTTAAGTTTGAAGAAAATTTGAATTGAATTGGCTGTTTTTGTCACAGCACACTTTTTCACACTCAAGCTTCGTCTGGGACATGAGCCAGGCCAAACGTAGTAGCAGAAAACACGGAAACCTTGAAAAAGTATAAGCATGTCATGTCACATCATACGATAATTTTTTTCCCTTCAAGTACAAAGTTGGCATTTCCAACATGGTTTTCTTCCAGCCTCGGCAGACCCCTGTAGTCCTGGATACACAAGTTTCGACTGCCGAATGTCATTGTCAATCATGCTTCGACCCTCTGGTGCTGCTGCCAGCGTAAAGTTTGGATACAGCTGGCTACGTATGAAGCTATATGATTGCTTTCCATGTATCTGTTTCAATTGCGGATCCCCGCATACAGGGGCTTTCCCAAAAGATCAATTGAGGCAGGCATTGGCCACAAGACGACAAGGAGACTGGGTGGGGAAAGGGGGCCCATTTATGAGAGTATACCCATTTCCAAGCAAAACCGGAAAATTCACCGGCGTGATGATCAGCTGTGATGCTTGATGATTTCATGGTGTCTGGGATGTTTAGGTTCCGCTTGGCCTGTGACTAAAACGGACTCGAGATGAATTGAAATTGCCTGCAAAATGGACTGTCGAGGATCCTAGAGCTATTCCCTCGATTCCAGCTTTAACAAATTTAACAAAGAAGTGATCAGATAGACGTGATGAACCCCCACATATCTTTTTTTGTGAACGACCCCTTGCTCTACCCATTGCTGATACATTTGCCAGTGGCGGAATTTGGCTAGTTGTTTATCGCTGGGATCCATCAATGAAGAAATAAACATGACTTAAGGTCTCATGTGGGCTGGGGATAATGGTCATGGCTTGTCAAGAAAGTCCATTTGGGCATGGCTTGCAGTGAGAGTGGCGCGGCACTGTGCTCCGAGTCTTTAAGCGCTTCACGAACAAGACCCAGTTTCCACATTTTAGTGAAAGTCGGTTTAGTTGGTTTTTTTCTTGTATAGTTCGGCCAAGCCGGAGTTGTTGCTCTCGGAATCAATTTCCGAATTTTTATGGTTGAGCCTTGGTTGCTACTCACACTGTCCGCTTCATATATTTCAACTAATTTCCCATTTTTTTAAACAATTATTAAAACAATCCAGCACGAAGGGCCAACTGCGAAAACACCAAAACAGGCGCCAAATATCTAAAAACTTGATATTTAAAATAATCCCACCAAAGATCTCATCGTGAGCTTTGATATCACATGCCCTTGTGTGCTTTTATTTTTTTTGTGATATTCACGGCTGTCATCGAGCCACTGACAGGTATCATGGCGGTCGACCACGAGTATTCCGCCGAAAGACCAGCTGGCCAAAGATCAAATAGTCAAAAGACCCGATGGCCAGCATGGCTTTCAATGCACGCAGATTTAGCCAGAAAGCGGAAAAGATAACGAGATACACTATTACTCAGCATTTAAACTTCTAGACGCAGTTTCCATGGCATTATTCTATACACAGTGCAGAGAAACACGCTGGTTCTACGAGTCCTCGCGGCTCTTTCTGGCAGAGTCTCGGAGCCCCTTCAAGAATGCATCGATGCCCTCGCCGCTATACTCGTACCCGAAGCTGGTGGCGAGAATCAGGCCAATGTTGCTCTCGGTCATGTTCATGCTCAACTCGGCACTGGAGTTGCGGAAAAACTCGCTGCGCACAACCGCCATGATCTGCTCCACAGTGGGCTCCACGGAGTCCGGGAGCATGTCCCCGTACCGAGCCCTGAGCTCCTCTGACAGCATGGAATGTAAGTGCTTTAGCACGAGCTCGTCAGAAAGCACGTCGGAAAGCAGCAGCACAGGGTAGAAGTCGGCCGCCGTGGACCGTTGCGGCACGGGTCTTGCGGGATGCGTTAATATGGGGGCCAGGGAAAGCGGAAGGAAGGGGCCAGGACCCCCTGGAAGTCGAATACTCACTCTTCTTTCACGTCTTCAGCCGGGGTGATGAGCGCCTGCACGGAGGACACCAACGCCTCGTCTTTTTGTGTCCAGCGGTCTAGCTGCTCGTCGTCCCCCACGTCCTGGAGCCAGTACAAGGACTTGTCGCCCGAGCTGAGGAACGTCAACGCCACGACGCGCCCCGTTTTACATGACTGAACGCGCCTGAAGGTCGTGTCGCCCGGAATGAGCAAGAGCTCGTCTTTCTCCGAGCCGCTGTCGGCTTTCGGCGTCCACAAAAAGTCAAAGAACCCCTCGTCCTCGTCCGAGGGCGCGATGGTGACCATACCCTTGTGTGGCAAGGGCGTGCAGCGCTTGGTTTCGTCGTCGTACTGCACCTTGCCGGCGTTGAATTTGATGGTTTTGGACATGTGGAATCGGCGGGTGGACGTTGGATGTGGGGGGTTAGAAATGGGGGGGGAGATTGGGTGGAAGTTGTGACTTCTGTTGCCGGGGGGCCGCGCAAGGTCACGTGACCGCGGTGGCGCCGGAGGTGTGTTTCTGTGCGGTGCTGTGGTATTGTGGTATTCAAGGGGGCTATATGGGTGCTCAAGTAAACATTGCAAGGTATTTTGGTGGTGATATAGTGGTGGTGAATTGATGATATAGTAAAATTCTTATAGTGTTTTGGTGGTGGTGAATTGATGAAATAGTAAAATTCTTATAGTGTTTTGGTGGTGTTGTAGTGGTGGTGTAGTGGTGGCTCTACTAGTGTTTTGGCTGACGTTTGCTTGTTTTCACTTGTGTCTTTTTGTTTTTTAATGTCCTCACGTTTTTACAATGTTTCTGTCTTTTTGCAACAGCCTGTTGTCTCTCACAATGTTTCTGTCTTTTTGATGTCTCTGTCTTTTTAATGTCTTCCTGCCTTTTCTGGCGGCGATCAGCCTTTCGCATGTTCGCCATTTTGGTGCCGCTGTTATATATGATTTCTCAAGGCCGGGGCCCGCGGCAGTCGCACAGCACCTGGCCAATGGAGCGGTTCTATGCGCCACCACTGGCCTTATTGGTGAGCTACCAGGGCCAAGGCATTTGGCACCAGCCCCCCGAATTTTTCTCCAGAATCTAGGAATATGCTCTTTGGCGGAAACATAGTCCAGTGCAGTCATCAATAGAAGAAAAAAAGCGCGGTGTGCCATTTTGCCTCCGGCCCTTCATTAATCATTGGCCAGCGATGGCGGCGCCGGTTTGAGGTCGCGCCTCTTCAGGCCTGGATATCAATCGCACGTCCAGGGCCTCTGCTCTCCGGAAACAAGATTCATTGCAGACAGGCGCTTGACAGCAAAACCGAGCAAAAGCCAAAACCCAAGCAAAAGCCCCCAAAACTGCTATACTGCAACACAGTGACCACGAAAGTTGTCAAAGGAGGACAAAAGTTCACAAAGACCTCTGATCCATTGGAGTGATACCCCTCAGCGTTCTCCAGAAGAAGCCTGTGCACCGAGCGAGACCCCCAGCGCCGGACCACTTCTTGTGCCCCATTCCCCAACCTCTTGGGACATAATCTCCCGTACCAAGAGCAAACACGGCAAGTTTGCTGCGCTGCCAGCTGCGCCCCGAAAACCAAGCTGCGGTTTTTGCCCGCATTTCAGATTGCACCCCAAGGACATGTCTGCCTTCCCACCACCTTGCATCAAGCTTCTTGTCGATGAAATCGCGGCCATTCTCCGAGACCGCCACCAGACACTCGCCATTTCAGAAGCAGCCTGCGGCGGCCTTTTGCTGGCCTACATCGTCAGTGTCAACGGCGCGTCCGACTTTTACATCGGTGGCAAGTTGGTGTATCTGGTCAAACAGAGGCTCAAACTCTCTGGCTGGACCGAGGAGGAAATCCACTCGTACGTGGGCCCGCTGGAGCAGGTGGCCCTCAAACTAGCCCGCACCACCAAATACGAGCTCGGCTCCACCTACGTGCTTTCGGAAACGGGGTTTGCAGGTCCCACCACAGACTTGCATTTGGCGGAGCACGAGGACCACGGGCAGGTCGGCACCGTGTTTTTGGGACTCAGCGGGCCATGCGGAGACATTTCTATCGAGCACGAGACCGGCGTAGGTGACCGTTCGGCCAACATGGAGCTGTTTGCCAGGCTTGGATTGCAGTTTTTGTTGGATCAACTCAAGAAACTGGCGTAAAAGGCGCGAGCCAGTAATGACGAAATGATTGCACTACAGTTAGAAATGAAGCTACAGTAAGCAGGAAAGCTACAGTAAGCAGGAAAGCTGCAGTAAGATAAGAAAGAAAACTACTGCAAGCAAGAAAACTCCACACGACACGTGAGTCCGGGCCACCGAGCCAAGAGCTCCAGCCATGTAGTGACTCCGAAGCCTTGATCTCTCCATCCAGTGGCAATTCAAGTGCACTTCTGAAATGGCGAGCCATAACAGAAACTTCAGGTTGAGCATATTCCCGGCTGGTCTTTACCATTGAACCTGCCCGAATGCGTACTGGCTTGTAGAATAGTAGCTCGTGGTCCACTTGGACAAGGGCACACAAAATGAAAAACAGAGAAATAAAAAGAAATACACACGATTTCGTGTCTACCGCCTCTGGCTCCAGATTTGAACGCATATGTCCCGGGAGCGAATACTGGCTCTTCTTCCAACCCTCCTTCTCCATTATTAGTGCCTCGCCTGCACGCAGTACAGCGGTCACGTGCACGTGGACACGTGATCATCGGACGCCGCGCATTCTGAATTTTGTGTTGACACAAATCGGAATGTCCTACACAACCTACATTTCATTTCCACAACCTCCCAACTGCAAACGGTACGTTCAGAAACACAGCAGCTCATCTATAATAAGTTGACGGCAATATACCTACCCTTGTGAAATCTCCCCCGAGCTCATTCAGGGTCGGCGCCGGCGTCTTAGACCACGAAAAAGACGACTTCTTCGAATCACCACATCAAATACTAACATCACCCCTAGAATCGAGTTTACCCGCCGGGAACAGAAGTAGAAAACCGAAACAAAATAGAACCACAGTCAGGCATATCTGTAGAGTTCCGTATTTCAGAGTTCATCACATATTACCACAAAAAGAGTACGCATTTTCCAGCGCACCATGGATCAGGACCTCAAGATCATCAGACGCAAAGTCAATGGCTTCGTTGGTTTTGCCAACTTGCCAAAGCAATGGCACCGCAAGTCTGTCAGAAGAGGCTTCACTTTCAACTGTATGGTGATTGGTGAGAGCGGTATGGGAAAAGCTACGTTGATCAACACGTTGTTCAATCGTGAGGTGTTGTCTTCAAAATTTGATGACACCAAATCCGTAGACAACGAGGGGGGCGAGCCCATATTGCGGATTGAGAACACGACCTCGGAAATAGAAGAGGATGGTGTGAAGTTAAAGTTGAACATCATCACCGCGCCGGGATTCGGCGAGCACGTCAACAACACGGACTCCTGGAAGCCCATTGTCGAGGAGATCAACACAAGATTCGACCACTACTTGGAAGCCGAAAGTAGAATCAACCGCTCGGCAATCACAGACAACAGAATTCACGCATTGTTGTATTTCATTGAGCCTACGGGTCACTCCTTGAAGTCATTGGACATCCAACTCATGAAGCTGGTTCACGAAAAGGTGAACTTGATTCCAATCATTGCCAAGTCGGATACGCTCATTGACGATGAAATCGCCACCTTCAAGGCCAGAGTGTTGGCCGACATCAACTACCAAAAAATCAAAATTTTCACGCCTCAGGTGTATGAAAACGATGACGAAGATATCACGGGAAATTCACGTGCATTGATTGCGTCTTTCCCATTTGCTGTGATTGGGTCCACCACCGATGTACAGACTGCCGATGGCAGAAGTGTCAGGGGCCGTGCGTATCCATGGGGTATCATAGAGGTCGACAATGAGAGCCACAACGACTTTGTGCGCTTGAGGCAATTGTTGGTGCGCAATAATTTAGAAGAGTTGCGCGAAACCACATCGGATATTTTGTATGAGAAGTACAGATCTGAGAAGTTGGATAAGATGGGAATCGAGCAAGATAACTCTGTATTCAAGGAATTCGACCCAATGACCAAGCAGGAAGAGGAGAGGGCCTTGCACGAAGCCAAGTTGGCCAAGATGGAAGCCGAGATGAAGGCGGTGTTCCAGCAAAAGGTGAGCGAGAAAGAGAAGAAGCTACAGAGATCGGAGGCCGATTTATTTGCCAGGCACAAAGAAATGAAGGAAAAGTTGGCCAAGCAGATTAAGTTGTTGGAGGACAAGAAGACCCAGTTAGATAAGCAGAAGGCCTTGCCCGTCGAGCACGCACCCGCTCCTGCGGCACAGAAGTCTAGAAAGGGTTTCTTGCGTTAGTTATGCCGACGCAGTGTGGAACTACCGGAGCTTAGCTATGGAAGTGTTGTAAGCTAGAATTAGAGCACGAGAAAATCAATCTTGAGCTTGAATATATGGGCATCGAGGAGAAGCAGTAGAGTACGCTGTGGGTTTACACTGGCTTGGCCGGTCTCTTGTTTATCAGGATGGCGACACAAGCAATCTTGAACCGGGGCACTCGGCTCGAGCAAAAACAGTTCGGCATTAACACAAAATAATCGAGGGCGCTCATGGGGGATTTGGATTGCAAACCTTATGATTCGTTTTTGCGAAGAGTGCGATATAGTTTGGTTCCCAGCACGAGAAACATTGAAGCAGGTGCCAAATATATATCCTATGGAAATTACAGATTGAAAATAAAGATGTGGAGCTGGAGAGCCCGAGTGCTAGCTAGGCGCAACAGTCGCAGTGAACAGAAAGGTTCAGCCGTACAAGCGAAGTTCGGGTATCTCATTCCATGTGTCATGGTTTAACGAACAGTGTCTCTTGTGATAGTCAAAGATGTGCGGAGCGTGATGAAAGATGACTGGCTCTCTCTTGCCGCATGCAGTGATGTCAGCCTCGGCAGAAATTCTGGTCTTTAATGCAAAATACGACAGAACAATCCGATTGCAGGTATTCCCAAAAAGCTGGCCCGGCTCAGCAAGTAAAGCATGGCCTGGGAAATTGCGTGAGGGACGAGTGAAAAGCGGCAGGAACAAACCCGAGGGATTCAAAGCTTCAAAAAAGATAAGGAGTAAATCTCCGAGATCAAGTGATCTGGAGAAAAGCTGGAATATGCGTGTCGGAAAAAGATCGCCGCAGACACATCGGAGTACGAGAGTTTTGGATAGAAGTGCGTGAAATGACAGTGGAATGTACCGTGACTGAAAAAAAGTCAACATTTTTCCAAAACAGCACTTTGCATGACAATTGTAGAAAGCGGCCCCACTTAAAGGCCTGGACATGCCTGGAAAATAGAGCACTCCCAAAAAATCAAACCCACCCCAGACCATGAATGCCATGTGAAAGCCACCAGTGGAGAGAAAATCGAACAGAGGGCGGGCCGGCCCCACGGTTTTTCGCGGCCCTATTTTTACTGCTTGCACTGTGCCGCGAAGTGGCGCGGCGCCGCCAGCCCTGGCCCTAGCCCAGGAGCCCAGTTCTATTTTCTAGCCCCATAAGCAGGACCAGCCCCTAGAACCCGCACCAGGCTAGCTCCTCTCTTTATACCCGAGTCTACTTCTGGAGCCCCTCTTTTTTTTTACAGCCCTCGTTCTTTTTACAGCCATTTTTTCACAGCTCTCGTTCTGTTACAGCTTACTGTCACAAGCCGCTACTTTCCACAAGCCGTGGATCCACCAGCCGCCTAATCAACAGGCCGCGCATTTCTCAATCTGCCTACGCAAGCTGCAGTTCGAGTGTCCTAGTTGCCTTTTCTACCAGGCGCCTCTCAAATTAAATCTTCTCTTTCCAACAAGCAAGAATAAACAGACCATGGCTGCCCCCAAAACCGCCGGCAGTGACCCCAGCGTCAATCCCAGCACCGCGGCCGTATCGCCGCTTGCCGAGCAGGTCAAAACATTGCAGTTTGCCTGGTTTGCTGGCCATGCCGTGACGGTGCTCAGCGGCGCGTTCTATCTTTTGACGTACATCCGTGTGTTTCCCGGAGCATACAAGTTCTGGTACAAAATGGCGTTTTTGGGCGCTGTTGAGAGCTTTGCGGTCTTGATCTTCCAGCTGGCAAAGAAACTGGGCGTCAACCCGGGCTTGTTGCTCAAGGATGACAATGTCCACTACTTGTTTTTGGCGGCCGTGCTTTTTTTCTACAGCCCCTACGTGTTGTTGACGTTGTCCACGTTTTCTTTGTTCTCGACCTTCCACGTGTTGTCTTATGCAAGAACCTTCTTGTTCCCGGCCTTCGGCATTTCTGACTCCCACCCCTTGAGCGTGCAAGTGGGCAACTTTGTCTCGACAAACAACCACAACTCCATTGCGTTTGCCTCTTTGTTGGAAGTGTACACCGTGGGCTGGATGCTTGTGCGTTTGCTCACGTTAAGGCCTAACTCTTTCGCGCCTCTTGCAGCGTATATAGTGTTCATCAAGTTGAGGTTCGAGAAGTCTGCATTCACAAGAAACGCGTTCAAGTCTGTGGAGGTGGGCGTGGAGGGCTGGGTCAACAAGTCCGGTGTACCTACAGTCAAAAGCGCATGGATCCTTGTCAAGGGTCTTTTCCACCAGGCCGGCGCCTTCCCGATTGTCAATGACCACACGAAGGAAAAGTCCATTTGATGCCGCCCTACTGGCCGCCGTGCTTACTGTTTTTCCATCGCTTTGTTGAGTGCTGCACAGCGCATTCTGCGCCGTGTGGCCATGAGGATTAGGAAAAGTTCCATGTGTTCTTTGCTTTTTATGGCAACTGCTGAACACGTACCCATGTATGTCTTTGCGCACTGTTGTGGTCATTACAATTCCCTAGCCGGGTCTAGTTTTCGAACAGATGAATAGATGAATAGATGGACGAATATACTACGACTCGCCCACTGCTCTTTTTTCACGTAGTATATAGCGTCGGCCACTGACAGACAGACCATGGCGGAGTAGTCTGTCTTTCAAATCTCGAGCTTGCTCATCACTGACACCACTGGAAAAGTTTCGATTTTTCTCGTTGATTAATTGAAACGAAATAAGGAGAAAAGAAATGCCATCAATTAATGGAGCGCCAGCCAGTTCCTACTTGAAAGCAGTACCGCTGGGTGGAATGCCCTGTTTGATGCAGTTCATGGGCGAATAACCAAGTTACTCCCGCAATTGAACGCAAGACGATGATAGAAAGTGGGGGCCGAGCAATGTAGACACGTGCTCAGCCATTCTTGTTGACTTGATGTGATACGTCTTTTGCTTTGCATGCGAGTGCATCTTCCGGGATTTCTGAGAAATCGTTGTTAGAGACATTCAATGCTTCAAGCTTGTCAAGAGGCCGATGGACCATATAAATCTTCTTTGAGATTTTTACCTGCCATCAGCGAATTTTCAAAACTGTCTCCATGAGATATGAGCATCTATTAGCCTCACCACCATACAGATATACTGCCATTGGGGACACTAGGGCAGATTCATATGTCTTTCCATTCTTTCTTTTGATTCAAGCATACATCGAAATTAATGATACGAGAACGTTTCACCTCCCTAGACAACCACACTCCAAAAGCCTGTTCATGCCTTAGGCGGGGCCCTGCAGCCCAATGATGGAAAACCATAGTGTTGGTCATATCTGCTTGTGCAATCATAGTGGGTGATATTCAGGGCTCCGGTGATGAACGCCAGCTACCATTGGTCCCTGTTTCCCAACCCAGCCAATTTATTTCAGGGGCCTGGACTGTACCAAATTGCCAGAGTCACGTGAAGGAACTTAACAGATGACGTACGCGCCGATGTCTAATCTCTTATCTCTAACCCCAACACTCTCTTCTTGATCTCATCAAAAAAATCAAACACACAGTGAAGTTGTACATATTGTCAGCCAGGGCCTGTGATTCAAACGTGGGCTTCTTTGTTGATTGTCGGAAATCCTACCTTTCTTCGTTTCTCAAGACTCCAAATGAAAATTGCGGTGTTGGCCACCTTGGCGTGTGCTGTATCAAACACAAACGCGGCAATTCTCCCAGGTTTCAACCCAGCGGCAGGGGCCCAGAAAACACAGCAGATCTTGACCCACAAGTGGGATCACGTGTCTGCCCAGTATGTGGACTTGATGGCAGCTTTGGACAGGAAAAAGGGTGATGTCTACGCCAAGCTTGGGCTGTATTTCAGCGAGCCCAGTAACGTGCCAAAATCCGTCATTGGCTTGTGGCAAGACATTTATTTGGCGTTTCCCCAGCAAATATCGCAGTTGGCCTTCAAAACCCCGTCGAAAACAAACAACCCAAACCTGGCCCCGTTTGAATACCATGTTTCGGACGCCAGTTTCCCAAACCACAAGTTGCGAGTGAAGTCGGCGCCGGGCGACTTGGGAATTGACTCTGTTAAGCAGTACACAGGTTATTTGGATATCGAGGACGAGGACAAGCACTTTTTCTACTGGTTCTTCGAGTCGAGAAACGACCCTGCGACTGATCCGATCATTTTGTGGTTGAACGGCGGGCCTGGCTGCTCGTCTCTAACAGGCTTGTTTTTTGAGTTGGGACCTTCGCTGATCAATGCCAAGTTGGAGCCAGAATTCAATCCCTATGCTTGGAACAACAACGCGTCCGTGCTATTCTTGGACCAGCCCGTCAATGTCGGCTTTTCCTATTCACTGCAATCTGTGTCCACAACCACAGCTGCGGCTGTGGACGTCTACGCTTTCTTAGAATTGTTCTTCAAGCAGTTCGCATCGTTTCGCAAGAACGACTTTCACATTGCAGGCGAGTCGTACGCGGGCCGGTATATCCCTTTATTTGCGGCCGAGATGTTGCGCCACCCGGAGCGCTCGTTCAACCTCAAGTCTGTCTTGATTGGAAACGGAATGACTGACCCCTTGGTACAGAACCAGTATTATCAGCCCATGGCATGTGGCGAAGGCGGCGTGCCGCCTGTGTTGTCTGCCGAAGAATGTGCCACTATGGCCGAGGACCTTCCCCGCTGCACTGCCTTAATCGAGTCTTGCTACCAATCGGGCTCGGTATTTGCTTGTGTACCTGCCAGCATCTACTGCAACAACACTGAACTAGGCCCATACAGAAAGACAGGCAGGAATTTGTATGACATGCGGAAAATGTGTGACGGTGAGTCATTGTGCTACGGGGAGTTGCAGTATGTCAGAGAATACTTGAATTTGCCTGAAGTGCGCCAGAAATTGGGTGCGGAGGTCGAATACTTCAAGGGGTGCAACAACGACATTTTGAACAACTTCTTGCACACGGGTGACGTCCTGAGACCTTCTCAACTCAGCGTGATTGAGATTTTGGAGGCAGGATTGCCGGTGCTTCTATACGCTGGCGACCAGGATTTCATTTGCAACTGGATGGGTAACCAGGCTTGGTCCAACGAGTTACCGTGGACCGGCCATGACGAGTTTCTCAATCTGCCCGCGAGAGAATGGACGGTGGGAAACAAGACAGCTGGCGAGGTCAAGAACTATGAGAACTTGACCTTCTTGCGGATATTTGACGCAGGTCATATGGTGCCATATGATCAGCCTGAGAACTCTTTGGATATGGTAAACAGGTGGATGTCCGGAGACTACGTGTTGGGAGGGGCATCAATACCGGGTTCTAGGAGTGCGCTGGAGAAAAAGCATGACACGAGGAAATAAAGAGCTCGCTACATTTCAAGCCGAGGATGACATGTTTGCTTGCTGTTTATTTTTTGCACGATATGCCTGATCCACGGAACAAAATATCGTATATTTATAAGAGACGTTAAACTGCGTAGTAACTGCGTTCGACTTTTTGCTGGATGCATTCGAGTACAAGAGAAGAACCATAGCCTTCCCAATACCTTCAACTAGCTCCCAAATGCACATTCAGCGTCGAAACACTGGCCAAATTTCCCCTCGATCTCGGCTCGGGCAGTTCTTTTTGAGCTGTGTATTGAAATATATAACAAATGGGAATTCATATTCTGGAGACAAAGTCCTGGCCCCATTTTTCAATGGATAAAGAGTTCGATTTGAGTAGGCTATGCAGTTGAGAACTTCTCGATACTCCTTATAAACTACAACACTAGAATCACAATCACCAATGTGTAAGGCCAATGTCTCATGGCAGACAGAACAGCCTGGTTAGCTCAATCGGTAGAGCATTTGACTCTTAATCAACATAAGGTCAATCAAAAGGTTGCGGGTTCGATCCCCGCATTGGGCTGTTTCGCCTGGTTAGCTCAATCGGTAGAGCATTTGACTCTTAATATCTATAAGGTCAATCAAAAGGTTGCGGGTTCGATCCCCGCATTGGGCTTATCTTTTTGCTTCTTGTGTACAGACCAGCAACTCAATGAGAGTTTCGCAAGGCAATTAGCCGGTTTTGGAAAAATAACATGATGCGGCTACAGGCACCGTCTAGAATATAGACATGTGTCAGTTATCTACCAAAAAAACAATTCCCGATTTGTTTTCCCTTCTCCAAAGCTCGGCGAAAACCACACCGTTTTTCTTACGAAAAGAGGAGAGTAGGCTCTAAATGCATCCAAAAAATACTGGCCCATCACGGAGCGTTTGATTTGCTATCTCAGAAACCTGGTGGAAAAATCATGTTATCTTAGAGTATGCAGCGTATGCAGGCCCTCCGAACGTTCCGAATATGTAGTCAATAGTTGCCAAGTTTGTTCCTGGATAGCAGTTCAGCCGGCAGCTCATTGGACGCATGTGACTTCATGGGAAGTGGTCTCGTATTTTGTTTTTTCTTTTTCGTTCTTTCGTCTGATTCTTCCAGCACATTCCTATACGAATATTGGAGGCAGGTCACGCGCGCATTACGTCAGCAGTCGAATGCTGCGGAAGCTTTTCATTGCCGCGTCACGTGAGCCGCATATGCCGGCGGTGGTTGCGAAAAAAAGATTCTCGTGGAATTCGGTGGAATATTCTCGTGCGTCCAGTGTATAAGGCCCCGGCGCATATATAACAGGCCAGACCTCCTGGGCTAACTTTTTTTCATTATCGAAATATTCATACACATATCACATAAACATGTCTAAGTCTGTCGGTATTGATTTAGGAACAACCTACTCTTGTGTGGCCCATTTCTCGAACGATCGTGTCGAGATTATCGCCAACGACCAAGGTAACAGAACCACCCCATCTTTCGTTGCTTTCACTGACTCTGAGAGATTGATCGGAGATGCTGCCAAGAACCAGGCTGCCATGAACCCAGCCAACACTGTCTTTGACGCCAAGAGACTTATCGGAAGAAAGTTTGATGACTCCGACGTGCAAGGTGACCTCAAGCACTTCCCTTTCAAGGTGATCAACAAGGACGAAAAGCCTATTATCCAAGTCGAGTTCAAGGGTGAGACCAAAACCTTCACTCCAGAGGAGATCTCTTCTATGATCTTGACCAAGATGAAGGAGACCGCCGAGTCTTTCTTGGGTACTCAAGTCACTGACGCCGTTGTCACCGTGCCAGCTTACTTCAACGACTCCCAGAGACAAGCCACCAAGGACGCTGGTTTGATTGCTGGCTTGAACGTCAAGAGAATCATCAACGAGCCAACCGCCGCTGCCATTGCTTACGGTTTGGACAAGAAGACCGAGGAGGAGAAGAACGTTTTGATCTTCGACTTGGGTGGTGGTACCTTTGATGTCTCCTTGTTGTCCATTGAGGACGGTATCTTCGAGGTCAAGGCTACTGCTGGTGACACTCACTTGGGTGGTGAGGACTTCGACCACAGATTGGTCAACCACTTCATTGCCGAGTTCAAGAGAAAGAACAAGAAGGACTTGTCCTCCAACCAGAGAGCCTTGAGAAGATTGAGAACTGCCTGTGAGCGTGCCAAGAGAACCTTGTCTTCCTCCGCGCAAACCTCCATCGAGATTGACTCTTTGTTCGAGGGTATTGACCTCTACACATCCATCACCAGAGCCAGATTCGAGGAGTTGTGTCAAGACTTGTTCAGATCCACCTTGGACCCTGTCGAGAAGGTCTTGAGAGACGCCAAGGTCGACAAGTCCCAGGTAGACGAGATTGTCCTTGTTGGTGGTTCCACCAGAATTCCAAAGGTCCAGAAGTTGGTGTCCGACTTCTTCAACGGTAAGGAGCCAAACAAGTCCATCAACCCTGATGAGGCTGTTGCTTACGGTGCTGCTGTCCAAGCTGCTATCTTGTCCGGTGACACCTCTTCCAAGACTCAGGACTTGTTGTTGTTGGATGTTGCCCC
This sequence comes from Metschnikowia australis, assembly GCA_019285895.1. Classification (NCBI taxonomy): domain Eukaryota; kingdom Fungi; phylum Ascomycota; class Pichiomycetes; order Serinales; family Metschnikowiaceae; genus Metschnikowia; species Metschnikowia australis. The sequence continues at coordinate 155,529 of JAGSXI010000005.1, forward strand.
ATTGTCCATGGGTATTGAGACCGCTGGTGGTATCATGACCAAGTTGATCCCAAGAAACTCTACCATCCCAACCAAGAAGTCTGAGACTTTCTCCACTTACGCTGACAACCAGCCAGGTGTCTTGATTCAAGTCTTCGAGGGTGAGAGAGCCAAGACAAAGGACAACAACTTGTTGGGTAAGTTCGAGTTGTCCGGTATTCCACCAGCACCAAGAGGTGTCCCACAAATCGAGGTCACCTTTGACGTGGACGCCAACGGTATTTTGAACGTCTCCGCTTTGGAGAAGGGTACCGGTAAGACTCAACAAATCACCATTACCAACGACAAGGGTAGATTGTCGAAGGAGGACATTGAGAGAATGGTCTCTGAGGCCGAGAAGTACAAGGACGAGGATGAGAAGGAAGCTGGCAGAATCCAAGCCAAGAATGGCTTGGAGTCTTACGCCTACTCTTTGAAGACTACCTTGGAAGGTGAGGAGTTCAAGTCCAAGTTGGAGGAGACCGATATCGAAACCGTCACCAAGGCTGCCAGTGAGGCTATTGCTTGGTTGGACGACAACCAGACTGCCACCACTGAGGAGTTTGCTGACAAGCAAAAGGAGTTGGAGGGTACTGCCAACCCAATCATGGCCAAGGCTTACCAAGCTGGCGCTGCCCCAGAAGGTGCTGCCCCAGGTGGATTCCCAGGTGCCCCAGATGGTGCTTCGGCTCCATCTAACGACGGCCCAACTGTTGAGGAAGTTGACTAAACGATTTAGCGAGCTAAGTCACATTCTACGTATGATAGATTAATGTAAATTAATGAAAAGTTGAAAAAGATTTAATGATCGTAGAACGATACATTTTCCAAAGCGGAAACGATCTAATTATTACTCGACTTTTGCCGGTGCGACAAATAGGAGTGCTCAAATGGTCAGCCAATCCGCGGACAGGAATTGGTTTATGGTCTGCCGAATGTAATGTCGCCCAGTCTCTGTGAGATTACAATACACAATTTCATTGGGTGAAAAAAATATATCCATACTGAAGCGAAAAAAACAAGTGGGATGTAATTGAAGCACAGATGAAACGAGCTCTGTAATGATCGGGCGAAATTTTGCAAAGACTTTTTGGTTAAGCAGTCCCTATCGGGTCGCGTATTATCATGAAGTATCAGGTGAGATCTGATTTGTTCGATATGGAATGCATAATTCTGCGCTACCGAATGATATCATCCGGGGCTAATCCGGCTTATCCGGTTCTTGTACCCCGGGAATTGATTTAAGAATTAAAAAAATATAGCGTGCTTGCGGATTCGCTTAGTCTTGAGAATGTGACGACATTCTGGAAATCGGTGGTTTAAATAAGTCTGGATCCGGTCTGGATCCTTGCACCATTCCGGTGATTGGATCCCTATTTCTGTTTATCCAAGATTAAAACAGTCATAGACTGTCCCGAAAGAATCCCACCAGACTATATTTGATTTCTTGGTGACTTTCCTCGAACAAGCGACAAACCAGCCGTTCCCCGGACCGAAATCGAGAGTTGGCCTCAGCGGCTATTCCAGAATAAGCGCGTGAGTAATTGGTTTAGAAAATAGGAACACGGACTTCTTCCCCAGAGAGACTCTCGAATATGTCAACCATCTAGTTTTTAGAATCTCAGAAATTATCCATAGACTCCAGTTGCCTCCTGCAATTGTCCTTATTGTTGAAACCCCATGATGGTAGCGTCGTTTTTCTGAAAACGCTCCAGCGCCGGGCTTGTCTCTTTTAACTTTGAACAGCTAGCGCCTAAAGACGATAAACTTCCAAGACACACATGCACAAGATATCGAGACTACCACCCACAGGTACAACGGCATTGATTCTGCTTATTATCAGGCTTTTAGGTCCATTCCATTCAAAAGATAGGGGCTGCAATTCCAAGGAACCTGTGGGTTCAGCGCCTATTTCAGAAATCGCAGCCACAGGCGTGTACCCAACTTCTTCGCGCATCGAAAATGTCGCGGCGCGAACCCAAAAAAATACCCGACAATCATCCAACCGGAAAAACGGAGCTGAGTAAACGAGGCTCCGTACGACTGCAAGAACAGGTGCAACTCTCTTTTACACACCAATCTCTGGTATGTATCACCACCCGCTCCAAAAACCACAATGTAGTTGGGGACGCGTTTTCAAATACGGCGCACCCATTGATAGTGGATCGAGCCAAAAATGAAAAAAAAAACATTCCCCCAGCTCACAATTGACTATGTTTCGGCTTCCGCTCACCCGCCATTTAGTCCTTCTCTGAGCGCACCTGTCAGACATTCGCCGGGGGATTTATATAAGCGCCCATATCCGCCCGAAACCAGCCCAAACGCCTTACTAACAAACCCTCATAGAAATCATGGCCACTCACTCCGTAGTCCACGAAGCCAATGGCGTTGAAAAGCTCCACACGCCGCAGGAATTCTTCGAAAGACAGCCCAACAATGGCCACTTGAGCTCGCTCGACGAGTACGAAGCCTTGTACAAGCAGTCGATCAATGACCCCGAGGCTTTCTTTGGGCCAATGGCTCGCGACTTGTTGCATTGGGACAAGGACTTTGTCAAGACCAAGGCTGGCGATTTGATCAATGGTGACGCGCAATGGTTTATTGGCGGTGAGTTGAACGCTTCCTACAACTGTGTGGACAGATGGGCGTATGCACACCCTGACAAGATGGCGATTATCTACGAGGCTGATAGCGAAGAAGACTCCAGCAAGTTAACCTACGCCGAGCTCTTGCGCGAAGTGCTGAAAACCGCTGGTGTGTTGAAAAGCTGGGGTATCTCTAAAGGTGACACTGTCGCTATCTACTTGCCAATGAACGCTCATGCCATTGTTGCCATGTTGGCTGTGGCGAGATTGGGTGCCATCCACTCGGTGATCTTCGCCGGTTTCTCGTCTGGATCTATCAGGGACCGCGTCAACGACGCCAAGTGTAAGGCATTGATCACCTGCGACGAAGGCAAGCGTGGTGGAAAGACTATCAATATTAAGAAGCTCTGTGACGAGGCCTTGCTCGACTGCCCTTCTGTCGAGAAGGTCTTGGTGCACAAACGTACTGGAAACGACAAGATCGAGTTTGTCGCGGGACGCGATTTCTGGTGGAATGAGGAAGCTGAAAAGTTCCCTGGCTATTGTCCACCAGTGCCTGTTAATTCCGAAGACCCATTGTTCTTGTTGTACACCTCTGGGTCCACCGGCACTCCAAAGGGTGTGGTGCACACCACGGGTGGCTACTTGCTTGGTGCCGCCATGACCACCAAGTACATCTTCGACGTGCACCCTGAGGATGTGCTCTTCACTGCTGGTGACGTCGGCTGGATCACGGGCCACACCTACGCTCTCTACGGTCCATTGCTTTTAGGTATCCCCACCATTGTTTTTGAGGGTACCCCAGCTTACCCTGACTACGGCCGTTTGTTCCAGATCATCGAGAAGCACAAGGCCACTCACTTCTACGTTGCGCCTACAGCTTTGCGACTCTTGAGAAAGGCCGGTGAGAGTGAGATCCCTAAGTATGACTTGTCCTCATTGAGGACCTTGGGTTCCGTTGGTGAGCCCATCTCCCCCGACATCTGGGAGTGGTACAACACCCACATCGGCAAGGGTAAATGCCACATTTCCGACACGTACTGGCAAACAGAGTCCGGCTCGCACTTCATTGCGCCAATTGCCGGTGTCACGCCAAACAAGCCAGGCTCTGCCTCCTTGCCTTTCTTCGGAATCGACACCTGTCTTATTGACCCAGTGTCGGGCCAGGAAATCTTGGGCAACGATGTCGAAGGCGTGTTGGCCGTCAAAAACACCTGGCCATCGATAGCCCGTACCGTGTACAACAACCACGAGAAGTACATGGACACCTACTTGAGACCATACCCCGGCTACTACTTCACAGGTGACGGTGCAGCCAGGGATCACGATGGCTTCTACTGGATTAGAGGAAGAGTCGACGATGTGGTCAATGTCTCAGGCCACAGATTATCCACAGCCGAGATCGAGGCCGCCTTAATTGAGCACCACGGTGTCTCTGAAGCTGCTGTTGTGGGTATTAACGATGACTTGACCGGCCAGGCTGTGGTAGCGTTTGTTGCTTTAAAGGATGAAGCTGCCCAGGAGATTGAGAACAAAGAGAACTCCGAGGAGGCTTTCGTTCTCAGAAAGGCATTGATCATGGCGGTGAGATCCCACATCGGGCCTTTTGCTGCTCCTAAGTCTGTCATCATCGTCAAGGACTTGCCCAAGACCAGATCAGGAAAGATCATGAGAAGAATTTTGCGTAAGATTTCTTCGAACGAGGCCGACCAATTGGGCGACATCACCACGTTGTCCAACCCTCAATCCGTCGCCGGAATTATTGACAGCTTTGCCGCCCAATTCGGAAACAAATAGACAAGGCATTTTGCTTTCTTTCGGGAAGCAATTTCATAGATTGATAAATATACACTCCCTGGACAATAGGAACAAATTAGCTACAGGCCATTAGATGCAGAGACCAGTCACGTGACTATCAAGACATTCGAGATGGCGCCTTGGAAATGGAATTCAGTTATAGACCGTCGGCTTTTCCTGATCATCACCCACAATGACAACGATCGGTGCTATGTTGCACTTGAGAACTGTCATAAACTTGGTCGTTCTTTTTATCGCTGTAAAATCTGCCCATTTCGTGATCATTTTCTTGGGTCCAGCTCAGTTTGATGTCTCATCATCGATTCTTCTAGAAACATACCTGCCAGAAAAACTAGCGATATCTTCATTTGACACCCGGAGTGTGCTCGTCAACCGTATTCTAGGAAAAGCAGCCAGTTTGATTTTGGACAGATTTTTCGACCGGCTAGTGACTTGGGATGCGGTATACTTTGCCGACTTATTTAGCAACGGCATTCTGTATGAACATCAATTTGTGTTTTGCCCCCTCTGGTGGCGGCTAGTGCACTTGATTCCTGTTACCCCTGAAACTGGATTCTATTCTCGGCTCATATGGGCAACGCTTCTTGCGAATTTGTGTCATTTGGCCGCCGCAATCGTGCTTTATTTCTACACGCTTACCGTTTTTGAACGAGCCAGGATTTTTTCATCTGTACGCATGGCAACAGTGGCGCTGATGCTATACGTGTGCTCCCCTGCGGCGGCGTTTATGACAGCTCCATACTCTGAGTCAATTTCAGCCTTGTGCAGCCTTTTGTGTTTATTTGCAAGAGACGTTAGTTTGGACCAAGACCAGTTGTTGTATGCAAGGGTTTCTCAAGCAAAAGGGGCGAGGAGAAGCGAAAACGGAGCTATTTCCGATCGAAGCGGCAGTGTTTCGGGGCATGTTTCAAAGCGTGTTTCAGAAATAGGTACCGAAACGCCGCTGAAACATACTCTCGACTGGCACCAGTTGCTTGCTTCCCTGCAAACGTGGGTGTACCTAGCCAGCGGCGCGCTAGCGGCACTCGCGTTTGGCTTCCGTGCTAATTGTTTGTTCTTGGGCCTAGTCTACGTATACGACATTGTATACCGGAAAACCAAGACCCCCCTTTTGCCGCTTGCCGCCGGGCTGATTTTGGGGGCCGCTTTCCTTGCCGCCCAGATCCATAGTTATGTGCTGGTGTGCCCGTCTGGCCGGGGAGCATGGTGTGAGGCTAGAATCCCCTCGTTGTTCGCGTACGCCCAGTCGCACTATTGGGGCAATGGGCTTTTCCGGTACTGGACTTTGAACAACGTGCCGAACTTTCTATTTGCCGCCCCCACGGTGTTTTTGCTGGTCCTTGCTATCAAGTACTTTGCACAGATATACCCGGTCGAGCGGGCGTTGCCTGTTTTGGCGGTCAACAGTGTGTTCTTGTGCCTGTTGATGTTATTCGGACATGTACAAATTGTCACGCGTGTCCACACGTTCTTGCCAGTGGTGTATTGGGTGGTAGCGGGGCTTCTTACTCAGCCAGATCCAAGGGGCCAGAAATGTGCGTACAAGTGGGTGGCCTATTTCGTGGCATGGAACGTGCTACAGACGGCGCTCTTTTCCGCATTCCTCCCGCCAGCATAGAGCCATAGAGGAAGATGAAGAAGCTGATGAACAGAAGATCATGAGAGGATCAACACTTGAAGTAAAAAATGTGTGAAGAAAAACGGAGAAAGTGAAAAGGAGTGAAATCAGAGGAGAGTGAAACCAGAGGAGTAAAACCAGAGGAGGATGAAACCAGAGGAGTGAAATCAGAGAAGACTGAAATCAGAGAAGGGTGAAGTAAGAAAAAAAACGTGAGACATGATGAACATAATTTTCCAGAAAGCAAGAATCTTGCATCAAGGCTCACTCAGGGCTTGTGTCTGGCCTAGTACAGAGGATATTGCCCGGGTTGCAGAAATCGGGAAGTTTTGGAGGGTCTTGATTTTAGGCGTGGAACCGCTTGTGCCATCTTTTTTCGCAACCACTCGTTTTTTTACCTGTTGCGTCCGCGCCGCATTCTGGATCTTGATACCGCATTGGGAAGCGTTTGCCGCGAGCTGATAGCATGCCCGTTATAAAGATCAGGGGATTTGTGCCAGTGCAAATAGAAATGCTGGAAACAAACTCATCAAGACTGTCCTGGGTTGCTCATCTCTCCCTCGCAAAAAAATCTTGCTCTGCAAAACCCCCAGAAGATCATGTTTGTCCAGCTCTTGGACTCTCTCCAGCCCAAGCACTATGTGTACTTATTAGTGGCTGTGTGCTTGGCCACCGCCTACTTCAACAAGGGCAAGAAAACAGCCAAACCTGTGAAAGTCGCCAACACCAACAAAGACCGGAAGCTCGGCACCTGGTTGCCGGAAGACTTCGTCACACCAGTCCCTCTGCCATTTAGCAACTGGGACGTTAATAAAACCAGACCTCTCCCATACAGGGCGTTCAAACACAAGTACAACGTGACCATGGGCATTCGAAACATGGAGTGGGACTCGTGGATTGAATTGGACAACGAGTGGATGAAGTACCACTCCGAAAAAATCAAAAGACTCGAGGAAAAGGGCACCGAGGTCTACGGCACATTGCCTGGGGCTGAGGCGGCCGTACTCGAGCTTCTAGATGAGTTCTGGGCATATTTGCCGGAAAGATACCCCTCGCTCTTCAGGCAGCTAGACAACGGATTGGAGAACCTTCTCACAGGCGAAGTTTTCATTTTCAAGAATTGCACGGAGTATGCTGAAGACCCCATGGTAATGGCCGCGAAGATGGTGCAAGACGATTTGGCTGTCATGATAGAAGGCCCAGACGGGAACTACGTGTTGAAGGCAGGCGCAATCATTTTGCCTGGATTCTGGAGGTTTAAGGATAAAGTGGGCTTGCCACTCAATCAGATCCATACCAACGGAGATGTGCCGAAATATCAGGAGAAGCTACAAAGCGGAATGACGAAGTTCTTCACTCGCTTGACCTGCGAGAAGCCGGTGGTGCGTAATAACTATTTCATCCAGACAGACAATGCATTGGGCTGGTCGACGTCGATAGGAGATGAGAATTCGGATGTGGTGGGTTGGTACACCGCCGAACCAGCAGTTACGCCTGACCAGATCTGGTACCGAAGCGAGCGCCAGAGTTTGCGCAGGTTGCCCAAGACCGGAGCCGTGATCTTCACCATCAGAACGTATTTCTGTCCTATGACGGAAATGTGCACCGAGCCGTACATTCCACGGAGATTGTTGAACGGCATCGAAAGCTGGTCCGACGACGTGCGCGAGTACAGGGGGTACGAGAAATTCAAGGACGTGCTTTTGCCGTACTTGGAGGAAAAGGCGCAGGAGCAAGAAAAACGGGGCTTTGTCATGGAAAACGAGCCTGTGGTGTATCCGTTCTAGGTCCCGCCCCGCCAAGGCTTCATACATATATCCATTAATGAAGCCTGTTTTGAAAAAGAGTATTTCCTGACTCGGGTACCTGGTCCCAGAGTGGGGTCATGGTTTCGGATCAAACACATAACATTATACGTTGCTCCTCTTGCCAGAAGCTAGTGCCACAGTAGCATAGAGCCCAACTCACTTTGTCAATTAAATGAATTAAAAAGAACCAGGGAAAACTTAAAAAAACTCGAACTACAATGCACAACTTAAAATACTCGTGATATTGGCTAATATACAAAGGTCATAAATAATACAGCGTGGGAAGTAAAGCAGCACCAGTGAGCTTACGATCTCTCGCCTCTCAATCTTCTGGCCAACTGGATGTCCTTCTTTTGGATGGTGACTCTCTTGGCGTGGATTGCACACAAGTTGGTGTCCTCGAACAAGGAGACCAAGTAGGCCTCCACGGACTCCTGCAAAGCGCCAATGGCAGAGGACTGGAATCTCAAGTCGGTCTTGAAGTCCTGGGCGATTTCCCTGACCAATCTTTGGAATGGCAATTTTCTGATCAAAAGCTCAGTAGATTTCTGGAATCTTCTGATTTCTCTCAAGGCAACGGTACCTGGCTTATATCTGTGAGGCTTCTTGACACCACCGGTAGAAGGGGCGGATTTTCTAGCGGCCTTGGACGCCAACTGCTTTCTTGGGGCCTTGCCACCAGTTGATTTTCTTGCGGTTTGCTTGGTTCTAGCCATTTTGAGTGTTGCTTGCTTATTGAAATCAGAACAGGGGGCGGATCCACTTCATTATATATAAAACTCGCGCTTGTGTCGCAGCATTGTTTAGACGATGTTCCGCGGTGTTTGGCGTGCACACAGCGTGCGCGAAGCGACCAAAAAGCCACCGATAACGCGAAAAGGATCATGTGTATGATGCTGTGGATTACACATCAGAGGTGTATTTCGCAGCACGCCAACGAGCCACTTTTCGCGCGCGCAAAAGCCAAACTGGCCATAGTTAAGCGTTTTTTGTGGCCTCTCGCCATTTCGCGCACACTTCACGTTTGAAGAAGAGCAGGAAAAGACTGTGCATTTCTTACGCCAGGTACCCCACCTACGCAGTGAGGGCGCTCTTTTCGGCCTTGGGCCCGGGACTCCTTAAATTTTTTATGAGCGCCCGGACCCCCATATATAATGCATTCGGCGCGCCCCCCTTTTCGGTTTATAAAGTATATATTTCTATATATTACACCTACACTAAACACACAATAATACAATGTCCGGCAGAGGAAAAGGAGGAAAAGGTCTTGGAAAGGGTGGCGCTAAGCGTCACAGAAAAATCTTGAGAGACAACATTCAAGGTATTACCAAGCCAGCCATCAGAAGATTGGCCAGAAGAGGCGGTGTCAAGCGTATTTCCGCCTTGATCTACGAGGAAGTCAGAGGCGTCTTGAAGTCTTTCTTGGAGAATGTCATCAGAGATGCCGTGACGTACACAGAGCACGCCAAGAGAAAGACCGTGACTTCTCTTGACGTCGTCTACGCTTTGAAGAGACAAGGTAGAACCTTGTACGGTTTCGGTGGTTAAGCTGGTGCTTGCTCGGGTTTTTTATGTATATTATCTAATTAACGTTTTATGGACTTCGTGCTGTAGTGCTTAGGAACATCTCGTCTATTTCCAGTGTTTTCGTCTATTCCTAGTGCTGCAGTTTCGCTAACGGGAAGAAGTGGGTCAGGGGCTCATTTTTGGGAGCGACGAAAGACTGATTACCTCGACAAGATCTGCTTTTGCCACCTTGGTTGGAAGTTGGTCGCCCATACGTGGACAGCAAAGCACACTAAAAAAGAATATGGTCGTGGCTTGGCGATTCGGCCTGTTGGGCCCTTGTGTATGGGCGACAGACATGGGGTACTACCAGGGCTGTTTCTATGTTTCCTGTGCCAAGCCGTTGAAACAAACAACACGAAAAAAGCACGCCGGACGGGGCTTCAGATCGGTTGGTAAGAATGTGTTTTATACGATTCCAAAAAAGTCTGGGATGAAACGGCATTGATAATGGGCTCTTTTTTAACCTGTGGTCGGGAATCACTTAAGGTTCGATGCCCAGCTTTCAACATTTGGGATGCACAGTCACGGGAGGTTTCAGGAACCGGCAAACTAAGCTGTTATATTTAGTCACAAGTTGCCAAAATCGCTAGGAAATCACGGAATGATACACAGATCACTATGTTAGCTGAAGTGAAAATACGTACTTCAAAGTTCAAAAAAACTATTTTAGAGCCACCGACCAAAGAACACCGGGAAATTGACTTTTTATTGTGCTGCCAAATAGAGGCTGATACCCAAGTACCCTAGACTAGTCCCGCATCTCTTGTCCTTCTACTCTCGTTCCTAGAATTGCGGAAGCGAACAACTCACACATAGGCCTATAAAGCATTCCGCGGAAACAGACTTCTAGTCCTGGCTGATAGGCATTCAATCCCTAAACAGGCTCTTTAAACAGCGTGCTACACAGCACATGCTCCCCGGAGCTCTATAGGCACGCCTGGCGTGTCGATCAACATGTCCAACTGGTCCTGACTGGCGTTTCTAAGAAGAACGTGAATATGGCTGATTTCCCGCACGCTTTGAAGCGCCTCCCAGTTACGGAACCAAAGCACGTTTTCCCTCGCAAAGCCTGCGTATTCCACAAACGTCTGGTCCACGTATTTCTCAATGACACCCCGAGTTTCCACCGAGATGTCGCCAAGATCGCTACGCGGGTCCGACGGAATCGGCTCCTTGGTCCACACACATAAATGGCTCACGTTGTTCTCGAAATAGTAGGGGAAATCGTTGCGGATGATCCGGAGGTCCTTGGCATTGGAAAAGAGCGCGGCACCGCTGCTCCGGACCTTGATTTCCGAATCCGCAAGGTCCTTAACGTCGTCCCCACTTGCCCATTCGAGCGACGCTGTGAGCAAATGCTTGTACACCGTGGTTCCCAGGAGCCGTAGCTGTCGCTTGAAGTCTAGATAGAGGTCTGTCTGCAGGCGCGACCGTGCAAACACGTCCAAGTCGTTGGAGGCCACGATGTGCTGGACCTCGGCCCAGTCAAACGGGCGTTCTATGTACTTGGAGGCGGCGGGCATGTCAGGGCTGTAAAGAAGCGTGACGGGAATGGTGATTTTGAGCAGTGTTTCCACTGTAAGTTTGGTCCGGGTCATGTTCGCGTTTCAAGGGCGTGGCTAGCGGATTGAACAAAGAAAATGGTGGACGGCGCTAGGATTTGGCCGCACAAAGAAGGAGAAAAAGCCTGCTTTTTTATTCTTGGTTCTTTGTGCACCTATACACGGCCCTGGTGCTTGCCAGAGGGCGCCGTCTTATATGTGCATGGACGAAGTGCCTCCTTCCATGTTGCAATGCATTATGGCCGGTTGCATTGTGTCTGTGTGCAGGCCGGCCTTTCTGGGTGCGGCGGTGATATTGTTTGACGGGTACCGTCTAATAGATAAGCCCGGGACGGCTTCAAATGGCCTTTTAGTGCGATAAAGCCGCACTGTCTGCTGCGGTTGAGAAAAATGTGCCCCTTATCTAGCCGGCAGTAGAGCTGGCCGTCTGCTTCGATAGAAAACCCGGCGTTTGGTGATTAGGACCGGATATCCGTATATGACTGGGCGCCAATTTGGTGGACGGAATAGGGGAACGTTTCCAAGGCGTTTTGGCTCCACGCTTTTGGCGCGGGAGACCAGGGGTGATAACGAGCCAGGATCTTGTCTGTTCTCGGCAGTTTATCCAATGGCTGAAGCAAAAACGACCCCGCCAATTTTGCCAAGCTTAGATTGTCGGAGAAGAAAAGCTAGGGGTTGTGTGTTTAGGCGGCGAGTGTTGTTCGTGAAAACCTTATAGAGGGACGCGTGTTTCTCTTTTGGATATATCCACCGGGAAATTTCGCATGCCGTGTGAAAATGGATATTTCAACCTGAAAGTCGTGTCCTCTGAAAGTGGATATATCAACCTGAGAGTCGTGTCCTCTGAAAATGGATATATCAACCTGAGAGTCGTGTCCTCTGAAAATGGATATATCAACCTGAAAGTCGTGTCCTCTGAAAGTGGATATATCAACCTGAGAGTCGTGTCCTCTGAAAATGGATATATCAACCTGAGAGTCGTGTCCTCTGAAAATGGATATATCAACCTGAGAGTCGTGTCCTCTGAAAATGGATATATCAACCTGAAAGTCGTGTCCTCTGAAAATGGATATTTCAACCTGAGAGTCGTGTCCTCTGAAAATGGATATTTCAACCTGAGAGTCGTGTCCTCTGAAAGTGGATATATCAACCTGAGAGTCGTGTCCTCTGAAAATGGATATATCAACCTGAGAGTCGTGTCCTCTGAAAATGGATATATCAACCTGAGAGTCGTGTCCTCTGAAAATGGATATATCAACCTGAAAGTCGTGTCCTCTGAAAGTGGATATTTCAACCTGAGAGTCTTGTCCTCTTAAATGGATATATCAACCTGCATGTCCTGCGGTCTTGGTGATGAAATTTGTACAATTCACAGATTGTTCATACTCCCGGCGACCCTGTTCTGTGTACGTTACCGAAGGGCATCAGGGCCAAACGCAGATACCCGCCAGAGACTGATCTCTTCAGTATTCTGGGTGGTCCCGAGACCACAAAAAAATCAGTCTGTATCGGTGTTCTGCATCGTTTGCAGATTCAATTCTCGATCTGGAATTGGCTTTGGACTTGTGCATCCTGCCGGCGCCGACGAATAATATAACGTTTATAGTGCCTTATCACCGATTATTCTGGAGTTCGAGATAAACTGGCGGGAGCGGAATCGAAGCCTTGCGAGGACATGTTCCTCAGTTGTGACAACGCCAAAAGGGTGCCCAGTAGGATGAAGAACTGCATGGGCATAATTGGATCCCATGTTGGTCTTCACCTTGATTTCCAAAGTCAGGGATGACCATCGCCATAGAAGCAATTTTTACAGCCTCTTGCCCTGAGATATAAGACAAACAGAACCAAATGGAACAAGTAAACCATTGATCTTTCGGGAAGCCCGATTTTGGTCCCCACGACGGGTGATCCAGCATTGTTCTGCCAACACATCACTATCTGACCCTCAACGTAGAGAGAAACCTTTGCAGGGCAAAAGTAAAAATAGTTTGCCAGCTGTAATTTCACCAGGTTCAGTTCGCCAGTCAACGGTCCCAGTCATCATACACGAGCCCAGCAATTTGTCCTCCCTAGTCCCCACAACCTTCAGCAATGTACGGTTTTGTTTGGTGGTGATCCGCTAGTAAACAGCTAGAAGACCGGCGCCAGTCTGCACACGGAACCCCGACGCTTGAAGAACGAGTTTTCGACTTTCCCCTGGCCGCTCTGTCTTTCTGTTTCTCCTCAACCGGGCCGGTCCAACCGCTCCCGTGTTCTCTCCCAACTACGAGTCCCCGTAAGCGCATACCATGAGCCGGCACGTGACCGCTCGCCCGGACCATTGCGTTCAGGTCCGAGAACCCCAACCCTTCTTCTCCCCCTCCAGAAATGCCACACAAACTCATCGTGCTTCGCCACGGCGAGTCGCAATGGAATCACGAAAACAAGTTTTGCGGGTGGATCGACATCCCCCTTTCCGAAAAAGGCAAGAGAGAGGCTCACCACGCAGGCCAGTTGCTCACTGCGCACGGCATTAAGCCGTCCATCATGTTCACTTCCATGCTCCAGCGGTCCATCCAGACGGGCCAGATTATTTTGGAAACCGTCGGCCGCATGTGGGTGCCACACGAAAAGTCGTGGCGGCTCAATGAGCGCCACTATGGCGCGTTCCAGGGCCGAGACAAGTCCGAGGTATACCGCCAGTACGGGAAGGACAAATACCAGTACTATCGGCGAGACTTCCACGCAATTCCGCCAAAGGCAGATGCGCAGCACGACGCGTCTATCGACGAGCGCTACGAGGGGCTTTTGGACATGACGTCACCCAGCGGCGAGTCGTTGGAAACCACGATGCAGCGGCTCATTCCGTACGTTGAGAAAGACATTGTCGCCCAGCACGTCCTCGGGCACAATGAGACGGTATTGGTCGTGACCCACGGGCTGATTGTGCGCAGTCTCATCAAGCACTTCTGCCACGTGAGCGACGAGAACATCAGCGAGATCAACGTGCCGACCGGCGTGCCGCTAGTGTTTGAGCTTGACGACCGCGGCTGTTTGCTTGGAAATTACTACTACCTCGACGAGGAATTGGCCCGCCGTGGCATGGAAAAGGTGGCGCGGGAGGGCCAGGTCCAGGAGCGGGCCAAGTGCTGATTTCCCGTGGCCCTTGGCCCTGTGCGCGGCGCTGTGATGGGGCCAGCCCTGGCGCTTTACGCCGGCGTGTTTCGTTCTCCCTTCTCGGGCCATGAGTATGGTACGAGCTGAAATGGCACTGTATTATTGGCATTTCGAAATTGACCGCGAAACATTTGTTGTGCACGGTTCTGTGGATGTCCGGCTCCATATTGGAGGATCTGAAACTGGTGAGCTTGAGTATGGCTTGGTATTGCTTGGAGAGGATTCCGTTGAATTTGGTTGGAACGAGCGCCGTCACATTGGCTGAAAAGAACATTGACGAATGGACTGAAAAGAACTGTCACATCAGCTAAAAAACTGTCACATTGGCTGAAAAAAACACTGTCTAATAGGCTGGAAAGAAACCGTGAAATTGCATGTGGCGTCGACTAGAAAAGCCGGCACCGTTGACATTGCCTCCTCTAAGATTGACTATGGGGCACGGACACTGGGGTTTTGCTGTGGCTATCTGCGCCATCTGAAATAAGCGCCTCGTGGACTGGGTCGTCCCAGCTAGCGTTGGGGGAAATAGAAATCCAAAACACGCTCTCGTCAAAACATGCGCCCGACCCCCAAACAGACGTGTTTGGTACACAACACCATCCGCATGCTACTCCTCGAAATGCGCCACTTCACACGGTGTTCTCATTTACGATACGCTTATCTGTGCCATCTCGTATTGTGAGTGGCAAATGGCATTTCCAATATGCATGCGGATCTGCTAGAAAGCCAGAAACCCGAGTTTGCGATCACGTGCGTAGATTTGACAGCTCATGGTTGTGAGAGTCCTCGTGAGTCATCCCACCACAGACATCCCATCACCGACGTCACATCACGGACATGCCAGACGTCCCGATACAGACTTTCCACTTCCCCCACCAATCAAACCAATCGCTATTCAGCACCCCGATTGGCAAAATTTCGATAATCAAATAATCTGCGACTCTCAACATTTCAGCAATCCCCCGGCAGCTCTGGTGTGGGCTAGCTCAGATCAAACGCAGCTTTCGCAATCAAGATCGGTTTTATGATGGGCTAAATCCGAGAGCAGCGCGCGAAAAAACATGTTCCAGAATGGCACCCAAAAATTGTTCCAGGACCCGCACGAAAAAACCACCAAGAAAACGCCGCTGTACCCCAAATACGTCACTGTGCTATTTGTCGGGCAAATATTCGGAGAGACTCACACCCCAACATGGCGCAAAGAACGGCTTCCGCTATTGCAAGTTCAATTTGCTCAGCTCCAGTCCTGTTTTGCTGCCGGCGTTTTAGTTTTCTAATTGGCCGTGGCCAGCGGGCCCGGATCCATCCATGGAGCTGGCGCGGGAACGGAAGTACCAACATCCCGAAAAGCCGTGGGGCTTGTCTGGGAGTGCATACACCCGAATCTATCTCCGCTGCATGCAGAGTTAAACCCGGCGCAGTACACATACGGCAACCTGGAGCTCATCGTTGATGTCACCAGTCACCCAGTCACCCGTCCTGAAAAAAAGTCAGAAGCTGGAGACGAATCAATTGGAAAATCAAGGGCACGCCTGGTACAAACACCACATGTGGCACGATCGGCCGTTTGCAACTTGGCAAATCCAGGTTTTAAACCTGGGTTTTGCACGTACAGCTGCTTCGCGTTGCTATCGTCTATTATGACTACGCGATCTGGCCTGTTGATTTCTGGGACGAGGCGCAGGCTCTTTGGCTGCATCTACCATGCACAGTCGCTCATGGTGAGACATCGACGGACTTAATCAGCACTGTGAGGGCAGCTTGGAACGCGTTGACTTCGTTCCGGGAAACTGTTTTTCTTTTCGTCACGACCCCCGTGAAGACCCATTCTCTTCTGCGCATTAGCGGCCTCTCAAAAGTATCCCACCATCCGAAAACGGCCAGTTCCCTGGGCTCATCTCTAATCGCGCATTTACGCCAGGCCAGATGTGGCGCAGGTGATGTCCGTGAGCTCGGCTTTCTCAGGTATTTCCCGATTGGGGTTATCACCGACCTCACCCGACCTGCAGCATGCGTCAGTGCAATGCCGTCACGAAGCAAGAAACCACATCCGCACCCGTACGAGCGCGTGTGCAGGACGGTATGTGAATTAGTAATCTCCCACGGAATTCTATATATTGCATCAAACGCCCCATCACGTCCATACCCGACTTTCCTTATTCAAACACTGCATTAATTGGTCATATCTACCGATTGTTATTTCTGCTTCCCGCTTTCGCACACACTTCATAGATCTCGGATCGGCCAGCCCCACCGATTTAGAGCTGCCATCAAATAACCACCACGGCCTTTTTGAGCACTAGCCGCCGACCCCCTTAGCGCCTCACACTTGCGTTTGCATAGATAGGCCCCCCACTTTTCTTCCTCAAAGAAGATCCGTGCATTTCCGAAGCCCAGTTTCTGCCGCAACGAAGCGTCTCAACTAGAAACAGCCCCTGAACTCCGTTGTTTGCTTTTTTCCATCAACAATTGCGTGTTTCGAATCCAAGCGCACAGCACCCCACCCCCAAGATAACAGTCGAGCTATGACGTCTTTGGCTGTTTTCCCCTTGCAGAGAACGATGACCGATCTCACTGATGACGACCTCTACCAGGCGCCGGCCTTCGGCTCAGTGTTCGCCAATGGCGCCGGCCAGGCCTACTCTACAATAAGCTTCAGCAACACCGGCGCGGCCACGGCCGAGTTGCTGCAAATCCTCAATGTCCCCGACAACTTCTTCGAGGATTACAGCTGCAGAAACACACTGAATCCGTCCTTGAACAGCGGCTTGCCACAATCTCAAGACAGCTTCGATACATACGATGAGGCCTACGACACGCCGCAGAGGGCCAGCCCGTACTCCGGATTCAATCTGGATTTGTTTGATGCATTTAGTCACGACCAGCTGCTAGATCAACAACAGTATCAACAGAACTCTCCGCAGAGCTTTGAGCCCCAGTATCAACAGCAGCAGCCACAATACCAGCACCAATTTCAGCATCAACACCAGTGGAACAACCAGCCCCAGCATCAAACCCAGCAACCTGCATTCGTTCAGCCCCAGCTAATACAGATGCGCTCCAACATGCGCAACCAAGCCAGAACAGGCCGAATCACCACGTTGGGCGACCACGATGTTCCGGGCACCAGGCCGACTAAGGACGATGATTTTTCCTTTTTCAACTGCGATATCCATCCCTCGCAGATGTTGGCTACCAAGAACTACTTCAACACAGAGGATACCATGTCTCCCTCGCTCCACATCATGAACAGCGACTTGGATCACTCCTTTGTGCCGTGCGACTCGGCCGCGGGTGCTCCGCAGCTGTACTTGCCCATGGACGAGTTTGTTGAAGACGCAGAAGCCATGTCTGAAGACTCCGACGACGACAACTGTTTTCAAGACGACGACGGTTTTGATGATCGTGCCATGAGCTATGAGCAGCTTCCGGGCATGCTGCACTTCACGCACTCGCCGCAAGAGAATTTCATGAAAATCGTGAGCACAAACGAGCTGTCCCCACAGTCCTCCCCGATGGAGAACAAGTACGAGCCACAGATGAGTGGCGCTTCTGACGACTTCAAGGAAAGGTTTGATGGCCATGTGAGTGGCGCTGGATCCCGCAAGTCGTCGTTGGACTCACATATAGACATGATGCATATTACCAAAGACTATCACAAGACAGCGGCCGAGATATCGGCAACAAACCCAGAGCACCAGTGTGAACTCGTCAACCCTTCGAGCGGGAAGGCCTGCAACCGAAAGTTTTCGCGGCCCTACGATTTGATCCGCCATCAGGAGACCATTCACGCTTCGGAGAAGAAGATATACAGATGTGTGATTTGTGAAGGTCGTGCAAACGGCGGGTATGGTAACGGCAAGCAGAAGACCTTTTCACGAAACGATGCCTTGTCGCGACACATCAAGGTGAAGCATGGGTTGGCTGGGCAAGAGGCCTTGAATCTTATCAATGAAGCAAAGGAGAACGTCGAGTACGTGGCCATCTGATGTGTGCATATTTTATTTCGCTAAACTAATACTATTTTCTATACTTGATGAGCGTCTGACTTGACGTAGACCTTAGCACATGAGAGCCAAATCGAACAGGTTTGTTTTGGGTCCATTCAGCCTTCGACATCACGAACAATGAATGAAGAATGGATCAACCGATCCCGGTACCTGACTATCATCAAATCGTCAACACGAGTTCATCGCTCAAGTTTTTAAAAATTCATGACAGTCCCGTAAAGATTTTATCGGTTATGGCCAAATCTTCAGACGCTGGTAGTGAATTGCCAGGACGTGTAACAAATCGGTTTCTTACTAAGTTGGGACTAGTGACGATGTATCTGACAAATTCAAGGATCTCTAGAAACGAAGGTAATATTTTCCCGATTGCTTAATCTGCATCTCACCCAAAGTTGTATCCAATTCAGGCTCACTCAGTTGCTTCCTTTTGGCAGAAGGCACATGCCCAGACCGGCGATCCTGCTTCGACGGAAATGCTTCAGCACTTATCAAGAATGGTAAATCCTTATTAATACGGTTAGGTGTGGCTGCCCGGCTTCTGGCTACCAACCACCCCGCGGGACAATTGTCAAGGCGCTGAGATTTGGGCAGGTGTCTGATGTCTGCAATTTCGGGAAAGCAGGCAGCCATAGTCCCATTCTCGGCGTGTTGGTCTCACTGTCTATAAGAGGCAGGGTCTATGATAGTCCCTTTCCCAAGCACGTGGTGCAAAGTCTCGTCCGGTTCTGAGTCTGTGGTCAGGAAAAAGCCAACGGCACGTTGATACATATCTGGATGTGCAAGAAACCGGAGGATTCAAGTGGTATTTTGCGAGCTGACAGGCGCTAGGTCATACATGGGGAGCGGCGCAGCAGCCTTGTTCGCTACATCGATCCGGTAGAAATAAACAAACTGGCCCAAGATGACGATATCGAGCGACATCTGGAAAAGGCCCGCGGCGATGAAAATCACGGACACGTTGTCGGTGCCGAAAAACAAGTAGGATAGCTTCATGCAGTCGCCGCCCAACCACGAGACCAAGAGGATGGATTTGAAGTTCTCCACCGTGCGGAGTCTCTGGAGCATTAGGATCTGGGGTAATGGGAGAAGCGCCTCGATGAAGAGGCCCAAAATGCCAATCACAGAAGCCAAATGCTCGCTTTTGCGGAGCACGAGCGTGAGCACCGAAAACACGAGCGTGAAGTACAATAGGAACCGCCAGTAGTGGGAATGCCCGGCCCATTGCCAGAAGAGAAACGGCCGCTTATAGTGAACGTCGAAAAAACACACGGCATGGGCAAGGGAAATGCAGATATACTGCGCCACGGATCCCGTCACGCGCCGGTAGAACTCTAGATCGGTGTACTGGAACAGCGATGCCGAGACTTTGGGCACCACGGCCAATTTCAGCGACAAGCCGGGCGCTTCTTCGAGCAGCTGGGGGTCGTAGGACGCGTGGCGATAATTCAACGACACTTTGAGCAAAACACACTGGATGAACACCATCACTAGCGACTGCCGGAGCAACGACGGCTCGTAGGGTGAGATGAAATAATAGAGGATGCGGAGCACCAGGGCCATGAGCATGGTGGCGCATATGTCAAGCGAAAACCCGGCCAGCGACCGGTTTCGGTGGATGCTGAGGCATGCCGTCCCGTACGTGTAGAGCGGGGCTAGCGAAATGAGCGTGTTGGTCACCAGCTGGATGTCGGGGAGATGGCGGAAAACCAGCTGGTAATCACTGGGTAAGAGCTGCTCGAACATGGACAGGATGGTCGAATCGGAGCACAAGTAGTCCTGTTTTTATTCTAAGAAGTGCCCAAGCCCGCAGTCTCTTGTGTATGCGAAATGCCTTGTGGTCTGCTTTTTCGGTTCCGGGTGTCTTGGGCTTCAGGGCTTCGAAACCTACTTTACGATGAGCCCCGGCGGGAATTCCGTGAGCAATGACGTGACAGCGCCAACAAACGCAAGTCTCCAGGACACCGTGGCAACAACAGAAAAGTGCTTTGAACAGAATCGAAGACAAGGAGTTCTGCTCTCGGGACAACAGAGCACGTGGTCACAGAACCAGAGGCCCAAATGGAAAAAATACGGCGCTTACTGATGGAGTCCCTTTTTTTTTATTGAAGAGCCGGCCAAGGCTGCGGGCGAAAAAAAGCCTTGGTGCGAATTCTCAGTGCGGCGCGGCACAAAACATGGCGCTGGGGCCAAGCGCGGATTGGGCCTGGGGCCAAAAATTCAAGATTCTGTGAGGCGAGGCGAGCCAGGGCCGACGCTGAGAAAAGCGGCCTAGTTCACGTGGCCGGTCTGTGTGGGCCGATTTGTTGAACTCTCAACTCCCGGGATTTGGTGTTGTTTTGGCTGTTCGTAGTGCTTCAGTCGACTATGATCTCGACTTTGATGTAGCGTTCACGCTCCGCGCGTCATCTCGCCCTTCTCGATTGCTTTCATTTTCGATGTGTTCTTCAACGGCCCAACTTCTGGGATGCCGGTGAAAATGCCTCTGCAAAAATAATCGATGGAGGGAAGGATTAGATTAGGTTCTCCGGTTTCTCAATGCTTGCTTTGTGGGCGGCCTCCAAGACCTGTCGCCTCATGATTTTTCGTTTAAAGACGTCTTTCGGGGCTTTCGGCAGGAGACGCCAGGACGGATTCTTGCGATTTTTTTCGGATTCTTTTGATTCCTTCCGGGGCAATCAGGATCGGCTAGTCCTCAAAACCAAGACAGGACCAAGACCGAGTCTACATAGATGAACATGGCGCGCGTTGGAAATCTCTCCAAGTGGATCAAGAGCTTTTGGAATAGAAGCCATGTGGGCGGGGAAAGAACAAAACGCCATAAAAAAGTCGTGCTTTCAAGCTGCCCATCTATAGGCCTTGCTGAAATTGGCTCTGCAAACATAGCCTAGCCGTGCATGTGTCATGAGGTCTTTTGCCAAACACACCTCTTGTTTCAGAGCCGCCAAGTCTGGACTAGCTGTAATTGTCGTATTTGCTCATTCTCGATTCGATAGACTTGGGCGGATTCTTCCGATGGCCTGTCTGCATGACCGGTCTCAAGCCTCCGGCTGTCAATACGTTTCTTGCGGCTGTTCCATGATTGGTATTCTCCAACACTGTGAATCTCCCTAGTAGCACCTTGTTGACACCGCTGACCCCATCCATGATTCACTGATTCTGCAAGCAGGAGGAAGCAATAGACAAAGAATATTCTTCCGGCCTGATCAATGACCGCGTTTCTGCCGCCCTGGAAATGAACCCACGGAGGTTGCACACCCGCTCGTTGCTCCACGTACACTTCGCCACACCCTGCGTCTAAACGACGTGTCGGTCCCGGTCGAAAACTCGATGGAGAATTTAGATATTTGAGATGCTTGGATACCACGATCTTCAAGGTGTACATTCGAAGACGTGGCGAGTCGCAGGAAGTGAGCTCCTCTAGTCCTCTCCACCATCTGAGGTGCAGCGACTTCTGCCGGAGATTCATCCCCGGAATCGATGACGGAATACCCAATGCTTGAACAGATGCGGATGTAGAAGACTGTCCAGGCCGTGAATAACGAAAGGAGAAGGCCCCGGTTTCAGCACCAGGTACGTATCTGGGACTTGTTCAAAGGGAGGTTCGAACTTGTCGAAACAAGCCAACGTGTGCATCCCCCACACAGACGAAGCCGTTTTGAAAGACTGCCTGGCCTGATTCAGAAACACCCCACGTGCAAGCCTCCATCATTTGATCTGCAATTTTTCTTCATCTGCAATCGACGAAGCATTCTTCCAGCTCTGTTTTGTCTCCGGACTGCCCAGACCCTTACGGAGGTCGCCGTTGGATGTCGCAGACATCACCCCGAAACACCGTACGTTATTAAGCCATCACAAGTCTCAAATGAGTCACTATGATCTAGTCAGATGCATGGGAGTGAAGAAGCAAAAAAGCATGTTTCTCCGCTCGGCCGGTGCTCCCGCGGATGAGTGGAATGTATCGGCCCCGAGTCCGGCCTTGCAATGTCGCATGTGTGGTGCAAGACTTGTGCCGGACCCCCACACTAGATATCTTAAATGGAGGATTGATCAACCACACGAAACCCGCACCCCCGCGCTGCATCGTTATATACTGTCGGCGTCAGGGCGACTGGAAGAATACGAACTCGAAATCTGGCATTTTTGCCCTTTGTCTTCTGATGGCCCACAAACTTCATATGAGGGTCATATGGGTGCACCATGACATGTGCTGGCTTGCAAAGCAACCAACCTACGCTCTAATATGCAGCAGCGGCCGCTCCCTGGCCCCATGGATTTGGTATGTGCACTACAAACAACATCCGTCCGCACATCCGAGGTTTTTCCCCGGCATGCAGGGAAAATCTGGGGTATCCAAACTCCGGCCGCCGCCGCCGGGGATATAAAGTGCCGGGCGGACGCCCGTAGTCCCTAACGAAACCAGCATTTTTCAGCAAGACCATTTCTTGCCAATACATCACAAACTTCTATTTATCCCAAAACACATCATGCCTTACACGAAGATCAACGTGGACGAGGAGGAACGTGTCTTCCAAGCCCAGGTCGCTGAGATTAAGCAGTGGTGGTCCCAACCGCGTTGGGCTAAGACCAAGCGTATCTATAGCGCTGAGGAAATTGCTTCCAAGCGCGGCTCCCTCTCCATCAGCTACCCTTCGTCGACGCAATCCGACAAGTTGTACGGGCTCATCACAGAGCACGACAGAAACAAGACCGCATCTTTTACCTTTGGCGCATTGGACCCAGTGCAGGTCCTGCAAATGGCCAAGTACGTTGACTCCATCTATGTTTCGGGCTGGCAATGTTCTTCTACGGCCTCGTCCTCCAATGAGCCCTCTCCCGACTTGGCTGACTACCCATACGACACTGTGCCTAACAAAGTCGAGCACTTGTGGTTTGCGCAGCTTTTCCATGACCGCAAGCAGCGTGCCGATCGCCGTGGCATGACCCTTGCTCAGCGTGAGAAGTCTCCTTACATTGACTACTTGCGTCCCATCATTGCGGACGCAGACACTGGTCACGGAGGCTTGACTGCTGTTATCAAATTGACCAAGTTGTTCATCGAGCGTGGTGCCTCGGGTATTCACATTGAGGATCAGGCTCCAGGTACCAAGAAGTGTGGTCACATGGGTGGCAAGGTTTTGGTCCCTGTCCAAGAGCACATCAACCGTTTGGTTGCCATCCGTGCCTCCGCTGATATTTGCGGCTCGAACCTCTTGGCTGTGGCTCGCACAGACTCTGAGGCTGCCACCTTGATTACCTCCACGATCGACCACCGCGACCACTACTTTGTTGCGGGTGCCACGAACCCAGACTCCCCTGACTTGGCCTCCTTGATGTCCGAGGCCGAGGCCCGCGGTGTTTACGGTGAGAAGTTGGCTGCCATTGAGAGCGAGTGGAACAAGTCCGCACGCGTCAAGTTGTTCTCCGAGGCTGTGATTGATGAGATCCGCGCCTCCTCTATTTCCAACAAGGAAAGCGCCATCTCTGACTTCACCGCCAAGGTCAACCCATTGTCCGAGACCTCGCACAAAGAGGCCCGCAAGATTGCCCACAACATCTTGGGCAAGGACATTTACTTCAACTGGGACGCAAGCAGAACCAGAGAGGGCTACTACCGCTACATCGGTGGAACTCAGTGTGCCGTCATGCGTGGCCGTGCATATGCTCCATACGCGGACATGATCTGGATGGAGTCCGCATTGCCAGACTACGAGCAGGCTAAGGAGTTTGCTGAGGGTGTCAAGAGCAAGTGGCCCAACCAGTGGTTGGCATACAACTTGTCTCCATCATTCAACTGGAACACCGCCATGAGCTCGCAGGACCAGGAGACATACATTTCCAGACTTGCCAAGCTCGGTTACGTGTGGCAATTCATCACCTTGGCCGGTTTGCATACCACAGCCTTGGCTGTCGATTCTTTCGCCAAGAACTACGCCGAGATTGGTATGAAGGCTTACGGCCAGCAAGTCCAGAGGCCAGAGATGGAGCTCGGCGTTGAGGTCGTCAAGCACCAGAAATGGTCGGGTGCCGAGTACATCGACTCCTTGTTGAAGTTGGTCTCTGGAGGTGTTACTTCCACTGCTGCCATGGGTGCCGGTGTCACCGAAGAGCAATTCAAGGACAACTCCGGTGGAAAGTTGTGAATAAGGCGCCGCTCGTGATGATCTGACTGTTGCGGACATGTATGTTAAAATAAATATTCATTCTTATTTGGTGAGGAGTCACGGCTTTTGGCTTCGAACGGATAGCAGGTATTCAGCTGATACGTAACAGGAAATACAAGACAACAAGAGAAGGTAATCACGACGGTCTACTTCGCAAAACTCTAGCCACACGTTGTTGAGGATATTTCGGTCAGCACCATTTTTCGAAAATGTTTATTGAGTCTACATTTCACTTCATTCGCAAGCAAGACATGTGCTTATAAAACCAAAAACAAACTTATCCAAAAATGGTAACTTTGGGTAAAGCATGGTTTATGTGCCACATATGTCCCTGAGTTTTTCTTTCAAACATTCTCCATCTTTTTGTGAAAGTCACAACATTGATCTTGGGAAGAAAAGATGACCATCTGAAGAGAGGAGGCAATAAAGAGACCGTTCAATTATTTACATTGTTCGCGATTTGCAATCCTTATCTTGGCCCATAAGAGAGGTACTTCAATCCAGCCTTATTGCTGATGACCTTAAGCGGGCATCCACTGAACATTCCATGTTTTTCTTTGTATTGTCACAGCATTACTGGCTGTATTGCTCTGATTCAAAATACCTCCTGGCGAAGAATGTGATTTCTTTGTCCACTCAACTTCCGGGAAAACTTCTCCCCAGGGATTTGCGAAAAGACCCGGACAAACATCTTGATTTAAGCATGAGTGCCAGGATTTTTGTAGGTTTATCTGAATAAAGAACAAAAATATAAACTATGAATGTATATAAAACTTGAACCAGCTCTCACGTTCGTGGTGTTGAAACGCGGCTCGTTCCTTTCATTAGTCATGCCTGGACAGTTTTTTGCTGTTGGTTTATGGAAGCAGCCACATCTTATCGACAGATGAGCAAAGAATCTTTGATTTATCGCAAATTCCCACTGAAAATTCAGAAACAAGAGACACCCGTGTGCTCTCTTCTATATGTATATTTTCAATGATCAAATTTCGGTTGCGGCCATACCACGGAGAAAACACTGTTTCCCGTCCGATCAACGATTGTTAAGCTCCGTAGGGCCACACTGAGTAGTGTAGTGGGAGACCATATGCGAAATTGTGGTGCTGCAATCTTTTTTCGAATTGATATCCCAGCATAGACAACCCACAGATGACCTAGACCAGATGGTGCCCAATCTCAGAATCCACGTCTTGGTGAGCTAACAAATATTTGCGCAGCGGATAACATCCTACTGGCCTCCATCGAATCACTTATACATAAGCCGTGTCTCGACACGTGACGCGTGTGCGCGCAGCTTGCACCCAGAGAAAAAAGTTGCAACTTCACCTTCTAACTACCATATCAATCTGATGTGGCCATGGTTTTCATTTTCGAAGGCAGCGGGTTCAACCGGCGCACATACACGCTGACCGTGAGGAACCCTAGAAATGCCGCTGCTTCTTTCAGGGCCCCGACCTTTTCCCAGATGCTGCAGCCAGCCGCAACTGCACGAAAGAGGCCTGTTTCAGCAGGCTTCTCGGACGCGCCAAAACTCGAAAAACGAGCCAAAACTTCCGGTTGTGGAGATCTTATCGTGTCACATGGGCTTGCAACTGCCGGGCGGGCCCTTTTCCCGCCGAAAAACAAGCCGTTGCGCACGCTTCTACGGCAGCCCGTGCCCATCATCCCATCGCCTCCAACAGAACCTTCTCCACCGCCGAATTTGGTGTATTTGCCGCCGGAAGTCTTGTACCGCATCTTCTGTTTTGCGGGCCTAGGCAGCACCAACCGGCTTGCTCACACGTGCTCGTACTTGCACGGGATTCTCGACTTCACGCGCAACGACTACTTGCTAGAGATGCTCGTGCGTTTCTGCTTGCTCCTAGACTTGGCCAAAGGCACTCGCACGCGTGACTGGGCCCTGCGCTTTGCTAAACGATATGTGGATCTCCCCCAGACTTTTCGGGGCTCGCCGGTTATGGAAATGGCGTTCCATGTCCCAGTCAATGCTGCGGCCACCACCCGGGCCATCGATAGCAGTATCTTTTCTTATCCCGGTATTGACGGGCACCACGTCCGCGTTTTGCACCTGTGCTTTGGCGGTATAGCTGTGTCGCGACGTGCGGCCGACGGCCAGCGCAAATTGAAGCGGAGATACTTGGAGTGGAGGTACATGGTTTTCAAGGCGTTTGTGGCTCGGGCTATCGAGGATCCAGATGTGCCAGCTCAGATGCTTCTTAAAGAAGCAGAGGCTCTGGATCAGTGTGTCCAGTATAGTAAAACGCACGGTTTGGACGGGTTCGAGCCTCTTGTGGAAAGTGGCGTCGTGCCCGCCCATTTGTACAGATCGGTGAGCCCGGCGAACATCAAGATCATGTGCGATCTTGGTAAGACATACGGCATGCGGGTCTGCCGGCCTGCACTGCTTGTGGCGTCGTTCTACAAGAACAACGTCCACGTGGGGTTTTCTGAAGACTTGCTAGATATTCTCTTTCTGTTGGACTTCGAGAAATCAGCCACGGAAGTCGAGATCTCCGAAGCGCTAGGTGTATATCAGCGATTGAGAATCCAGGCTGATGCCGGGGGCACGGGCCCGGGATTTTTGCATGCGTTTGACCGGTACCACGAATTTGTCATTGGCATGCTCTCGATTTACTTCGCAGCCAATCCGGACGGGAACAGCAGTGTTGTATGGGATCACCTCAAACAAGCCCAGAGCCCAGAACTTTTGAACCACGTGGTTGGCATGGGTGTTTCGGTACCTCTCCATATCTTCTAGAACTGGGAGGAACGGTTCTGTTCCGTGTCTTGGGGCCGTGCCTTGGTAATTTCCTTTTTACAGCATGGAGCGGGGCCTCTGTTTCTCGGTCTCCATAACATCAGCATGAGGACCTCCATGACGAGCATTGACTCGCGCCTGAGTATCCCATATTTGGGCTTCAGGATCTGGGTATATTCTCTCCACGCTTCACTCTCGCAAGGCATATGAGGAAATGAAAACAAAGATCGGATCATGGTCTTCCCGATCTTCAAAGTGACTCGTTGTGTGTTCCAAATATCAGCCCGGATCATGGCTGCCCATGTTTTAGCGCAGAACCAGGTCTTGGTGTTTCTCGCTTTCTTTAACACATCTTAGTGCTGCATGGGTCCTGATTGTTGGCGGTGGGCGTCTCGATCTCTGAGTCTACTTGTTTTGTGAACATTCCCCGGGGATCGGAATCATAGACCCAGGTATGCCCGTAGGCATATCTCATCGTGCCTTAATCCAGCAGGGACTGGGACTGTCCTTTTTTCGACCACCCATTCTGCCGCTATGGCATAGGAAATGAGGTTATAAGTTAGGCAGCCGTTGGATGCATGAAGGTTCACGCCCTCCGATCTCATCAACAGACAGCGGAGTATTTCTGCCTCTCCAGCACTTTACAACGCCCTGCAATGGTTTCCAATACCTTTACTTCGAGAGAGCTATGTTGTTTCTAGATAGTTTCAGCCTGCTTTTCATTGGGTAACACCTCAGTAGCTTCTCTTCCACAAACACTATACTCTGTTCACGATTTTTGATACCTCCACTACCCAATACATGCACTGTAATACCCAATATCTGGCCAGTATCACCCCAATACCTACCCACCATCTGTCCAGTACCTGTCTAACACGTCCGCTTCCCCTACAGTCCCCAAGCAGTTACCACATCTTATCAAAGATCCTATACAAAACTAAACTGGTCTCCAGGAACAGAACGTTTGGCCGCCATGCTCTATTGGTGGTGCTGGTGCGAGTAAGGGTCGCCCAAGCCGGCGCCCGCCGCAGAAGAATTCACAATCTCGTGGAACCACGGATGCTGTAATGCCTGCCGCGCAGTGATTCTGTCCTCGGGCCGCATCTGCAACAAGTTGGCCAAGAGGTTCAAGCCCATGGTGTCGAGCCCCGGCACAATCAGCCGGAAGTCTTGCGGGACGTAGATCTGCCAGTTCTTCGAGTAGTTTGCATACTTCTCGATGCCCGGCCACGTCTTCTCGTGTGGCGTGCCCAACAAGCGGAAGATCTTGGTCAACTGGTCGTCCGCCGCGGTGCCCGGGAAGAGCGGCCTGCCAGTGCACATTTCGGCAAAAATGCAGCCCGCGGACCAGATGTCAATAGACGTGGTGTATGCCCGCGAGCCCAAAAGCACATCGGGCGCCCTGTACCAGAGTGTCACGACCTCGTTGGAAAACGTGTTGAACGGAATACCAAACGCTCGTGCCAAGCCGAAATCGCCTATCTTCAACTCGCCCTTCATGTTGATCAAGAGATTCTGCGGCTTGAGGTCGCGGTGGAGCACAAAGTTGTCGTGACAGAACATGATGCCTTTGAGCAACTGGAACATGAACAGCTTGACGACTTTCAAGTCGAGCGCGCCGTTGGACCCGTGCGTCTCCATGTATTTCTTCAAATCCTTGTCCATGTACTCAAACACTAGCGTGAGCTTGTTTTCCGTGTGGATCACGTCGTAGAGCGTCACGATGTTTTCGTGGTTGAGCTCCTTCATAAGCGAGATTTCCCGGATGGCCGTGGAGGGCGTGCCTTCCTCCAGGTCCAAACTGATTTCCTTCAATGCCACAAGGGCGCCTGTGGCCCGATTTCGCCCCTTGTATACGGTGGCATACGTGCCCTCGCCGAGTTTTTCGAGCTGCTGGAATCTGGGTCAGTTAGTATGCGAGAAAGAAAACGGGTGCGACAAGCGGCGCGAGCTGGCCGGTATTCCCGGCCCTGATTGCGGGCGCCTTTGTCTCGTCCATGGACTGGTACATACTGGGAAGAAGATCCGGTCATTTTCGGGCACCTGGTGTGTTTTGGCGTGTGTCCTGAGATTACTGGTGGGATCTCTGTTGGCTGAGAACGCTGGTTCGCGCACAGTTTGGGGCGGTGACAAGCGCATTTTGCGAGGTGCAAAAAACACGGGGATTTCGGGGATAGCATGAGGCGAGGTGATTGGGGCTTTTGGGCTGGTGTTTTTGGGCTGACGCTTTTTGCCAGCTTGTGTGGTTTGGCGAAACCCGCAAATCGGGCCTGGAAATATTGCTGCACCGTGCTATCCCAACGCGTATTTATATTAGCCATGCTAGCCCTGCTGAGGGGAGCATAGCAAGTACCTGATGAGACGGTGTGGTGGAGCGGGTAAGCTAAAGCACATTAAGGCAGAAGAATCCTTTTTTTTTTATTCTCGGGGGTACTTTTGCCGTCTGGTGTCATGATTTCTTGCTATTATTAGTACTGCTGGCAGCTGCTTGCTTGTGAGATATTCCAATCTGACGATAAAGAGAGAGCACTGATCTCTTTTGCATCAAAAAACCGGTGGTTCGGTATTTTGAGTGCCTTGTAGTATTTGAGCCAAAATTCAGGTGTACTTTCCGAAGTCCTGATTTTTGGGGACGTTTCTTCGTTTTTGCTCTTCCTTTTTGCTGCGGAGTTGACGCATGGTATTTAATTTGTTATTGATGATACATCGTTACTTTTTAGGATACATCGTTACTTTTTATGACACATCGTTACTTTTTATGATACATCTTTGCTTTTTATGGTACATCTTTGCTTTTTATGAAACATCACATTTTATGATACATCTCTACATTATATGATACATCGTCACCTTTTATGATAAATCTCTACATTATATGATACATCTCTACATTATATGTTGCAATCTTCAAATTCCATTTTAGAAACCAAAGTGATGAAGAGGAGTTACAGAAACTAACAGAACCCATCACCTGCTTTATATACTCTCCCACAGATTTGTTCCATTTATGATCTCACCATTGACCCTGGAGGCAAAGAGCCAGAACTCCAACTTGCACTTTCTAAAGAACGCAAATCTTCTCCGAAAACTCCAGTCCCCCAACTAACTCCCCGTCTCAGGATGATATGGATGAATCATTAAACGAGAAAATCCATCAGTATAACCCTACTTAAAAGCTGCTACCGCAAACCTCCCTGAGAATTCTCGACTCAGTGGTTCTTCGGGCTCTTGCTCATCAAAAGCATCAGGTTCTCCACCCAGCCCTCGGCGCCACCTTCGGCAGCAACAATGTCCAACACCCTCGTTTCCGTTGCGTCGATATGCTCTTCTTTGAAGGGCGAATTCTTCTCCACGCCGATAACCGCCGCATTCCTGGTGCTGGGGATCCGCAAGATTTCCTTTTCGGAATTCCAGCCCATGAGATTGGCCAAGTCCTCGACATGGTCTACCAACGCCCCATACATCGATAAATTTTGCGTGGGCTTCTGCGTACCGGCTTTTACAGCGAGCTTCTTCCCAAGGGCTTTTTTACCGTCGTTAGCCTCGACCTTCGCCAACTTCCTCGGGGTGTATCTCATCTTGGCCCCATTGAGCGAGTGTGAACAGCACGGAATGACCATGAATGGATAGTTGAGAAGTGGGATCCAGCATGTGAGCTCGTCCAGATGATTCCCAATAATGAATGTCTCTGCTGGAAACTCCTCGGTCGTGCAGACCATCGACAGAGCCAAAAGGTTTTCTGCAGAGTAGTATTTCATCAAAGGCACGGCATTGGGATCGCTCAGATGTGTCTCGGGTACTTGGAAGAGTCGTCCGTTGTTGGTCATGTAAGGAGCCATTCGGGCCATGGCGGGGTGCGGCTTGAGTAACACACTGGGGATGATGATCTGCTCCAAAAGGCATTTTTGCACTTTGCTGGGATATGTTCTCCAGCTTTTCCTGGCCCGCGCATCGATTCCCTTACCCTTGAAGCCTTCCAAGATCAATATATGCACGAGAAGACCGTTTCCACAGCCCAAGTCCCGGAACTCAAACGGTTTGTCGTTGTAACGAACATTCCACAACTCAATCAAGAAAGCAGCCACAGCCAAGTCCTCGAAAACATGCTTTTTGGGGTCGGTTGACTCAACCCAGTTCGCGACCAAGTCGCCGGAGTACTTCTTTTTCAAAGCAATGTATCTGTTCTGGAAAGCAACCCGAGGCACCACCACGTCGTGATTTACCCGCTTCTCGTAGCCTAGCTTGGCCCCCATAGAGTGTTTCACCAGTGTTTGAAGAAGGCGGAGAGCTATGCGGATAGGACGTTCGGCATCGTCCATTTTCTCAATGTCCAGCGATGCGCCAAAAGCAATGTAGTGGATTGAGAGTTTGTGTTTGTGATATAGAATTCCCACAGCTTGGACCGGTGGGAGATAGAAGGGGGTCTCGTCTAGCTTGCTGATGTGGGGGATGTAGACAACCAACACGGACTCCGGACCTTTCAAGATGGTACATGTCTGATTGATCACATGATCCTTGTATGGGTTTCTGGGTATGACCCGGCGGATAAAAGCACTGGAGGGGAGCAATTCAATCAGTGACATCGAAAGCGGAACATCTCGGAGCTTGATGTCTGAGAGATCTCTGTGTAAAAAGTGTTGTGGTTGCTCGGAAGCATCTTCTGCCATTGGTGTTTCAACCTTTGCGAAGCTCGGGAGCTCAGGGGTGAACGCCTCTGACTCGAGTATTTGGCCATATTCCGTATATGTGGTTTTTTGGAGAATGTCGGCCCGCATGATCACTGTGGAGTTGATATTGGGCTCTCTCACCAAATGGGACATTGCCGTTTCGAAATGCGAGGGCTCAAACTCCACGTCTTGTTCAAAAATAGGGGTCCAAGGCGATCCCAAACAGGACGCCTGACCCCTGAGCAGATCCATTTCGGGGTCTTTTCCTGGCTTCATGTCACTTGTTGCAAATGTTGCTTCAACACCAGAAAAAAAAAGTCGCGACATGCGCAACTCTGCTCAAGTGAGCATGCCTCCCTCGTCTAGGAAAAACGGAAGGACTTCGGAACAACAATCAAACAAACAAGGCTAGCATGGGAAGTCCATGCACTGTGTGATGTTTAGGACCACCAGTATTGTAAGTTTCGTAGACTCCTAGTTTTGGCTCCCTGGCTGATGTTACAGATGTGTCACTCGAGAAGTCAATCAGGCTGATGCCTAGCTCATCGCCTCTTAACTGATTCAATCTTCGTGATAGTGACGATGCAAGACTGGAGGAGAACTAAAAAGATAAGCTATCTCCCGGACCCTTTTTTTCTAGCCGCTGAAACCACCCCAGTTTCCCGGCCACCCCTACAAGTCAATGAAGTAGGCGTCGCTCACCTCATTTAGTTTATGTTTCTTGTAGCAGTAGTGGCACTTGAACGTCTCGGCACCTCCCTTGGTCAACTGGCGTACGCTCTCCTTAAGCGCCAAGTGATGACAGTGGCTGAAAACCACCACCGGGTTGCTGGGGCTGACCAAGACCTCGTGGGGCGACACGAAAATCTGCTTACGCTTGCGGTCGCACGCGTCCACGTCGGCCACTGTGGCCACCGTAACGAGAGGCATGAGCTGTTCCTTTGACACGGGGCAAATGAAGATCGGGTGGAAGTCGAACAAAAGCTGGTTTTTCGACGAGAGCGAGAACGGGAGGTCGCGCGTGCCCGCCTCGGCTGGGCGCTGCAACTTCTGCTGGAGCCGGCTGTACTTGTAGAGGTTCGGGAGGTTCACGTGCCCCGCAAAAACTGCCTGAAACAACGACGAATCGGTCGAAAGCGCCAGGCCCTTGCAGAACTCCTGTACGAAGCTATGCGCTAGCCGGTCGAAAAAGGCGCTATTCGCGTGTAGCGTGTCGAAATGCTCAAGGATTTCCGCCACGAACCGCGTGTCTCTGGAGCGGTGGCTTTTGGCCTCGCACTCCTGAAGAAACGCGTGGTGCATCTTCTGCTTCAACAGGGACACGTGGTAGGCGCTGTCCTCATCGCCGGCGGCCTGGAAGAGGAGGAGGCTGAACACGGGCGAGATGTCGTCCACGTGGTGCTTGAAATACACCAGGAGGTGGGATTTCGCATACGAGTACGCGGCAAACTCCCGCTCGAGACTGCCACACTGGCCGCCGGGGCCTGTCGCCTGGTCACTGTGCGAGTGGCCTGCCAAAAGAAGCACAAACTGGAGCATGTGGAACTTGAACAGCGCAGACTCGTGGCCGGCCTGGTCCCTGGAACCCTGTTCCTGGAACCACGCAAGCGCCCGCGTGATGTCATGCTTTTCTCGGATATCGCTGACAATTTCGCCGAGCTGCAAGAACTGGGCAAGCAACCCGGGCGCTATTTTGCTGCCCACATTGAAGTCGTCTAGAAGATCCGCCACGAGCGCCGCGTGGCCCGTTTTGAGGAAGTGCAGCACAATGCTACACATAAGCTGTGTGTGACTGGCCTCCTCGGGCGGCTGCGTGCCATCGTTGTTGGTGGGTGTGTCGCCGTTGGTGGCAAAGGGCAGCCGCTCGCCACCTTCCGCCCCGGGCCCATTTTGGCCCGTGATTCTCGCGGGAAACGAGTCTAGAGCTAGCGGGAACGCGTACGCGTCGTCCAAGTCTAGAGTGAAGCCGTTGTCGGCAATGGCATTGCGCAGAAACCGCAGCAAATGGCCGTTATATTGCTTCAAGGCACCGAGAGAAGCGCTGTACCAGGCACCCGCTTTGCGCTCGAGTTTGCCCGCAAACCCGCCCACGGCATCATCCTCCATGTTGTCCCCGGCTGGAATTTTGGCGCTGGCGGGACCGCTTTGTGATTCACGAGCCACGTGATCTTCCAAGTCCGCCCCCAATGCCTTGAGATCCAGCAAAATCAGGCTGGATTCGAGGAGAAGCGCATCGAGGCTTTTGGAGCCCGCGCCGTCGAGCGCAGCAATTTCTGCATTGAGCGTGTCGAGAATATGGGACATGAAAACGGACCCACTATGTTTTCCGGGTGTGTTTTGCGGTGGTCTGATGTGGCATTCTTTGTGTGGGGAAGATCGGTGGGCCTGAGGTATGGGCCTGTGAGCGCGCGTATGTCTATTATGTATATATACTAGTTGGTCCATGGATGGGTCCCTAGTTAATAGATAAATTCTGGTCTTTTGGGGATTCTGGTCTTTCAGGGATTCTGGTCTTTCAGGGATTCTGGTCTTTTAGGAATTCTGGTCTTTTAGGGATTCTGGTCCTTTAGGAATTCTGGTCTGTTAATGAATTCTGGTCTGTTAATGAATTCTGGTCTGTTAATGAATTCTGGTCTGTTAATGAATTCTGGTCTGTCAATGAATTCTGGTCCGTCAATGAATTCTTGTTCTGTGAGAAGGAAAATCACAAAAGGAGGGCAAAAGAAATCATGTTTCCCATCCAACAGTCCACAAGGGAATACAGAATCCGCCTCATACTGCGCAGTGCTTAGAAGGTGGTGAAAAAGTGACGCTCCAATACTCTTGTGTATTCCCTGGCCCGTGCAGCAGAACCCTAGTAAAGTGGCCCGGACCTGAACGGAGAGCCAGAAAAGAATATGGTACCGTATCATGTGACAGCTCACAGCAAAGTCTGTTGGTTTTGAGGCATCTTGGAAGAGGACCGGACCTGCTTCAGATGTGGTGCAGATCAGACGGGAACCTGCCACTGCACCAGCGGCATCTTTGCAGAAGACGGGAGCGAGGGAACCGGCAGGATTATCGGCCAGAGATTTCATTCTCTTCTTTCGGGAGCCGGGATACTGATGGGAATGTGTCTTTCTTTGGCAACGATGTCTTGTGTTTTCACGAGCTGGAACTAGTCTTCCAGACGGATCCTGTTTCTGAACTACTTGGGCTTTCAGAATGCATTCAGATCAGAGGCGGATTCAAGTTTTGGCCAATTAATTATCATCAATATCTTCAGAACCGCATTGAAGCTTCTAAGATATGTGGTTGAACGCAACATCACAGATTCCCATCTAGTTCTTGTCCCATTGATTTTAACAGATATACTCACCGAACGACGGGGTGTTTTTCTTTCCAAATTCTTTTTCTTTGTGGCTCAAGGTTAGTATGGGATGCACATTTCTATTATGCTGCCGGTGGCTTTCAACTACTGCTGGTTATACATGTTTCTATGATACCCACAAATTTCTGAAAAGCAGATTACTGTGAATGTTAAACAGGAGCTGGCTTCAAATAATCCAACGTGTCGCTGGAGATCACCCACGTTTTTAT
This sequence comes from Metschnikowia australis, assembly GCA_019285895.1. Taxonomy (NCBI): domain Eukaryota; kingdom Fungi; phylum Ascomycota; class Pichiomycetes; order Serinales; family Metschnikowiaceae; genus Metschnikowia; species Metschnikowia australis. The sequence goes on from JAGSXI010000005.1 coordinate 190,838, forward strand.
GCTGTATACACCCAAAACACAGTGCATTCGATCTATCGAGATTTTGGTTGAAAGGAAACACAGAGCCTAACACCTTTTTACACCGCCTCAAAAATGATCACAAAGGGCTTCACGGTGTATGAAGTCATACCTGAGCAAGAAATTTGACCACTTCAAAAAACACATCTGTCATCAAAGAGGGTGAAAAGACAACCGATGGGATTTTATAAGTGTTTGACACAAGCAGCGAATGGTTGCAGCCTTTATAACATCTAACTTGAAGGCATTTTTTACGTTCAGCGTGGAATTATCAGTTATTACCAGGGTGCTTGCCATCAAACCAGTGTGTTCCATCATATTCTGAGATAGCTTTTCCCATAAGGCCCGATGCCCAGTGATGGAGTACACATTTCCCCTTCGGCATCCCATTTCAGAGTGTTGAAAAACACGAACCATAACAAAGTCTACATGTTCGTGGAAACAAAGTGCAAGCCATTTGTTATCTTCATCTAAACTGTTTTAAGTCTGGGGGTATTCTGAGCTCACAATACTTCCAGTATTCATACCATCCGGACAAGAATCCCCAAAGTCCAAATTTTATCAACGTGCAAAGTATGTAAGCACATCTATCAATTTGTTAGATTGACATGTTTCACATCGTGTTTCCCTCTACATCACTCGCTCGACCATATTCACCTAGACGTTGAAGCCAACTTTTTATTTCTGCAGTCAAGTTCTTGTGAACATTCAAGATACATTCGAGGATATTTTAGCTACATTTCGAATATGAAGGACACGCAAGAAGACAACCACGAAAGCCGGAGTGTGTCGAAGCCAATTAGCCCACAACTCTGCGCTATCAGATCAAAGATACGAGAGTAGGACTGTCATACATCATTGAAATTTGGATATGTGAGTTCCACAGAGACAAGGCGTGTTATGTTGGTGCCCAGTAATCGTACATGCGACATCGGCGTATCCTTCCTGTTTTATGACCACCCCCATGACTGCGAAAAAAATCGACGTGCCATTTGCGGAGAACAGCTCAAACCTCCCACATGAAGTGACGGTGTGTTCCAGGAAAGCGGTTCAGAAACCGGCATAGAGGTGACAAGCGGGTCCAAGTCCAGACCTCACACCCATGTTCCCCCACCAAGTCCCAGGCCACTCTAGATGTCCAAGAAATCAGCCTTCACCAAGAGCTCCAAGGCAAGCGCCGTTGGAATCTTGAATTCCGGCACGGCCTCCGAATCCGCCTGTTCTCGGTATTTGTGGTGGTAGTGGAGATAGTCCACCACCACGTCGAGGCTCTCGGCGTCCATGTCCAAGTTGATCACTCCGGTCCGTCCCTCCTCGAATTCGTGCGAGCTTTTGAGCACAGGAGAAATCAGCGCCACTTCTTTGAGCACCACAAAGCGGAAGCCTTCGCTGGACATGAGCGTAACGTACGTGCTGTCCATGACGGCGAACTAAAATAAGAAAGCGGGCACTGCTTCGTGGGCGGCACTAGCAACGCTGCAAGCTTTTCTGGGAGGAATTTCCACAGGTATTTGAAAGATACAAGCACAGCTATTTCGTGGAAATACCGGTGATTTGCTTTTCTCAGTACTGGAAATACCAGTGCTTTGCCTCTCAAATAAGTCTCAGTTGTAGCTGGCCAAAAACTTCCGTTATTTGTGTACCAGACCGTCTTAACCGTGCAATCTCAAAACCAGCCTGTAAAACCAATAGAATAACCCGGTATTCTTTTCGGTCGCCTGAACAGTCAGCTTTACATGTCCCTGCTCACTTTCGTCTCAAGCGTTGCTTGAAACCCAAGTCTGCATACAACACAGACAAGCCGCGTGCAGTGCCAACCACAGGAAACCAGCCCATGGCCATGGACTCCGGGCAAAACACAATTATTTCTGCAGAGACCTCCTCTTTTCCCGGCCAGCGACCCGGATCCATACTAAATCTCTACACGCGCCCGGAATTGCATTTCCGCGCCCAGCAACGGCTATGGCGAATCCCAGCTTGTCGTGGCAGAAACTCCAGGACGTCTACTACAACATCCGCCCCTGTTTCGATCTACCCGCCTGGGACCTCGAGGACCTCTATCTGAACTACCACGTCAGAGTGCTGGCCAACGCCACTCTTCTTGCCGTGGCACTGCGTTTTGTACCGCACCCTAATGTGGTTTCCATCTACAGCCTCAGTGGGTCCAAACTATGGACTCTCGTGTACAACCTGGCGGGTGCCCTGGATCACATTGTGGACTTTGTGTTTGTGAACGAGCGGCTCTGTGTGGTGCTTGCCAATAGCAGGGTGCGTGTGTACACAGACTTCTTGGGCACGTTTGACGAGTACTCTTGTGTGGAAGGCGTGGAACGCATGGCCAGCAAGACAGACGCCGGCAGCGCGTCCGAAACGGACCACTTCAAGTACGTGATCACAAACCTCGAGGACGGGCTGACCGAGGCGCCGCGGCTCGTGGTGGCGACCGACGTGTGGGGCGCGTATCTTGTGCTCCGTTACGTGGATCGCATGACGTTCATGAACACCGTATCATTCCGGGCGTTCGAGGTGCCGTTCCCCAGCTTGCATCTGCAGCAGGTGCATGCCGTGAGCATGGTGCTGGCGGAACCGCAGGCGGTCACGTGTATTATGAGTTACGCCCACACCGTGTACACGATCAGGGTCAACTTTGCCCGGGCGACCTACGAGTTTGCGGACCAGCGGCTCACGGACGGACCTTTCTGCATCATGGCAGCGCTGGCCAACGGCCGGCTCGTGGCCCTCTTGAACGCGCAAACCCAGCGCATTTTCGTCACCTCCTCGGCCTTTGACACCATGCTCCTCGAATACGACACGTCCAACGAGTCCAGCGTGCCGCACATGATGCAGTGGGCCGCTAGTGACGCGCTCATTCTCTCGTTGCGTGACGAGGTCAAGCTCATCGGGCCTGGCCAGAAACTGGTGTCGTTTTTCTACGACGTCGAGGAGCAAATGGACCTCGCGTTCGACCGCCGCGTGTCGGCTGTGACGTTCACCATCCCGCTCATTGTGCCGCGGCCCGACGGCTTGTCTATTATCACCAACAAGAAGACCGAATTCCTCGCCCGCGTGCCGCAAGCCTCGGTTGACGTGTTTCTGGTGGGCTCCGCGCACCCGGCGCGCGTATTGCTTGATTGCGTGGACAAGTTGTCGCTGCACGCGTCCAAGGCCGATTCCAACGTGTCGCTCTTGAAAGCCGAGGGGCTGCTTGTGGACGCTATCGACGGCTGCTTGGACGCTGCCCTCGAGGAGTTCTCCCCGCTGCTTCAGAAGGCGCTTTTGAAGGCCGCCTCGTTCGGTAAGACTTACGTTGATGGCGGCTACAATGCAGACACGTACTTGCGCGTGTTGAACACCTTGAAGGTACTCAACCAGCTCCGCTCGCCCGAAATCGCCATCTTCCTCACCCACGCGCAGCTCGTGGCCGTCGGCTGGCCCGCCGTCGTGGACATGCTCTTGGATCGCTCGCTCCACTTGTTTGCGCTAAGGCTGGTGGAGCTCTTGAGATTGCACGACTGCACGCCGGCCATCTACATTCATTGGTGTTGCTGCAAGATCCGCACGGAGCGCACCATGTCCGACATTGATCTTTTCCGCGTCGTCAGCAAGAAGTTGCTTTCGGCGCGAGGCACCGATACAAACGGCATCGCGGCACGAAACCTTATACCTACCGCCAAGATCCATGACGTGGCGCTCCAGGAAGGACGTCTCGATCTCTGCAAGCTCCTCGTAAACCTCGAGCCGTCGCCTGCGCGCAAGATCGCCATGCTCCTCGAAAGCGACGAGATCGACTTGGCCTTAATCAAGTGCTTCCAGACCTGCAACTACGACTTGTGCGTCTTGTTGTTGCGCCACCTCAAGGATACGCTCTCTGTTGCTGAGTTTCAACGCGTGTTAAGCCAGAACGAATTGGTGGAGGTTCTCCGCAAGGGGTCTGTCCAAGACCTTCTCAAAGATGTCGAAATCAAGCATTTCTTCCAGGACAAGTTGTTCGTCAGCGGAAATCTCATTGGAAACTTGTGGAAGGAGTCCACGGCCAAATATGACACCGCGCTTCTCAAAGACTTTTACAAAAATGGCGGAAATACCACTGAACTCAATTTGCTCCAGTTGAAAGAGTACCAGGACCAAAAACACGGGACCGAAGACCCTTCGGAGTACTCCGAATTGTACCAAACCCAAAAGCGAGAGCTTTCCCGCTTGACAGATAACAAAATACTCAAACCCGTTGTGCAAGCCGAGCTCAGCACTCTAGACCTTCGGTTCAAGCTTTCCAATACTTTCCAGCAGTCTTTCTTCGGTGAACGCTCCGTCGTCGACATTATCTCCCGGCTTATCAAGATGCATCAACTCAAGCTGGCGGCCAAGGTCGTTAAAGATTTCAAGATACCGCAAACAAAATTCTGGAACCTGGTGTTGGACTTGTATTGCGAATCTGGGAATTTCGATAGACTCAATAAGTTCATTGTCGATGCGAACTCAAACGCTTCCGTGTACAAGTCGCCCATTGGATTTGAGACAATAGTGGAGACTTGTTTAGTATTCGAATGCCCCAGGCATTATGTCTCGACATACATCAGCCACTGCTTGGAAATCGGCTATTCCGAGAGAGTAAAGCTTTATATGAGAAACGGTGATATGATCCTGGCAGCAGAGGAAGCATTCAACAATAAAGATGCAGATCTTCTACTCGTGGTACAGAAAAGTTTGTCAGCTGAAGATGCTAATGTTTTAGATGCTATAAAATCGTACTTGAACCGGTTGAGGGTATGAATGACCCAATTATACGCATATGCTACGTGTCTCTGGGGCAGAATACCCCATTTATTACAATCCCACAACTCACGCCTTCTTCTCCGGTAAGCCAGCCGGGCAATGTCTCTAGATCAATGAAACACGCGCTCAGATCAGTGTTTTCTATTGAAAGTTCGTGCATACCAGCAAAGACGTCTGTGCCAAGCAACTTGATCTTCACATGGGAAGTCGTCGTGTCTGGTTTGGATGGCCCTGAGCCTTCTAGGGCTTCCTGAATCTCAAATTCAGCGATGCCAATTGGAGCAAGTGACGCATATGGACTCAGGGCCCGGAGAGTCCCTGCATCATCTTGTTCCGCAATTATTTTTCTTTTCTTTGAGGGTCTCGGGTTGTCGAATAGCTGCTTGGAGACCACCTCTCCTGACACCGTGCCCTTGAATCGGACATTAGCTAATTTTTGGAGCCTCTGCTCGTCTGTTGTGAAAGATTCTGCTCGTGCAGTAACATTCTTCACGACTGAATGGTGCTCGTGCCGCGCTAGAGGGGATATGTCGACCTCTCCATCGGCATATGGAGCCCAGGGCCCCAAACTATGTGCAAATCTCGAGCTACCCTTCAAGATCTGCATGGAATGCAAGGACCGAACCGGCTTTTGGTGCGGGGATGTTTCCAAATGTAAAACCTGAGATGGTCCCCGAGCTAGGCTCGACTCGACCACCTGCAAAACGGTCTGAGAGACTAGGTCGTCTCCAGGAGAGTGGATTAGATGGGGTGAATTCATTGGGAAGGCCAAGAAATATGGTCTATGCGAAGAGATGTGTGGCTGTGTGACTTGCAGCACATTGCCCAGCCATTTGCCCGAGTTTGGCGCAAGGTCGAAGACCTGGATTCGGATGAGGATAAGTGGGAACGTGGGGTGCGTGCACACGTATATGTATGACATGAAAAGATTGCTCAAGTGTGCCGCAAGACGGTCCAAAAACAGTGCTGGTTCGAGCAGCATGGGCGTCTCTTTGTCCCAGGCATCTCTCACCGTCGACAGCACCCAGAAATACGCGTTGGGGTTATCCACAATTAACTGGCAATCCACCTGCGCAAGCTGGAGGAGATTGAGCCCCAGTGGCCAGAAATCGAGAAGAACGCTGTCGATGATTTTCGCCTTGGTCCACTTCTTAGCTTTCATTTGTTTGGCCGTGTCACGCACATGTCGGGCGAAATCCGCCTGTGACATCACCATGTGTTCCGGCCGCACGGGCTGGGTGTTTTTTAGCGTGGGCCAGAGCAGCACCAAGGCCACTGTGCTGGTCTTGGCAAGTCTACCGAGCACTGCAGAGAGCACCTTCTTCGTATACACGGGCACATATGTGTTGGGCAAGATGTTTCTGTGTTTTGCCAGCGGTCTATTTCGGCCTGTGATCCGTCCTCGTTTGGGCTGTGCCATGGCGGTAAAGATGGACAGACTATCGATTGAAATGTCTGATTAAAGTCTGTATTCGCGTGCAGGGGCAAAGGGGTATCTGGTCGCTATCTACGTATCTTGATCTTGGAAGAAATCGGTATCGGAGAGATGCTGTTTTGGTCTTGTGATGCGCATCTTCGGTTATCTGTTGTTTTGGAGAGGTGTGCATACAAGGACACAATTGTTGGCATTGGTCCAATCGTTGTTTTGCACAAGAGTGGTGGTTTCGTGCGAAATTTGTGGCGGCTGGGGTGGCCATCGAGCCATTGGGACCCATGTTTTGCAATTACGGGCCTTGCTGATGTATTTGGTCCCCGAAGTAGCATTTGGTTCCCAGTCAATGGAGAACAGGGAGCATGTGCTAGTTCTGCGCCTTAGGAATGAGTGATTCCTCAGTACACTGACAGGCACAGAAGAGCCGGGCCGCTCTCATCAATGTGATTTCTGGAATGTCCAAACTGAGGGGTTGACGAATGCACCGGCTTTCTAGAATCGCGAAGGACTCACCGAGACTGTCATGATCAATTGCGGCAGAGTGCATCTCGCACGACAATACTGGAGGTTTTCGGGTAGATGGGGACATTGAAACGGTGGGGAGTGTTGACCACCACGCAAAGAAATATCCAGATTGTTCCATGCCATCCGTCTTGGATCGGCAAGTGGTCCGTCGAGTGCACATTGAGAGGCCCGAACCAGTGGGATTGATGAAAAAGGGAAAAACGACACGCCCGAAAATCCCGGACCATCCCCATTTTAAACAAAATCCTGCTCTTGTAAGGAAACAGCCCGATATTGGTGGCTCTCGGTCTCCGCGCCTGCACACAGCCGGCCAGATGCTGGCACTGCATGCTCCACGAAATTTCGCAGTCGGGCTCATCTCAGGCATTCGGGCCTCCATCTTGAAACCAGAAAAAGCTGCATCCTTCAGACATTCACCTCACGAAGTCACAAACAGAGATGTCCGAGGCGCAGGAAAACACCAATAATGCCACCAGCCCAGCAGCGGCCGTGTCCACGGAAAAGACCCAGCCCAGCACCCCAGCTACTGAAAACTCTGCCCCCATTAAAGACGAGACCTTGGATAGAAGAACGTTATTTGTGCGCAGTGTCCCCGAAAGTGCCACGGGCGACGAGCTTTCGGAATACTTCTCGCAGTTTGTGCCTGTCAAGCACGCCGTGATTGTCAATGACGACCAACAGAAATCACGTGGGTTCGGGTTTGTTTCGTTCACCGAAGACGAGGACACGCTCACGGCGTTGGTGGAGGCCAAAAAACACAAATTTCAGGGCCGTTTTCTCCGAGTGGACATTGCTAAGAGGCGAGAGCGCAAGGCGGCCAAACTCGCCAAGAGCGAGGGCGCCGACCCCGAGAGCACGAAGCCTAAGATTGCCCGTGAGCCCGTGGAAAAGAGAAAAGCCCGTTTGATTGTGAGAAACTTGCCCTGGACATGCAAGAGTCCCGAAACCTTGAAGAAGCTTTTCCTGAGGTATGGAGCTGTGCACGACGCGTACATCCCCACGAAAAAGGGCGGGTTGATGCGCGGCTTTGCGTTCGTGATCATGAAGAAAAACGTGGCTGCGGAGCGTGCGGTCAAAGAGAGCGCGGGCTTGAAAATCGACGGCCGTGAGGTGGCGGTCGATTTGGCCTTGGAGAAATGCCAGTGGGAGAAGGCGCAGGAAACGGAGCCCAATACCACTGCCCGGGAGAGGAAGTTCAAGGACAGCGAGCCGAAGGCAACGAAACCCGAGAAAGACGAGGATGAAGACGAGGATGAAGACGAAGACGAGGCCGAGGACGACGAGGAAGAGGATTTTGACAAGCTCAATGAGATCGACTCCGACGCCGAGGCTCCGGAATCCGCCGAGAATCTGGACGAAGATATGGAGTCCGACGAGGAGGAAGACGACAGGCCCAAACTGAACAAGCAGGAGGCATTTTCCGTGTTTGTGCGCAACATCCCCTACGACGCGGATGCCGACTCGCTCAAGGAGCATTTTGCGCAATTCGGCCCCGTCAAATATGCGCTCCCTGTCATGGACAGGGCCACTAACTTGGCCAAGGGATCTGCATTTGTGGCGTTCAAAGATGCCGAGACATACGAGATGTGCTTGGCAGACGCCCCTGCGGTCTCAGCCACCTCCATGTTGATTTCCGACGACGTGGCGCCAGAATACGTATACCAGGGCCGGATCTTATCGATTGCCTCGACTGTAGACCGCAGCTCGGCATCGCTCCTTGCGGAAAGAAATTCGGAGAAGCGGAGCAAAGCGCTAGGCAAAGGCACGGGGGACAAGGACAAGAGAAACTTGTACTTGTTGAACGAGGGCCGTATCACCGAGAATTCCAAACTCGCGGAGCACATCTCAAAGGCCGACATGGAAATACGAGAGAAGTCGTACAAGATGCGCGTACAGCAGTTGAACAAGAACCCGGCCTTGCATCTTTCGTTGACGAGATTGGCGGTCAGAAACCTCCCGCGTGCCATGACCAGCAAGGCCTTGAAAGCTTTGGGCCGGAAGGCCGTGGTGGCGTTTGCCACCGAGGTCAAAAACAACCAGAGACAGCCGCTTTCCAAGGAGGAGGTCAACCGCTCGATCAAGTACAAGCAAGAGATGGACGGCGATAAGCCGGTCGAGGAAGAGAAGGAAGAGAAGGAAAAGAAGAATAACAAGAAGCTTGGTGTGATCAGGCAGTCCAAGATTATCATGGAGGTCAAGGGCACCGGTGAAGCTGGCCGTTCAAGAGGCTATGGTTTCATTGAATTCCGCGACCACAAGACCGCGTTGATGGGACTTCGGTGGTTGAATGCCCACGAGGTCACCGTCGCTGAGATCATCGACAGCATGTCTGAAGAAGAGCAGAAGGCAGCCGAATCGGAGAGCATCAACAAGCGGAAGCTTATTGTGGAGTTTGCCGTTGAGAACGCCAAGGTCGTCAAGCGCAGAAAGGAGCTTGTGATGGTGGCTCGCCACAGCAAGAGAAGGAGAGACGATGACGGCGACAGAAACGAAAAGAGAGACAGGGACTTCAAAAAGCAGAAAAAGGGCAAGGGCCCCTCGAGAAAGGGCAACATGAACAAGGGCCCCAAGCCCGCGTCGAGTGGCGAACCCACCAAGCCAAGTGGCGAGTCCACGGCGGAGAACGTGAAGCACATCATTGCCCGCAAGAGAAAGGGCAAAAAGGGCCCGAACTAGATGCGTCCGCTTGAGCACGACCCTTGCATACATGTGACTGTGTTTGGAGTGCCTGTATTTGGCGGGAAACCTGGAATGGGCTGAAACTCAGGCTTTTGTTCTGTTCTAGCACCTGCAAAACCTGGTGTTCTGGTGATATATGACAGCGATTCCAAAATTCGCTGGCAACCCTAGTCTGAGAGGAATTTCGATATGGGACAATACACATCAAACGAAATCGGAGTGCATTAGCCGGTCCATCCTGAGAAGGAACGAGTAAGCCCGAAATAGCATCCAACTGTTAGCTTCATTTGAAGATGGAAGGGAGGAGTCCGCCATGTTGAGAGCTGACATTCTGCTGTGAAATACGATTTAGAATAACGTCTCTTTTTCTGTTTCTATAAGAAGAACATGTATATATTCATTAGATACCAACACCCCAATTAATTCGATTCGACAAAACCATGATCCATTTCGGTGGTGTCCATAAATTGAGTCCGGCTGAGAAGAACCAAAAAGAAAGGAAACTCTGCTGGAATTAAGACCACCTCAAGGCTTGATCATGCTCCAGTTAGTAAAAAATGTGGAAAGGAGCTTTACTGCTTTCCTCAACTTGAACCTTTGAATAGCTAGCGAAACTGAGCTACTCGGAAGTTTCATAATGTTCACCAAAATGAAGTCAGGAAATTACTAGTGGAATACTTCACCAAGAAATAGAAAGTAGCCTTGGCTCACCAAGAAATACGCCTATTGTCTAGCTTCCCCGTTTAATAGGGAACGACACGAGATGAAAAACCGCGTAGAAAAGAGCCAATCCGGAGGCAAAGGAGAACACCTGGGTCTCAGCGGAAAATCACAAGAAATAACAACTAGTTGTGTTCCAGAAGCCGCACGTTAATAACCTCACGAGAAATGCGTTCGACAAGAAATCAGTTGGCCTTTATAAATTAGGCGCTTTCCAGTGCAAGAGAGACGAGAAGCCCTGTTGACTAGAACATTGCGGTATCCAGAGGATAAACCAGGGGACTATCCCAACTCATAAATAACGCCCCAGCTAAACACTGAGGATCAGTATAGATAGCTGAAGCGTAACACCTGTTGGGCCGCCACGCGGGTGGTCATTGTGTATATACGACCCTGGGCGATACTCATGTCGTATAAATAATTAAAAACCATGGAAATCAAAAAGCATGAAAGGCCACCGGGCGTCGATGCCAATATTTCTTGTGGGACGGAGAAAGGTATACAAGTGTCAACGTTGTGATACATCAGCCGGATCACAAGAAGTAGTCAATGCGCTGTTGCTTGCTCTGGTTGTTCTTGACAGCCAAGTCGCCGTCCTGGACTGCCGAGAAGATCTTGAAGTTAGGCTCCGGCTCGTGCCCCACCTGCATGACACTGGCGACGTTGCCGCAGCGGTAGCAGTAGTTGGGCGCCAGCCACACGGTGACCACATCTTTCTCCTTGAAGTGGTAGCGGAACCCCTCCATGACCAACTGATGGGCCCGCGCAATCAAGTCCAAGTTGTTGATATGATTGAACTCGCGGCTGACCTTCAGGCCGAAGAGCCAGCCGGCTCCACGCGGCGAGACTGCCCAGGTGTCAATATTGTCGGGATCCGACCACACCAAGTCGCAGAATCCGCCCTCATGGGGCACCTCCTGGGCCCTGCTCAACACGCGGATCTGGTCCAACATGCGAATCTCCGGCGAAAGCCCACCGTGTACACAGAGCACTTTGCCGTCGATTATGGCCGCGAGCGTGAGAAAGTCAAACACCTGACAGCAGTACTTCCAAACCGTTGAGGAGCCGTACTTAGTCAAGCACTCATCGTAGAAGCCGTAAACTTGGGTGATCTGGCGGGACTCGTGATTGCCACGCACCAATGTTACGCGGTGTGGGAACTGGACCTTCAAGACCATTAAAAGCGTGAATGTTTCGAGCGAGAAATAGCCGCGATCAACGTAGTCGCCGAGAAAAATGAAGCTGGTGGAGTTGTCTTCCAGAGGCAAGCCACCGGAGATCTTGAAAAGCTCCAACAAGTCGTGGAACTGGCCGTGTATGTCACCACAAACCGTCACCGGCGACTGCACGGGCTGAATATTCAGCTCCTCCATCAAGAGCTCCTTGACGAGCTCGCAGAGCTGTTTCATGTCCGTTTCAGAAAGCGCCTCGCACTTCTTGATCTGCTCCAACCACTGGTCGGGGCCACGGTCGCTCATGTTTGTGTGTTATTTGGGGGCTGTGTGAATTAGTATAGACAAAGACCAGGTGCGGTGTTTGTGTGATGTGTTTTGGTTTCTCCTTGGTGGTTTTGGTTTCTCCTTGGTGGTTTTGGTTTCCCCTTGGTGGTTTTGGTGGTGCTTCGAAGGACCTCCGCGGCTGATATCTGTCTCCAAACAAAGAAGAGACACGGGGTGACAGGCACGAGGTGGCTTGTTTCGCAAAACTTCCACAGAGTTTATTGCGCTTTTGATCCAGCAGCAAAAAGACCAGTTTTGGCCGGTTTTTTGGTGGTGGCAGATGTCAAAAAATGCCGGGTGGAGGCGTGCTTTTTCTGCTCGGGTTCCTATGCCAGAAACTCGGGAAAAAGTCGTCAGGGACAGGGAGGCACGGGTTTTCGTGGGCGTAACTGCGGGCTTTCTTGCTCACAGATATTTCTCTCGCTAGCAGTCGGGCAACAGGCGAAGGATTGGGGTTTGAGGCAGAGAGGACCAGAAGTTAACATCCTCCAGTGCCGATCGTGGACTGACGAGCTGTATGCAGGTCCAGAATTATGCGCGCGGCCCTGGAACGGGCATGTTGCGTAAACGGGGGCGAGTTGCCCGCTGGTGTTGCTTGGGCTTCCTGATGCTGCTTGGGCTTCCTGATCTATTCTTGTTGCGCGTCTAGTTCCAGAATTTGGCTTCACAAGGACCGTTTTTCCAGCGATTGTGTGGCTGCGATATTGCTGTGTGCCTTCGCGGGAGTTGCATGCTCACGTGACTCGATGGGCGTGACTTGGCATTTCACAGCCATCACGTCATCATTTATCCGGAGAAATTATAGAAAGCCGCAGTATTGGCCTCCCCGGGAAGAGAAAGAGAAGCCGTGATTCGGCAGCCTTCTCGGAAGTGTCGTTCTTACGCGTCTTGTTTTCGGGTATCAGGCTGGAAGTGCACTTGCTTATTTGGGACGGGCTGAGTTGAGACCGGAGCATCTTTTCGTTTTTCCAGCAGTTGGAACTGTCTTGAGGACGGGGAAACATATTGTTGCCCTTCGACTTGTAGACCTGAGAGCGCTCATAGCTCGAGGGTTTTTTTCCTGGGCGGTTCATCCCAACAGTCCGTGAGTATCTGCCGATATTTCGTTCTTTTTCCTAAGAGTGTACGAATATCTGATAGATCTGTGCAAAACGTAGCGGCCCGGCAGTGCTTTCAATAAGAGAGAACATAACAAAGGGAGAGAAGATTTCATCACGAGAAAAAGAAAATATCCCTTATCATAGGAAAAGAATATACAGGACAACAGTGAATGGCCGAGATAGAAAAGTCCAATCATGAAGGAAGAAAACACGTAATAGTGAGAAGGAGCAAATCGCAGGATTTGGAAGAAAAGCACGGCTTTCCTGGAAAAGCAGACAAGCTTCCGAGATTTGAAATCCCAATGTTTGATCGCAAAAGTGTTTGGGCTGAGAGCTATAGAATAATCAAGTGCCGTTTCTTAGCAAGTAGATCATTAACAGGTTGTAATTTCTTAACAGGTGTATCATTTCTTAGCAAGTAGATCATTTCTCAACAGGTGTGTAATTTCTTAACAGGTGTATATCATTTCTCAACAGGTGTATCATTTCTTAGCAAGTAGATCATTTCTTAACAGGTGTGTAATTTCTTAGCAAGTAGATCATTTCTCAACAGGTGTATCATTTCTCAACAGGTGTATCATTTCTTAACAAGTCTTAACAAGTGTGTCATTTCTCAACAAGTGTCATTTCTTAACAGGTGTGTCTTTACAAGAAGCTATCTCGGTAGGCATGTTCAAACCACAGAACACTTTTGGCCAATCTGTATCTTCATAGAGGGCGTGTTCTAAGTTTGCCAGGGGTGCAAAAAGCCAATCATTTGCCACGCCATAGTTGGTCTTGCTCACAACAATCCACGCTAATAGATTTCTGAACACCAATCTTTTACCTGAAGGAGAGAACACCCACAACCAAGCCCTGTTGGGATCATATGGACGGGGCTTGTATTTGAAACGGCCTTGAGGCGCAAGAATGGACAGCTGTAGTATACTCTCTAGGTGCCATACTAGGAGAATAGAAAGCTCTGGTGCATCAGCCTCTAAAGAATTGCGTCATGGCTGACACAAATGGCAGGACCCAGGAGTTCAGCACGACCCTTAGCCAAAACACAACCTCAATGGTTTATTCAAGCAAATTTATTCTCAATAAATTTATTGATTATCTCAAGTATTGGAGCACTGATAAAAAGTTTTAAAGGTACAAACCGAGTAAACTTCTTACCAGAACAGACCCAGGCGTTCAGCGGCCGTTCAAAAGAAAGAACCAGGCGTTCAGCGGCCGTTCGGAAGGCTTCAGAAAAGGCCCGACCCCGCCATTCAATCAGGCTTATGTTTTCAGCCTTCCAAAAACGGCCTGGCTCAAAATCAACGTCTTCAAAAAGCGAGGACATTCGCACCAGTTGGGAACAAGGTCGCCATGGCAGTACAGGCCGTCATACAGACTTCAAATACACAAGAAATACCACTCATCAAAATCACAAAAGTAACACTGCCAAATCGATTCTCAAAGCACCGTTTCCGAGTATCGCAGCCAGTCCCCGCCGGGCAACCTGCATACAACACCGAGAAAACAATGAAAACTCTGAAGCCCCATACCACCCGTCCAACAAGCTCAGGAACCCCACAAATTCACACCCAATGTTGGCGCAACTCGCTAGAAACACACCCGTGGGCTCCCGGGCATGGCTACTGACGCCCCAACGCTTTTTCGCCGTTTCAACACGCTCATGCGCGCCACAGAACGAGCCGTCCCAAACGCTCCCCTCAACGCCAGAGATGAAGGCCAAATCCTGGGCTCCTGTTTCCTCCAACGAAAACGCCATCACGCGGAAGGTCGTCAAAATCACCAGACAACTTTCGGAAACCGGAAAACCGCCCATTGTTGTCGACAAGGCCTTCCAGAAGCAGTTCCGTGCGGGCACTATGTACGATCCATTTGACTTCTCCATGAGCAGAGCCGACATGGAGAAAACCTGGGCCAAAAACAACCGCAATGCCTACGCCAAATATCAGGGAGGTGCCAACGATGTGTTTGAGAGGAATGGAATCGACCCGCTCGACTTGTACTCTATGCCGGAGATCTTGTCCCGCTTTATTTCTGCCACCGGCCAGGTATTGCCACGTGAAGTCACGGGGTGCAACTCCAAGAACCAGAGGAAGTTGGGAATAGCCGTGAAAAGAGCCGTGGCGCTTGGCTTGTTGTCTGCCACGAACAAGCACTTGAAGTTCACGTCCAGGAGAATCTTGTAGTGTGATGTATATAGTAACCTAAGAATTTTCGGGTCTTATTGCTGTAGTTGGGCTCTGTGAGGAAAGCTGTATAGCGGACACTAGCTGGAAATGTGTCTTTCGGAATTGGAGCGTCTAGGGAAGGCTGATTGACTGTTCAATTATGGGGCTGTGTGGACCGATTTTGGGGTTGAGTGATGATGCTGATTTCAAGTCATGTGAACCCTGAGAGGAACCACAGAAGTAGCAGGCAGGCAGTGGTGCCAGTGAAACATCTACTGTTGTTTGAGAAAGGTCGGAAAAATTAGACACCAGAAGCGGCTCCGAGAATTTGACTTCCGCTAATAAACCAATTTCGTAAGGTTAAGAGACTTCAGTCTGTAGCTCTATGGATGGGCGGACTGCTATCCGTAAGGGCTATAGACATGTATTGAAGGTATTGCAGGACAGCGAGCCAGTCACACTAAGGACATATACAGCGCCCACTTTTCATTCCTGAATTCTGGTTTATTGACTGGCGGAAGCCGGAAAGGCAAGCCTGAGGCTTTGGAAGTAGGCAGTCCGACATCGGCGTGGGTGTGACATGGGACCGGACGACGGCTTCGTGAGCCAGCTGAGTATTCCAGATCAAGCGCTTTGATCGGACATGTGTTGCGACGAAGATTCAAACAGCTGAATGCACTGTTCAATGTCTTCCATGTTTCATGGCGGTTGTCCCAAGTGCGTAAGGATAGACCCAGAGCCGGGAAAACAGAACAGAGATGAACTTTGTAGTTCGATGAAACTGAAAGAGGCGGCGTTTTCTGGAGGGCCTGGCCGGACGTCCCAACAATAATCGAAGCAAGGCCGGGTAGGGATCACCGGATCAAGTCTTCTTGGCTTCGCATTTCCAAGCTCAACCCTGACGACTATAAATGACAGGAATAGAAATCGTACAAGCGTCAGACCTGGAATACACTTATACTAAGTATGTCTGGCAGGGTGCACCGGCTTGGCTGGCCGTCCATACTTGTGTTCATCTCCGCTGTATCTGTATCTAGAAGCTGGTCCGTTGCCGCCCTCAAATCTATGGACTGCGTTGCCTAAAGCGTGCTGGTCTATCGGCGTTATTGAAGCGTGCTGATATCAAAGGCCAGAAGAGCGTCTTCTTTTTTGCAGCACTTCGGAGTTTTGTAGACTTTCAAAAAGGGACACTGGTGTTCGGACTAGCTAATAAACAGACCCGCTTCACATCTATTGCTGTGCTCGCGTACTGGGGGTTTCACTCTGAATCTGAATACACCCACCACGATGCAAGCTGGCCCGGTCCCAATAAAAACACACGCTTCCTCTGTCCTCAGCGGGAACCCGCAAGAATTTACAGCAGCCTTTTGTTATACTTCCATGATATTCTTGGCCCACCCGCAAAAGAGCCCAGGGACTGCACACAAAACCACGACGGCCCATTGGTCGCGTATATAAAGACTGGATCCCCCTCGGCCCCACATCCAGAAAATCACCACCTTAATCAGCCCATTCCAAAATGTTGAGACAATCCATCACCAAAAGAGTTTCCGCCCTCAGAACCTTTTCTGTCGCCAGGCCTGCATCGTACAGCGCCG
The DNA here is from genome assembly GCA_019285895.1 of Metschnikowia australis. Classification (NCBI taxonomy): domain Eukaryota; kingdom Fungi; phylum Ascomycota; class Pichiomycetes; order Serinales; family Metschnikowiaceae; genus Metschnikowia; species Metschnikowia australis. Next base: position 207,350 of record JAGSXI010000005.1, read on the forward strand.
GCAAAGACTCCTTCAAGGAGAGAGAGACCGCCAACGAAAACGCGTATGTGAAAAAGCACGAGGCTGAGCAATTGAAGGAATTGAAGCAGAAGTTGGAGGAGCAGAAGAAGACTGTGCTGGACCTTGAGACCAAGATCAAAGACCTCAAGAACTAGGCGTGGTGGGCATGTATACCTACCAAAATAAATCCGTTGTCGCTCTCTGTGTTGCTGTAGTGCGTAGATTCTGTGTCGAACGACACGGGCATGTGCAGAAGCTGTATGTGGCCAATCGAGCTGAGAAGAACGTCCGTGGCCAGACATTGTAGGAGTGCGTGATTGGCGCTATCAGCTGGGAAAACGCCGATACTAGGTGGGTATGATTGTGTCAGTTTGGGGAATGTTTTCCGTAGTTGCTTGGCTGAAGCACCGGGAAGAAATACCTGACCGTGAGCACTATTTACAGCTTTTTGTTGGGATTCCAAGACCTCTTGCCTCGCCGATCAAAATCCCAAGGAAGGAACGATGTTTTCCACTGAAAATGACCAACTACGGGCACCAGACTCTGTTTTTGAGTCAGGACGCCAAGTTTTCGATTTGCTGCGTGCTTTCGGGACTGTTGGTGTCTGTCGGAAATTTCGGGATAACTTCCACAATTTCCCGGGGCTAACAACGGGCTCCTCAGATTCCAGCTTTTGTTCCAGCTTTCCCTGTGATACAAGAGCAAGGTCCGGACCACGTGTTTGCAACTGCTGAAATAATTACATCGAAGAAACAGGCGTAGTTTTCAACAACACGAGAGGGCACCGCCCCAGGATTCAAGCGTGTACTTATTGGCGCTCCTCATATGAATACATTCCTTGGAACCGGCATTTCACGAACAGAGCCGACCGAAACTTGGAGGGATTCTCTCTCACTGGCCATTTTTCTGAGATTAGCCTTGAGAATCGCTGATATATGGGAGTCATGGGGATTACCGTGATTGCGTACTGATATTTCTTCACGATTCTCGAAGCGGAAGCTCAAAGCCACGAGTGCTGCCTGGAACCTGAGATGGTTCTCGGGCGGTATTCATCAATAGGTGGTTTCCAGTTCCCAATTGAGACAGGCTCTATTCGTGTGGTCAACACATACTTATCGACACCGCAATTAGAGGCCGGGACTGCATCGAAAAAAGCTTCATGGTGGGATTTTCCTTCTTCTTCCACGGCTCAGATAATCAAAAAGACCGACAGCCCCGCCAGAATCAGCAATAGTGCTCCCAAGAAATTTGCATAGTACAAACATCACGGTCGAGAAACCCCAAAACCAGCCCAAGAGAAACCCAAAACCAGTCCGAGAGAGACCCCAAAACCAGCCCGAGAGAGCTGTTGCCTGTACTGTCCTGCGCCCCAATCCAGTCAGGTGCACAGAAAATGGCGCTAAGTCTGCGATCAGTATAGCGATGAATCTGACCCCACCTCAAAAGTCCGGTAGGAGCCGAGCCACAGATGCGCCTCATGGATCCAGTTTGCAGACAGCGATGGAGCTCGGGAGGGAAATGTCGGCAAAAAACTTGCATTCCTGGCCACGTTTGGAAAACCGAAGAGCACCGAGGCCCATTTTCACATATATGTGGACGTTGACTAAAACGTGTATTGCGGCAGAATGGGCAGTTGTCTTCAGCCAGCCCATCCACCAAACTTTTCGGGGCCAACCGAAACGCCGCTTGGGAACCCCGGCACGAGATTTCCCGGTAATGTGCCGTATTTAGTAAGAGTGGGAAATTGATTATATCACAGATTCTGATATCTCTCAAGACTGCATGCGCGTGGGAGCCGACGCAGCCTGACGCCAGATGCCCCATCGTTAAAGCGGGCAGAAATACACCACGGCGATAAAAGCGACCACGAGTCTTTTTTTTTCGCAGATTCGTCTCGAACAGAAAGCGCAAGACTCGTTTTCGTGCCAGGCGTATTTTTGTCTTTCCACTACAGCTAAGCGTGTTCATCTCCGGACCCCCGAACCCGTGACCCAGTCTCAATGACGTCACAATACATCACCCTGCCTGCCAAAATGGCGTCTCCGGCATACAGCCGTCGGAAAGCTGACTAAAGAAGGCACAAAAAAAATATCTTCTTTGCAGAGCACTTCAAATCATTCGAATCCGGCATCGTCTTTGAGCTGATCACCCGCTCCGAGACCCCCACATAGTTCCCAAGCCCGATACGCCACTCCGCATATTTCCCGCCTTTTCTGAGAACGAGGTCCGGATTTTGACTCTGGCAAGCAGAACCAGAGAACTCAGCCGAAAAAGTTTGCCGGCAATACTTTGACTATAGCGGCTCGAAAGAAGGCTTCACTGCCTAATCAGGTACAAATCAGGTAATCACTAGCCAACAAAGCTGGCTTTGGCACAAATCATACCCCAAGCTTCTCGTACCGATGGCCGAAAAACGCTTGTTTAGGGAGTTCAAACAGCTTAGGCACACACCCGCCAGCTGCAGCAATCCACAGATCGTGGAGCTAGCGCCCGTGGACGCCGAAGAGTCCATTTTCAAATGGTTTGCCACCATCGTAAAACGAGACAGACACGACTCGCTATTTTATTACAATGGCCAGTGGGACCTTGATATCACCGTCCCGCTGCTGTATCCCAGCAAACCACCACGGATAATGTTTTCGCCCGAGTCGAAAATCAATCATCCAAACATCAACTTTGACACGGGTGAGATTTGCCTTGATATATTGAAAGACGAGCTGTGGTCGCCCGCCTGGAATTTGGAGCACTTAGTGGGTGCCGTTCTCATGCTACTAGATGAGCCTGAGCCCGACTCACCCTTGAACGTGGACCTGGCAAATCTCTTCCGCTCGGATAAGCTAGCCTTCGAAAGCGCCACCCAACATACTATGTGGAAACACAACACGCTCATCGGAAAGACGAAACAAGACTCTGGAGTCAGGGATCCGAGCGACCAGGAATCGTCTCAAGAAGATGATGAGCCCAACCCGGATACCAGAGGTAAACACGCGGCTAATGCAAAGGAGAATAGCAGCTCAAAGGAGAATGACAGCGCAAAGGAGAATGACAGCGCAAAGGAGAATGACAAACAGGTCGAACACAACCGCCCCGGAAAGTCCGACGGCGTGGGTGAAAATAGCAGTCTGGAAAAGAACGGCCCAAAATGTGCTGGCAATTCCGAGGAAATTGACCCCCTAAAAAACAGAACCGAAATACCCGCGACTGAAGAAGATGCCAGGATGGGGCCTCTTGATCTTAATTACATTTATGACATTGGGCGGCACATCACGCAGGAGTTTTTGAAAAAAGCCACCGAGGTTTCGGCTCCACGCCACCAACAACATAGTTTGGAAGCCGTGCATCAGCTGGTCTCTAGTAATGTGGCTCGGCAAATTGAGCAAATATGTCTGAGGCATCCAAGTCGCGCCCAATCGCCCACACATGAAACATCAGAACAGCGGCCTGCCATCAGCTTTGCCGAGGAATCGTTTTTGGAAAAAATCGACCAACAGGTCGACGAAATTCGCCGGCTTCAAGAGAGACAATCGCTTTCCTAGGCCTCCATCCCAGCTGTCTAGCATTTCTCCAGCGGGAGTTTGAGTCAAGATCTAATGCCCACTAGAGTACTTCAGGATGAATCATTGGTACTCAACTTAACGCCTCAAGTGACGTCTTGCATTTTGTGTTGGGCAGCTTAAAGTTTGTGCCTTGTGTCCTGTCATTATTTTGGAGCCTGGGATAGCCAGCTTGAGATTGGCACGAATTGGTCCGAGATTTCTATCCAGCAACCATTGGAAATGTCCTGGAATAAAGGTCCGCACTCATTGACATTATTTCTCATGAAGACTTACGGCAAAAACTTTGAAATGGTACTGAGAGTGGAAAGGGCCGATGTTTGGAATCTATTTGAGGATTTCTGGAACCTATTTGGGGTATTGTCAGATGGACTCAAAAAGAAAAGGGCACTATGTCAGACAAAACAATTTTTCCGAACTAGATGTTTGGCTTTTTTGTTTTCAATGCGTGAATGGTACTTGAAATGTGCCCTACCGAGAATCAGCCTGGCTCTCCATAGTAGGCACGCTATTGAGGAGAACATCATAATGCATACGGATCTATTGAAGCCCCTCATTTTTTGGCTTCCTTCGGTGGGATGCAAGATTTTTCTCAAGGTCTTTTTGGTACTTGAACCCAATGGTCATGGAAGCTCATCTTTCTGAGTACATTCTAGCGCGTTAAGAAAATCAGCATATGGATCAGCTAAGGCCGTTACTAACCCGATTCCTGGTGCGAATAAACCAAAGCAAACCCAGCTTCCGAGAGCTCGTCAATAAAGCACGATCAAAATCTATTTGCACATATTGGGTCAGGCATAGTTTCCCTTCACGCCGTCTTTGTTCATTAATCATACGGTTGGTGCTGTACTGTATTCAGTGACAGATACTAAAGCTCAAAAAACATCAGATTCTTCTCCTTGGTTTCGAAAAAACTGCCCAAAATTCCCCCAAGGATCGAGGGCTGGCTCAAATTGCAGAGCTAGCAAATGACAAATACGTATTCTATGCTTGAAAACCGGAAGTATGATACATTCTCAAGATTTTCAACCAGCCTGAACTCCGGAATTAGCCGGGGCTTTCACTGGAAGCCTAAACTGAACCAGAAATTCGTTTACAAAAGCATGGGCTTCAGGTGCTCATTCTGGGCTCATGGTGTATTTCGAGCCATATACGTGAAATGTACAAGGCTATATATGCAACGAAACAACAGAGGCAGTACTGCATTCATTAGATCTGCCCCTCGCAACTAAAAACTTTGTCGGGAGGTACCGAATTCCACAAAAGAAAAGGATGGAGCCGGATTCTGTGAGGAACCGAAAATCTCCAAGCTGTTTCTTCCACCTTTGTTGAGATATTAGTAGACTAGCTGTAACCAGTAGGCCAGTACATCGGTAAATGCAGAACCCGAAAGAACATTCAAAAAGATCCAAAGCATAGAGCTTCTGATTCACGAATCACTATGCCGCAGGCTTTGGTGCAAAATCAAATGAAACACCTTGAAGTCTGGTATCACCATGTTTCCCAGACGAGTCACGTGCTCCTATCTAGCCGCACATATGTATGTCTCGCATCTGGTTTCAGAATGTCTGTACTGCTAAATTTCCAGCCGTGGAATGGGAAGCCACACTCAAGAGTTTCGTCGTGGCATCTTATACTTTGGACTAGCCAGCCCCAGAATTACTAGCCCGCTCAATTCTGAAGCCCCGTCCCTAGACGTCCGCCACATCACGTGACACACATCACGTGCCACAATGCTCGCGCGGTCTCGCATCTGGAACATGGAACACCCATATAGAGGACCCAGCAGGGCACTTGGTACTTTCCCAACACAGGTCATTGTGTCCACGCCGAGGAGCTTTTTCATCGGATATCACGATATTCGAAAGCCTGTTGCAAACCAGTTCCCACAGGTGCGTGTCATTGAAAACCACAGCCAGCACCGTCTACCATGATCATAGGTGAAAGCAGAAGCGAGCTTCTTAGCTGGCTCAATTCGGCGTTTGGCCTCGAGTACAAAAAGGTCGAGCAGTGCGGTACGGGTGCAGCGTACTGTCAGATCATGGATTCTGTGTATGGCGGCGTGCCCATGGCCAAAGTCAAGTTTGGTGCCCTGATCTCGGACTACGATGCCCGCAACAACATGAAGATTCTCCAGGCGCTGTTCAACAGGCAAAAAATCACGCGGCAAGTGGACACAGAGCGGCTTATTCGATGCAGGCTCCAGGATAACTTGGAGCTTCTTCAGTGGCTCAAGCGACACTGGATGGAGAACAAAAATACGAATATTGCGTACGACGCGCCGGCCAAGCGCCGGGGCGGCACCGCTGCAAGCCAGGGAGAAAGAGCCGGTTACGGCACGTCAAGGGGTACCATTTTGACCCCTAGTTCGGGCACAAACACGTCCACAGCGGCGTCCCGGAATGGCAGCAGAGTGTCGAGTACCGGAAGCGGGCATGGCAGAAAAGTGTCGGGTACCGGAAGCGGGCTCGGCTCAAACGCTCTATTTGTACCAAAACAGAGGATGCGTTCGGCAGCAGATTCCGCGCCGTCATCGGCTTTGCCGCATTTTTTGGGGTCGGATTCCCCAGTGTCGTCGGCTGAAATGGCACGTGATCTCCAGGAGAAGACCGAACAGTTGAAACTGGCGCACGATGAGCTTGCCGAATATCGAGTCATGACTGAAAGTCTCGAAGCAGAACGCAATTTCTACTTCAACAAGCTCCGCGACATTGAGGAACTTCTGAAACAGATCCAGGAGCAACATGCACTAGACGATATGATATCTGGAAATGTCCGCCTGCTCACTGTTTTGGATGTCATGGCGGAAATACAAGAAATCCTCTTCTCCACCGAAAAGGGCTTCGAAATCCAGGACACTGGAGATGCTGAATCGTTCTAATACCAGGCTGCAAAATGGGCACCAAGGTTTGCTCTCTGGATTCTTTCAGACACTGCAAGTGGAAACTGCCTTTTATTGTCGAATCATTCTCCGGTGGTTTGTCGGATTGCAGAAAACACGTGATCTTTACTTCCCAAGAGACTGCTCAGGTGGGTTTTGAACATCGGACACTGCTGGTTGCAAACGCTTCGTCCGATCTCGATTCGGTTTTTTTTCTCCTGGTTGTACTTTGCCCCTGGCTGCCTGTCGACTGTCGAACCCTTGATTGATGCCAACAGGCAAATTACTAGCCCAGGTTGCTAATATCCTGGTCCCTGGCAGACTCGGTATCTCCTTCGGCATAAGTCTCTACGGGTAGGTTATGTGCAGATGAAAGATCACGTGCTCCCACACGACTCCACATCTCTGAGCCTGCACGACATGCAGCGCGCTCGCTAAGTGAAACAGGCTTTGCGACTTTCGTGCAGCCTGAGACAAAAAAAAAGACGGGCAAAAAAAGAAAACCTGAGACTTTGTTCCAAAACCGGTATTCCATCGCATACGCATTACCGATTCACCGCCTTTCCCCAGAAAACAGTTGTGGACACAGCTCACTGTTTGGCGGTATTGATTTTGATCAATTGAATCTGCTCGACAATTGGGTGCGCTGTGCCATTTGCAAAGTCTTCCTGAATTCCACGTTGCCATATTCACCTTCTTATCCTGACCATAGAAGCGAGCATGACAGCAACAACTTCGCAGCAATATAGAAGAAGACACTCGTCTGTGCACCCGTCGCCTCTCTCCATGAGACATGGCCACGTGCATGGCCTTAGTGGTCATCTCGGAAAGCACACAGACATCCCCACCGTATCCATGAGTCTAGCCACGCGAAGATTCTCCGAGGACTGGGAAGGCGGAGCGAAGGAGCTGTTGACATGCCAGTCGTGTGGAAAGGCGTACAAGCATATCTCCTCGCTTGCGAAGCATTTGTGGGAGCACACTCCCGAGTGGACCATGACCAAAAAATTGCTCATCTCGAAGCACCAGCAGGTACAGCTCTTGGAAGCTGCGTCCATTCTCGTGGGAATGAACGAGCCAGGAACAAGTGTGGATGAAGACGAGACTGCGGTAGTCCCATCGCCGTTTCTGCGATCGCTCCCACAATTCACTCCGGAGCATGAGGACCACCATCTACGCATGTCGGAGGAACAGATTCCGTCGTCATATTCTCCCATGCCAGGATATGTTGGTGGGTACATAGACGTTCCAGTCAAGAAGCATCGCACACCGATGGGGTCTTCCTACGAAGAGGAAGAGAAAGAGAAGAGAGAAGTTGTGGACGAGGACGAAGAGATCATGGGAAGGATGGAGGCATAAGTGCTTCATCTGCAGGCTGGGGCTGACAGGCGCAAGCCGTCTGTTTTTGTATGTACAGGTAGTGTGGATCACTGGATTGGGCTAATGGAAATAGTTGTGGAAATGGCTAGACTTTGTTTTGAGGCAACAGCCCGTCGGGTGCCCTAACGAGCCGACACCCGTACACCACAGATGGCGAGCGGGTATAAAAGCGGCGGAACAATCGCCACCGTCTTTCCCGCCCCGTGGCTCCTCCTCTCAGTTCTGGCCGGCCATCCATAGCCAAACACCCCCATCTCGAAGACCCGTTTTGGTGATTTGCTTGGGGCAGGACTAAGCGAGTCTTTTGGGGAGCCCGCACAACAAAGCGGACATAGATTCCCCCGTGTATCATAGTACATCCAGCGGGCATTTTCCTCCATGGGAGATCATACCACGGGTGTCTCCAAGCACACAGACATTCCCCCTAGAATAGTAGTCATCTAATTAGTAGCTTCCAGTCTGTCTCAATCAGACACCGCCAGGCAGCCAAGAAGCGCCCCGTCTCAGCCAGCCACTGGGCGGACTGGGGATTCACAGCTCCCACAGCTGAAGGGTCAAGGTTGCTACTTCTGTGCTCTTTGATTTCTGGTAGCTACGGACCTCTATGTACAACTGCCGGTGGGCGCCTCAACCAGGCACGAAAGCCGCAGTCTTGAATCAGTCTTCGGCCGTGATGACTTCTGCGTTGAGCGGCTGCACCTTTTCGTACTGCTCTTTCAAGGCAAGCTGTTCCCGGTGCTCCAACTCGTTGGCAGCCTGTTTTCTGGACATTTTCTGGCGCATGCGCTCGGCATCTTTGATCGGGCCCTGTCTCAAGTTTTCTCGCTCGATGCGCTGCTCCACGTTGATGTATACAAACGAGCTAGCGGCAAAAAGACAGGATACAGCAAACGTGGCTTTGGACGCTGCGGACATGGAATTCGTGGGGTGTCGAAGGGGAAAGCAAAGTTGATTTTCCGGCGTGTGGAGTGGAAAGACGGACTAGTCGCAGGGCTTGTGGAGTGAGAATATGTAGGACCGCGGGCCACGAACAGTGTGCACTTGGAATCCAAGACTCCACGTGCCTGGGGTTGGATGGGCTTTCGGATTGTAGACTTGCCAGCTTTGGGATTCTTGCCTGATCCGGGTGCACGGAACTGTAGGCCTGGATGGGAGGATGTGGGTATGTGATATCTGGTATATGGGTATATGAGCACATACGTATATGAGCACATAAGTATATGAGCACATAAGTATGTAAGTACATGTGTTCCGAGCTTCGGGAAAAGACTTGTCCCTGGGAAAGATCTGGCCGCTCCGATATAGTAGACGACATCGGGCAAAAGGGGCCTATCCGTCAGGCCCGAGTCTCTGCCAATAGCGTTCACGAAGGCACATGCTGAGATGTGATGTTCCTGTGGCTGGGCATCTGGGATGCTTTCCATTTTCTGGAAATCTCCCGGCATACTAGGCTCGGCACCCCTCTGCATGTGTTAAATAGCAATGTAGCCCGCCAGTACAGTATCACGGAATATATATACTCGTGTTAAAGCGCTCTACTTCTGGCCAGCTTTCGTCATATTCCGGCCCACTCCCTATGTTGACTGGCGCGTACAAGACCCCCTTGAAAACCAGAAGCTGTTGACATGCCATGTACCAGTATGAGTCTATCGGCAGTCGGTTGGTGTAGGCAGTCGGTTGGTGTAGTTTCGGATCCGCTTTCACATCCACCGAAAGGCTGCAAATCCCGCCCCGATTAGTATCAAGCCCACTGTCCAGTCTAGTGCAACATGCCTGCCCGCCAAAAAATAGGCTCACTGGATTCGGCCATCTTGGCCCGGCTTCACGTCACTGGCTCTGGGAAATAGCTGCGAGAACCCACGGCCCATGCACCCAGTACCGGGACGCCCGAAACCCGGGCTCTGCCTTTCCTAGCCTCGGTGCTATTCTTCAGCAACAAAAAAAAACATACTAGTTCGGTGCTGGAAGCCGGCCCGATATCTGGTGATCACGAGAACCGTCCCCCGGAACCGTGCCCCCGGAACTCGGGCCAAAACACAGATTTGCTCCGCACCCGTGCCTCCCTCGCGAACCGGGGGTTTCTATTAATCCTCCAAACTATCCTCTGTGGCCCCAGCCGTCCTTTGTATCAAGCCACCATTCAGCACCCGCCCCACGAATCCGAAGTCACACTTTCCTCACAGGCGCACCTATCCACCTGCCACATGCTAAAGCGCAATTCCGCCAATCAACTGGACCCGGCACCAGGCCTCGCAAGTACGTAGAATTCTATGCCCTTAGATTAGCCGCCCACTCCGCCCGCCGCTGTTTTTTCGGAGCGGCTGCCGTTGTTTCTGCCGGAATGGCGTCTGCCGTTCAGCTCCTTTCTTGTGGAAAAACCCCGTTGGCCCCGGCGGTGCAGGAACTGTTTTTGTGCTTTGTCGCCGCACATTTCCGGACATCCCCGGGCCTGGCAGGCGGCGCATCTTCCAAAACACTCGGTGCCATATCACGGCAGCAAAGTGGCCGACCGGGGCCCGCAGGCCTTTTGTGTTTTTTGCAGCTCATACTAACCCCGTCTAGCCACGCAAGTGAGCCACCGCTCGAACGCTGGTCAGGGCGCTGGACCAGCGCTGCCCGCCACGGCCGACCCGTCACCGGAGCACAAACACCAGAAGCTGTCGGTGTCCAACTTGACGAGAAACTTGATGTCCTCGACGGCGCCCGAATACAGCCAAACTCTGCCGGCCTCTCACACGGCCACGCAGACGGCGACGCCTGGTCCGTCCTTTTCTGGCCAGCCGCCGCTGTACTCGGCGTCCACGGCGCCGTCCAGCAACTTCATGCCTGCCAGTCTGTTTGGGTCCCACCATAGTCAGCCGACGTCGTCGCCGTTCACTCATGGGACGCCTCTCGGCCACCTGAACCCGATACTGCTGTTCACGCCGCCCGCGGGGAACATGCACTACATCCCCTTGGGTCATAACACTCCCACCGTGGTCTCATCGTCGTACACGTCTAGCCACTCGTTCACACCCACGTTCCAGGGCGGGCACTTCCCACCGCACGAGGGTTCTTTCCACCCCGCGTACCAGCACCACTCGGTGGGTGCGGGTCCCGGCTCGTACAAGGCCATGGGTGGGCCCACCACAAACATTTCTATGGACTCTGCAAACTCACACACGTCTCTTCATGCCAGAGCTCAATTCAACAGACACAGTATATCCTCTGCTCCCTCCCATTTCGGAAAGCCCGCCAGCGGTAGCTACGTCCATTCGCTTCCAAACTCCCTCATGGAGTCTTCTCATGCAGGCCAATCGTCACAGCAAATGCTTCATGGATTCCGGCCCGAAACACCATCGAAGATGCAACAGCTGCAGCTGGGCAACACAGGCCCGCCAACTCAGGGCCCTGAAAAAGCCTCAAGCCCTTTCGATGAGCGCACGGGGAGTTTCCTCGCTGGCCCCGACCACTATATGTCGTACCACGAATACCTCGAAAAACTCAATCAAAGTGACGCGGAAGGTAAGGATGGGGACGCTAGTGGATACGAAGAGCATCTAAATATAGTGGAGTTCCCTGTTGATGACCTCATTAATATGCTCGCTTGTCTCTTGACGAAAATCATTGAAGCCAACGACAAGCTCCATCCAAACCACTTTGACAACACCATTGCAGTGAGACAGAAACTCAAAGAGCACAAAAAGATAAAGAGAATGGAAAAGGAGCAGAGGTCCAACAAAAGAAGCAGCTCGACTAGCTTCACTCAAGGTGGAATCAATACAACAGTGTCCCATATCTCGGAGAATGAAAATTCGGACGAGTCCTCTGACGACGAAGAAGACGAGCTCAAAAACAAATATTTGGCAAACGTCCTTGCCTTCCACGGAACAAATGTACCTGGCATCACTCTCAATGCTTATCTCACTAGAGTTTTGAAGTATTGCCCAGTGACCAACGAAGTGTTTCTTTCTCTTTTGGTTTACTTCGACCGAATCGCAAAAAGAGCTAACATTTTCCAAAATAAAAAGCCAAACCCTGGCGACGAGACGCCTACGGACGCTGAGCAGATATTTGTGATGGACTCATTCAATATCCATCGGCTCATAATTCTGGGCATCACTGTCAGTTCAAAGTTTTTCAGTGATATATTTTACAAAAATCTCCGGTACGCCAAAGTTGGGGGACTTCCCCTTGAGGAGCTTAATTATTTGGAACTTCAATTCTTGTTACTTCTAGACTTCAAGTTGATGATATCCGTTGAGGACATTCAAAACTACGGTGACTTGTTGCTTAAGTTCTGGAAACGAGAGCAATTGGCTGATGAAATTATTAATAGAGACACGCCAGAGGGACCTTCATAAAACCCAGGCGCATGAAGTCAGTGATATTAGAATGCCGCATAAGATTCGATTCTTTTGCGATTGAGGAAAGACTAGTATCGGTGGGCCAAGAGACCGACACTCCCGCCATGCCGCATTATGTCATTATATAAGACAAGGCAATTTAGAATTTAATCCCATCAATTGTGTAGGGCCAGATTGCCCTTTCTTTGGCACCTCTTTGGGCTAAATTGATCCTCTTCCCAAACACACGAACAGATATTAACGGGGCTCACGAATTTTGACCCGACACCTCGCTTACTAGCATTAAGCCAGATTTCGTCGCAAAATATTTCCATATCAGAGGTATTGTCTTTTTGTCCGCGAACAGACCTGCATGGAAGCAATAATATGGAATACATGAAGTATCTATCGCGCTTCCACGCTCAGAAACAGTATTTGACGTACTGTACACACCATGTCAATTAGCCGAAGAACATATCGGGTTTACACAGGAGTTGGAAACAAAGCGCAATTTTCAAATGACCTGGTGAAACAAGTCGTTCTCAGAATTACTGAGCATTTACTGCAAGCATTACTAGCAGCCCTAAGGGGATATCAACGGACGATATGCCCCGAAGAAGAAATTGAAAGAAGGAAGGAGTCATCTTATCATTCGAGAAATGACATTCAAGTCCCTAAAAGACTTCATAGTTTTAACAAATTGCAAAATAAGGCATAAATAATTGCCTATTGCTTTGCGACCGCTCACCGAAGGCCAAATACTATGGATATGCTTTGTTGGTGTTGCTCAAACATTTTTACTAGATTTCCTCTTATAACCTCATACTTTTCAACTAGTACATCACGATAAGAGCATGTGCCTTTTTCTGTCTACCGCATACTAGTGATTAGATATATTTTTGGGATCGCATTCATGCTGGATTATAAAATTACTCCCAAATTATCTGTACTTCTGTTTCATTCCAAGTCTATTGACTAGCTTTACCACAAATAGCAATTTCCATGCATCCAAGATACGTGGGGTCTCCATGTCTCCATTCCCCGGGGTTTCTGCTTAATACTCGAAAGAATTCCGGGAGTCATTCGAAAGCACGAGCTTCAAAAGAGGAGTAAGCGCTTCGAAGTTAGTGTTCATCTGAGGTATACAAGAATTTCCTGTTCCAGCTTACCTGAAATGCCGGGGAAATAGACCAGCATGGCTAAATGAAAGTTCAGTTTTGGTCTCAAAATTTGAAGCTCACCCTGGTGTCTCATAAATTGTCCAAAACCACTTTACTCGCCAGTTGTTTTGGATGAGAGTGCTCCCAGGTTTGCTTGAAGTGAAACATACCAACATATTCTGATACAATCTTTGTTTGATGGTTTCAATGCTTCCTGGCTATAATAAATTAAATGTGTGAAGTGGAAATTCAAGATAGTGGTACTTTTGTGCTTGTTTTTGGTTGCAACTGAAAGAGAAGTATATCCCAAACTTTCAAATTGACTTCACTTTCAAAAGGATATTTGAAGTCTTGCGAGCAAGAACCAATGGCATATTTGGAAACCTCTATTAGGTCTGAAATCCTATTGCTTCAAAAATCCGTACTTCACCCTGAAATCCCGCTCTTCAATCCGGGACAGAATGCTGGAAAACAAGAGAGGTTTGAGATTATGTCCAGCCTGTGCACTCTTGTATGGTCAGTTTGATTCACTGAAACTTCGTTGAATTTTGCCGCTCGCCAGCCCTAGAAGTAGAAGACAAGCCCTTTCAACGATCCCATCAAGATATCCCCTGTCCGTGCAACAAGATTCAGAACAGTGAGATGAACAGGGGTTTAAGCGGCGCCAATACCATGCGTTTCTAAAGAGACACCATACATAGGCTGGTCACTCGTATGTCCAATCAACCATACATGTTTCTCCAAACCCCCAGAATGAGCAAAAAAGAAAGGCAGGAAGCGCTCGCCCATGAGATAGGAGAAAATGCTTGTTCACGAGAAAAACGCCAAAACTTCTCTTTCCAAAAAATTCGCACGTATGTCTTATCATGGTCACTCGTTTTCTTAGCTTTTTCGCAATCCCGCCCGCGTCTATGATCTTCGCCTTATAAACTTCGGCCGCGCGGGCGCGCACATAATTTTGGCGTTGTTTTGATCCTCACCCCATAAGCTTTCTTTTTCTGCAACTTTTTCCTCCAAATATCAACATAATTCCACCACAATGCCTCCGAAATCCGCCCCCGCTCCCGCCATAACCAAGGTCACCTACAAAGGTATGTATAAAAAATCGCAAAGCCAAAAACCCACGCGCTTTCCTGGTTCTTTTTCGGCCAGCCGTCGAGGCCTGACCCTGCTCCTTGTTTTAAACACACGTGTTTGCGGAAACAACAAGACCCGGGCCTTTTCGGGCCCATATTGGAAGACTTTGCTAACCACATGAACAGACATGATAAAGTCCGCTGTCATTTCTTTGAAGGAGAGAAACGGCTCCTCGTATGTATTTTAATTGTGTCGGCGGCTAATCCCCAATTTTTCCCTCGTTTTTGAGGAGAGCGGGGTGAAACACATTGCTATTTTCCCCGCCCGTATTTTCCCAAGGCGCGATGCCGAAAAACAGAAACAGGACGTAAATCATGTTTATTGGTTTTGACGGGACGAACAATGTTGGAGTCTCGTCGCTCAAGGGGGGCCCAGATCACGCTGCGGATTGTGGTGGCATTCTTTTGCGCTCATAGCCCACACGCCCACCACAACTGAAAGAGGCATCCGTCGCCACTTATATTGTGATGCAATGCGGTGCTTTTCCAGCCCTCATAATTCAAGACTAACTGAAAATAGCCGCCAAGCTGTCAAGAAATACGTTCAAGCCAACTTCGATGTCAAAGTCACTAGCTTTGACTCTTTGTTCAACGCTGCTTTGAGAAAGGGTGTTGAGACTGGCGATTTCCTTCAGCCAAAAGGACCTTCTGGCCCAATCAAGAATTTCAAAAAAGAGAAATTGGCCGTTCCTGCCGTCGTTAAGCTTACAAAGAAGGCTGCCCCAAAGAACCCAGAGCCTGAGCTCAAGGAGGCTGCCCCAAAGAAGGCCGTCGCCAAAGCATCAGCAAAAAAAATCACCAAGCCAACAAAGAAAGCTGCTTCTATGAAGGCTGCTCCCAAAAAGCCTGCCCCCAAAAAAGCTGCTCCCAAAAAGGCTGCTCCCAAGAAAGCTGCTCCCAAAAAAGCTGCGCCCAAAAAGGCTGCTCCCAAAAAAGCTGCGCCCAAGAAGGCTGCTGCTCCCAAGAAGGTAGTCAAGCCAGTCAAAAAGACCACCCTCAAAAAGGCTATTGCCGCTTAGAGGCCGCGACCTGGTTGATCGGTTTCTTCCTCTGTACATTACAATGTTTTTCAGCTAAAGACAGTGCGATAATTCATTCTATATTTCGAGTCCTAACTCATTTGTTTACAATGGTACTTTTATATGTATTAATACAACCCGCTTTGTTAATCGGCCCTCACTCCTGCATGAGAGGGGGGCCGACTTCCCGCCGGAAACAAACTGTGAATCCAAACCCGCCAGTGATAGATAGGCACACACAGTTTCCATGAAATCTTCTCCTAAGGTATCTCTAATTGTTGCAGCCTTGCAGCCTGAGTTTGGCATCGGCGCCAAGGGCAAGCTTCCATGGCGCTTGAAACAAGAGATCAAGTATTTTAGAGACGTCACTAGCATGAGCCGGGAGGGCCATGTGAACGCTGTTGTCATGGGTAGGAAAACATGGGAATCCATTCCAGCAAAATTTAGACCATTGCCCGGGCGTCTAAATGTCGTTCTTTCGAGATCCCACAAAAGTCTCATAGAAAACGGGGTCTTTTTGTCCAATTCCATGGACTCGGCCTTGCGAACGCTTCAAGAACCTGAGTTTATGCACGAGAACAAGAAGATCGATAAAATATTTGTCATTGGGGGTGCTGAAATATACAATTCGTTTGTGGTTGATCCTCGTGTTGACAGCTTGCTCATTACAGAAGTTACATATGATGGAAACACGACAGAGACGCCAGTGCTCGATACGTTTTTGGATTGGGACCTCAGTGCTTGGGAGAAAAAGACTGATGCCCAATTGCTGAACTTTGCAGGTGTCGACTTCACGAAAGGGCTTGTCACAGAAGGTGATTACAAGTACGAGTACACAATGTGGGAAAGAAAGTGAGTAATTTAATCAACCAACACCCTTTAAGGATATGACGCGGGATGACAATAAGAACCGAGAGTTCTGGGCAAGCTTCTCATCAGTTCAGAGTCACCTATAGCATGTTCAAACACCCCATCGAGGGATTAAATGGCGGAAATGATTATCATGAATTGGCACATTGTATCAGCAATTTGCCAGTCGCTCTTTAATCACCTCGTTCGATATATTGCTGATTCAACCGATGGATTTCAGCGCAGATTGTCCACCAACAGAAGAAGGCCTCACTTCTCTTCTTACCGCTTTCTGGGCGGCATGAACGGAGGTGCTCGTCGAAAAGAAACAATTCGTAGAAAAGCCGGAGGTTGGGTTGAATAACCACATTGAGCCGGCGAACCCGCACGTATAAAAAGCTTTCCACTAGCGACATGTGGAAATTTTTCATGACCGAAGCGATACTTAACGTTGCCGAACGTGACACGCCAATTCTGCAGTGGACCAAAGTCTTGCATTTTTCTTCTGGGGAAATCAAAAGCTTTTCTTGGACCCATTGGGGACATCCAACCAATAACAGAAACATCGAGTCACGCCCATCATCTTCGAGGCCATGGATGTAGATGAAAGAATCCAAGACTGGCACGGCATTGTGATGAAATGAATGAGCCCTCGTTTCTGGCGACTTGATCTTGACCTCGTACACCAGAGAGTGTCCTTTGTTAAACAGGTATATTGGCTCTATCACGGGGCCTTCAGTTGCCAGCGTTGCATCATGGCGAAAGGTACAATTCAATGCACCATACCACCGAGGCTTCTCGCCGATTGAAATCACTTTCGAGATTTGAAGCGTGGACAAAACTGTTGTTGACGAGGCATGAATGACAGAACCTAAGTAAAGGTTCTTATAGATGAAGTCGGGAATACTTATTTCGTTGTCGTTTCGAAACCAATCCGCGGGCCTGACGAAGGGCTGGTCGGTCGCTGGTTTTCGAGGATACACATCTAGCAGCAGAGTTGTGGCGTTTCCTAGATGTCGCTTGAGTGACTGTATGTGAGCCTCAAGACCTTTTAGGACCAGGAACTCTGAAAATTGGAGCTGAAGCTTTACTTCTGGCTTTCGCCAAAGATCCAAAGCCATCTCCTCGACATAGTCACATCTCCAGAGAAGGCCGAGACTAAGGAGCAAAAAGCTTGTTCCCGAGAATCCGTCGTACGAGTAAACGAGTGCGTTTTTTTGGTGTGTTTTGACAATGATACTGACGAGTTTCAAGAATGTGAGGAAGCAGATTGCAACATCTTCACGAATGGTTTCAGCTCGGAAGATTGCGCTGGAGAACTCGAGAAAAATGGGCTTCTTAAATCCCTTCGTGGCCACATCCTGCAATATCTGAAATAGAAGGCTTGTTGTTGGCATCCGTGCTTTTTCGTGGCAATAAATGTACAACTGGAAGTCATGCAGTGATGCTGGTGTCGTGCTAGAAATCGACTGTTTGAAATTGAGAGCGTTACCTAAATATAGGTTGGGGAAAGGCTGGATTATGTTGTATACCAGCCAGACCAAATTCTGCTCCAAATAATACAAGCTGCCGGGCTGAGTGAAGTCTTCGCTTTTTCTGGACAAACGTTTCTTCTTTCCAGAACGGGGCCGTGTTGACGACTGCGTGAAGTACTGCCCCACTTTAGGCCATTGGCGTGTTGGAAAGTCCACCACATAAATGTTTGTTTTGTGGGAAGAGCTTTGCAAATATTCAACAATATTCGCCACTTCGATGTTGCTGGAAAGATCCATGCCATTGTTGTACACTATGAAATGAGAAAGCGGGGCCATAAGAGTAACTTGCAGCATGTAATTTCGATTGGTCTGCGCCAGAGGACAGCAAGGAGTATCAAAAGTCTGAGTGAAGTCTTTGAACTGTTTGAAGTTGGAAAGGCCCAAGTGCCCGGGGCCAAGATCAATGTCTCTAGTTTCCTTGAACACAAGCATGTCTTCAATGACTACCGAATTCGTGAGGTACGGGTTGCTTTCTGCCCGACTGTTCACAGTCATTAAGTGGAATCCCAGTTCCGTGGGCTTAGCAAAAGTTTCAGGCGGAAAGCGTCGGGAGATGGTCTCCGAGTCCTCGGCTAGAAACTGCAATTCGGACGAGGGGTCAAACCGGGCATCGAAATACACTTTTTCTCGAAGCCCGGCAGACCCATGCAAGTAAGGGAACATGTCATCCGGGAGTGGCATGCGGTTGGCTCCTGAATGGTGTAAATCGAGAAGCTGATTGAGCTTCTCCGGCGAGGAAATGACATATATTTCGGTGTTTCGAATGGTTTTCAATGACTTGTTAAGTTTCTTGAGACTCAGATACACCGGAGTATCGGCTTCTTTCCTCCGTGAATATTCATGTTCCCAGGTAACTGTGGACAGGCGGGTGTCTTGAAAGAAGCTCGGAGACGCTTTTTGGGGAGACTTGCAATGTCTAGCATCTTCAAGTAAAGCGGTGTTGGCTACTGTATTTTCCTTGGAAGGAAAACGTGCAGTTGCTAGATCTGTACTAAGAACTTGTGTTGGTCTGGATTTTGTTGCAACCATCGTAAGGCTAACAATTTTCTAATCTCTGGGCATCAGGTTCTCTGATTTCTCAGAGCTTGCGGTGAAGGAAAAAGCAGGAAATGGACCGATCTTTATCGCAAATGCAGGCAATGTCTAAGTGGAGCTGAGTTGACAAGCACGGCCCTTAACACGGCAAAACTCTCTTGATACCCGTTTGCCAAAGTAGCGGGGAAAGCCATTTAAAGTGGCAGGCACCGGGCCTTATTATACTCCTGCAACGACTAAGAAAAGCCACTTTTCCAACACAATACGCAGACAGGGGTAGCAAGATTAGCATATCGTTTGAGGAAGGTGGAGCACAATAGACTCTACCGTTGGCCTGTAGTGAGGGCGCCTGGATTTGGCTGAAAATATAGCAACTGACTCGAAATTTGCAAGGGATTCTGAGGAACACCAAAATGCCGTTGATGTCCGAAAAACAATGGCGATTTCGGCACGTGGATCATAACCAGACAATAGACAACACGAGAAGGGGCCCCTTTGCGATTTGCAAGGTGAGTATCAACAATACGCTTTTCATGTTCACCGCTATTATTGCAACAATCAGCAGCTGCGGCGAAACCTAAAATTGAAGCTGGGACTTGCACGAATTAAAGTAATTGGGGTATGCGCGAGCAAGTATGCACGGCGCCCAAAAGACACCCGGCTCTGAACGGCGGAAATGACAAGGCTGATGAATCAGAGCACGAGGCGCTTTGTCCATTATTTGTTTCCAAATATAGCACGTCGCCAAGGGCGGATTTGGTTCCTGGAAAGCATGCCAAGGCCAACTATGCAAGATAACTGCATGCAAGTTCGGGCTTGCAGATATGATGAGCACACCGTTTTCCACCAGATCGCGATCGTGTGAAAACACTCGATCAGTTACTGCTGGTTTCTACTCCTTTCGATAATATTGCGCTAGTCTATGAGTTTGCCTGAGGCCTCTTCTTTTTTTTGTTGGCTCCACGTGCATTTCATGCGCCACGAGTTAACTTCAAAGTGCAGGACACAGCTTGATACGGGCAAGATTCTCAACTACTCAACGAACCCGTTGGCGCGTGAGAAGAATCTAGCTTGAAGATGGCCTGGATCATTTATCTGAATGTCGGTCTGCATACACGCGTCCAACCCACACACCCGTACATCCTGGCGAAAGCTTCTTGAATCCAGGCCTCGAACCCACATCCTCCCCGTCCAATTGTTTCCTATGTTTGCCTCTGCCAGAAGATTGCAGGGCTCGCCCGCGTACACGCAGCTCATGGCGCTGATGAAACAGGACTTGAAGCAGGCCATGATTGCGAAAAACAAAATCGAGAAAAACACCATCCGGTCGGTTTTGTCCAGCATCAAAAACAGCGAGATTGACGGCGGCAAGCAGACCGAATTCGACTTGTACAGGCTCTTCAACAAGATGGTCAAACAGAGAGACGAGTCCCACCAGTTGTACGTATCGCAGCAAAGACTGGATTTGGCGGAGGTCGAGGCTCTGGAGTCGCAGATTATCCGCAGATACCTAGCCTCTTTGCCCGTAGCCTCCCAACAGGAAATAGCCGCCAAGACCGAGCAGTGGCTCGTCGAACTACACGGGAAAAATGACGCCGATTTGCAAATGAAGGACATCATGAGACAGGTGACGGACGAGTTTGCGCAGAACTGGAACACGTTCCCCGCGGCTATTCGCTCCTTGGTTCCGCTGTTGTACAAGAGGATTTGGGGAAACTAGCGGGCAAATTGCTGGTATCTAGAGCCATGTGTGGAGACCCGGCACTCCTCGGGATCCACCTTCGTGTATATAGTGGGTTCATAGATCCGGCCTCTCGCTCTTCAAGACATTCCCCTGCTAATTTTGATTTGTTTTCAAGTCGTCAAAGATCCGTGGCGCCTGGAAAACCGGCGATCCGATCATTTGGACTCTACTTGTGTTTTCCCGAGCATTGCGTGTACAGCCCTGGGTTTCTTTGAGAGCTGGAAAACGCTTCCAGAGTTCTGAGTTTTTGTCGGAATTGGGAAGAAAGTAGCACATTCGAGCCATCACCGTTGTGAAAGGCGGTGTATTGTCCCTCGTTTCGTTCACATTAGTCCCTAGCTCCGGCGAGTTTAACTCCAATTTGATGGGTACTGGTGCCATTTTTATGTTTTGCTTGTGTTTGCCCTCTTGTTGGATTGCATTTCAGTCGACGTTTTTTGGCGTTTCGTGATTCATATAGGCACTCACTCCAGGGCAAGCCCATGTCGGTGACTGTAATACTGTCGGTTGAAGAATGTTTTGGGGCAATGGTTATTTCAAACTTGGGGCTGTTCCGGATCGGCGGTCTCTGGCTGTATTGTTTTCTCTGGCTCAGTCAATCTACCACCATTTCCTGGATACTTGGACAGGAACAAGCACCACATGGCTCTCTACAAGGCATCGAACTGCAAACCATTTCTCATCAGCCTTCCGCTGATGCTAAGGCCTACATGAAACTGGGACCCGCCTCTGTGTCCAAGAAACAGCGTTTTGGATGCGGCAATGTGGCACGAAAATGACGGAGCGCTAACGAAATTGGATGTTGGGAATGGATTCTGGTAATAGCAAGTAAGTTGTAGTTGCTCGAAGCAGCCCCTCTGAACCACAGAGAAAAATAGCCTTGTTTTTGAATGCATTCAAACTGAACACGTGCGAGACAAGGAACATATCATCAACTCTCACCTACTCCTTGAGTGCTAATCGTGGAACAACTCAAACTTTCTAGCACTGAATCCCAACTTTGCAGTGTATGTCCCATATACATGAGATTCCTCACAATTTAATTGTGCCCTTCGGTGATCATCCCTCCAGGTCTGAACCTTCTGAGCTCACTATTTTGTTTCAATCGAGAAGGAGCGACACAGGCCATTTGAAGGCGTCCCCAGACAAAGAGGCAAGCCAAACTATCGGTCTTGTGTATTTCTTTTCCCAGAGACATGGGTCAGAAAACACTCCCTTCCCGATCTTGAGCAATAGTGCAATTTCGAGATACAGTAGATCGAGCCAATATCGCCCGGCAAGGTCAGACCACTGTTATCTGTGCGCTTGGATCCCAGGCGAAAACATGTTCAGAAGAAGATAGTCCTCATGTTCAGAAAAAGATCATCCACATGTTCAGAAGAAGATTATCCACATGTTCGAAAAAGATCATCCAAACGCGCCAACACCGGTCATTTGCTATTTCAATTCCCACAACACATTCTTCACCGAGGAACCGTCAAGACTGCGTTTCCTCAATGGCTCCTATGCGTCAACAGGCACGAGCATCATGAAAGACGGGCCAATTGGTGCTTGCTGGGTATAGTGACCCGAGGTAAACTAAGCCTTTCACTGTTCAACCACACAGCCCTTTCACTGTTCAACCCGCAGCTCCTGTGAAGATTCGTAACGCGGAAGAAACCGGGATTCTCCCTCCACTCCCGGTCCCCTGGTTTCGGAGGTGCCATAAAGTCTTAGATAGGTATCTCCAGCATCGGCCCGTCACGTGCCACTCTCCAGGCAGCACGGAGCACGCCAGAAACCCAGCCCAGCCCCAATTCACATGCGTCCAGCCAGCCGGACATGTCTGCCATTGCAGCTCTATTTCCCGCCTTTCCCCTTGCCAAAAAGATCGTTCCCAGGGTGGCTTTCACCATACTATAAGCAAGACGCATGGCTGCGATACGGGGCCAAAGTCATCTCCGCATGCCACGATCTGGCCCCCACAAAATAGTCCCCCCCAAAAGAAATGCTTTGGCTGCCCGAGGTCCTTGGGCATGAAAAATCCAAAAGCCCCAATGCGTCTTTCCGGGCTTTCAAAGATTAAGTGGCCTGCTGATCTGGCCAGCCCCACCTGTGTGCAGCAAAGGCCGCATCAACCCACGCAAAATTGGGCAGTGGACGCACCGGCCAAGCTAGCGTAGTTCGAGAGTCGCCTGATATCCCCGTCGAAGTTCTGGCACCAGCAATCCGAGCCCCACTATCACCATTATGTCTGAGGTATGTTTCACTGTTGTTTCGGGCATGTTTCAGGCGCCGCTGGCCGGGCCGCTGCCTGCTGGTTTTTCTGCTGGCCGGGAAGACCAAATGCGGATTAGGCTGTCTTTAAATACAAACCTGGCGCCAAAAAAGACTGTCATTCCGGCTGTTCTCCAACCACGAGGCGCCGAAAGGCCGCCTGCGATTTACAGCCGGAAAGTAGCGATCGTCGGCCTGGCTCTGTCCTCCATGGGAATTTGGACACGTCATATTCATACGCAGTGTTTCTCTGTGGGACTTTGAACAAATATCCGCACAGAATGGACCATGAAGAGTCAAAAACCAAGGACTTTCAAAGCGCCGTCTCTTCTGTCAAGGCCAAAGGGAAAAAGAAGATTCCCAATTCATGCTACTAACACTACAGGTCAAAAGAACCATTCGTATCACGACGAACCAGTACATCATGAAAGATGTGCCCGCGGTGGAGAACTACCCAATGAGGCAGTGGTCTATCGAAATCACCATGCTCAACGACCAGGGCGCCGTGATTCCAGCCACTATTCTAGATAAGGTTACTTATACTTTGCATCCGACATTTGCCAACCCCATCCGTGCGTTGAAACAGCCGCCCTTCAAGGTGGAGGAACAAGGCTGGGGAGAATTCGACATTCCCATTGCCGTCCATTTGATGGGTATTCCAGGGAAGCAGGGCGAGAAAAAATTCAACCACGACTTGAACTTCTTGCAGGAGACATATACCGTAGACCACGTGATCCTGGTGCCTTTGAAAAACCCGCAGTTGAACAAGCTCTTGGCCGAATCTGGGCCCGTGCCTTTGGAAGGCGATGCCAAGCGCAAGTCGGACGCCGAAATCCTGTCGAAACTGAAGAAGTTGAAGAGTGCGTCCAGCGCCACGAAAGGCTCGGTGGACTTGGAAAAGCTTGCCAAAGGTTTGACTTTATTGAGCGAGGACGACTTGATCACCATTGTTCAGATGGTCACCGACAACCGGACCAGCGACATGAACATCAAGAACGACTTTGAGAACGGCGAGTTCACCATGGATTTGTACACTTTGCCCGAGCTGTTGTTGAAAAGCTTGTGGGAATATGTACAGAGACACACGACCAGTGCATAATCCGATGCTGGTGGCCATCTCGGCGGCGAGCTCCAAGGGGCGCTATTTCTCTACATAAAGTTCCAAAAGTATGATTTAAATTTTCATGGATGCTTGTGCCCGCCGGACATGGCTTTGGGGCCTGGATAGACCCGCCCGGTGTGCTTCTCGTTCCTTCCACGGTGGCCTTCAGCTTCCATATAACAATCCGGACAAACTTCGAAGGGAGTGTCTGGAGCATCTGATACCCTTTTGTTTAGGTAAAAAACTCAGAGTCCTCGGAAGCCGGTACACCCGCTTGAGAGGACAGGGCTGCTCCGGGTCTTTCATGTATACTTTTTCTCCCGCAATCTTCTTTGTAGGCTTAAAAAGCAACGGGTCCCTGTTTTCTGCTTAGTGCATGTAGCGGATAAGGTTCTGATCCGGTGTGAATGACTTGCATTGAATAATGGGCATTTTAGACGTCGCAGATTCACTCTGCATT
Source organism: Metschnikowia australis (assembly GCA_019285895.1). NCBI lineage: Eukaryota > Fungi > Ascomycota > Pichiomycetes > Serinales > Metschnikowiaceae > Metschnikowia > Metschnikowia australis. Next base: position 231,786 of record JAGSXI010000005.1, read on the forward strand.
ATTCCATAAACCCTGCACTTCGGGTCTCCAGTGCTTACTTTTGATAAGGATGCGTGTGTGGATTTCTTATTTCGGCCAGCCCCCAATCTTGGCTCTTTATGATTTCCAGAAATCCCCCTGGTTGGGTCTTCATTCTTTGGGTGTAAGACCGAATTGGCGCCTCCAAGGACTCACCTATGTAGTTTTCAACCAAAGTTATAATCTAGTGCGGGTCCCAGTTCTTTACAATGAGGCAGAAATGGTACTGACGCCGCAAGGATCCTGAAGCGGTTCAATACTTCCATTACTCGTACGGCACATGGACAAATTCACGGGAAGACTCGTAGACCCCCTCTCTATTCCAGCCCCATCCATCGAGCTAGCCCTTGAAACTCCTGGAATTCAGGACATTTATCCCACTCTCCTGAAACAATAATCACCACCATCGTTGCATAGTGTATGATATCTATGAGAGGAGCAGTCTAGACTTCCCCGTATGAGACAATCTTCAATTGATCTGACGTGAGATCAAACCATAATGAACAAGATGTATAAAACCTCCCACACACTTACCAAGGAACGATGCTGGCCCTCCCCCATTCCAGCCAGGATGCCCAATAAGCATGCATCTGAGGGTTTTTCGGATTATCCATGTGATTGAAGGAACAAATCTTTATGGATTGCATCCAACCTTCAAAAAGACTCGAGTTGCGTAGTGATTATTATTCCTGAGAATCCGGGAGTTAGCCTCCGGTAGTATTCGACTCTGAGGTTTGTTTTTGGTTGAGATAGCGCACCCTCTGACCTAGACCCGTCTTTTGCTGTGTTTAAAAGCACTCTTGCCTAAAATACCGGTTGCGGCCATACCACCGAGAAAACACTGTTTCCCGTCCGATCAACGATTGTTAAGCTCGGTAGGGCCACACTGAGTAGTGTAGTGGGAGACCATATGCGAAATTGTGGTGCTGCAATCTTTTTTATGACTTGACAAAACACCATCTCAGCATCTGTTGTCCTCGAAAACTGTTTGGGAACCAAGAACCTGCTCAATACTTGAAGTGTATGTATCACTTGACCTTGACGGAGCCTCATTTTGAAGATGTAATAGGATGATTTTGGCGAGCAGTTCAAAATTAGCATGCCACTATATTAGTACTTTTGTTTGCTCGCAAACCCACAATCAAATACTGGAGGACACAGTCCTGAGATTGGCAATTTCAACTTTACTAATTACGGTGCTCCAGCTGAGGGTCCGATATTTACTGCGTATTTCATGCGTTGGTTTGAAACTCTGCTTATAGATGTAAGGAGCGCATCGGAAGACATGACTAGAGCACGCGGGAGTTTAGGGAAGTGTCTCTTTTGTTTCATTTATGATACGTCTGGGTTGGATTTCTAACTTTTGCATCAGGACATTTCTGCAGCAGTAGTATCATTTCTACCTTATATCGCATACCGTTTCATTATTTCAATTAGGGATATAGAATAATGGAGAGAACGAGAAATATAACAGTGGAGAAAACGAGACGTAGAGTAATGGAAGCTCCACGTTGTCTCCATCAAAGACAATACAAATCGAGTCCCTAGAAAAGAGAGCAGACATGCCACAGGCAAGCAGCTCTGCCACCGCAGCTCCAAAACATAGTGCCTCGGCACACTCACCAAAACGAACCCCGCCAAAAATCAGGTGGACCAAATTTTTATCGTGGAGTCCCACGATGCTGTGGCTAGGCCCTGACCATCAGGACTGATGGCAACTTGCGAGATTCGGCTCTTGTGGCTTCCGTTTCCCACGCCAATCAGCTCCACTATCTCTTTGCGTAAAACGTCCCATGCTAGACACCCGTAGTCCGCGTAGCAAGCATACAAGATCCGGCCTGATTTGCTCAAGTCCAATGACACCACTCCCGGTGCATCGAACTGCGACCACATGCTGCGTGCGCTGGTGGGCAGTCCCGGTCCCTCTCCCAGCATTCGGGGAGCCTCAAACTGTTCTCGTAAATTGTACTGCTCCAACTCGCACAGCGACCGGAAATCATAGATTTTACAGACACCCTCATCGTCTCCAGATATGAACGAATTTCCGTTCGGAAGCAGAGAAACGCAGTTGACATCCACGCGGGACATCTGGCATGATGTTTGCGGGGCTTTTGTCCGCAAATCCCAAAGCTTCACGGCTCCGTCGGCACCAGCAGAAAGAAACGTTTGAGGCAGCATTCGCTCTTTTGGCGATATCAGGAGCAGGAGTACGTCACCGCAGTGGTCCAAGAAATCTCTTGCCTTGGTGTGCTTTTCCATGTCCCACAATGCAATGGTCATGTCGCCAGAGGCAGTGAGGATTTGCTCATCTGTAATGAACTCACATGCCGAAACATATGCTGCGTGTGCCCTTGGGATTTTGCGCCCGTGGTCTCTGAGTTCCATTGCATTTGCTCTCGTGCGCAATTGGGGATTATTGGGGTCTTCCACCTTGTAGATTGTACACCTGTTATCAAGACCAGCCAGCGCCACAAATCTGCCCGATGGTGCAAATGCACACAGGAGTACCCATGGACTGTCCAATGGAATGGCTTGGAGTTTAAGCCCGGAGACAGAGTCCCATATAATAATGAAGCCATCTTGACATGCAGATACTAGTTTGACGGAGTCAGCGCTCCATTTGATCTGTGCTATCTTGTCCTGATGGCCTTTGAGTGTGTTATATTGCCGGAGATAACGTTTCGGGGGGATAGGGGGCAAGTGAGCGCTGGCTTGTTTCAACGTGGTATCCTGGATAGCCAAATTAGATTTTTGTAATTCGGAGTATAGCACCTGGCAGGTCTGCTTGGCTACAAGTAGTTTCGCTGACATTGGCTCCACGGCGCTCAGCATTTTAGTGGTGTAGCGTTTTGAGATGATTTCAGACAAGCGTAGAGATGGTTTTGCCTGTTGCGGAAAAAAAGACTCAGCGGAGTTTCAAAGCGAGAGTAGAAACGGCGGGACGAGAAATACGGCGGCCGGCCCACAAAAAACATTAAATCGGCCGGTATTCTCTAATGTGTCAGGTCCATGCAAAGATCTTTCCCAATCTGGCATACACCTGTACATTGCTGCCGCAATGTGCTTTCTTGATGCAGTATGGCGAGCCGCGTGCGGTGGTGGGAGCCTAAGTGCTTCTAAAGTTAACCCTACCGAGACTGCCCCGCTGGCTTATATCAATTGAGGCAACGAACAAAGAAGCACGCAGCTATCCTTGCGTTCCATAAGTATTTTGTGCGTCGAGTCCTAGAACCCGGAGACAAAATGCGTCCCATCGCACGTGCATCTCGACTTCGCTTGTGCAGCGGTACTCTATGGTCGCAACATTCTACTCCACGCGTCTTTTCTTCCTCAACTCATCGTCTATGTTGTCCGTAGAAGTGTCAGCAGACGCGTCGTCCCGCTTGGCCACTGTCGGCACAGGCGCAGCGGCTGTTTTCTTGTTGCGAGCCAGTTTCGCCCGCAGCTTGTCGTCCCTGTCCAAGTCGCCCGTCACTTTTTGTAAGTAGTTGGGCACAGCGAGGCCTGACTTGAGGAAAAACATCTTCCAGTTCCTCGCCTTGTCCTTGAGCTGGACCTGTGTCCGGTTCTTCAACGACTCGTTGATCCGGCCGCCCTGTCCAAAGAGCTCGAGGATCACTGACCACTGCGTGCCCTTGAGCTCCATGGCATGACGTAGCGCCTTCTCCTCTTGCCTGGTCCAGGGCCGCCGGTTAGGGCCCTTGGAGTTGATGGCCGGGTTGATGCGTAGATGGATCTGTTGCTCCTGGATCTCGCTAGGAAGAAGCGCCGCGGTGATATCATCGAGGCCCTTTCCCTCGGCCCGCCCAGCAAGCCCCAGCTCCGGGCACACGTGCACTGGTATCTCGCGGAGCACCTCATCGCTGTGCGGTGTCGAGGAGACCACGGGCGGCGTGAGGTCGGTCGCAGGATTGGCCACGCCAACTCGCGCCGCGCGGTGGGAGGGAGGCTTGCCCTTCTTGCCCCAAAGAAGAAAGCCCATGTTCTTCAGCACGAACTCGAACAACTCCTTCAAGAACTCGAACCACTCGTATTCCTCGTTGAGGTTCTGTTCTGGCGGGTAGTTCAAGAGCATCTCCTTGCGCGAGTGGCAGCGGTGCACGAAGTCCATCTCAGTAGGGCTCAAGACCTTGGTGGCACGGCGCTCCTGAAGCACGTGCTCAAGGTTGGCCGGGAGGATGTCTTCCAAAATCTCCTCGCGCGAGCGCTCGCCGGCTTCGACGGCCGAGATGTACGCCTGGGTCTTCAAATCAAGATACAAGCTGGCCTGAGGCTTGAGGAGCTTGCCGCACTTCTCGCCGATGTGGCAGCCCGCACCGCTCTGCAAATTGGTGTTGCTGGCGCTCATGTTGGACATGGAGTTGGCCGGATCCAAGTCGTTGGCCGGGCAGAACACGTGGAGAAACGACTCGTTCAAGTGGAAAAAACCCACCTCGATGGTGCCGAGCGTGGCCGCGAGAAACGTGGCCAAGTTGACCTTGCGGAGCGTCAGTTCGATGGTCTGCTCACGGGAGCGGAACATGTTGGGCGTCTTCTCGCCATCCTTCCAGATGCCGGGCGCAATGTGCTCCACGGAGAGAAACGGGTCTTCTTCGGAGTAGAGCCGCTTGGAGAACTCGAAGAGCGATGTCAAGTCGCGGAACGCGGCGCCGGGCGCAGTGTCAGGACTAGATGCCAAGTCGATGATCTTCTGGTACGGCCCGGCCGCAAACACGCGTAGCAACTGTGTGGCCAAGTTGTCCAACACGGCCAACGTGCTGACGAGCAACTGGATGCGCGCAGGCATGTAGTTCGTGGGCACTATCGGGAGCGGGAGCGCGGCCAAGTGCGCGTTGGCGAGCAGCGCCGCGGACAGGCCCAGGCTGGAGAGCGATTTGTACGCCGCCACGGCGGAGTTGGTGGCTAAGAGCTCGGAGTGCGCTGGGATATGGCCTGGGATAGGGGAATCTTCTTGCGAGAAGCGTGGGGCGGGAGAATCTCGTGGGGTGCCGTTGTGGGGGGATCTGTGGGGGTCGCTTTGGGCGGGCCGCTGGTCTCCCAGAATGCCATAGGTGTTGTCCCCCAGATCTCCCCGGATTGCATGGATGCTGTCTCTCTGGTCGCCCCGGATGTCATGGATGTTTTCTTCCAGATCTCCCACAAGGCGGGCGCTGGCCCCATGTTCACTGCCGGCACTGACCCCGAAAGCGCCCTCGGCACCATGGATGGCAAGCCCGGTCTGCAGGCCTTCCAGACTCAGAAATTCGCCCGGCAGTACAGCCGCCGGCGTGCCAAACTCCCCCTGCTCAATCTTGACGCCCGGCTCGGCTGTGTCGTCAGTCGCCGCGCGCTTCAACTCGTCGGCAATCATCTGCAAGTGCTGTTTTTCCTGCACGGCATCCAACAACGGCAGCCCAGGCATACTCTCCACACCGAGCGCCGCGCTGATGTCCACGTTCGGCGGCAGGGCGGGTGTTTGACCGTGCTGCGGCTCGGGTTCGCCAATGTATCCGCCGGCACGCGAGTCCTGCGGATGTAGCGGGTGCAGTTCGGCAGCCCCGGGCTCGGCGATGGGGGCCTGTGTCGCGACCCCGTGCTGCTGATGCTGCTCGAGCTGCTGCTGCTGCTCCAAATCGTGTTGTGCGATGGCCCGTTGGATGGCCTGGTCGAGCCCGTCGTCCGTGGTGATGGCGTCGTTCTTGCCCGCGTCCGGCTCGGCCCTGTTGGTGGCCGCATGGCTGTTTTCGGCCTGTTCGGGCTGCATTTCGGCGCGGTTCAAGACGGTCTTAGGCGCTGGGGAGAAGGTGGTGGTTTTGTGCTGCGGTGGGCGACAGACACGCGGTGTGGGATCCGGGCGGCAAAGCAAGAGAGGCGGCGGGCCTGGCGTGCTTGATTGGGCGTTGGGGGACACAGAAAATTCCGGTGTGTGCGTGTTTTTCACGCGTGGTGGAAGAGATGGAACGTGGAGTGGTTTGTTCACAGGCGGCCGATGAGCTCTCAAGTGCGCGGCCCTAACTTGGGATGCGCGGGCCGGCGCGGACCTAAAACCAAGACCCACACGATTCTAGCTGAACTCCGGGGTTATCTTTCGGCGGAAAACAGAAGAAATGTTTGGACCACAGGAGAGTCAGAGATTTTCTGTGCTTTTGGGCTATCCGGACCAGTGAAGATTGGTCGACGTTGTAGGCAAACGGGATCCAGAGGTATCGTTCTGTGTCCAGTGGGGCCTTATCTGGCATCTCTGGTAGGACGAGAGACGGGGTGTAAATCCCCGTAGATTGACTTTTAGGCTCAAAGGCAAACCGGGCAATTCTCAGGCAGTGGTTTCTTACCGAAAAATGTCTTGCATTATCGAGATATACTCCGGAATCTCCGTATGATTTCAGTGAAAAGTGCTGGTAGCAGCCAGAAGCGGGAGGATAGAAACATATTGCTTCTTGCAATCTTTCGAGCCATAGGCAAAAAGAGGAAAGCGGGAGGTGCAAAGACACTTTTTTTATCGCTGAAAAGACAATATGTCCGGTATAGCCATGGAAGAAGCACTGATATCAATTGATATCTACAAAACAGCTTGTTTGGAGTGTCTCTCATACTCAGGCATTTCTGCCTGTGTGAAACAGTCAAGTTTATCCAGACGGGTCTCTGGCAATGTCAATTTCAAGTTATGGGGTTAGACTGCTTTATTCAATGCTCAAAGAATGTTTTTCTCACCATGTGACTGGGGCATGTATTGCAGATCATGTATAAATGCAAAAAACATGATGATACTATGGAGCAATTACACACATGAGGAGTTCATAAATAAGAACACATTTGTTGTATAAAATACCCGAATTTAACGGTATTGAATTCTTCACTACGTGCGGTTATGAGGTGGTTCTAGCCCCGTCAAGTGCCTTCTGCAATTCAGAAAATCATATTGGGTGAGTACTGATATGTGCCATTGGGCTTTAATGAGTTAAACTCAATGTGGTAGCTCACCAAACATTTGGTACTTGGCTCTTAGGTATAAAGGGGATTTCCAAGCTACTGATACGAAGCCAATAATGCATCACGTGATGCAGCTTATTGGGAGCGGAGACTTGCCGACATAATATGATAAGTTGTCTAGGCAGTAAAAGTTTATGGATAACGAACCTGAAACTCTGGGGAGATTCAATCTGGTCTTGGAGAAAATAGTGGTTTCATAGATCTGCTATTCATACAATACGGGATGGAATGCCATCTCTATCGAAAACAACAGGGCTGGGAATTGCAATAGAAAAATCCTCCAATTAAAGAATTCAAATAAGCCCAGCTGGACTTACAGAGACAACGAAGCCAAAAGGGGGAATGTGCGGCCATGAAACTAAACCAAGCCCACTCAAAATCAGGGTTTTAGCGGTCAGGCTGGAATTGAAAAAACGGGTTTTGGACCTTACTGTGATCTTCCCGGTCCATGGCTGGTGCCCTGCAATTAATCTGGTGTTCTGGAAGCTACCCTGCTATGTTCACCAATGTGGGCAATGTACAGCACTTGTTCTCGAGCCAAACGGGCCATAATTGACCGAAACCAGCCCTACTGGGGTATTCGGAATCTGCCAATGATTGACGATACTGCTAAACTAAAGCATGGTGTGATATCAGTTCGAACGGCCGCCAAAACATACTTCACTTGCTTATTCAGCTCGGCACTCGGATGAGCTCCCCATGCAATGCTCTCCAAGAGCCCTCTTTTCCGAACTTTCGTCTAGCTTTTCGGTGTATCAGACGTTTCTATGGATATGATGCATTGGATCCGCAAGGGCCTCGGGCAAAACATTGCAGGACCTGCCAAAGAAGCACACAGCGCATTATGGGCCTAAGACATGACCCCTTCAGAACTGTGATTTTCAACCTTGGCTTCGCTGCCTATTTCCGCTGGATTGGGTTTCGTTTTATGTGACATCTTGGTCTCCGGAAACCGGCCCATAATATTCCAGCTTCAAGCCTTTTTTTGGGCAGTGATTCGTCTGTTAGAAATTGCCACCACTATTCTTGGTCGTCAAACAGGTCGTTGTGGTATTGTACACTCTCATACCGCTCGATTGATTCTCTTGTGTCTGACACCAAAACACACTGTCGGATCCCCGGGTCATCAAAAGCCGGAGCCTGGAACAGCAATCAAAATTGTGTTTGTGTTTCAATACAGCCTTTTGTCCTGCAATCAAGCATGAACGATGGCCATGTAGCTAGTGAAGTGCCCAAAAAACTGCCATTGAAAAAGCCAAAGCCTTTTGAAAGACTAGAATCCCGTCACGTGCTTTTTGCTGGATAACTTGCACGAACATCCCGAACCATTGGTCTGTCACAATCAAACAAATGGGCGTTTCCTTCCCTCCTCATCACGAAACATGAATGCCAATGTCCCCCAAATATTCAAATACAGCCGCAGCTGCTTTTGGAACACATTCAATATTTTTGCACCGCTGTGAACCACCAACAAAAACCTCGTAGACTATTTGGAGAGCTGGAAATGGTTCTACGTCGATGTGCTAGCTTCCGATTTGTTGATGATCAAGTATCGTGGCCGTACCACCTAACTCCACATTTGGGTTTACTTGTTTTTCGCCTCTGATGAACTCATGTGCCGCAGAGCTCCGTTTTCTGTCCTTCCAATTGTTTGGCAGAAGCACCGGCCATCAAGGAGCTTGTTCGAAAGCTAGTATTGATGAAGGCAACAGCCAGTCTCTTTTATGCTTTTTTGGCGGATCTGTCTGAAAGAACGAAACTGCGAACACCGAAGAAAACCTGCAAACAGCTCCAGATACGAACCTAGTGTCGAAACGGCGCCTGGCCTTTTCGTTATTCATGGCCTGGGCGGTCCTATAGAAACGCATCACTTAAAGGATTGAGTATCAGGACCCTGGTTCGGGAATTAGTCCTCTGAGTGACGGCTTTAATTCAGAATATCCATGGCTTGTTATTCAATGCCTGAAAGGGTTTCCAATAGAAATTGTAAAAAGAAGAAGTTCTCCGATACGGGGAGTCGAACCCCGGTCTGGACGGTGAGAGCGTCCTGTGCTAGCCGTTACACCATATCGGATTCTGTAGTTGTAAAAGCGGTGTGTTTGATTGAATTGTCATAACGGTGAATACCACTGACCTGTTTCAGAAATGAAAAAGAAGGGCGGGCAAATGAATCTCGCGCATATGTCCAAACCTGATGCTATTTCATCGGGCACTTTGAGAAACGTATCCCTTGATGACATATAGTTAATTTTATTCAAGCGGTTGACATTGGTTATGGGCAGAAGTCTTTTTGCGGGGAGTCTCATCCTCCTTGGAGATTTCGTGAATTGGTGCTCTCGCCTTCTCCTGAGCCAATGTTGCGGTCTATGATAGCTTTTTTCTCTATGCTTCTTTGCTAGTGGTGGGGCTTTACATCCAGTGACACCCCATAACATGATGTTTCTTAAAAAAAAGTGTGGAAACCATGAGATGTTGATACTTAGCAATTGTGCGCAATGAAGACAGGCTCAGCGAGAACTTGAAGGTCTAGATTCTGTGCAGGTGAATACCTGTTCTTCAGGGACGATCTGAAAGTTGGCATTCAACTCAAAGCGAGTGGTGGATCCATTTTGGATACATGTGCTCGGGGAGAGTCACATCATCTAGAGGCACCTTTCCTGGCACCTGGTCAGTGGAATTGACTTTCGAAGTGGAATCTGTAAAATCCAAGCTCCTGATTTGGATGTATCAGAAATCCCGCCGAGTGTCTACCATCGAATGTTTCACTCACTTTGTTTGATGCGATAGGCAACTCGTGTTGTCATGGCTCCGCTCTTTGTACAGCTTTATAATCCAGTCCATTTAGAATACGTGGGGGAAAGTTCCACGTGATTGAACCGCGACGAGGTCCATTCGGCATACTGTTCTATCGCAGACCGGACGCCAGAGTGCTCTGTGAGTTTCCCAGCTTTTGGGTGGGAAGACCACGAATCGGGCCTTGGGTACCTCGCCGGTGCGAAGTTTGGATACATTGCTGACATGAGTCCTTCCGCAATTTTGACTTTCGAGCAAGGCAAAGGTGTTCCTTATCAATTGATTCTGTTTGGAAATAGCTAACATGCTTGATGGTTCGTAGATTCATATTCCATGGCATGGTCATGTGGATCAGGTCAGAAAGTAGACAGTGCTTTGAAGGGCGTTTCTTAACGACTGACTTCGATAGGCCTTCGTGTGTTTGTCATGTCGTGTGTTTGTCATTTCTGATGTCGTTTGTCATTTCTGATGTCGTTTGTCATTTCTGGTGTCGTTTGTCATTTCTGGTGTCGTTTGTTATTTCTGATGTCGTTTGTTATTTCTGATGTCGTTTGTCATTTCTGATGTCGCTTGTCATTTCTGGTGTCCTTGGTCATTTCTGGTGTCGTTTGTCACTTCTGGTGTCGTTTGTTATTTCTGATGTCGTTTGTCATTTCTGATGTCGTTTGTCATTTCTGGTGTCGTTGGTCATTTCTGGTGTCGTTTGTCACTTCTGATGTCGTGACTACGTCACCATGATGAAACTTTGATGATTGCAATAACGGTGTTTTGCAATATCCACATGGGTCGCGAGATCGGGATCTGTATCCACCTGGCTTGGGCCCCCAGTTGGATGGTTCTTCCCCGTGTACGAGGCACACAACATATGCTTCGACATGGCGCAAAATCGCTTGACGTCAGAACATATCGACAAGTGGGTCTGAGCGACGAAAGAAATCGGAAGGACAAAACAACGAAAGAGCAAATCCCCGCAGCAATCAGGCGGGCCGGAGGGTCACTCGCGCTCTTGCCCTTCCGGCGAGAAAAGGCTGACATAACCAGCGACGAGACTGACAGAACCAGCGACAAGACTGACAGAACCAGCGACGAACGAGTCCTCCCCGTTTCCGAGAGCCAAGAGTCCATGGACCGGCCATGAGTTTCACCGAATGCGCTCCGGCGAAACTGCTGGCGAATACCAAGCAACCATACGCCGGTCCATACACCGAATCGTGGTGAAAGCTGGCGCAACGGGGTGTTTGTTCGAGCAGCCCCGCCTTCCAGAAAGCCCGCCTTCCAGAAAGCCCGCCCTGTTCCCGCACGGGCTTCCTCGTCCTCCCGCCACATTGGCCCAGCACCCCACGCCTGCAAACCTCGCAAACAACACCCATACACACGGCATGGGCATCTGACCGCGAGCGTGGGGCCACAAACTGTTTGTGTTTCGGCTTTAGTACAGGATACTCCATATCAATATCCTGTCCACAAGCATCAGAGACTAGTTCTCACACAAAAATCCGTGGAAACGCGGGCCCGAGCGCGCGCCGTCTGTCCCGTCTCTGGCCCCTCTACTGCCCCAATCGGCGCCAGGCTGATAAAAGCAGACCCCCAGCATTTTCCTCAATTTCACTGTTTTCCGGCCAAAATCCGGCACGGGCCATCTGCCGATCTCTCGGACCCGAGCGGCGGCACTGGGCCGGCGTTTTCGGGCCCTGTGTGGGTACTTCGAGGGGCTGTATAGCACCCGGCCCCGCCATCCGAGCCAGCTGGCGCAATTAGGCCAAGCGCGCCTGGCCCCAGAATGGGCGTGCCGGTCCGAGCCGCGCAGAAGCCGCTAGTCGGCCGCACCAGCCGGCGCCCAATTAGGCAGCACCCGCCTAGCGCAAAGTGCCCGGCGCCAATCTGTGCCCGAGTATAAATACCCATGGCCATCCTCGTCTGGCCCGGGATTCTCGTGGCCATTAGCCTTGTGTACACGTTCTTGCCCTCTGAGATGTCTGTGTGCGAAAAGTATTTCCCCGAGGAGCCCGCGGCCCCACAGGCCGTGTCGGCGGTCCCCGGGCCCCAGTCCAAGGCGGCCATCCAGTCCTTGAGCCAGGTGTTTGACGCCCGGCCCGCGTATTTCGTGGCCGACTACGCCAAATCCCTCGGCAACTACATCGCGGACGTGGACGGCAACATGTACTTGGATGTGTACGCCCAGATCGCGTCCATTCCGTTGGGCTACAACAACCCCGCGTTGGTAGCGGCTGCAAAATCGGACAGGATGGTCAGTGCCATCGTCAACCGGCCGGCGTTGGGCAACTTTCCCGGCAAGGACACCGAGGACATCATCCGCGAGTTGTTGAAGATGGCGCCGCAGGGCCAGGACAAAATGTGGTCCGGGCTCTCGGGGGCCGACGCCAACGAGTTGGCGTTCAAGGCGGCGTTCATGTGGTACCAGCTGAAGCGGCGTGGTTTTGGCTCGGCGTTCTCGGCACACGAAAACGCCAGTGTGATGAAGAACCAGGCGCCCGGGTCGCCGGATTTGGCCATCTTGTCGTTCCAGCGGGCCTTCCACGGCCGCTTGTTTGCCTCGGCCTCCACCACGTGCTCCAAGCCGATGCACAAAATGGACTTGCCGTCGTTCAACTGGCCCAAGGCCGAGTTTCCGTCCTACAAGTACCCCTTGGCGGCCCACCAGGACGCCAACAGCAGGGAGGACGAGCGCTGTTTGGCCATTGTCGAGACCTTGTTGAAATCCTGGAACGTGCCCATTGCGGCCGTGCTCGTGGAGCCCATTCAGTCCGAGGGTGGTGACAACCACGCGTCCGCCGTGTTTTTCCAGGGCTTGCGCGACCTCACGTTGAAGCACGGCTCTCTTTTGATAGTCGACGAGGTACAGACCGGCGTCGGCGCCACGGGCAAGATGTGGGCCCACGAGCACTTTGACTTGGAGCCCAAGCCCGACATGGTCACGTTCCTGAAGAAATTCCAGTCGGCAGGCTACTACTACCACAACGCCGAGTTGACGCCTGCGCAGCCCTACCGCCAGTTCAACACGTGGTGTGGCGACCCAGCCCGGATGATTTTGGCGGGCGCCATTGGCCACGAGATTGTCGAGCACGACTTGGCCCAGCAGGCCGCGCGCGTGGGCGACTACTTGTACGGCAAGTTGGCCAAAATGGCCGAGAAGTACCCGGACTATCTCGCGGACTTGCGGGGCAAGGACCGGGCCACGTTCATTGCCTGGTCGTTCAAACAGCCGGAGCTCAGAGACGTGTTCTTGGCCGACATGAAAACCGTGGGCATCAACATCGGAGGCTGTGCCCACGACTCTGTGCGCTTGAGGCCCACGTTGGTGTTTGAGGAAAAACACGCGGATTTGTTGGTGGCGGGCATTGAAAAGGTATTGCTGGGCTACTGAGCCACGCTTTCATAGGGAGATATGTCGGTGGGCAGAAATATGATGAATACCAATGACGATCGGGCCAGGGTGGGTGGCTGTTCCGTGGTGTAGGGCTGTGGATTTCTGGCAGGATGTGGACGCTTTGTTGTGCCTTGTGCACGTGGTCCACGGGTATACGTCCTCTATTGCACGTGGTCCACGGGTATACGTCCTCTATTGCCCACGTGTTTCTGTTGCGGCGTTATCTTCACGAGTCCCCTCATCTGATGGCCTGGGTCAAATACTTGCGGCCACGCAATGATACGCATGCCAGCTCCAAGTTCAGATACTCAGTTCTTCTTGGTGCAATGTTAGCATTCTGCGTTGATGACCGATATTCTTGAGATGGCGCAATACTTTTCACGACGTCGGTTTGGACTAACTGCAGAAGACTAGCAAGTCCGCCGTGCGCTTGGCCCCGGGCCTTTTCATGATCGCCATCCATCAAACTGGCCTTCGATTCAATCTACCCCGAATTCCAAAATTCCAAAATCCTGACTCCGCCATCACGCCTCGGGGGCCTTTTTTGATGAATTTTTGAGCCACGTTTGCATTCAAAGGGCCCAGATGTCTATACTCGAAGAAATTCTCCCTAAACACCTTCATTTCTCGGTATTCCATGAGCTGGCCAGTCCATGCCCCGGCGAATCAGCGGTGCACGTGACGCGTCACGTGATGCGCCGCGTCCCGGTGGCTCTGACCCCGGATCTTGCGCGCTTCGGCCGCAGCCCGGAACCGGCATCCTCATAAATCCACGGTTTTCTTCCCTCGTGCTTCTCACAGAAACAACCACTAGTTTTATAACCCCGGGAGACCTGTGCGTCGTAATCGTGAGTGTAAATACCCCCGTTTCGCACTTTTGTCTTTTTGTGCTTCCCGATTCTTGTTTCGTGGACCGATCGCTGAACACCTGGCCCAGGATAGTATACCCAGCGCGAGTCCCCTTTGACACCGGAATCTACTCCTCGTTTTGTTTATATTTATAGCCCGGATTGACCCATCAGAAAAGCGCCCTCGTCAATCTGCTCCGACAGTCTTCTGTGTATAAAAAGTAAGGCCTTCGCTAGCCTCTTACTCTGTCTCACTTTCGCTCATTACCACTGCCTTTTCTTCACGTTGGCCCTGATTCCGAGATAATGACAGCAACTTCCGCAAAAGACCCGTGGGGGGTCAGAATCAAGCGGCAGGTGAAACGGGAGTCCAATGCGTCGCTTATTGCCGGCGGCGTGGCGGGGGCCGTTTCACGGACTTTGGTGCTGCCTTTTGAGAGAGCCAAAATCTTGCTCCAGCTCCAGGGCCCCGAGGCCCAAAAGGCGTATCGCGGCATGTTTCCGACAATCTGGAAAATGTACAAAGACGAGGGCTGGCGCGGCTGGTTCCGGGGAAACACGTTGAATTGTATCCGGATCGTGCCCTACAGTGCCGTGCAGTTTGCCGTGTTTGAGAAATGCAAGCTTTTGCTTCTCAACAACAAGGGTGAGGACCGCCGGCAGCTCACAGATCTCGACCGGCTCTTGGCGGGGTCGGCCGGGGGCATCTCGTCCGTTTTGGCCACATATCCGTTGGACTTAGTCAGGGCCCGCATCACCATCCAAACGGCGCTGTTGAACAAGCTCAACCGGGGGAAGCTAGGGCGTGTGCCCGGCGTATGGGAAACACTAAGCGATGTGTACAGAAACGAGGGTGGGTTTGCGGGTTTGTACCGAGGAATCGTGCCCACCACGCTCGGCGTGGCACCGTACGTGGCTCTCAACTTCGCCCTGTACGAAAACATGCGGGAAATGATGAAGGAGTCGAGCTACGACTTCAGTAACCCGCTCTGGAAACTTGGGGCTGGGGCCATCAGCAGTTTTGCCAGCGGCGTGCTTATATATCCGCTTGACTTGCTCCGAAAGCGCTATCAGGTGGCCAGCATGGCAGGCGGCGAATTGGGCTTCCAGTACAAGTCGGTGGCCCACGCTTTGGTGACGATTTTTAGGCAGGAGGGGATTTCGGGTGCATACAAGGGCTTGACGGCAAACTTGTACAAAATCGTGCCTTCCATGGCGGTGAGCTGGCTCTGCTACGACTCGCTCAAAGACTGGATTGCGGCATGGTAGATCATGCCTGTTGTGGGACTGAAAAAGCTATATTAAAGTGATTCTCAAAATTCGGCTGAGCGAGGAGTGTCGTGCTGCAACATGACGTGTCAAATCGTGCGTTTGGGTTTGGATCTTTTTTCAGACATATATGAGGATAACTACCCGGAAAAAGAGAGAAGTATTCATGGACATGCTTATGCTGCAGCGGTCATTTGCTTTTCTATTAACGTGGATCCGAAGACGAACGTTGAGGTATTCTCGGTAAGCTGCGGGCGTGCCCGACTGTACCTGAAGCGGTTTAGATGATTATGAAAGCAATCTTCTGCAGTTCCGGTCGTCCTGAGCAATATTTGATGAGAATTGACATGAGAAATGAACAAATACAGGGTATGGTCAACATTCTTAGCCTGAGTGGACTTTACACGCAATGCAGAGAGTGGATGTTCACTGGGGATAGTATAAGACATCGTTGCGAAGTCTTTCAAAACGTCATGATAATGGTCGGGGCTCAAAGTATCCTTAAGGATAACCCAGAACAGAGTATCAGCTACGCCAAGAGGCTTTTGGGTCCTGACAAATCATTTTGACTGTTTCCCAAAGAATCTCATTAAACTCCGGGCTTTCACTTTGCTTCAATTCTGGAGACTTGAACCCAGGGCTGAGTTCAATCTGCTCTTGTCTTTTCACGCACACAGGCATATACACTGGCTAAAGGTCTGGAAGACAATCATACTCAGCTGCCAAAAAGAAATTCGGAGCCGGTAGATGGCGTTTCCTACTCTTACTGCATGAGTCACTCGTAATATGCTATTCGGTGACCCACAGATTCTCACAGAAGCGATGTTTTGTGTAAATAACCCAGAAAATATGTCCCTGTGACTCGGAAAAGAGCGATCAAGCACCCTTGATTTGCATGAGGAGTATTAAAATCCTCTACAATCCCCGTTTCTAATCACGATCTTTTTGAATGATAGATGAAATAGAGGAAACAAAGAAGCAAAGAAGCAAAGAATCGAAGAAACAAAGAAAAATACACAGGTTAGCGCTGGACTCGAGAGTCGGGCAGACCAAAAAAGCAAGGGCCCCATGATCGAAACTTGTGCAGCAATACACGTGGCCATTTCCAGGCTTCTGAACAGCAATTGATTGCGATTGTCATTCATTTGGATACTATTGTATCTGGGAGGGAGCAGTGTATAAACTGGTATTGGTTCTATGGACTTGAAAGCAGTACTAATATTTGGTCATGCCGTCCAGAATGATGTTCATTACTACTGAAAGTCGACTTGGAAAAACCAGTCGATACTCTAGGTATAAAAAACAAAGAAAATACCTCAAAAACCACGGGTGGACATGCTATTGGCCCGAAAATGTATTAGTATTGGATATGTACAAGCAGGGTTAAAGCAGGCATCCCCCAACAGAAAAAGCTGTCCGTCACATCCCAGCAGAAGTGTGTGGATGTTGGTATGAAAGGAAATTTGAACTTTTAGCATATTCCAGTGCCGAAAAGAAGAGTTTTACAAGACGTATCACAGTGATACGCTGAACTATTAGTTGGCCTGTTCCCTCTCACTGCATTGAAATTCATTGGAATTTGAAGATGTTTTCTTGTTCAGTATCTGGCGATTCTATTGATGGTTCAGCGAAACCGTTGCCTCCGCTAGTCGAAAATCTTGCAAGGTCTGACTTTGAAAGTGAGTCCACATGCAGCGATTTATCAGGCATTCTAGTAGCAGACAGAATGGCAAAGGCGCCAAATTCAAGACAAAGTCTACGTTAGAATGCGCTGTGTAGCCATTTCTACTCAAGCTTCAAACGTCAATTTATACACATGCTTTCATATGTTTGCTGGTATAGATCGGATCCAGAATCCATTTGCAGACTTTGGACACGCGCGTCACATCTTCCCTTTGGTCAATATGTGCAACTTCGAGGGACAAGAAAAAAGATTTGCATGGATTGAGAAACCTAGCAGAAACAGGCAGATCAAAACGAAATGTGCATATTGCCCCCGTCGGCCAATTGGCGGTTCCTGACGTGCGGCTTTCATGTCTTTCCAGGGGCCATACGCCAATTTGAAGAAGCCGTGAACGCCCGGAATCCGCCAGAAATCCACACTCAAGATAAGATACACTCGATTGAGCTGTGTTTGTGTTTTACTAGAAGTCCATTCAAAGCCTATGAATGCCTAAATACACATCCCTACTCTGTTGGTATACCATTCATATCGTATTAATACCTCACAAATACCCTAATAATCTCACGAATAGTCCGTATACTCCATGAGTCCATAAATTCTTCATAAATTATTCATAAATTCTTCATAAATTATTCATGAATACTCCATAAATTCTTCATAAACACTCAAACACTCCACAAATATCCTATGGATATTCCACGTGTATCTTAATAACATACCAATACCCCACATATACTCCACTAATACGCCTGCCATACCCCACACATACCATCTGAATACACAACAACCATCCTAAAACACCCATGAACACCACTAAACACTCATAAACACCCCCAAACACGCTGTAAATACACAAACCCCGTCCCTCCTGGCCCATCCCAGAACCCGGGTCCCAGATCCGTGTGGGTCACGTGATGGGCGGTCAGCCAACCAGCGTCCGCGCAACTCTTCAACAAACCACTTCCACACTCTTCAACCGTACCGAAACACTAAACATGAGAAGCTCGCAGATTTTAAGACTTGCCGCCAGAAAGAGTACTGCCCCCAAGGTGGGTGCCCCTGTGGAAATGTACCCCTTGTTTGCCGCCGTCAGCGTGGCCGTGGTGTCTTTGACTTACTTCACCTACAGACACTTTGCGTACGACAAGCACTTGAGATTGTGGAAAAACCCCAACTTGTCGACCTTGGACGAAGTGTTGAACAAGGCAGCCGAGGACGAGAAGGCCAACGGTGCCCAATAAGCAACGGGCACTGACCTCCGGCGTTGCGCCGTACGTTGTGCGGGTTACGTAGTACTTGTTGTCTGTATGTATCAAATCACAAGCGGCCCTAGCCCGGGTCGGGCCAATACACATTTCGATACAGGCTGGTGGGCTCCCCACACTGTAGCCCTCTGGTCCCCGTGCTCTCTTCGTATATACATGGGCGGTTGACGCCCGAGCTCGAGGTGCAATAGCCAGACAGTCACGAGCGACAGCAGGAGCAACATCCAAGAGCAACGCTCTAGTTGCGGATGTTCGTGTAGTAGTTGGTCACCTCCGCCGTGTCGTCCAAAAGATCAATGCACTTGGCCATGTTCTTCTCGAAACCGTCCGGGAAATCCACCTCGTTGTCGGCGTCTGCCACAAACGTTGTTTTGGCATCGCGCAACTTGTAGCCCTTTCCGGACAAACAGTTGGACACGGCGTTCAAGTCGGCCGGGTCCGTGGTGATCTTGTACAACACCTCGCCGTCGTACTCGTTGTCCAAGTCCTCGAAGCCCACCACATCCTCGGCCCCGACATCAATGGCCGCCTCGAAAATCTCGTCAAACGCCTCCGAGTCCGAGCGCGGCTCGAAGACAATCTCGCCCTTGCGCTGGAATATGTACTGGCATGGGCTCAAGGCCGCGTTGAACTTGGAAAGCGCGTGTTTCACGAGCCCGATCGTCCGGGTCTTGTTGTCCGTGATGGCCTCCACAATGAACGCCACGCCGCCAGGACCCATGAACTCGTACATGACCTCGGACGTCTGCGCCACCGAACCCGTGCTTTCGCCAGAGCCTCTTTTGATGGCGTTGTCGATGACTTTCTTGGTGATGTTGGCCTTCCGGGCTTTGTCAAGAAGCGTGGCCAACTGCGCGTTTCCGTCCGCGCCGCCCAGCTTGACGCTGGCCATGATCCGCGTGACCATGGTGAAGGCCTCCTTCAGTTTCTTGGCGTCGTTTTTGGCCTTGTCGTGTCTGATGTTCTGCCACTTGGAGTGGCCCGCCGCAAGCATGCAGGACCCGTGGAGGAGCCGGTGTCCTTGCCGGAGTGCTGGGAGTTGCCTGGAGAAAGTAAGCATGTTTTCTGGCGAGTCGGGGAGAAGAGAGGTGTTGAATCGAGGAGATGTGCAGGGAGCGCCGGTCACGTGCACACCCGGGAGTGGGCCGGAAGACGGCTGGAGAAGCCAATTTCGAGGGGTTTGGCTGATTTGCCCTGGTGCAGGGCAGCGGGGGCGGCTGGGAAAGGGCGTGTTTTCTAGTGTTTTGTGGTGTTTTTTTAGTGTTTTGTGGTGTTTGCTTGTTTTCACGGGCCCTAGTGACGTATCTCGCGATGGCTAATAGGTGGGCTCATGCTGGGCGGGGACCGATGTGTTTTTGGAGCATGGAGGGCAATGCTGCCAGGCGTGTGCACGTGCCTTGTGTTTTGTGGAGTTTCAACGGGCAAAGAAGATCTATAGTATGAGATCTATAGTATGAGACCTATAGTATGAGACCTATAGCAATCCTTCGTCCGATCGGGGACAAATGTCCCAGATGTGGAATCTTTCCACAGATCTCACTACTTGTATGAATGTTCTCATTTCCCCGTTTCTCACGTCAATATGGCTCCAAGACATACAGAATGTCTCGGCTGCTTGAGTTTAGCTCAGGGCTGGGAAGGCCTGTTGGCGAGTTCATGGAACACCCGCTCTAGGGCCATAAATGGTGTTCCGTCGCTGCCATGGATGTACTTATTGAGAACCTACCAACCCTTTTGTTTTCCCCGGTACTCGGAATAGAGCATCAGCGAGCCAAATTCGGCCCTGCAAAGTTAATGAAAACCCAAACCGCCTGATTTCCGTCACCTGATGTGAAGCCCGGAGTCTCGGTGGTTTGCACTGCTTGGGAGCCCCAGATTCTCGGAAGTACATCAACCAGATCCATGTCGAGCCCGGGAGAATCTGCCGGAGCGGATAGACGGATGCTTGATTTCATCAGAGGCACAAAATTCAGCTTGAAACATATCATATTCGAGGCCATTCAGCTTGAAACATACCACATTCGAGGCCATTCAGCTTGGAACATATCGAGATCATTCAGCTTGAAACATACCATATTCGAGGCCATTCACTGTATTTCCAAAATCCCCCTGATAAACAACTAAAAAGCCTGCATCACTCTCCGATCTGGGGAGACGGAACCACCCATGGACTTGAGAATGGTGGAAAACGCTGGTTTTGAAACAGAGAAGTCGTCCTGAAGCCCAACTCAACCCAGAGTGCCACAAGAATCTCACTGTCATAGAAAGAAGGTGCAGAATACACTTCAACTGAGCCGTGTATTTGACCACAAGCACTCACGGAAGAGCTAGACTCTCGAAACTCAGAGCCCAACTACTCGTTTCCACACACAAAGTGTGCGTTCAGGATCGGGTGACATGGCAGAAAAACCTTGACTACTGCGTTGCAGTTTTCTCCAGCTCAAGCGATGCTTCTATCTGACAAAGATGCATCTGCGTATTCCGACAGGGGATATCGTGAAAACGCCAGAAATCTGCAAAATAACCTCACAGCTTCAAGGCCAGCCTCACACTGACGACGCAATTGACAGACATGATGATTTTGGATCTTCGTTTCGGGACATCGGGCACAAAAGCATGGTATCGAGTTCCTCTCTTGGTTCTTCAGCCACCACAACCCACGCTTAGTTACCCTACCATTCATCATAGCTCAAAAGCTTCACAAAGCTCATGTCCTGCCATTCCCATTGCCCAGCTTCCTGCTGATCCATCATCCAAAAAACGGGGACAAAAAGAATGAAATCGAATCGTGAGACAACAGTTCTGTTCGCGAAAAGGGCTCAATTTGGAAACGGAGACCAGGCCCGGCGGCAGAAAACCGGAGCAAGACCATAATTCATCTAGGAATCGATCATCTGTCGTGCTCTAAATGCCACTCGCTTGTTTCGAACCACGGAAAAAACCACATTGGGCCGTGCAAATTGTTTATGGCAATAGTGCAGATTGCCATGGGCATGTCTCAAGGAAACACTCTTCCGAACGGGAGAAAAACGAGCAAGAAGCAAACCCACAGCGCTAGCCCCGCCCCCTTCTCCTTTGCACGTGCCTATAATCCCGCCTCTCCTTTGCACGTGCCATAATCCCGCCTCTCCAATCTACGTGAATTAACCACGTAGATTATCCTGGTCTCCCACTACTCTGCGCGCACCATTCGCACCCACTCGAGTCTGATCAGTGCAACAAAACCCCAAACCAGGTTTCCCGTTTCCAGAGTCCTGCCATCTTCGCCTCATTTGCTATCTCACATTCGGACCAGTCGGTGGAGAAAACTGCGATCTGCATGGACCTGAGCCTAGAATAGAAACAAATTGTACCCGGGATCTTGGCATATCAAACTGGCCGAAAACTGCTCACGTATTCCAACTAAATGACAAGTGCAAACGGCGCCTCCAGGGTGTCGTCATTCATCTCGTTGATCAAAACCATCGTCGGTGCAGGCCTTTTATCCATGCCGCTAGCCTTCTCCACGGACGGGCTTATAGGCGGCTTTTTCATCGTGATTCTTGCCGCAGTTACCGCTGGCTACGGGCTTTTTTTACAGGCGTACGTGTCCAAGTATGTGGCTACAGGCCACGCCACGTTCTTCAACGTGTGCTCCATCACCTACCCCGCGCTTTCGGTCGTTTTTGACTTGGCCATTGCCATCCAGTGTTTTGGATGTGCCGTGTCATACTTGGTTCTCATTGGTGACTTGATGCCGACCATTGTCAGCGGCGGCCGGGTGTTTTGGATCCTCGCGTCGGCGCTTCTTTGTGTTCCTCTTTCGTTTCTCAAGAACCTCGATTCGTTGAAGTACACGTCCATTTTGGGTCTTGGCGCCATAGCCTACCTCTGCTTGTTGGTCGTTTTGGAGCAAATCTACGGAGACGTTCCTCCGGACACCCGGGGAGAGATCGTGCTCCTTCCGGGGGCCTGGAAAAGCGTGTTTTCCACGTTCTCCATCATAGTGTTTGCTTTCACGGGCCACCAGAACATGTTCTCGATAATCAACGAGGCTGGGAACAAGTCGCTCGCGTCGTTGGCGGCTTTGGTCAATATGGCCGTATTGAGCGCAGCGACCCTCTTTGTGGCGGTGGGCATCTGTGGGTACCTCACTTTTGGTGATCTCGTGGGGGGGAACGTCGTATTGCTGTATCCTAATTCCGTGTGGACGCACGTGGGCCGGTTTGCCATTGTTTTCATGGTGGTGTTTCTGTTTCCGTTGATGATCCACCCGGCTAGAATTTCCGTCAACAACATCTACTACTGGATGCGGGTTAATGTGTTCGAGACGCTGGATCCTGCTTTCTCTTCGCGCAGCGCTTTGGCCTCCAGCGAGAACTCAGCGTTGCTTGGCTCGTCAGAAGAAAGGCAGGCCTCCTCTTCCCCGAATCACGTGGTGCCTTTCTCGCACACGACGTTCTGGGTGATCAGCACGTTGCTTTTGGCGGCAGCCTACTACTTGGCAGTCTCGCTCGACTCGTTTGCGCTTGTGTTGGCTGTGGTGGGCGCGACGGGATCCACAGCCATCTCGTTCATTTTACCCGGCTTGTTTGGTTACAAGTTAATCGGCCTGGAAAACGGGCACCCATCCAGAACCGAGCGCATTCTCCGGGGCTTGTCCTTGATACTCACCATCTGGGGATTTGCGGTCATGGTCGTTTGTCTCTACTCAAGCTTGGCCTTGTGAGTCTGAAACATTTTCCAGTCAGATTTTTTGTCAGCACAGGATTTGGTTTGGGCTGTGACATGAGACCCAGTGGTGTATCGACGGGAAGTAAGTTGAAGCATTTATAGTGTGCTATATTTTGCTGATGTCATGGATGTGGCTTGCTGGCGAACAAGACAGTGTTATGTTTTAAGCGTGTCCGGCAACTACATAAAAAACGGCACGCAACAAAGGCTTCAGATTCGGGCTCTGCCCTAGCCCTCGAAACCATTACTATCTACTGTGGAATTGTGGACGTCTAACTTACATCAAGCTGGGTACTATGCTCATTCGTGACCGGGCACTTGCCCATGTCCAGATACACCCTAGTATTCAGCGACGTCTTCACCTTTGTGCTTATATCCAAGATCCAGGCATCTTACTTTCTGCAATCGTGGAAGGGCAAGTCATTGAATTCGAGCTCGCAACCTCTATCATAAGCGCCTTTCATTTCCGGGGCTTGCAGCCGGTATCGCAGGAGTTTGGTCCGCGCACGTCCCGTGATAACTGATCAGTGGATGAAGCGTGGTATCTTACTCTCTCTGGATCCAAACGAAACTAGCACACAGTCACGTTAATTATGAGTGCTAATGAAGCAATGGCCAAGCGCTCGTTGCTTGCTATAATTGCTGACGAGGATTCTGTCACAGGCTTGTTATTGGCTGGTGTGGGCCAGGTCTCCAACGAGCCAGGCAAAGAAACCAACTTTCTTACTGTGGTGCCCGGAAAAACATCCGAGGAGGAAGTCGGGGAGGCGTTTGAAAAATTCACCAGCGAGAGAGACGACATTGCCATTTTGTTGATCAACCAGCACATCGCAGACTTGATCAGACATAGAGTGGACTCTTATACTAAGGCGTTCCCCGCCATTTTGGAGATCCCGTCGAAAGACCACCCTTACGACCCGGAGAAAGACTCAATCTTGAAAAAAGTCAGGCGTCTTTTTGGCGAGTAGTTGCACAGTAAACCCATCTCAAAATACTCCTATCAACAATCACCATTCCCTACAACCGTCTCTTTTTATAGTCCAATTCAATGGCCTTATTTCCCTGCGCAACCTTACACGTACTCTTGCTGGTTAATGTGATATTTAGATTCTAGGTTCTCAAAGAACTACTTCTTCTAGGCTGGCTGACTTCGACACTTCGTCCGTGGAGGGGGCTGTGGCGATCGACGCCACTTCTTCTTCTGTGGTTTTCTCTTTAATGGCAGCTGTTTCATTTCCAAGCGGGGCCAAGTCGGCGTTCTGGGGCGTCGTCTCATCCGGGGCAGTGCTGATTGGTTCTTCGGTGTTCTCCATTTCAATTTCCGGCTCCGGCTGTCCTGTCACATCTTGATTGGACTCCACTGCCGTTTTCTCTTCGGCATAGTCTGCCGATGTGTTTACCTCGGCCTCGCCCCCTGCCACCATTTCATCTGGAACTTTAACCGTGACTTCCAGGTTATCTGACACAGGTTCTTCAACCTCTGCGGATGTACTTTGTTCCTCGTCAATCTGTTCGGTCTCTTTGGTTGAAGGCACTTCACTCACTTCTTCAGTCTCCTTAGTTGAAGGCACTTCACTCACTTCTTCAGTCTCCTTAGTTGAAGGCACTTCACTCACTTCTTCAGTCGAAAGTTCCTGTGCTGTCTCTCCTGCCAAATCCGTAACCTCCTCCTTCTCCTCTGCAGATGATTGTGGTACCGCTTCTGAACATAAAGATGGCCCGTTTTCAGATTTCTCTTCTACGGCAAAACCTTTTGTAGGAGCGCTCTCCGGAACTTCGGGCTCCTTGTGTTCGGGAAATGGAGCAGAAACTGCGAGAGCTGGGAGCTCTTTCGAGACTCTGCGAGGATCAGTTTTAGCTATGTTGTCTGTGCTCAGAACCAGGGGCCTGCTCTTTTGCGCTTCGTGTGGCGAAGCAGCGTTTTCCAGAGCAGAAGCGGCGGGCTTCAGCCAGTAGTTCTTGGCAAGTATATCTGGGAGAACGCAGTCTTTGACATAAAAGTCTCGCACACCGACGATTCTTCTCTCTTTCTCACACGCCTTCAACCACTCGGGTCGGATTATAGGAATGTTCATGTCATTTGCCTTTACGAACTCAGCGTTCTGCTTGTTCTCACGAGTAGTCACGAAATGCGTGGTCTCCACCTTCATCTTTTCCAGAGCAGGATGATGAGCGCCCATGTTGATCAAAGCATGCTGGATATCGTCCAATGTGAACTGGTCGTTTGGAGCAATATCACCCAAACACACCTGGATCCCAGACAAGTCGGTCATCTTGTGAGTCGTCACTTCGACAATGTCTGACGTGTATACGCCTGCTGTGGAGTCCAATTTAAGCTGGAATTTGAAGCTCTTCTCGATGGGCAATCCGGAGAGCTTTGTGGTGCGATTGCTCAACGGCTGGGGGATAGCACCGAGTTTCTTGCCGTCCTTGAAAAGAGTCAAGCTCTTCAAAGTGGCGGTGCCGAGATCCAACGGGTCCCATTCCAAGACGCACGACGTCTGCGTGACGTTATTGATCCTCAATGAGGGTGTCTGAGGAAGGTTTTTGCCGAAAGTCTCGAGAATCTCATCCTGTACTGCCAAAAACCTTCTCTGCTCTTCGATCTCGGTCTCCAAGTCACGCTCGCAGCAAATCTTAACTATAGAGCCGGCCCTCACGCCATTGGGCAATAATATCGTGGGAAACTCAATCAAGTGGTGATCTTTTGTCAACAAGAGTGCAAGCGAAGCATCAAGCTTGCCAACAGTGAGTGAAACTTCGACCATTGAATGCAGAGTCGTTATCTTGAACTTGGAGTGCAATTGCCAAGCGCTTGCACGTTGGTGGCATTCTCGCACTGGATAGACTTGAGGGGTGGGGCACTGGTGTTTCTCGGGGAATGTGCCTCAGCTGATGCCCCACATATGATATGAGGAGGAAGGCGACATGGTGACCAGCGTTCCGCTCAGAGATGAAGACAGCAAAAATACGGTACTTATGCGATACACAGTTTTCCAGTTGCAGTCATATTGGACCAAAGTGCGGTCGTTTCGCCACTGGCCCTAATAAATGCCCATTGCCTGGAGGTCCTCCTTGATCTCGTCCGGTGATGCCTTTCGGAGCAAAAGTTCATCGACCGGAAAAGCATCCTCATCTAGTAGGCTATTTGACACCGCTGATGGTATGCCGTGAAACTCCTTGAGCCCGTTCAAAATACCGAGTTGGGCGTTAACACAGTTGCGCTGGTGGACCAACTCGACTATCGTATTTTGCTTCTGCGTCTTTTTGTTGATCATGCCACTCTCTTGGTAATATTCTGCGCTGCTCCCACCAGCGACAATGGGCATGTTCAGAGAAAAAGGGGTAAAAGATGGTATGGCTGTAAAGTTGTAATCTGCCGCGGCCAGATCCAAGTAGTTCCACTCCTTGTTGATTTTGTACCACGACGACGTAGTTTCCGTGATCATTTCGTTTCTAGTGCCGGCTAGGTTTTTCATGAAATTCTGGTGTGTGCTGGTTCGAGTCGCAAGGGTCTCGGTGTTGATGCATTTTAAACTGTAGTTCAATGTGGCGTTGGCCAACTTGATGTTGTCCTGGTAGAATTGATTTACCTTGTAGTAAATCTGGACAAGTTCTGGATGTGAGCCTTCCAAGCATAACTGCATTTCATGTTCAAGTAGACTGAGTTTGTCTCGGTATAGCTTATCTCGGAGGAAAGAGAAATCTTTCTCAATGAATATTAGCTCTTCGATTGCAGATCTTCTTTGCACGTCTAAGTCGACGTCTTCTTCCTCTTCTCCTGCTTGTTCTTCTTCTCCTGCTTGGTCTTCTTGTTCTTCTTGTTCTTCTTGTTCTTCTTGTTCTTCTTGTTCTTCTTGTTCTTCTTGTTCTTCTTGTTCTTCTTGTTCTTCTTGTTCTTCTTGTTCTTCTTGTTCTTCTTGTTTTTCTTGTTTTTCTTCCTCCTCTTCTACTTCTCCCCCTTCACTTTCTTCTTCTTGCGTGTTTACTGGGGCCTCGATAGACTTGTGTTCGGTTCTAGCAACCAGAACTTTTTCTTCGCAATTGTGTTCCTCGTTTTGCTCCTGTTTCACAAGGTCTTCATCTGCAGTTACTACATTATCGGAATGACTCTCAGTTCGGGATGTGCTCGTTTCATTTGAAGGCTGCTCGTCAGCTATGTCTGACACGGTCAGTTTGTCGTCACTGGCAGCTATCGATTCAATCGGGGCGATAGCTGTGATCACGGATCCTGCTGATGGCCAGGAAATAGGCTCGGCGCCGTCATTGATAATTTCTTGCACCACGCTGGTGTCTGGTTTGATCCTGATATCGAGCTTTGGGTCCACGTCGCTCATGGGGTCTTCTGGGGTAGACTCTTCGCTGATTCTTCTTCGCTTGCTTTTTTCAGACTCCGATTCACTTAGCGAGTCATTAGGGGCTTCTTCGGAATCCGCTTCACTTGCAGATTCGAACGGGCGCTTGGCATATTCGTGGGACGCGCCGGTGGTTTCACCTGGAGCTTGAGCTTCCGGGGTCTTTCGATCAGTGGGCGGGAAATGCGACGGAGACGCGGTGTTTCCTTGTACACCCACCTCAGACTCATCCGAATCAAGTTCCTGCAAGTTAGCAAGCTCTGATAGGGCCGAGAGTCTTTGTAAGTCCGTGTCTTGGTCGCCTGTTCTGGAGTTGGAGTCCTCGTTTAAAAAGTCCATTTTGTCTGTTTCTGCCTCAGACTCGTCGTCACCCAAGTCGCTGAGCTCCAGGCTTTCGTAGCTGTCTCTTGAGTTGGCACGTCTGTCGCCAAGGGAGGGGATTTCGAACGGAGGAGGAGACGTGCCGATATCTGTGAGCGGAGAGTCTTTGGTCTGTGGATGGTCTGAAGCAGACAGCAGGGAAGGCGAGTGAAGAAACCGCAAGTTTTCTTCGGTGAGAATAGGGCCGTTCGGGTTTGTTGTGGGAGCAATGGCTGAATCGTGGGCTGGGTTTTGGTCCAGGCCAGGCATTCTCGAATGTGGAAAGGGCAGTGATGTGAGCAGAGGTCCCGGTTCGTAGCTCGCTTTTCGGCTGGTCTAGTCTGTTCTAGAAGGCAAAGAGATGAAATCTGTGGGGCCAAAATGGTGGGGCGGGCGGTGAAATTGGAATCGACTAGCGATAGATAGATAGTCCGAAGAGGCAGGCAGCCCTTGTGGTTGGAGGTGCCGGTGCACCCGTGCACCACGTATGCGCATTGTGTAGTCCGAGCAGAAATGTACAGGCGGACTGGCGGGGCGGGCAGCAGATGACAATTCCGCCGCGCTTTTGGCCGCCATTTCGCTTTTTCGTCATTTCGCTTTTTCGTCATTTCGTCATTTCGCTTTTTCGTCATTTCGTCATTTTGTCATTTTGTCATTTTGTCATTTCGTCATTTCGTCATTTCGTCATTTCGTCAATTCCAGGTAGATTCGGGTGGGATACTAAGAACTTTTCAAGACCCGGTCTGTCGAATTTGGTCTGTTTTGGTGTTTGTCACGCACTCCATTTTGGCCTGCCCTTTTAGATTAGCAAGCTGAAAAAAGGCAGTCCAAACATTCAGTATGGCAGACGCAAAAGCTGATTTTCCCTTGATCTTTAAATCAATGGAATTTCCTGGATTCGCCGTATGAACACATGTTCAGTAGGGGATACAAACGTGTGAGCGCCATCGTCAGTGGCCTGCTCCATGAGAATCTGGGGTTTTACGCGCCGGGAGATATAGGGCCACGCTGCTGTTTGTCTGCAGGACGTTACAGAGAACCGGTGCTCAAACGAAAAGCGGAGCGGAAAGCGAGCCAAAAGCACGCCAAAACTAACCCAAGACTAACCTGGCACGAACCTGAAACAACTCAAAATAATTCAAAAAGAATCTAAAAAGAATCTAGAAAGTGAAGCACGATTTGAGATTTTCTCGGCGCGGGGCACTACATTGTGGAAGAGGTCGAAGCTGGTCTGGCAGTACACCCGTGCACCATCAGAAAAATGAGGCCCGAGATGAGATGAGGTCTGGAGGCCAGTATTTCAAGCAGCGATAGTAATAGATCTGAATCTTACTAATGTCTGCTTTCAGCTCTTTATTCAGTGGTGCCAAAGTTGACGAGACGGTCAATGACTTGTTGAACAAATCCGTGGGACCGGCGAGAAGACAGGATGTCAGGCCCAGAACTAAGGTGGAAGTTCCTGAGGAAACTGTTTCCACAGACAAAACACCTGCCTCTGAAGCCGATGCTGCAGTTGCCGAGCCAGCAGAGGCTTCTAAGAAGAGAAAGTCGCTGAAAAAAAAGCGGGCCGACGACGACGAAAACGAAGCCTTAGAAGCTGAGTACTACGCCAAAGTGATCGGCGAGCCCGAGTCGCCCAAGGCCGACCAGAAAGCACAAACAGCCGGCAGTGACGAAGAAGCCGCTGAGACTCCTGCCGCAAAAGCCCCTGCAGACCGCAAGCTGAGCGTGGCCAAGTCTGTTGACTTGAAGGAAGTAGAGCTACAGAAGGCGGAGCGTACCGTCTTTGTCGGCAATGTGTCCAACAAAGTGATCTCGTCCAAAACCATCTACAAAGAGTTCAAGAAGATCCTTAGAAATATTGGGTCTGTGGAGTCGATCAGATTCCGGTCCATTGCGTTCGACGAGGCGCTTCCCAGGAAAGTGGCGTTCGCGAGAAAAACCCTCCACGATAGCAGAGACACGTTGAATGCGTACGTTGTTTTCAAGGAAAAGGAGGCTTCCTTGAAAGCCTCCGATAGACTCAATGCCACTGTTTTTGACCACAACCACATCCGAGTCGATCATGTGGCCCACCCGAGTCCCAAGGACAACAAGAGAACAATCTTCGTGGGAAACCTTGATTTTGAGGAGAAGGAAGAGTCTCTCTGGAGATACTTCAACTTGAAGGTGGATGACGACGTGGAGTCTGTCAGAGTGGTTCGAGATGCTAAGACGAACGTGGGCAAAGGCTTTGCCCTTGTGCAGTTCAAGGACACCTTGTCCGTGAACAAGGCGTTGCTTCTAAATGACAAGCCCATGACCAGTGAGGGCAAAAAGCCCCGGAAGCTCAGGATCTCGCGTGCCAAAAACAACGCCAAGCCATCCATCATTTCTCCCAACCACTTCGACAACATGAAGAAGACGCAGAAGCCCAAGGCCAGCTTGACCGACGACCAAAAAACCAAGATTGGGCGTGCTAAGAAGCTTTTGGGTAAGGCTGACAGAGGCAGTGCTGGGCAGATGGTCGCCGAGGGCTCGAGGGCCAATAAGGGCCAGACCATTGCGGGCATCAAGGGTTTAAAGAGTGCACAAGGAAGGGCCAAGAAACCTAGAATCACCAAGAGATCAACGCTGTTCAAGACAGACAGAAAGAAGTTTGAGAACCTTCATTGAGACAGCGAAGCGGGAGCTCTAGAGGCCAGCGGCTATAAACGATCCAAGCATGAAATGCATAGTCAAGCAGCAAGAGACCTGGCAATCTGCACAGGTGTGTCAGCTGAGTTGCCGGCTCGAATTGAATTCGAATTCCCTATTTAAGACCATACATGTAGGAGCCCTGGGCCGTGCCGTGAGTCTGCGCGGGCCTTTCTTGGTTGGAATGGAATATAGGGGCCAAGAATCTCCGATTCGACCACCACAGAGCAGTCCTTGCAGAGTATTTGTGTTTCTTCTTCATAGAAGATTTTCCACGTCTCTCTTTTTGTGATCAGATTTTTGCGGCTGCCAAAGAAGAACATACCTATTCTCTTTTGTCCTTATCGGCTCCGCTATCTGCGGGTGCATTATCACCCTGGTGGTACTGTGCTCATATACAGGACCCAGCTGATAAAGCATAGGCGCGAGCCCCGCTCGTTGGTATATAAATAAGAGGAATCCCACCGCTTTTAACCTCATCCCTTTTTCATACATCTTTTTTGGATTTTTCGAGATATTCTGTACTTCCTGAAGCTTCCGACGATTCCTCTTCGCTCTCTCCTGCCGGTGCAACATTATATCAATTGCCGCAAATTGGTTGCACTTCACTGGACCGAAAATCACGTTTTCAAAAATCTCGAGCCAACCACAACTGACAGCTCCTGAGTTTTGTGTCATGGGAACCACCGTATCGAAAGACGCCCCGCGTGGTGCCATCGTGTCCGAGGAGATCCTCGATGAAAAAGCCGGAGTGGCTCCTTTGGAAACCCTAGTCGAGGGTTTGTCCATTGAATCTTCAGACTCGTCTAGTGCCATCACGGCTGGAAACTTGGCTTCTTGGGAGACACAATTATTGCAGGATCCGAAAAATAGATTGGCCCAGAATGCGTTGGCCAAAAACGCCATCACCGATATCGTGGCCGCGTGTGGCTCGAAGCTATCGTTGAAAAACCGGTATTTTTTCAACGTGGAGGTAGACCCCATTGGCTCGCCCTCGTTCTTGAACAACCAGAAATCCTCAGGCAGGTGCTGGATCTTCGCCACGTGCAACGTCTTGCGGGCGCACGTGATCAAGAAATACGCCTTGGAGCCGGACTCGTTCCAGTTGTCCCAGAGCTATCTATTCTTCTATGACAAATTGGAAAAGGCCAACTACTTTTTGGAGAACATCATTGACACTGCCGGCGAGCCTGTGGACTCGCGCCTTTTGCAATTTTTGTTCTCTGGCTCTGTCAGCGATGGCGGTCAATGGGACATGATTGTGAACTTGATCGAGAAGTACGGCGTTGTGCCCAACGAGGTGTTTCCCGACAACAGCCAGGCTTCCAGCACATCGCAACTAAACTACCTTTTGACCAACAAGTTGCGGGAATACGGCTTGGTCTTGCGCAAATTGATTCATCAACACACGCCCCGGAATGAGGTTCTTGCTGTGAAAAACGCCATGAATAAAGAGGTCTACAACATCATCGCCTTGTCCCTTGGAACCCCTCCAAAACCGGACGACCTGTTCAAGTGGGAATTTATGGACAAGAGCAGCAAGTACCTGGCGTACGACACCACTCCGCTCGATTTCTATAAGAGCCACGTTGGCTACGATGTTACCAAAAGGTTCTCCTTGATCAATGACCCCAGAAACCCGTACAACACATTGTACACTGTAGACAGATTGAACAATGTTTCTGGGGGCAAGCCCGTTGAGTACGTGAACTTGGAGTTGCCCGCCATCAAAAAAGCTGCAGTTGCCATGTTGAAAAACAATGAGCCCATATTCTTTGGCTCCGACGTGGGCAAGTTCAACAATAACTCCACGGGAGTTTTGGACACGGATGCCTATGATTACGAGCTTGCCTTCAACACGTGTTTGAAACTCTCTAAGCTGGAGAGGTTGCAGACAGGGTCTTCGGCCATGACCCATGCCATGGTGATTACAGGCGTGCATTTGGACAGTGTCTCTGGAGCGCCTGTCCGGTGGAAAATCGAAAACTCCTGGGGCGACCAGGTGGGGGACAAGGGCTATTTCGTGATGACAGACGCGTGGTTTGACGAGTACGTGTTCCAGATTGTCACCAGCAAGAAATACGTGGAAAAGCATGTCTACGAGTTGTGGAGGGCAAAACGATACGAGCAGTTCCCGTTCTACGACCCGATGGGTGCATTGGCATGATGGGTGCCTCTGCTTATTGAGTGGCGAGCCGGTGTATACTTATGATTCCAGCAATTCCATCAAGTTCGATTTGAACTTCGCCTTGAACGTAGCCCAGTCTGTTATGTTGGGGTCTCCATTCATGATGCCTATGTTGAGCCCGTTCTTGGTCGTGGAAGAAACGGTCATGTGATGAGTGCCCAACAATGCTCCGGCAGAAGGCGCAAAAAGAATGTCTTCGATCTGAAATTTGCTGCTGTCCTCGTATTCGAGCACACTGATATGACCCAAGTTCGTGGCCGTGAGAAAGAGGTCGTCTTTTTGGTGCCCGACAACAGGGTCCATATAAGCTCCCGCCGTCATGGCCTGCGCGAGATAATACTGCTTGACCCAGTCCTCACTACTGACTATAGTGTGAACATGGTCGTGGTATTTCTGCACGGCTTCCCAGGTGAATTTGGTGCCTTGAGGAAGAAGAAACGACGCAGCGTACGTGTAGAAGCCATCGTCAAAGCGGCCCTCGTTTCCGAGATATGACGTGTGCGTCTGGAGACTATCGAACCGGTTCCTTAGACTGGCCGCCACGCTTGTCTTCAAGTTCTTGCCCATGTACAAGTCTGGATACAACTCGTTGACGGTGTGTGTGTACACCATGAGAAGGTAGGTCTGGAGCTTCACCAGGTTTTTTCTGCAAGCCTGAATCATGGTGTTCACTTGCTCCGGGCAGAAGTTGATGAAGCTAGGCGTCGTGAAGTTGAGTCCAGAGTCCTTACCGACAATGTACGTGCTTTCGAAAAAGGTGTCGGGCAGGAAAGGCTCCGGTGGACGGTCGACGAAGAACAGCTCGAACCGTTTTTTCTCAAGCACGCTGTGGATGACGCCTGGCCAGACCGCAATGGCAAGTTGCAACGCACGAAACAAAACCCGCGTGGCAAGATTTGGCAGGTAGTTCACGCGGTCAAAGAAACCGGGCGAGATCTTGTGTTCGAGTACAGGCAAGTCCTCGGAGAGATTGAATAGAACGTCTCGAGTCTCCGGGTGGGCTACATCGTTGAGCCCTTCAATGAAGTCTTTCAAGTACGCAACCACAGAACCTCCATCGGTGAAGCAATGGGCACTGTTGAAGGTGAGCCAGCCTGTTTTCTCGTAATAGGTGAGTTTCCACAACGCACGCTTATCGAGGTGGTTTTCAAGGAAAGACTGTTCTGTGAGGAGTTGCGTGTGAGCGCCTTCTTCTTTGAAACACCGGTCCACGTCCCTGTTGACGGTGAACACTTCTTTGAAAAGAATCTGCTCGACCGGCTCGTATCTAATCTGGTGGCCATTCTCAGCGACTCGCGAAAATAGCAATGGGTACTTCAAGACCAACCGTCTCAAGGAAGGAAATGCCTGTTCCTCGCCTAGCGGCCGGTTGAGTTTGGCTGAGATTCCCACGCTTTTGTAGGTCTCATTCTTTTCGCAGTAGTAGAGAGCTTGCTCAAGAAACTCGAGGTCTCGAGTGAGGTCTTTGATGGTGACTGGCATTGAGAAGAATTCCAACAGTCAAAAGGCTCAGGCGCCTGGACTCGAATCAGAGCTAGAATGGGGTGCACCTGCAGGCCGTCAACCTGATTCACCGATGGGACAAGAAAAGTTGCTAAGTCCGGGCTGATTTATGTCGGGTCTTCTCGTAAAAATATTCGATCCCGTATATGGGCAGGTTTAACCCGGGCTCCCCTATTCTGCACGAATACGAATGCGAAAATCCGTCGAACAATGCCGGAATTATCGGCGTGGCAAGTGTCTGCGGCAAATGGAGTAAAGCGAACCAAAACATGCATGGTCTGACTTCTATGACTTCAGACCGTAGGGACAGATCGGGGTTTCCTTGGGTTGAAGCAACCTTCTGAGTTGAGCCTTCTCCAGGAGACTTATCCCTCTTCACATTTTTGAAACTCCCATTGACTATTGATAAACAGTCGGCATTCATGATATTGTTGGAGAAGACGATGAACCGATGACGCAATATTCAACACGTCATTTTATGGTGACCAGGCTGTCCAAACCAAGATTAACGGAAGGGACGGGCCGCGTTTCGACACTAGGTACGGACTTGGGAGTTGTTCACAAAACCGCCTGGAGGTTTCTCAACGAAAGGTGATAGGTTCGTTCCTTTCTCCAAAAAACAGACAGAACACATGGGAGCCAAACGAGATTTTGCGTCTTTCGGTAGCCTTGGCGGCTTCTTAGATTCGAGGCTGGCGCCAAGTCAGGTCATTTGATTGCAAGCCGAGCTCTGCATTCTGAAACTTCAAGGCTCTCACACGCCGGGATCTTTGTGAACATGAACAGCTCGTTCAAGACCGCGCTTTCAGTGTTGGCGGTATGCACCATACACTAGTCGGAAGAGGCGAGGTT
This sequence comes from Metschnikowia australis, assembly GCA_019285895.1. NCBI lineage: Eukaryota > Fungi > Ascomycota > Pichiomycetes > Serinales > Metschnikowiaceae > Metschnikowia > Metschnikowia australis. The sequence continues at coordinate 266,667 of JAGSXI010000005.1, forward strand.
GTGATGTCTCCTCAGAATCAACCAAATTTGGATCTCAGCCCAATTTGCAGATGGACGAAGTTCTTTTTCGTCGGTTTCTGCAGCAGTGTAAGCACCGATGGCTCTTCCATATTGCCACAGTTAGTGTTTACGCTTGAATATCGAAAAATCTTCCAAAAAGATTGCAGCACCACAATTTCGCATATGGTCTCCCACTACACTACTCAGTGTGGCCCTACGGAGCTTAACAATCGTTGATCGGACGGGAAACAGTGTTTTCTCCGTGGTATGGCCGCAACCGGTAATTTGACACCCTCGAGTGACTATACCATATCTCTACTAGGTAAGATTTGGTTTACACAAAGTATATTCATCGAGCATGGAACAACACTCACTGCAGATATCCAGCTTGTATATGGCACGGATTTGGAATAGAACTCAAAGGTGTCTATGTTTTACATAGTCTTGGGGAAAAACAGGTGTCAGAAATCCGTCCTTTTATAGTCTCTTGACTTCGCAAGGCGTTCACCTCTTCTTCAGTAAACGCCGTGTTTCTCTTTGGGCGCCAGTTTCCCCGTTGTATAACAGTGTTCTTGGCCAGCTCCTTGCGCACCTAGTGCTCGTGACCGAGCCCATTCTGTTACAAAAGGTGGAATTATCACCTTTCGTCCGTTACATATCCGACATCTAGCTTCTCTTCGGATGGTACTTTATGACACGCTGTCGGCTGGGCCTGTATCCTATTCTGGCACGGCGCACGGAACACGTGTTTGCCAAGCGACTGATTGCAGCCACTGTTTGTCGAGGTTCACCCGGAACTCCATCCCTCGATCTTCCATTGTTCCGGAATCCCTCCAGAAGTATTTAAGTCGCCGGTGGTGATCGATTTTTCTACCGGCAATAAAATCGCATCTTAATCAGCCTTGTATTATCTCATCTGCGACGCTTCAGCTGGGCCTTTACTGTGCATGCTTCTCTATTGATTCCAGACCAATGGAGCCATTTGTGCCTGGTGTTATCTGTGAAGACGGATTTGAAGACTCGGCGTACAGTGATATCGAAATGATGGACGGAGAAGATGAATTAGATTTCAATAACGTATTTCCGGGGACCATTCAGAAGGCAATGGTGGAACGATCGACGACCAGCTAGCTACGCAAGAATCACACAAACTTCGCCTTCATGAATTTACAGACAGCAACTTGAACTTCAAGAATCAAATAATGAGATCCAAATGCCGGTACAAACCGAAATAGATCCTGCCATCTTATAATACATCCACAGCATGGTGTATCCAAAAGCTCTAGTCGGCAATGTCAACATAAGGGCCAAACCCCAATTGGTAAAGCTAGAATGCTTGACGCCAGAGGCAAAAGACTTTTCATTTATATAAATACGGTTCTGCCATACCCACCCTGTGTAGCCGCATGTTCCAGTTGGAAGCCTCATACATTGAGAGCCTACTCATATCAGATCGCTCGCCATGTATTTTACATTTCTAAGCACACGGATTCTACTGAGCGGATTTTGCTGTTGATGGCAACTTGATGCTTGATTGTGCCAAGAAGATTTACACAGAAGCTGCAGAGGCTCCAGCTTCAAGAGAGAATAAAATGGGACTCATTCCGCTCTTCAGATACGCCTCACAACTATTGCAGAAGTGCATTGGGATTTATAATTCTTCTGCAATAAAGGACAGGCACGAAAGAACAAAATCTATTCCGCGGAATTGGTCAGGTATTCTGTGCCTCGAATTGCATAACCAGTTTCGGCAGAATAAATCACTGTGATTGTCCGAAGAGCCGGAGTTGAAGTACTCGAACAAAAATAGAGCAGTGGCGAAAAAAAACTACACAACAGCCGACTGTAAGGAAATGATGGTAAATATGCTTGAGAAGACCAGAACTGGTACAAAAAAGACATATATGACGGTATCAACTCAGCTCTAGAGTTTTGTTAGGACGTCATTTGTTATTTCGTGGGCAGAATAAAAGCACAGTCGAGCTTTCCGATGCAGTCTGCAATGATGAAGATACGTCCCATGGGATCGTTCCTGTTTTGGAGTTTCTGTTTGACAAGGGAAAAGCTCTAGGCTCGGAGAGTTTGCCAGGGCTCCTGGGGTCTGCCGCAATAAAGAAGTTGAAATTTTCTTGATTTGCATTGTCGCTTTGGTACCGGTTTATTTTCCATCCTCAATTTGGGCCTCTCGCCGGTGAGAAAGCGCCGACTTTATGAATAAGAGAAGCTTGTGTGATCCCAAAGTTCTTTTTGCTTCCAGCCCTGGGTCAAAGACCAACAATCCCGTCAGCTCTGGCTACAAGAGTACGCTAGTAACGCAGTGCTTTGACAGCATCAATTTTCTATCCCTGTTTAGGCCACGCCTCGGGAGAAAACAAACTCGTTAGTTGACAGTCATTGGCTTAATGAAGCTCAAATTAGACGTGCTGGTCAGTGGAATCTTGATATCCTTCAAAGCAGGTACATCTCAGCGTACGCCTTTGACTTCATACATTTCTCTGGCGGATTCAAGCCCGAAGATCCCTTCTACATTTCTAGAGATATCGATGTCCCTGAAGAGCCTCAAAAGATCATTTTCCCGTGGCTTGAAGAAGTCGCTGAACGAGTGATTGATGAAACTGACGAAGGCGACCCTCTTCTCGGTGACAGAGACAATACAGCCCCGAACTTTCTTGAGATGCTCCGCAAATTCCGGTCGATCGTTCTTCAGGATTTGGCCCTATTGGCGGATTCGTCTCCTAACTGCATACATTCCGCCCATCCCGTCACAAAGCATCCACGTTTTGCTGAGTTCAAGGAGAGAGAACAGGAAAATGTGACGGACAACTCTGTGTTCAGTGGTACCCAGGAAATGCGAGATGTTGCTGATGTTCTTGCTCCAGTCATCGGGCTGAAGATGAAGTGATTAAAATGCATATGGATGTACCCAACAATGAGCTAAGGAAGTCCACTCAGTCTCTTGAGCGGAGCATCTGGAGTTCTGCTAAAAGACTTGAAACGGATATCTGGAAGCTCAGTACCGATATACCAAAAGTCATTGAAAGCTGTATGAAAAGCGAAGTTTTTGAGCTTTTCACCACGCGTATCACAGTGAGAGTTCACAATGCAAATCAAATATTAGGGGCACAATTTTTTGAATTGAGCCAGAAGATTGGAGTTTTGCAACAATCGTCGGATGATTCGGCAAACCATATAACGGAATTGCTGAAGCGTTTGCACATGATGTCCCAAAACTTGCAGTTGATCATGAAGTCAATGAATATTAAGCATGAAATCCCGGTTGAAATATCAGTAGACGCATTCAATCAAACGAATGGCAGACCTGTTGAGATAATACATGGACAAACCTCGCCTTCTCTGAAAAAACACAAAAAGAATCCGAGCTCAAGATACCATTCGGTCCCTAAAACGGTAGACGAATGTTTCAAGACTCCTGAATTTGAAATGCTCCCCAGAGATATTCCAATTACTTCTTTGACAGACGAGTTTTACGTCTCCAAACCGGGAAGACCGTCTCTATTAGAAAGAGAGGAAAACAACGGAGCCAAATGGAGGTACGACCAAACTTGTTTGTGGAAATTTAAGAAGGCTTTTTTCAATTTAACCCAAACCGCAGAAGAACTCAAGGTTGCACCCAGCATGGTTGCTCGACTTATGGACACAATCATACAACAGCAAGGCCTTCGTGGAATAGCTTCAATGCGTGTGAAGATTCAGGATAGTCTTCTACTGAAGGAAATGTTCCGAGAAATCTCCAGCTTGTTCGCTGGTCAGCAGGAAACAATTGATAATGGGCGTGATAGATTGACTTTCAGAATCGATACCTGAATAATTCAGACTATCATATTGAGCAATTCCAACCTGAGACGAAATGAGCCACTGGGGAGCGTTGTGGCATAGAATAATTTATGGAGATAAATCAAGGCGCTCGGGGTCTCAGCACCAGAAAAACATAAGGCGACAAGCGCATTCTTTCAGTAATTTTTGAGCTCTCGGTCTTCCATGAACAAACATGCCTTGCGCCATGCTCAAAATGCATTTTGCATTTCCATTTCAACTTTTCCAACTCCTGATTGATAAAATCATTGCACTGCTCGATCATATTTGCAAACCATCTTTACAATTAAGATAGTTCCACATCGATATTCGTTGGCTAATGCTTTTAGGTCCCGTGCCTCCTATTTCACAGTACGGAGGGCAAGCTCTGATTGATTATTGCCTCTGAAGACTGATGAAATAAAACGCATCGTGTAGTTACCACAGGAATCGGCCGTCCCATCGCGTCAAACCTGATATTGACTGGGCAGAAGTGGTATACATACCCTAAATACGGAACGGCCAAAACGTACGTTCAGATCAGTTCTCAGAAAGAAAAGAACTTACCGATGTCATCAACGAAGATATGGAATACTTTTGCACTCCCAGAGCTCCAACTGTCTCGGGTCCTGCCGCGGATATATTGATCAAACCTTCAACGCTATCCACTTGATTGTGCGTAAAGCGTTCTGTGCATGGCAAGCGCAGTGCAATTAGATTGACAGAATTCTCAGGGATTCCTCGATATCCCATATTTGTCCTCCCTTATTCATTTCTTTGTCAAGGCAATTAAAAATAGAGGCGAGTTCTGTTTCGCGGATTCATCATTTGTACTAAGGCAAGTTGACTTGGAGAGTTGCAAAACTTCCGGGACGTTGGCCAAATATTTGCCGCAGAGTAAAACGGAAGAGCCCTGAATTCGTCTTTTCCACTTGACACAGAGAAATCGGTGCTGCACGGCCTTCACATAAGGAAAAGGGAAGAATCTGAAAGATTTAGGAAAACCTCCATCGTTGAAAACAGTTGAATATACTGCACATTGGATACTTTTCATATCTCATTCTTATCTGGATATTACAGTTATTGGATCTTCCTTGTGGGCCACTGGGGAATAGTTGGACGTGGCTTGTGGGCCGTTATCTGCAGTATGGGCCGCTCCCTTAACGATAAGGATTGGTAGCCCCGATGCTATTCTTTGCACCAGAGGCGTGCAGTGAAAGCAAGTGACCATTTCGATGGTTTCCTCTTGTAAGAAAGCTTTCCCTCCTAGAAACCGGGTCTTCACTCGCCTGGTCTACCTCTCTCCGTCCGGTGTATCGATAGCCGGATGTCACGTGCCACGTGACTAACAGATAAATGGATATCCCCGGGAAAGTACTGTTCCAACCAAAAGACCCTGATCAGAACAGCTGCACAACTGACTGTGCATACTAAGATTTGGTTCACAAGTCTCTCCCACGGGTACATCACTTACTTCAGATATTGATCTTATCTGGCACGTGATTGGGATTGGTGTAGTCCATATTTTGTTTGAAATCCCGATGAACCATCAAAATTGGCTTTCTAGGACACGTTATGGAGGACACCGTTACTAGTCTCTGAGGGAATGAGTAATGTTATACAGTCAGGCTCTCATAGTTTGGGAAAGCCTTTTTTCTCCGGTATTGGATGAGGCCAAAACCTCTCCAGAATCAGACACGGTGCACCGATATCTGTGTTTTTGGGAGAGTTTCTGGGTGCATCTTGAGACCTGGCCCGGTGCTGATTCTACATTATGTATAACTTTTTCTGGAAATGCTTGGGTGGTGTATGCAGTATCCCCGCGCGTAGCCTTTAAATACTGTCAGATCTTATATTATGAAACTTGTTGTTTCTAAGTTGGGAGAGTGAGGCCAGCAACTGAAATGAAAGGGGTGCTTCTAAATTCTTACTCCAGTTTGTGGTGGTGTAGGCGTTCTACAAATATCAACAACGCTTTGCAGACATTTCTCTGCTGGGGTCCAATACACGCCGACTTCCACAATCCAAATTGCAGAGGGACTTCTGGAAAAAGCTATGACCTCTTCCGTGCAATTATCTTTGCTGTGGGTATCCATCATTTTTGCAACATTCATTATATGAATGAATACCTTTCCGGGGGTGCATAACGAGAAGCGTCGAAAAATAAAACCAACTGAACAAGCATATAGAGGTGTGAGAGTGCAAGAATACCAGTAAATGAGACAAGCAACACATTCTTTTTGAACTGCAGCCTTTTGCATTTGAAAAACGGATCCCCATTTTTCCGATTTCTCAGCATCCCAATCAGGTTGCTATCAGTGCTTAGTAAGATAATTGTGGTCTAGTCTTTAAGCGCTTTCGACACTACCTTATTGTCGCGCGGCACTGATGAGTTTTCAGAAATGGGCCGGTCATAAGGAGCCTGAGAATTCTGCATGTTTTGGAATTCCTGTCTCTTTTGGAATTCCTGTCTTTTTTCCGACTAGAGTATTAGATTTCTCTTTAATTTTAGTCTCGGCGTGTTCGGTTTGAAAAACTAGCCGGGGTAGGTTGACAATATTGTGATGTATCACAGTTATTTATTTTATTTCGGCAATGTTGTTCATTCTTAAATTTGAATAATACTTGCAAAAAATCAGGAAATGGAATTTCCCTCCACGAAGCTCAGCAGATGGCTTGATAACAACACGGCTTTGAAATGTTACCCTTTTTACACACATACCTCATTATTTGGGACAATATCCTACTTATAACTTTCTGGTGTTTATTACTGGATTGCCAGGAGCGCGAACCCAAACACATCTTCTGATCACGTGACAGCTGAACGCGCGCTCAGATTGAAAGATACTCAGATTTCACACCGGTTGCAAAAATTATGATTTCTAACCAGAAAGTCGCTCAGAGTCTATGGATGAGAATTCGTCGGTGGAAAACTGAAAAAGAGTCTGTTTCGAAACACAAGCTGAAAACGGCGCCCTATCTTATCCCATGCATCCTTCTCAATTTCCTGGATATCTTTGGAAAGCATGTTTCGAGCATCACATTTCAGTGCAGAATCCCGCCTGTGAAACCCAAAGGCTTGAAGACCCCCCATAAAATCTAAAGCAATCACAGTTTTTTACATATTGAGAATTGTGCCTTGAGTCTCAATATCACCGGACGGTTATCTACAAGTCTGGGATATGATGCGACTTGTCGCTATTGATTTCAATTTATATGGGGTTTGACCTCTCACTACAACTTCTTCTATCACTCGCGTGTGTTCTCAGATTAAAAATGTGTTATGACGCCAAGCGTAGAGATTGAGCTCTCTATCTTCTCTTGCTGATACGACCACATAGAGCAGAGTGACCTGAAGATCTCTTAAGCATGGAAGAGCACGAGGATCCATGTTTTCCTGACCGCTTGGAAAACCCACGACTATCAAAACCAAGTTCAGATACCACAAAATCCACAGTGCTTATGCCCCCTCCCTTGTGACTGAAGACCGGGCCGGTATCTTCGAGACCCCCGCAAAACCGAACAGGTTTCACTAACAATAACTCCAAAGCATTCACGGGAGTAAAAGACATTGCAAGGCACCGAAAAGTTTTTAAGCCACGTCTCAAATGCCCGACGGCCAGACTCTTAGATATACTCGCTTTAGAAGTGACTCTAAATGTCCTCACCAATCTGAGGTCCATGGCCATAAAGATACCCACAACACAGCAATGAGAACCAGACAGAGGCATAGTTCCGCAATTTGATCAATTTTCCACAATCAACAGATCCGACAATGGAAAGCCGTCCATTTTATTTCAACCTTTTGGGAGCTTCGGTTGAGCTAGTGATCTTCACAACTGAGCCCGCACACCATCGAGTCAGCCTTTCCGCCTTTCCGCCTTTCCCCCTTTTTAAAGTGTAATGGGAATACGAAAACACCGCCATGGCTTTTTGATGGCCGGACCGATATCGGACTTTATTTGACGCCTTGTCCAGAAATAGAGATCTTCAAAAACCGCTGTCTGCAGGAACACGGCATAAACATGAGCGTGAACATGCTAATGAGGCTCAATATCCTGACGTGGCACCGCAAAACCGCAACACTAGTGTGAAAATAGCCCACAGTCATGTACACCGAGGAAAAAAACACGTCACATGTGCCGATAAACCAGCTTTTCCCCCAACTATCGGCTCAGGCTTTGCACGTCCGGTTGGAATCACTCACACTGCGGTTCCCTACGGCATCTTCAGCCGCTGATTTGGGCCATTTGGTCTCAGAAATCGACGCCGAAACAGCCCAAACCGATGCGCAGCTAAATCATTTCATTGAGGCTTCAGCCCGAAAACACACGCATCAGATATCTGCGGTTGAATTGACGCGAGCAAAGCTCTCGGGCGCCATCACGAATCTGAACGACTTGACGCGGGTGTTCTCGGGAGCTAGCGACTTGGGCCATCTGCTCACATCGAAAATCAAGGCGTTGGACCTGGAAATCGACAAAGTGGACAAAACCCTCGCGTTTGTGGCCGACACGCAGACCCTCAAGAACAGCCTTGGCCAGATCCAGTATGCGATCGAGAAGTGCAATTGGGCCGAAGCTGCACTGTGCATCCACACGATCAAACACAGGCTTCTTCCCGGATTAGTGGGCGGCAAGTTTGCGTCGGTAGTCGTGCCGTCTTCGAACATCCCCGAGCTCCCGGGCGTCACTATAGATACGTGGGTAGCGCAACTTACAGAGACGTTTGTGGGGCTCTTCAACGATGCTTCCAAGCGCCGGTCTGTGGCAGAAATATCCGCACATTTCCAGCTTTTTCCGCTCATCGACCAGCCGGAAGTCGGCCTCAACTGCTACTCTAAGTTCATCTGTTCGATCATCAGCGATACGTCGCGCACGCTCATTAACTCGGCCACATCGGGCGAGATTAAGCCAGGAATTTACGCCAGCGCCACTGCCAGCTTGTTTGAAAGCGTTTCCACAATGTTGTCCCTGCATACACCATTGATCACCAAGCACTATGGGGAAGCATATCCACTGGCAATTGTCTATGTTGTGGCTAAGATTCAACGGGAAATCGATGCACAAATCGGTGCCATTGCAGATACCTTTTATGACGTCCACCGCGTGGAAAAGACACTCCAAGATATCAAGCTTCACAAGTTTAACGCGCTAAAAAAGCGGCTCGCAGACTTCCAGCTGGAAAATGGCCACAATGCAAATGTCATGGATACGGACATCACCTCCATTGTGGAGGTGGGTGAATTGGCCAATGAGCTCGCCGCCATTTTGCACCACTGGTCGCTTTACTGTAAGTTCATCACCGTTAAGTATTTCCAGAACCTGATGTTTGCTCCTGCAATGGCAGAGCCCGTCAAGCTTCGAACGGAAGGATTGAAGCTTCCGGAGTTGCTTGCCTCTTCAAACTTTGAGACCAAAATCCATAGCAAGTTTCTTCCCGCGTTCGAGAGACTATGTGCTTTTTACTTCCGCCGTTCTCTTGAAAAGGCAGTTTCCATTGAGGAGCTCCCACCCTTGGAGCCATTTTTGGTGATATCGCAGGAATGTGTATCGCCCGAACAACCACCAATTTCTTCTGTGATCGAAGATGTGAGCTTGGTTTTCAACAGCACATTGAGAAATGTCTTGGATTCAGCCCAGACATCCACTGTACGCCAGTTCGCTTCGGAGACGCTCAAAGTGATGCAAAATGATCTCATCAATGGAATTCTACAAAAGGCGCTAATGGAAAATCAACCTCGATACAACAACATTCTCTACATGATCGAGGAAGACGCCGCTACTAGTAATACAGTCACACCCTCCGCGACAAGATCAGGCACTCCGGCACCAGAACCAATGGGTGGTTTTTTTAAAGGCGCCTCGAGTGCATTTGGTAATGTTGTGGGTACAGGTTCGGCCATAGTATCTGCAGCAAATCCAGTTGCGGCGGGAAACAGCTCAAAACTCATGAGCTTCATCATATACCTCAACACGGTTGCCACAGCCCAGGAGTTTTTCCAACAAATTATTCTGAATTTCACTACCAAGAATCCAAACTACCTCAAGTCGAACTATCCATTTGGCCGCGATGAAGAGATCATTAATAACATCATCAAGACCGAGTTGCTTGAGCCGTTTACTGCTGCTACAGGGCAGGTGGTCAAGCAGTCACTTCTCATGATTTTGAATCAGTCTATTAAAAATAGACTTGTGTTGATGATAAACGAGTGTTTTCCTGACACAACCGAGGAAAATTTCATATTACACTCACCGGCGGCCCTTAATGATCCAGCCACAATCTCAAAGTTTAAACAAGGTTGGGATTCACTCATCAAGCCGTACAAGCAAACACTACACAAAACACTTCACGATAAACTCATCCGCCTCATTGTGGTGAATATAGCCAATATGATGGAGAAGAGGTTGATAACAGTTTTGAAAAAGTTCAAAATCAACGAGTTGGGTGCTCTCAAGCTTGACAAAGATCTTTCATACATCATCAATGAAATTTGCGAAGATGACTATGATTTAAGAGAGAAATTTGTGAGATTGACGCAATTGGTTTTGCTTGTGGGAATGGATGACCAAGAATACGCATTGAGCTCGCACCTTGGCGAAGAAGATGATAGTGGAATAAATTGGGTGTTGACTCCCCTTGAGCGTAAACAGATTCGCAGATTCAGGTTTTGAACATAGAGTGGTCTTGAATGAACAAAGAGCACAACAACCACTACAAAAAGTGAAAGACAGAGTTTGTCCACTTATTCAAAACGTTCATTGTCAGCTACGAGAAAAAAAAAAAAAATAAGTACGTGCATGAATGGCTAGATCAAGCTTGCTTTCTGCGCACTTCCGTGAGTGGCTGGTCATAAGAGATCTTCTCAACTTCTCTTGTCTCACCTTTGATGAGCCGCTTATGTTCGACCCGAAGTTTTGGCGGCAAGTTGTCGAATTTGGGATGCGTATAGTCGCATTCATAGCCCTTCGGACAGAAACCCGTTAAATACATTGGACAGAGGATCTTGCGCACATGTCTATTCGGACAGTTTGGCCCTTCAGGACAAAAGCCCTTGTCATATTGAAGACATTCGGGGATCTTTTGCTGCGGATCAATATGGAGATACAAGCATTCCGGCGTCTGGGTGCAATAGCCATTTTTGGAGTAGAAAAGACATTCGGGCATCTTCCTTAGGTTGTACTCGTGGAGAAATTCACAATGGTCATTTTTTTTGCAGAGGCCTCGAAGCCAATGTTTACACACAATTTTGTTGTTGAACATGGAAGCTACATGTTTGTTTGGGCAGAAGGGACCGTTGGGGCAAGAGTCTGGCTGATTGGGCTTGTAGAACTGGCACACGGGCCGATCGGGATCTAGGCCAAAGTTGAATTCCTTGAGAAGAAAAGGCTCGAACTTGAAGCGCTTGTTTTTTGTGTCTGGGTGTATTATAGGATTGAGAGAAAGCATGGCGTATTTGTTGGGTATGGGTGCTTGGCCTAAGTGCTGGTGTCATACGAGTTTGATCCTGACCTCGGATAGAAGAGCGTGCGGTGCACGGGTGTATTACCCAAGAGCTATGACTTCGGGACAGAGGCCAAAAGAATATGATCACGTTTTTAGATAAATAATTACATGTCGCCGAATCAGATAAGAGATCAGTTTCTGGCATTTCCATCTGGTTTCGAGTCGTTTCGGCTTAAAGAGTGGACATGTCATTTGGACACGGCTGATTGAGCTTGAGGATGCACAGTAGGGGCAAATCAAAATCCAGGATCTAGCGGAGAAAAATGAACAGCAAATTACTCGAGCTATGAGAGCTGGTATGAGCAAATTCGGCAATCTCATTAGGCCAGGTTTATGGGTGACAATTAGACCGTAGATTGGCCAGTGTGGTGAGCTGCAAGATTTCGAGAGGCACGGATCCTTGCAATTCAGATGATAGGAAAAAACTCGAAATCCCATGTCGAATTTTCATGAGCAGAAATGCGACAGATAGTGGCCGAAAAGTGTGAAGACAAACAGATCCCAAAACATGTCGTTTAATCAGCCAGATTTTTAGCCGAAATCCTTCCCCTGAATGTGGCGCACATAACCTGCAACCGGCATGCGCATATCGGGTATCACCTGATCCGCACCCTCATGATCCGGTTCGTCCATGCACCAACTATATTTGATGCAACATACTCAGAAAAACAAACCTTTAGAAGATCTCAGAAATCCTTCGTAAGCAAATCGGCTGCTTATAATCTGATTGCAAAGATACTGTTCTTTCCAATTACCCCGGGCAAGATCCTCTTTATCTTGTTTTGGTCGCTCATGCTACGCTTTGTTTCGCAATCGTCTTCAGTCTCACCAATACTCACAAAAATGACACCCACTGCACCTCAATTCCACACTGTGGTTGTGGGGTCTGGGCTTGCTGGACTAACCGCAGCATTGAAGCTTCTGGAAAAAGGGGTTTCAGTTGCCCTAGTGGAAAAAACTGCGTCTCTAGGTGGGAATTCGATCAAGGCCTCCTCTGGCATCAACGGCGTGCCTACCAAGTATCAAAATGCCCTCGAAGGAGACTCAGTGGCCAACTTCGTCACCGACACTACAGCATCCGGCAAAGGCTTGTGTGACAAGAAATTAGTGGACATTTTGGCCGGCGACAGTGCCTCTGCTATTGAATGGCTCACGCAAGAAATGAATGTGGACCTCTCTGCGGTCAGTAGATTGGGCGGCCATTCATTTGCACGCACACATAGGGGCAGCGGCAAACTTCCTCCAGGATTTGCAATTATCTCCGCGTTAACAAAAAAAGTCAAGGATGCGCCCAATGTCGAAATTATGGCCCTGGCCCGCCTCCAGGGCTTTTTGAAAAATGACGGGCATGTGACAGGCGTGGTAGTGACAAAAACAGATGACAATGGAGTGCTATTCCAGGAAGAAATCACTGCTGGAAATGTCGTTTTAGCCACGGGAGGTTTTCTCGCGGACACGGCCAGCCAAGATTCGCTTGTTCGCAAATTCAGGCCTGATTTGGTCGACCTTCCTCTGACAAATGGTCAGCAAACGACTGGGGATGGACACAGACTTGCAATTTCTGACTTAGATGCAAAACTAGTGCAGATGGACCAAATTCAGGTTCATCCCACGGGGTTCATCCAGTTGAAAGATGCGTCCACACGCACCAGTAAGTGGAAGTTCTTATGCGGCGAACTCATTCGTGGCATCGGAGGGATTCTTCTTTCACCCACAAATGGGGACAGATTTGTGAACGAATTGAGCACAAGAGACAATGTCACAGCCGCTATCATGAAGCACTGTGGCGACTCGAAAGTAGCGATTATCGTTGTTGGTTCCGAGGACTATGAAAAAGCTGCCTCGCACATTGGTTTTTATGTTTCACAACTGCTTATGTTCGAGGGTGATGCCAAAAATGTGTGTGAAAAATTGAGTGAGGTCGATCCACGCAGTTCATGCTCTGAATCAGAAATTAAATACGCTCTTGAAAATTACAACCACCACGTTGAGTCTCAGACTGACGTTCATGGACGCTCCCATTTCGGGAATCTTATCGGGGACAAGTTTTATTTTGGATTCGTCACGCCGGTCTTGCACTTCACAATGGGAGGAGTTGAGACAAACGAATACCGGCAAATTATTCAGGAAGATGGGCATGTCGTCCGCAATGTCTATGCTATTGGCGAGTTGAGCGCAGGCGTCCATGGGGCTAACCGGTTGGCAGGTAGCTCGTTGTTAGAATGCGTCGTGTTTGGGACTCGTGTTGCTGACCACATTTCGGGAGAATAGGGCAGACATTGATAAGTTCACGCCATTAGATATGTAGTCTCGAAGAATGATATATGTTTGAGAGAGTATAGGAGAATCTCTGGGAGGCTAGAACAGAAAGGAGCACTCTTAACGCTTCAAATATCAATGCCTCTAGCTTCTCACGCAAACTTTTCACTTCTGATCAAGGTGTGGCATGATACCGTATGTCACTATTGACCCGACGCAGAACGAAAACCTAAATCCAGCTTTGAACAAGCTGTCACTTCTAATCTGTTTTCTATCATCTGAAAACCTTAATTTTTGAAATTCATGATTGTGCAGACAAAGTACATTAGCCTGTGCAGATCAACTGTATCCTGATTCTGCGATTCCATAACTCAAGAGCACAAAAGTTGGCGTCATGAATAAGCCGCACAATCACGACGCTTCGAGCAAATGATGTCTCGCTAATGAGAAGACAGTTCGATTTTATTCCCTCAAATTTGTCTCCATGAAAAACAGTCAGAGAAACTGCTCATGAAAGAGACAGAAACGCCTCTGGGCTCATGTCCTCCAAGGTTTCCAAGTTCTGTTCACTCAAACTCGCCCGCTGGATCAGTGAGGATTTGCGCTTGCGCCTTTCTTTCTTGTCTCTACGCCAAGGTTTTTTTTCGGCTTCGGCTCTGGGCCTACTGAAATCAAGTAAGTAGTTTCTTCGGCGGATGCCTTCTTTGATCCAGAATTCATCTCTGTATAGCTCCCAGCCCTCACGAATATCTGTGCTGAAGCTTCGAGGAACAAGCACGAGCTTGACGTCGTTGAGGCCGAAGCGGGGCTGGCACCGCAGCTGCACAGATACTAGCCATACCTCAAAGCGAGAAGCAGGGTTGCGGGCCATGGAAGGCGATACCGAGTGACAGAGCTTGAGGGCCATTATACATAGGAAGAGCCCCAACTCGCGCGCCAGGTCAGCGGTGCGGTTGGCCAACGACAGCTTGGTCTTGATCAAGCGCACGTTCAATTGGCGAAGGCCTTTGTTGGTCGAGGATAGAAACTTGCGGGGCAATACTATCGTCTTCTGATACTCTCCCAGCAAGTGATATAGCAAAAGAGTGACGACAAGCGTGAGAAGAATGAGTTGGAGAAATGCCCGAAGCGGCCCGCGGGGCGCAGCGAAGTACAAGAGGTAGGAGATGGATGCCACGAGCGCACACAAGACTGCGAGGAACGTGATGTACTTGCGTCGTAACGTACGCTGCTGCACCACCTGCTGCCGTAGACTTTCCTCCAAGATAAGCAAGTTACGGAAGATTTTGCCCGTGGCGGGCGTCAGCGTATACCCACCGCCTTGTGGAAGTTCTGAACGATGCGACCTTTCGGAGCGGTGGGACCTTTCCGAGGCGGCGTTGGATGTCGCTTTCGACCGTCTCCGATCTAGTTTCTTCATTCGTGGCAGCAGCGGCAGCAGGTCGGATACCGCAGAGACTGTATCATTATGTTGAGCTCCTCTGGGCTTGGGCGGCAGTTGGGGATCCGAGTCCAGAGCACTGGAGTAGAAGACACCGCCCGTTTTTTCGTGGCCATGGACCGAGCCGGGAAGTAGAAGCTCCATCAGTCGATGACACGGCCTAAACGGGCTGTCGCTAGATGGGGCCTTGAGTGTGTCGGAATACGACGGGGTGAACCCGGTGTCATGGTCCGCGTGCACGTGACTCGGGCGTGTTTTCGGCGGCGTCTCGTTGAGATGGCCGAGCAGGTGTTTTGGCGCCGGCGGGGTGAGTGGCGGGTCCATGATGGATGTGGGATGCAGTCACGAGAATACCACACTTTGCCACGGTGTGTTGGGGGTGGGGGTGAGAGGACGGAATTGTGAGGCCGAATCGTGGAGAAAAAGGGCTGGCGCTGATGGGGCGCGATGCTCACGCCCGATAGGCAAAGGGCGCGTGGGAATGGGGCCAGGAATTTGGGTCCTCAAGTTTGGGCCCGCTCGAATAGTGCCCCAGTAATGGGTCCTCCAGATTTTGGGTAGGAACAAGACTACAGATACTGGAGATTCCGCCGCTTGGTGATACATCCGTTTCTGTGCATCTTGAACAATTCTGGACACGCCTGCTTGCCAAAGCACCAGTATCATAGAATCCTTTTTTCAGCTGGAATTGTCGTCTGGTTCCAAGCGCCCGCACTTGCAACATGTCTCTATAATCTTAGTATACATCGGCACCAGGCCCAAGAAATATAGAGCTTGTATTTGGAAAGCGTATAAATCTCAATGCTGTGCCTCTTTCTGGGTCTGACCAGACATCTTCAAACGGTGTGTTTGTTTGTGAACAACTGGGAGCCGCTCACCAAAGGCGCCTAAATGATCTGCCACCTCATCGAAAAAGATGGGCTTAACTCTGGTTGTCAGAATTCTGCTGCAAACATTTCAGTTACCATTCTCAACACTGACTATACTACCTTGAAAAGCTCATGGTGTATTGAAGAAGAGGAGACATACTATGCGTATATGCCAACGAGACTGGGGGATGCGAGAACAGGCTGGCTGCGAAAAACAGAGTCGGATATCCATGAGTGTGAGTGAAAACACAGCGCTTGTGCGGATGAAACCACGAGTTCTAGCCCACTGGTTCCTGGTTCAAAAAAAGTTCACTTTACCAATCAGCTTCTGCACGTCCTTACCTGTGACTTTGTATGGTGTTTCCACTGTATGCTTTCCCATGAGTTCTCCGGTGGCGAGTCCCAAATGTGTGTGATTTGATGAAGTGCAATGTCACTCCCATATAACTGGCTTGCTTCGGTCAATGTTGGGGACCTTTCCCAGACTGGGCGAGGTGGATTTCGCTTGTGAGAACATTTAATTACTTCGCGTCCATATTGCAGAAGCAGTTGAATAGCATGGTTCATGGGGATGATTTGACTAGGTCACGGAAACGCATCAGGATTAGTTTTCTGGAATTATGGACGAAGTGGATGACTCGTAGCAAGTTTACTTTTGGAATCCCCAAGGTGCCAGAAGCGTTCGAGCTTACGGCCTTGCTACGGCCAGCAATATTTTTTGAGCCCCACCAACAAGGGCCCGAACAACAAAGCTTTTTGTGTCTACTAAACAATCACCTTGAGAGTTTCAGTCAGAACGGCGCTTCAAATTACATTGTTTCTTGATCCACTGCACTAAAAAACAGAAAGTCATGCGGGAACCTCGCAGAAGAACTGCGAACTCTTGATTTCCAAAGATGGGCCTATAATTGATTGACAACAAGGCCCTGGTGCTATGAAGTCATGTTTACTCAAGAGCCTGGCCAGAAACTCAGCGCCTCCCGTGTAAACACCTATAATTTGCGGGAATTATCTCTATGGTTTAAGGGCTTTCTGGTACTTTCATTAAGGCTGAAATGGCCAGTAAACAACGGTCTTCAGAAATCAAGCAGCCAGAGCTCAAGTTATTATAGGTCTTTTCCAAGTATCTTTTCGATTGTCAAAATTTTCCAGATCCTGAAACCCACTAAACAAGAAGCTGCTACAAAATAGGGTTCAACCAGCACAAGCACCTGTTTCAGCCTCCTGGTGGGTCCATAATGTGGAGTGTACTTTGGAAATTACAGGCAATAAAATACAAGAAGTTGCTGACATTCAAAACTTCATAGCTCTGCAAACGCAGAGAAGGAATCGTTCCAAAAAGTTCTCTCGGAAAGGGTCAAAATTCATGAGCTCAGCTATCCACCATCTGTATACGCTTCACAAGAAAAGGTCTGCCACTAGGTGTCCTTGCCTATATGACTCTTACATGCAAAACCCGCACATAGATGAGGTTTCCATAGCAGCAGTGTTGAACACATCATTTACATTTTCAATCACTTCATGATTATTGTTTTTCTCATATCCGGCCCGAGGGTGATCACTGGGCCGGCCCGCTCGAATCATGCCGTTGGCTGGCTGCTCGGTGTGGAGAAGAGCCGTCCAAGCCAAGCCCCCGAAAACAAATTCCGAAGTCCTAGTTGGAATTTATCGAATCGAAAGAAAGCAAACAAGAACCCCAAAATCAATTTTACTTGCTGAAAATTCTCCTCCCCAAAAGACCAGCTCGGCCCCATGCATTTTACACAGGGCCGCGCGGGCCAGATTTTATAGGGCCACGCGTCTCAGACGGAATCTGGGATCTTTGATAGAACGGGGTATAAAACACGCCTATTTCGCCAAACAAACTACTTTTGTTCTTTATCAATGTCGCACAAGCAATCAAAGGAAGACTTTGTGTCGGGGCTCACGGGCGGGTCGGTCCAGGAAATATACGCCGTCACCGGCACAGCGCTTGCCGCTTTGCTAGCACATACATGTGTCCAGCGGTGGCTCGTACCTCGAATACAAGTACTCCGAATATTTCCTGTGCTGTTCATAGTGGCATTTTATTTTGATGTGTTGGTCCAGCTTCAGGCCATCACAATCTACGGCGGCAGGGTGCTGGGCTTGTACTATACGGCGGCCGCCATTGCTATCGTTGCTTTCGTGTATAGGTGTGTGGATGCAGCACGGTACAAAGCAAACAAACCGTACAAGCCGCAGAAAAAGGCATTCAAAAGGGACCTGGACCAGGAGACGCTTGAGCAGATTCCCTACATCACAGCGTACCGGTCGCAGATGCTTGTCATCACCAACTTGGCCATTTTGGCCGTCGACTTCCACGTGTTTCCTCGCAGATTCGCAAAAGTCGAGACATGGGGCACGTCCATGATGGATTTAGGGGTAGGCCTGTTTGTGTTTTCAATGGGGCTTGCAAACTCGCGTTCGCTCATCAAGAAAAGTCTAGCCAAGCGCCAGGACTCACAGACTTATCTCCGTTTGCTTTGGGGAAACACATTGAAAGCGCTCCCCGTGCTTTGCCTTGGGATGGTTCGCCTTGTGAGCGTGAAGTCGCTCGATTACCAGGAGCATGTTTCCGAGTATGGTGTGCACTGGAACTTCTTCATGACTCTTGGTTTTTTGCCGGTCTTCCTTGGGATCGTGGACCCGCTATTTGCGGTGATGCCGAGGTTCATTGTGGCATTGGTCATTGGTGTTGTTTACGAATGCATGTTAAGCCACGGCGGGCTCGGCAGATTTATACTTGACGAGTCCAACAGGCATCACAATCTCCTCACTCTCAACAAAGAGGGGCTTGCATCTTTTGTGGGGTACCTGAGCATATTCATCTTCGGCCAGTCTTTCGGGTCTTTCGTGCTCCCAACTAGAAAGTTGCCCAACAACTTGGTGGGCATAGGCTTGTTCCAGAGACCCAGGCCATGGCTCACGGTCTCTCCGACACAAGGCCTTTTTGTTGCGACGCTCCTACTGTTTGGATTGTATCATTTCGCTGCCGTGTCTGTTTACACAGGCGCCATTTCCCGCAGATTGGCCAACCTCCCCTACGTGCTCTGGGTGGTCAGCTATAATGCAGCAATGTTGTTGGGCTACAATTTGACAGAATGGTTGGTTGGCCCCATCAACTCCAAGACCCTTAATGCCATCAACAAGAATGGATTGGCCATTTTTTTGGCTGCAAATCTCGCGACGGGGTTAGTGAACATAGGGTTCGATACTTTGGCAGCCAGCGACGGAATGGCGTACACGATTTTGATTGTTTACTCTATTTCCTGGATAGCTCTTGCGTTGATCTTGGACCATTATAAGGTGTCCATCAAGATTTGAGCGAGTCTTAGAAAGTTTTCCGAGCCCGAGGCCTAGGCGCCAGAACGTAAAGAGTCAAGACTATAGGCCAATTTGGGAAACTCTTTCGACATGATTGTTTTCGTGTGCTACAAGTAATGACATGAGATCTAATTCATTCACTCTGCTAAATGGGCTGCTACTACATATTATGGAGAGGCAATAGAGGACGTCGCTGGGATGGGTAGCCAGATATAGCGGAATTTTTCCAACATGTCATGCCAGCTTGAGCTCACACAAAGGCAGGAATTTCATACCTAAAAATCAGGTTTCGATGGAAACCTGACATGGCCCAATGTCAACACGTGGCTCGCAGGTCCAACATTTAGTACGACGCCGCGATCGCTCAGACACAGCCCAAAGCCGAATTTGCGGGGCCTGTGCTGGCTCATAACCAGTCGATTGACGCTACACCCGTGCACCATACACTAACAGGGCCGTGCTGCCTCGACGGCACTGCATACTACCACTCCCAGTTCATCCGACTGCGAAACTGCGTGGGAGCAGGACCAGTTAACCGGATCTTCGGATGCACTCTGAGTGAGCACCCCTGACTCCCTTGCTTTCAAGATCATTGTTTGGATACAAACAAATATCTGCGCAAATTAGCCGTGTCGTTGTCGCCAACCGTTTTCTTCACTGCTCCAAGCATTAACCGCAAAGATGGCGCTGTCTGCTTCCTGGACGTCGTTCCTCAAGTCCATTGCGTCGTATAACGGCGACTTGTCGTCGTTGACGGCCCCACCCTTCATTTTATCCCCCACGTCTTTGGTTGAATATTCCCAGTACTGGGGCGAACACCCCGATCTTTTGTTGGAGCCAAATTTCTACCAGAGCGGCGACGGTAAGGATGGCCAGGAGGCAATGGCGGTCAAGAGGATCATTGCCGTAACGAAGTGGTTCATCTCTACGTTGCGGTCGCAATACTGCTCCAGAAACGAGAGCATGGGCTCCGAGAAAAAGCCATTGAATCCGTTCTTGGGTGAGCTTTTTGTTGGGAAATGGCCCGATCTGTCAAAGGACCAGAAACTCGACGAAACCGTGCTCTTGAGTGAACAAGTGTCGCACCACCCACCGGTGACTGCCTACGCCATTTTGAATGAGAAAAACAACATGACCTTGCAAGGGTACAATGGCATCAAAGCCACGATCAGTGCCACACTGATCAACGTCAAGCAGTACGGCCACGCCATCTTAGAATACAAGGACTTAAATGAGACCTACTTGATCACTCTCCCACCATTGCACATCGAGGGCCTTATTGTCGCTTCGCCATTTGTGGAGTTGGAGGGCACCTCGTATATCCAGAGTTCTTCTGGATACCTCACAGTAATCGACTACGCCGGTCGCGGGTACTTCAGTGGAAAGAAGAATACCTTCAAGGCGCGAATCTACAAAGACAAATTCGCCAGCGCGCATAAGGAAAGTGCCTTGGTCACTGTGAGTGGTCAATGGTCGGGTAAGTCCTACATCGGCAAAGGCTCGCGGACGCCAAGCAGTAGTAGTGAGTTGTTTTATGATGCTGCCGAGAAGACACCAGAGCACCTTGTCGTCAAGCCAATTGAGGAGCAACACGTGTTGGAGTCCAGAAAGGCATGGGAGAAAGTGGCCAATGCCACGAGATCTGGCGACTACGACTTGATCTCGAAGGAAAAGTCGCTCATTGAGAATGGGCAGAGAGAGATGAGGAAGCTGGAGCGGGAGGCGGACTCTTCATGGAATGTGCGGTGGTTTGATCTGGTCGATTTCAACGGCGAGAACGGGACGGCTGGCAGCGATCCATTGGTAAGCTTAGCTAACGTAGCCAGCTTGAGTATCGGGAACGTGCCGCTGGGCTCTGCTAAGGGATGCAAGCGCGAGGGCGAGTCAAAGCTCCACTGGAGATTTGCCAGAGACAGATGGGAGGACGAGAAGGAAGTCAAGATCTGATGGGAGGTTTGTAAGAACACTAATGGTTTTTGGGGCTGAAGATACTAAGGCGGGGACGATTGTGGGGTAGCTGGGGCGGTCCACGTGGAGAGTCCTGCCAGATATGGCCAAATGCGAATAGTGATTACGAACAACGGAAAGCAAGAAAAAAAAGATGGCTTCGGCTGGGAGAGCAATTTTATCCCTTCCAATGTCTTATTTACTGAGTATCACCGAGTTTCTCCATTCTCACCCAGTATCACAAGTATTAAAATTACAAGTATCACAATAATTGAAAGTATTAACATTACAAGTATCACAAGAATAAAAGTATTAAAATTACAAGTATCACAAGAATTGAAAGTATTAACATTACAAGTATCACAAGAAATAAAAGTATTAAAATTACAAGTATCACAATAATTGAAAGTATTAACATTACAAGTATCACAAGAATTGAAAGCATTAAAATCACAAGTATCACAAGTATTATCAAGCCACCCAGTATTACAATCATTATCTGTGTCTCGAAACCTAGAGTAACAAGCTCTACAGAAGTCATCTACAGAATCCCAATTCTCCGCCAATACTACATTTGTATTATACCCACAAGCTTGACAAAGCCTGACAAAGCTTTATGTATCATAACACTGGTGTTGGTCCAAACAAAGACTACCT
This sequence comes from Metschnikowia australis, assembly GCA_019285895.1. Lineage (NCBI taxonomy): Eukaryota > Fungi > Ascomycota > Pichiomycetes > Serinales > Metschnikowiaceae > Metschnikowia > Metschnikowia australis. The sequence goes on from JAGSXI010000005.1 coordinate 288,504, forward strand.
CTGTCGATCTGTGCGGCATGATTCTTGCGTCTTTAAAGTTAGAATTGGTCCACTTGGCCTGGAACAACGTGTGCTCCACTTAAAAAAACCCAAATGGTTTTCGATATTGTCTTCAATTAAGGCGATAAAGAACAATTCCAGCGGCGAAACATCGTACTTCGGGGCATTGGTCATTGCCGTATTTCAACTCAACAGAAGTAAGGTCTCAAATGGATGCGAAATTGTTCACTCAGTCAGACCCACCGATCTCCAAAACACAACCGTCCGGATCCGTAACGAGTCAATCAAAATCCCCAAATCCCAAATCCCAAAACCCAAATCCCAAAACCCAAAACCCAAAACCCAAAACCCAATCAGTAACCCCCGGCCCACTCGGTAGGGCTTGTCACGTGCGCACGGCTAGGGCTGCAAGCACATCACGTGCGCGATACGCCAGTCCCGCGCTTCCTCACTACGCACACCCCGCGCATACAGGCGCTCCGAGCATCTGGTGTACGGGTCTTTGGCACCAGTGAGGCTCGTCGTGAGCGCGGTTGGCTGCAACACCCGTCGTGTGCAGGCACGCGAAGAATTTTCTACTCACACTGGCGAGAAAAATTTGACCCACAACTGGCAGAAAATCTTCTTCTTTAATCATCCAACTGATACACAATGGCTGAGTCTCACAGATGTATGTAAAAACCTCCCGATCAAAGTGACAAAGTCACATGTGATTTCGAGACACAATATCCACGTGTGCATGTGTTGTGTGACAGCCGCCGGTCCCTACGGCAACACTCTAGCTCTTCCATACATGTGAGCATGGCACCGAAAAATGTGGGTGGTTTGTGTTCCTCTCCACACCATCGAATAGCACTGGAGTGGACATGTCTCTTTCGGACAGGCGATGTATCATTGTATCGTCATTTCTGCGTATGTCCGCGCTGCCGTCGTCGAAATACATGGTTTGTGCCACAAGATCCCATTCAATACCCACAGATTCGTGCATTCCCACAAGATTCCATTTCAACGGCCACAAGATTCCTCAATCACCACAGCATTCTATCTCAATCACAAGATTCCATCTCATATTTCCATATACTAACATTGCAGTGTACGTTAAGGGTAAGCACGTGTCCTACCAACGTTCCAAGAGCGTTACCAACCCAAACGTCTCGTTGATCCAGATCGAGGGTGTCCAGACTACCAAGGACGCTAAGTTCTACATTGGTAAGAGGATTGCCTACGTTTACAGAGCCCAGAAGGAGGTCAGAGGCACTAAGATCAGAGTCATTTGGGGTAAGGTGTCCAGAACCCACGGTAACAACGGTGTTGTCAGAGCCAACTTCAAGAAGAACTTGCCTCCCAAGACCTTCGGTGCTTCTGTCAGAATCATGATGTACCCATCGAACATCTAAACGGAGCGGCCAATTTTTTAATACGAGAAAACGTCAATCCAAACCCACTCTATTAGTTGTGTCTCGGGCCAGTCTGCGTGTTTGGCTGCCGCGGCATGGCGTGTATAAAATGAATTCTTTCTCTAATAAAGGAAAATAAGTTCTCAGTATGTAGTACCGTAGGATTGCTGCGTGGGAGTTGGCTATCAAAGATGGTTGGAAGCTCTAGCTTTGGGGTCGCTAAATGGGACGATAATGTGGGGACGCTGTGGCGTGAAAGTGCATTGAACTATAGTACATGCTGAGCCGCAGATATAATGTTGCCGGCCGGGCGGCTGGAGTCCCGCTTTTAGTTAGGCTTTGTGAAGACCCAAAGCGAACGGTGTCCTACATATGCTCTATGGGAACATTTGGAAGCTAATTTCACCCGATCTGAATCAGGAAGTCTCTGAGTGTGGCTCGTTTCTGGTCTTCGATGGCTGCATCAAGGCATCGGATATTGGCCAATGGTTTTCTGTGGGTCGGTTTGTAGTCATTTCATGGGTAAGATCATCCAACTGTGAACTGAGAAGAATGATAATAGTGAACAGAGAAGAATGAGAACAGCGAAGAATGAGAACAGGGAAAAATGATAACTGCAAACACCCCTATCGGTGTTGAAGAGTTAAGTCGGCGGGCTGATCAAAAATCTCAAGTTGCAATTCAAACGGCTGAGTGACATCAGCAGACCGCACGCAGAATCATATACCCCAGATACGAAACTATCACATGACTCGTAAACGACCGGATTCCGGAATGAATCATGACACTAGCCAATTTCACATTCCACATGCGTCATTTACTGAAAGCAGCATGGCAAAAACTCCCCGTCCCCGTCGGGTTCCATACAAGTCACACATCCACTAGGCCTAGGCTGAACAAAAGCATGGTCATACAAGTTCTGTCAAGCTAGCCTTTGATGTATCATAGGACAACACTTGCTTCTCAAGTCTGGTGTCTGGTTAACAATTGCAGTGATTGCCCCATTACCCATTAAATCCTATTGTGGAAACTTGGGCCGCCAGTGGAAGTTGTGAAATTTCTGAGAATACGCCATTTCGGCCAGTACGGATAAATGGTGGCGAGGACTGGATTCTGACTCTCAATGGCCCTTCAAAAATTTGTTGCTGTTGTAGATCATAAACTGATGATACACCCGTGAATTTTGTCAGTCTTATTTTGTCAGTCTTCTTTTGTCAGTCTTCTTTTTCATCATGGCAGGTTTCTTTGTTGATGCATACAGTCACAGGTGTATAGCACTTTTCGAGACCGCGAATATATTGAGGCTTTCTACCCAGCCTAGATACTCACACCAGAACTGCTGGGCCGGGACGACGATTCTCGAAATCTCGGACATGTTCAGCCTGGGTCGTCTTGATTATCACGTGTTTATGATCCATATTTTTCCAGGTCTCCTCATATCCCGGGCATGCATTGGGCCAGAAATGGGTGCAAGCCTAGCGCACCCAGAAACCTCATCTGAATGAAAGCAGCACAGCAGACTGAATCCAGCCTCACGATTCTCAAAGAATTGGCGGGATTCTGAACTACTCAACCCAAGGACTTCAGAGAATTGGGGAGCCATGTTAAAGACGCGTCCGGCTTGCAGCGAGACCCCAATCAAAGGCACAGGGAGATATGGAAATCCCGGGACTGCCCCTTTCAGAGATTTGAAAGCGAAATGTTTTCTGAGAAACCTTAAAATTTCAAGGCCCAACATTTCATGAATAGAGCTGTTGTTTTCGCAGCACACTATCTTTTTTTCACATCACACTATCTTTTTTTCACAGCACACTATCTTTTTTTCACATCACACTATCTTTTTTTCACAACACATTATCTTTTTTCACAACACATTATCTTCTTTTCACAGCACACTGTCTTTTTTGCACACTATCTTTTTTTCACAGCACACTATCTTCTCTTCACAGCACACTGTCTTCATTTCACAACACATCATCCATTTGTGATTCATGGTTTGGCCTGAATATCTGCGCGGGGCCGCGGGGCGCCAGCTCGCACCACCATAAATACATTCTGGCTTCCAGAGTACCGTCCCATTCCCCTGACAAAATACTGTTGCCCCACTTGAAGTCATCTGTTCCTCGAGAAAACACACGGGCTGAAAACAAACGTATAGCCGTCTAAAGAAAAGACCGCCAGCTGTATGTCCTGGGCCCTGGACCCGCGTTTTTGGGCCGCGCTGCCTCGGTGCACTCCCAGACTCTGTTTTCGAACATCAACATATTCCAAATGGCTGTCATAAGATACACAGAAATCCAACAATGCCAGCCGCCGGAAACACATCTCCGTCCTGGTCCACAGAAGATGCGGACGATTTTTGGGACGATGATTTGGGCGCCTTGGACGAGGAAAACGGGCCAGCTCCGGGCTCTACGACTAGTGCGCTGAATGGCCCCATGTCGATTTTGGTCAACGAGGACACAGAAATCCACGCCAGTACGAAAGAAAAAGAGGGCTCAACCCAAGACCTGGATACGGAATCTTTGCCGCTGTCCCAGAGGAATCTCGCCGAGGATGCGGATGCCTCAAAACCCGTGGGGGTAAATGAAGCCCCAGGAGTCCCATCCAGCACTGATATAGACCCACGAACGGACAAGAAGAACGCTGTAAATGGCAAGAACTGGGATGATGCAGTCTCTTGGCCTGCTTCGGACTCCATAAATGTGGAAAACAAATCTGCACCTGTGAAACAAGAGTTACTCTCGGAAAAGACCCGTGTTCTTCCTGAAAACCTCGTAAATACGCCTGATTCGGCCACTCTGGCAGATAATACAGTATTTCAACAAGCAGAAATGGCCATGGAGGATATCGACAGTGTCTTTGAGCAGGGAACCGCTGGCTCGGACCATACGGTGGGATCAAACAACAACACTCCAGGCCTGCCTCAGTCTGTATCTCCCAGTGGCAAAGATTGTTTGGCAAGGCCGATCACTGAAATTCTGGGTCCGTTATTGATACCGAAAGATATGATTTCGCATGCGGCTCCTAAAGTCCAGGAAACGGCTATTACTGGGGACCAGGACATAGAGGCTGCAGAGAACCAGGATATGGAAGCCGCAGAGAACCAGGACATAGAAGCTGCAGAGAACCAGGACATAGAGGCTACAGAGAACCAGGAGCCAAATGTTACTGGTGCTCCGGGGGAGAATGCTTCGGGATTGCAAGAAGCAGAAGCCACGGGTGCCCCAGAGTTTCTGGTTCCGGAAAGTCAAGAACGAGCCACAAGCCCCTCGCAGCATACCACTCAGCTCACGCAGCTCGCAGACCAGATTAAAGCACTCAATATTGAACTCGAAGAGAAGGACCGCAGGCTCCTGCAATTGGAGATGGTACGTTCAGATATCCCAACAGCAAGCCCCATCCTTGCAGAAAAGATGGTGCAGCTAGAAGAAAGGCTCCAGATCACCGAGCAAGAAAGAGACCACGCACGGAGCCAGCTCGAAGGGTTTTTGAGTAAGATTTCCAGCATGAAAACAGTGTTCCAGAATTTCAAGGCCACGCAGAAGGAATTAGACGATGCCAAGCTTGAATTGACCCAGCAGAGAGAAGCCAGAGGAAAGGCAGAGGAGGCAAGCGACGCCCTAAAATCTCAAGTCTTAGGACTCGAAGCACAGATCCAGGCCCTAGCTGACCAGCGGCATGCCTGGGATACGGAAGGCAAAACCCAACTTGACGTCATCGAAAGACTCCGGGCCGAGGCCCAGGACTTAAATGCTGAGTGTGACCGGTTGAGCCAGATCTTGGGCACGTTGAGACGTGAGTCCCAGAAAAAGGAGGACTTTCTCCAGGACGAAAAGTACGCGTTGGAAAATGAGGTCAGCCGCTTGAACAAAAAATTGAGCGAGCAGAAAACCATGCACAATGAGCTTGACTTGGCCAAGGAGGATGCCGTCATGGAAAACAAGAACTTGCTTCTTGCTCTAGAAGAGTCCCAGGAGCGTCTTGCTGAAAGAGAGAATGATCTCCGGGCTCTCCAAGGCTCAGCCCAGAACTCATCCAGGATATTGGAGTCCAAAATCAGTGAACTTGAACGGAAAATGCAAGCGAAAGATGACGAACTTGCAAGCGCCCAGGCGAATATCGAGCGCATCAGTAGCGAAATGGCACAGGCGAAGCTGGAGTCCGAACAGTCTGCCCGTGAGGCCGCAGCTCTTCAAAAAGCCCTAGAAAAAACCAAGCAGTTGGAGGACGACGTGCACAGCAAGCAGCTCATAATAGGCAAGTTGCGCCATGAGGCGATCATCCTCAATGAGCACTTGACTAAATCGCTCCTGATGCTCAAGCAGAAACTGGGCGACTCTGACCACACGGTGGACCGCGAGCTCGTGTCGAACATGGTGTTGAACTTTGTGCAAATTCCACGGGGCGACACCAAGAAGTTCGAAGCGCTTTCACTCATTGCCGGGCTTCTTGATTGGGACGACCAGCAGAAGATCCAGGCGGGGCTCATGCACAGTGGCAGGACCGAGGAGCCCAAGCAGCGGCTGGGGCTTATTTCGCTATGGACAGATTTCTTGGATAAGGAAAGCTCGAAGAAGTGAGCAAGGTTGGGGCCGGGATATGATGCTTTTCTGGGTATGTTCTGGGTATGTTGGGTGTGCTTCTAATGGCTGAAGTGGTGGGAAGATGCTTTTCAATGAGTTCTAGAACGAAGGCAGAACTTGCATCTGTATTTGGTGGACATGGCAGGGCATCAATAGGTTCCCTTTGTCGGGTCTGGCGGTGTTTCTGCGGCTGGCCCAGGAAACCTACTACAACAGACGTTCTTTTTGGCCCAGGAAACCTACTAGGGCGTTATTTTTAAGCATGCACGCGGCTCCCTGGAAGCCCAACCCTGGTCAAAGTACTACATCTGGATGCTCAAGGAAAGTGGATGTGTGGATTCTACAATGATCGGAGGAGGGCGGGCCCATGGACCATCCCCATCTGGTATGGCCAGTCAGAGGAACAGCTCAGGTCCCATAACAACCAGCCAAGTGACCTATTAGAACCGGCGAAAAAAACAGAACAGAACAGAAACATTGCGTTTACAGCCGCTATCCCTCCTGTCAGCCTTTCCCAGTTGCCTCCAGTGAAAAAAAAATGCATTACGTAATTCCATAGCTCTCCCGTTTGCCAGGGTGCGGCGCGCAGGGCCCAGGGCCAGCAGTCCAGCGCGCTAAAGGACATTTAAACCCACGCGTCTCCTACCCACAACATTCTACTCCAGACAAAATGGTGGACATCCGACTGTTTTTCGGCGGCGGCGATGCCGGCAAAAATGTATGTGTGTGCACGTGCCACGCCCTTGTTCCGGGCGCCGAAGCGCTTGTTTTTTCGTTCTTTCCGTCCCCTCCTCTTGCGACTCCATACTAACTCCTCCAGCCCAAGAAACGGCCCTCTGCCACCAGCAAAAGCGCTTCTTCCACGGCCGAAAGCGCGGACCAGGCGCCTTCCAAGGTCCAGAAAACAGATGGTGCCACCAGCAAATACTTTGGCGGAGACACGGCCAAAAAAAGCGAGGAAAATCGTCCACGGGACGAGCCCCCAGTGCCAAAACCGCTGGCACCGCCACTGGTACTGCGCCAATCTGCAGCCGCAACCCTGCTGGTGGCCGCCAGTGTATCAAAGCCCCGTCGCGCTGCGCAGAAGACCCAGTATGTCAATCTAGACTCGGACATGGACGATTCCGGGGACGAATTCCAGCCAAACGGCGACGACGACGAGGAAGTCGAAGTTTTCGAAGCCGGCGCGAGTGACAACGACGACGGGGCTTCCGTGGATCTAGACGAGGCGCCGGAAGAAGACTTGAGCATCCAAGAAATCGAGCCTGCGCCCAGGCCAGCGAGACAAAAAAAGGCGCCGGCGGCTAGAAAAGCCCCTTCTCCGCCCGCCCAGACCATCAAGGGCACGGGCATACACGCAGACGACATTCTCCAGACGATTCCGGACGCGGTGCTCCCCGAAGCGCCGGAGAGCGAGGGCAAATTGAATTACTTTGCCTTGAAAAGCAAGCAGCAGAGCGTGGCGGCGCCCAGCGGGTCCGTGGAGCTCCCGGAGGCGGCACCCAACTGCTTGAGTGGACTCACGCTTGTCTTCACGGGGGTTCTTCCGAACCTCGACCGCGATGCCAGTGAGTCCGTGGCCAAGCAGTACGGGGCCCGCGTCACCAAGAGCATCCTGAAGAAAACCAGCTTGATTGTCATGGGCGAGGAGGCCGGGCCGGCCAAGGTCAAGAAAGTCCGCGACCTCGGCATCAAGGCCATCGACGAAGCCGGGTTCATCGAGCTCTTGACCCGAATGCCTGCTGATGGCGGCGCTAGCGACAACGCCCAGGCCGCCAAACGCAAGAGGGAGGAGGAGGAGCAGGCCATCTTGGAGCAAGCGCTCGCAGAGGAAAAAGCGGATCAGGAGCGCGAGGCTAAGCGGAAAAAGACAGAGGCGGCTCGGGCCAAAGCTCAGGTGAAGAGCGAAGGGGGAGTCCCAGGAACGCCATCCTCTTTGCCGCCAGCCCCAAGGCGCGAGGTCCCAAACAGCGAGAAGTTGTGGACCGTCAAATATGCACCGGACAGCTTGACACAGATCTGCGGCAACAAGGGCCAGGTGGCCAAGTTGCGAAACTGGCTTCTGCGGTGGTTTGACAACGCCAAGAAGGATTTCAAGGCGCCAGGCTCCGACGGGTCCGGCGTGTTCCGCGCAGCCTTGATTTCGGGGCCTCCCGGGATCGGCAAGACCACTGCAGCTCACCTCTTAGCGAAGGAGTTAGGCTTCGACGTTCTCGAGAAAAACGCGTCGGACGTGCGGTCAAAGTCACTCCTCAACTCGGACATCAAATCCGTGCTCAACAACACATCTGTGGTGGGCTTCTTCAAGCACCACCACGACGCAGCGCATCACAAGAACGAGCGGCGCTTCTGCCTCATCATGGACGAGGTAGACGGCATGTCCAGCGGCGACCACGGTGGCGCGGGCGCGTTGTCTGCGTTTTGCCGCATCACGAAGATGCCCATGATCTTGATCTGCAACGACAAGTCGCTTCCCAAGATGCGAACGTTTGACAAGGTGACGTTCGGGCTTCCGTTCAAGCGGCCCAGCGAGGTGGAGATGAAGGCGCGGTTGCTCACCATCGCGCACCGCGAGCACCTCAAGTTGGACCCCTCGGTCATCGGCAAGTTGGTACAGGCCACGGGCAACGACATCCGCCAGATCATCAACTTGATGTCCACGGTGTCAAAGACGCAGAAGACCATTGGCCACGAGAATTCGAAGCAGATTGCTGACAGCTGGAAGAAGCACGTGATGTTGAAGCCGTTCGAAATCACCTCCACGTTGTTGGGCGGCCCCATCTTCAATCCGAACTCGGGCAGCACCTTGAACGACAAGCTCGACTTGTACTTCAACGATATCGACTTTGCGCCCTTGATGATCCAAGAGAATTACCTCGTGACCCGGCCCCAAGTGCTGTCTCAGCAAGAGCACTTGCGGCGCGTGGCGGCCGCGGCAGACGCCATCAGCCAGTCTGACCAGATCAGCTCCTTGATCCGCTCGAGCGAGCAGCAGTGGAGTCTCCTACCTTTCCATGGGGTCATGTCCACAGTGAAACCCGCCATGGAGACCAACGGCTCAATCATGGGCCGTATCAACTTCACCTCGTGGCTCGGCAACTTTTCCAAGACAAACAAGAACATGCGTTTGCTCCAAGAATTGCAGTACCATGCCAGGCTCCGCACCTCCGCCAGTAAGAGCGACTTTCGTCTTGACTACGTGCCGGTACTTCGTGACGCGTTGACCAAGCCATTGTTGTCTCAAGGCGAGGCCGGCATTCCCGAGGTGATTGGTACCATGGACGAGTACTTCTTCAGCAAGGACGACTGGGACAGTGTGTTGGAGCTTGGAGTGGGTGTCAACACAGGCCCTGACATCTTGAAGGGCATCCCTACCAAGGTCAAGTCCGCGTTCACCAGGAAATACAACGGAATGTCTCACCCGGTGGCCATCTACAAGACTGGTAATTCTGTCGGTAGTGGTGCTGCCTCAAAGCAGAAGGTAGACTACGAGGATGTTGTTGAAGACGATACAGCGAAGGACGAAGACGAGCCGGTGGAAGACAGTGGAGAGATCGACTCGAAGAAAGACAAGCTTATCAAGAAGCTTCCTGCGGGTAAAAAGACTGCTAAAAAGGGCAAGAAAAAAGCTGTATAATCTGTCGGACATGATTGGCATTGGTGCATATGTGGTTTTGGCATTGGCGGGGGTGGGCTCAATGCATCGCTACAAGAATTGAAAGCATAGCAGATTGTTTTGAAAAGACATGACAATTCTGGCGCCTGCAGAAAATCAACGCTGGGTCACCAGGACCCCTCGCCTCGTCAGACGGTGCTTTCTGGTGCAATCAGCCTGCCATCGGCCTGCTGGCGCCTTTGCAACCACTCCGCCAGCGAAAAACCTGCATGCCAATTTTGAAACTACGGTCTGGTTGACTATACGCCATGGCTAAAAATGCGCAGCTTTCCTCGTGTGCGGCTTAGAATCGATACCATTTGTTCCAGGGTCGATGGGCCCTTCGTGCCGTCCCCAGACTTGCCTGACACGGCTCCACGGGCCACTATACAGGACGCCTTGTTTCGTATGAAGTGGCTCAGAGCGCGCATCCGAAAACCCAGCTAAAGGCTTCTGGCACGTTAGCGAGCCCAGATCCAACGCCGTATCTTTTGCCGAGCCTCGTCCTAACTCACCAACAATTCAACCGCTACGAAGAAGAGAGCGAGCCGAATCAAGCGAAATTAAACAAAGAAGGACGGAAAAGAGTGGAAGCGACGCGATCACAAGAAAACAAAAGACAATCCGAACCGCCGATTCATAGACCACCGCATTCTCCTAGTACTACCAATAGACCACTATGTCTGACGAGAGCCCTATGTTTCAGGTCCCACCCCCGCGGCGCCAAGCACAGAACCTGAGGCTCCTGCTTTCTATTCCGCTGCCTCTTCTGCTCGGAAATTCTGGAAACACGCAGCATTGGGCGGCTTCTCAGCCAAGTATGGCTCTGGAGGTGTCTGCGCTCAACGCGCCAGTATCTTTGCCCTATATTCCAACCTCAGAGCCATCGCCAGGCCGGCTCCGGCGCAAGCCGGTTTCGCTAGACTTCACGAAAATCGACGGGCTGCACTCGCACGTACCGGACCAAGACAAACCGAGTCTACAATTGAACGCGACCGCTGGAAGCACGGCTCTCGAGCGTGCCATACACACGGGTCCCAGTGGTGCGGCCACACCCGCCAAGTCGCCCGGCCCGGCGGCACAACTCGACCATGTGACGCCGGAAGAGTGGAAATTTCTAGCGAACTCGGGCCAGATCGAGGAGCTCAGCAAGTTGGGTGAGGGAAACGGCGGTAGCGTGTCCAAATGCATGCTTAAGAGCGGATCGCCGGTCTTTGCGTTGAAGCTTATTAACACGGACCCGAACCCGGACATCCAGAAACAGATCATCCGCGAGTTGCAGTACAATCGCCTGTGCCATTCGCCCAACATCGTCAAGTACTACGGCACGTTTATGGTCGAGAAGCAGCTGATGATAGGTATTGCCATGGAGTTCATGGGCGGACGCACATTGGACGCCATCTACAAGCACGTGCTAGAGCTCGACCCCACCAACCGGGTCAGTGAGAAAGTATTGGGCAAAGTCGCGGACTCCGTGCTCAAGGGCTTGGACTACCTCCACCTGCAGAAAATAATCCACCGGGACATCAAGCCCAGCAACATCTTGTTCGACACTCAGGGCAACGTGAAAATCTGCGACTTTGGTGTCAGCGGCGACGTGGTCAATTCGCTAGCCACAACGTTTGTGGGCACTCAGTACTACATGGCGCCCGAGCGCATTATGGGCCAGCCGTACACGGTGAGCTGTGACGTGTGGCTGCTTGGTGTGACTTTGCTCGAGGTAGCACAAGGCCGGTTCCCGTTTCTAGCGCAGAATTCCAACCCCTTGGGTCCCATTGAACTCCTCCTGTTGATATTAGAGTACGAGCCAAGACTTGAAGACAAACCCCCAGAGCAGATCCACTGGCTGGATTCCTTCCGCAATTTCTTGGGCTACTGTTTGAAGAAAGTCCCCGAGGACCGGCCAGGACCGCTGCAGATTCTCCAGCATCCGTGGTGCATAGGCCAGCTGCGGTTCAGTGTGAACATGGCGAAGTTCGTGAGGAAAGTGTGGGGGATTAAAAACGGGTGAAGTAGGAGGCCTTTGGGGTTTCTAAGCTGTTGATGACACACCTTTAAATTTGGGTCTAACTCGGATCTTTGGACTCCCTTGAATCGAAGGTTGGTCAAATGATGATGCTCGCAGTCGAGCCTGCTGTTTGGAAGCATTTGCAGCCAGTGTCATACACCAAAAGCTCAACTAACCCCGCACGACATCAAAGTGGAGACAGATAAGGAATGACATACATTCATTTGCCAAGTAGGCGCTATTTTTCAAGATATTCCCCAAGAAATTGCAATGTCACCGCAGAATTGTTCAGACAAGGCCGATTATTACACGCTTGCTGTGGGTGCCATACCAGGCGCGCACGAAAAGCTCGCCATGGAAGTGTGTATCGCACGACTTTCGCGACGGGCCAATCACTTCACCTTCATTCGCTATCCTACTCCCAGGCATCTACAAAGACAGAAGCACCAAAGATGGCGGTTCCTTTTGAAGGCTTGTTGCCATATGCGATCATGACAGCGTTTTTCGGTATCGCCGGCCATGGTGTGGGATACATCAGATACTGGGATAACGGTTGGAAGAACGACAGATATAACTTGGACCCATGGGACCGCAAGATGATGGAGAGAGACCTTCTCTTGACCGGCACAAAAAGAGGCCAAATCAGTGATGCGGTTGCCCCCGACCACTTCAAGACCTCGCACATCACCAAGGAGGGTTACTGGTCCGCCTACAGAGACCAGTACTTCAGTCTCAGGGAAAGATTGTACAGAGGCTACGTCTTCGGCACGTGGGACTTTTCGTAAAGGATGGGTTTACACAATACACAAATGCATGTCAGCAACAGCACCATGTAGATCCCGGTCTCGAACGCTCGCGAAGCAGCCCGGGACATGCGCGGATCAAGGAACAATGTAGATATGTTTCACAACCTGTGCCGCTGTCTCTTCTCGAGTCTTTTATTTTCAAATCTTTCCTGACTTTGGTCCCTGGGTTTCTGGCATGTTTTCGTTCCAGTTTTCGGGCTCTGTGCTTGTGGATCGGTCATTTGAAGACACAGTCGTGAGAAAGCTCTGTATTCGTGGCACACATTCGGTTTCCAACGACTGGTATAGCTTTGGATTTTTCGTCAGAATGAATGAATATAGGTCGACCACACTAGTCTTGTCTGGAAATTTTCATATACTAGAACGCCTGTGTGTCTATTGTTTACTGGATTTGCCGGGGCTTATTCTTCCTTGTAGACAATCATCTTATTGGTTTCAAAAATATTTAATCGTTGGCTACAATTCCGTACGCTTTCAGAACATACTGAACGACTAATGTTTTCGGTATCACCTATGATAAGTGCCGCAAGTGTACAGTAGTATCCGAGAGTACCCTTTACTAGGATGACGAAGCCTATCTTTAAGTGTATCTCTTTTATAACAACTGGACATTCATCCCTCTATATTTTAATTAAACTTTACGTAGCCAACATAGCCTAGTCGTGTTTGATAAGTTCTGTCTCAAATCGAGCTTGTCTGTGTTGGAACAGACTACTGGTACGTAAAGTATGATTAGAATACTTTGAACCAGATTGATAGTTTTACAAGCTAATTTGTTCTTATACTCAGCACTAGCATCATGAAAGCATACGGTAGCAGGGGTGTTGTTGAAACCTATAGGAATGTCAGCTTTCCAAGACGCCAATTTTTGGAGTACCTTCGAAAAAACATGCTCCGTAGATCCGAGACATTCATAAAAGGCTGACAATTTTATGGTGATGCTAGTGGGGACAGTTTTCTGTTTGCTGGCTGTCTGTAACGCTTTTTGTTTCTGTCTTCAGATCGACAGGCCTGCCCTTCAGTTCTGCGACAGCTCTCCCAGTGACGTTGTCTTTAATATTATGAATGCCTAATGTCGATTACCATTACGTCCTCCCCCTGTACGACAGATTGACCACTTCTGATTCTTCATGGCGTGCGGCCCTGGATATACTGGCGCCCTCCCTCTGGAAAACACTATCCCGAGTGCCATTTGTAATCACTTAAAATCCTTGTAGCTCCACTTCTCTGTGAGCTTCTGTTTGTAACGTCTTCTAGGCGCCACAGGCACACGGGCCTCGACCTTTCCGGACATCTGCAACTTGTACATCTGCTCGTAGAACGGGTTACCCTCTGGCTTCACGGCACGCAAGTTGTTCGTCAACTCATCCAGCAACTTCACTTCAATAGGCGTGAACAGCGGGTTGTGCTGGCTGTGGCGCTTATACTTCTTGGTCACGCCGGGCTTCTGTTCCTGCAAGGCAGCCTTCTCGGCCACCTCCTGCTCGATCGCCAGCAAATTCTGGAGGTCTCGGAGCTGCAGCTTCAACTGCCTCATTTTTTCCAGGAGCTCGAGTTGCTGCTTGTGTCTGCCCTCGCGGTTTCTCTGTGTGCGTGTTTTCCGCTTGACCTCCGTACGCTCGTTGACCGAAAGTCTGTATTTTTCCTCCGGGTCCTCTGGTGCCACATCCTCCTCGGCAGAAGATGCGCCACCATCCAACTCATCGTCCTTGAGCGTCTCCATCAAGTGCTGAATGTACTCTTGCTCCTGCTCTAAAGCATGCACCTTCATCTGAGCGTCGTTCTCCAGCACGTACTCACGGTCAACCAAGCTCTTCCACGCCTCTACAGACGGGTTGTATGACTTTCCTGCGTGCACCAACTCGTCCTCTTCGGCTTCTGTGTGGAGATGTAAAGGCTTATGTTTCAACGTGGCCGGGGCTACGCTGGCCTTGGTGAAAGAGATCCGAGTAGGTTCATTTATCTTTTTGCTGACCGCGGTATCGTTTTCGGTCCACAAATCGACATTGGAGCCCCGCACAAGGCCCTCGATGTCGGTGCGGACTTTGCCCTTGGACCCCGTGGCCAGACGGCCGGCCAAAATCATCAATTTCTCGGCCCGCGCCTTGCTGACCTTCAGCTTGGTTTTCCTAGAAGCGAGTGCTGGCACCTTGGATTTGTTGGCGAGAATTTCAGTGGTTTTCAAGACGGGAACGGCATTTTTCAGCCCATTGGAGCCCTGGTTATCAATGACGAAATCGCCATCTGTGTCGGCTCCATGCAACACCTGTCTTTCCCTTTTCGCGTCCAACGCCAGGTCGATATCGTCAACACTGATGTTCTTTCTCCATGCTTTCTTGCCCTTTCTCAGGGACTGGGTTTTGGTTTTGGCGTCCATTCTGTGCTTATCAGTGATGGCCTGGTTTTTGCAGAACGAGAATAATTGCGTCCGAGATGAGCCCGATGCGGTGCGACATCGGGGCGCGACATTCTGGGGCGACACAGCCATGCAGAATTATGGACCGCAGTTTCCGTGTGTGCCATATAGAGTATTGGTGCTCACGGTCTAGTTTCGGGCTTGGGGGCTTTAGTTTGAGGATTTCTGAGTCGAGAGCGCTGCTGGCTTTCGTTGGTGTGGGAACAAAGACTTTCTAGTGTGGAGTATATTCTTGGTTGGTGTCAGCAATGCATGCAGCACCAACCATGTAAATTCTCTCACATCCATGATCCGGTTGCGTCAGTGTTTCTTCTTCTAAATTTTTCTGGTTGGGTATTTCAGGCCTCGCTGGAAGTGGCATATTTCTTGAGTGGAGGAAACCAGCACTCTTTTGCCCGGAGAAGTCACGTGCCCATATATACCAATATCGGCCGGGGACGGGGCCAGGGTGATCTATTGAGCTTCCGAGGGACTCAACAAGTGGGCTTGTTTTGAATCGTTTTCTTTTTTCGTTGGAAATATGCTATTTCGACTTTCCCGGAATCGTCGAAGTTGCACCAATAGAGCTCCATCTACACCAGATGGCCACGAGCTGGATCAGCTCCGTGGGAGCCAAACCACTACTCACGCCAGGCACCGTCAGGAACCTCAGCATTGTGAATCTTGGTTTCGGGGTTTCCTTTTTCGTGCACGCACATCCAATTGTCTACCGATTCCAGTCGCCTTTACTAGCGCAGTGGCGGGATGTCACATGAGGATAAAACATTGGGCTCCGCTGGACAGCCCACTCAAAATCCCGCAGGTAGCTGATGTGTTTTCCTCTCCGGGTTCCCTCGCTTCGTTCCCGGGCATTGTATTCTCCTTCTTTCCAGTACTCCTCATTGTTTCACTCGTTTTTCCAGTACTCCTCATTGTTTTACTCGTCTTTCCAGTACTCCTCGTTGCTTTTACTCGTCTTTCCAGTACCTTACACGGAACAGCGTCGTATGTTCGATTTCCATTCTCCTTTTCTCTTCTCGTCAAAACCATTTTTCGACACTCCCACGTAACCTTATGCCACGGCCTCGTGGCATGCAGTCACCACCTGGCGAGAAAGTTCGCCATACTCGTAGGGTAAGAAACATCCACTCATGCACACGTACGACGGACACCCAAAACGCCTCAGGATTACGCGCCCCAAATTCGAGGCCAAATCACCGACCCCCGCGTCCTCGCCTTGCTGTAAAACACTGCTATACGTCTCTGTGCCCCTACCAATAGTGTACACGTAGGAGCCGATTTTGCCATGGCCCCGCTGAGTCAAATATACGAGCACAGGAGTCTTGGCTGAAACAGGGGATGTCACGTGCACAGCCAAGTCGTAGTCGTTATTGCCTACCGATATTTCAGATGTCTTCATCGCTAGAGTAGTGCTCGGGCAGCAGGACGCGCCGGGAACTAAGTATTGAATGGCGGGTGGTTTTATGTGCAGGACAGTGCCTTCACACCAACTATGGAGGAGTAAACGTTGTAAGTACATACTGCCGCTCCGTCGCCGGCGACAAGAGGATATTTTCGGATTCAATTCACATGGGCGACTTGTAATTCCCAGCAAGCCAGTTTCCAGATTAGCCCGGAAGGTAAAAAAGATTGCAGCACCACAATTTCGCATATGGTCTCCCACTACACTACTCAGTGTGGCCCTACCGAGCTTAACAAACGTTGATCGGACGGGAAACAGTGTTTTCTCGGTGGTATGGCCGCAACCGGTATTTGTGATTAAAAGAGAGATAGATTTGGAATCTCTTATACGTGGCCTATAGCTTCTTAGGACGGATGCCCCTGGGGATATATAAGGGGAGGATCTCGGATCCCGAAGGAAGAAATTTAAGCCTTTTGGATATCCAGGATACTACAGATAGACTAAGCCTATTCACTAAGGCTGAACCATCTATAAACCTATCTGATAGTAGTTAAGAGACAGCTCGAGCCTGTTTCATAATAGATATGAAAAAGGACAAATTGATATGAATTATACTCCCTACGTAGAAGATAGGCTTACAGATGTTAGTCTTTGTGGGTACGCTCATCCTATATGTGGTATTATAAATAAAAGTTTTATTCCGAAAACTGAGGGCACGCGACTCCCCTGCTAGATATAGTATATCAGGTACCATAAACGTCAGTACCGACCAAATGAGACGCCAATCCGGTCCCCAGGCGTCAATCACCACGCAAAAAAAAGGAAAGCACGCGTGCCAAGAGGACCGTCCAGGCCGTCATTAGCGGGAGAGAAGGACCGGCTTTCGCCACAGGTATGGATTTGAGAGCTGTCCAAAGAAAGTTTATATCTCATTTTGCAGTTCTGTTCCTGACATCAAATGACTATCAAAAAAGCGGACTAGGGGCTGTATTTAACAGGAGCATAAAAGCGTGTTCTGACAGAATACATGGTTTGCAAACGGCATGCTCCGAGTATGAGAGCCTAGATGATGTCCATTCTGCTCCGTTCTGTATTCTGTTTCATTGTTTGCTTCCCCTTCATCAACCGATTTTGCTGTCTTTTGTCGAGCCCTTTTTATTCCATCGATTTTCTCTTCTAATAACGATCAGACCAAGGTGTAAGGGCGGATTGCTCACATTGTTTCGAATAGTCTGATCTGCAAGAAGTATAGTCTTTTGAATGCCCAAGCTTATAGTACTATCTTGTGCCCTTTTTTTGCTATCTACTACGCAAAGCTACAAGCTAGTCTTTGTTTTCCGTGCCGCCCTAACTTGCTATAAAAGCCCGAACATTGGCTATTGAGGACGTCGATTTGGGACATATTTGGGGCCTTTTTCTAAAGTCCTATCACCTTGGGCGTATTGAAACCCAAATTGTATATATTGCTATCTAGCTCTCAAGGATACTTGAACTAGAATTAATGTAGTTTGCCTTTTTTTTCCTCCGTCCAGATTGGTGAAGCTGCCGTTTTAGAGTATACTTTCCAAAAAAAGACAGAGCTATACATATTCCAGACAATTCCCAAATGAACTTTCCAGAAAAATCGCTCCACATTTAGTGGCTCGATCTTTGAGCTCAAAGTCACTTAAATGGCTTGTTATGTAGTCATTTTGTAGGCATCTGGAACCGTCCAGGCTTGAAGTATGCATCTCAAAAAACTACAACTGGATTTGAATCAATTTTGATAACGCAATAAAAACTCGAGCCGATGACAAATATTTCACTTGGTATTGCAATGACACAACGCACTCACAAATCCACAATTAAACTGAGAAGGTTCTTTCAACGAACATAAGGACTATGAATTAAGCAGACTGTTAGCTTCCCATTCGGTCTTTACTAAGCAAGCTTTCAGACCACCGCATTAGTCTCAGGCGCCTGAATTTGGCCCTCAATCAAACAATCCCGCCGAGGGCAGTTTTGATCTTTTGTATGTGTGCTGTTGAAATAAAATCTTGGATTTCCTTCAAATATTAGTGACAGAAACTCGGAGATTCATCAATCATAACACTACTATCGCCCTGCAATTATCGCGGACACGATGGCCCTATCCAAAGAAAGAATCTTTGAGAAGACAGTCACAGATGGGATTGTTTTCGTGTCACACTAAAAGTCTTACGCATTTATTTACAAGTTTAGCAAGTCCCGTGTCTCATAAAGATGGAGGGAGCGTACTGCTGTCCTCCCTTGACTTTGGCACTATCTTGGCCGCCTCAAACTTAGCAAACGACTCATCTGCCACTTCGACCTCCTCTTCAACTTGTTTCACCTCCTCCACTTCTTCGATGTAGTGCTTCAACATACTCTCAATTCCGTTTTTGAGTGTTACCGAAGAAGAGTCGCATGTTCTACATGCACCCTTTAACCGTAAGAATACTGTGCCTGTTTCCTCGACAAAATTGACAAACTCAATGTCACCACCATCATCCTGGATAGCGGGCCTGATTCTCGTGAAGATGAGTTCTTTGATCATAGAAATCACCTCATCATCCTCTTCATCAAAACCAATATCCTTGGAAAGCTCAGACCCATCCAATATAGGAGTCCCATTGGTGAGACCTTCTGTCAAGACGGAGAATATTTCGGGCTTTAGAAGTGCCCATTCAAAGCTCTCGTCGGTCTTCTCAATGGTGATGAAGTTGGGCCCCAACATGATCAGTTTCACGCCATCTACTGTGAAGAGCTTCATCGCCAAAGGGCTGCATGCTGCCTCTCTGCCACTCAAAAACTCCATGGTTTCACTTTCTCCCAAAATCTTCATGGACGGCAAGAATTTCAAAGCGTTCTCATTTGGTGTGTCAGCAGTTTGAATGAAGAGATTCCTGCTCCATGAGAGAGGAAACGCCACTCTGGGAGATACGCGAGGTAGAGCTGCTTTTAACAGCGTGTTGAGTAGTGATCTGGAAAACATGATAGGGAAAAATGTGCCAGTTGGGGGAAACCGATGTGAAAATTAGATGATCTGGCTTTAGTATACCTCAACTGTCGCATTCGCCATCACACCCGTGCACCTCAGCTTAAATTGGAGCCAATGGCTTGTGATCGTTGCAACGCGCTTCTTTTCCTCGAATTTTGCACCCAATGCCGTTCTCTCTATTTCAAATAGATTGAATGGATCCTTTGGATTATTTCTCCAGGGTTTCGAGTACATCCATGTCATGTGAAAGTCGAAGCTACTTGTCAAACAAAAGCTTCTCGAACATAGATGCGGCCTTTTCCTCGAATTTGGTATCGTTCGGCTCATTGCTGATCGTATGGTCGAGCTGTAATTTGTTTTCGGCAAGCATCAAGATATTTTCGTCAATTGTGTTCTCGGAAATAAGCTTCGTTACCAAAACTTTCTGTGTTTGGCCAACTCGGTGTGCTCTATCCTCGGCCTGCTTGTCATCGTGTGGATTGAAAGACTGGTCGAAGATCACAACGTTGTTGGCTGCGACCAAATTGATTCCGAATCCACCTGCCTTTGTGGATAGCAAAAAGACAGGAATAGTCTCGTCTTCGTAGAAGCGGTCAATGATGTCTTGTCTCGTGTCGACAGTTGTCTGTCCGTCCAATCTAACGAAAGTTATGTTGGCAAAACTTAATATCTTCTCGAGCACATCGAGCATCTGCGTAAAAAGCGAAAACACTAAGATTTTTTCTTTCCGCTCTATGACAGAGCGAATGATCTCCAACAACTTGGTGACCTTCCCACTATCAAGCCATTTCAGCTCCTCCAACACGAATGAGCTGAGCGATTTGGGAAACTTTTCACACAAGCTATTCAACTCATAATCGCTCATTACCAGCATATCTTCCATGATGTACTCCCTATTGGCGTCGACATACTGGGGTTCACCCATGATTCTTTTGCTCATCTCCTTCAATTTTTCATCCGTATAGATTCTGCGGAACAAGAGCGGGTGCATGGAAGCTTTCCTCAAGGACATCATCACGTTTGACGATGACTGCACAGGCGCTGCCTTGGCTTCCTCTGCCGCCTTTCCTGTCAATGTTTTTCTTCTTTCTCTCTCCAATTTAGTGTGCTTACCCTGTCTGATATATTCATCGTAAATGTCTCTCTGCGTGGCTGTCATCTCACATTTCACTACCTGGTGACTCTTCTCGGGGAGATACTTGAGAACCTGTGCCTTTTTTCTCCGCAATACAAACGGTGTCATCATGGTCTTGGCCTTGTTGATTGCCTGCTGGGACAATAGCGGGTTGTAGTCCTTGGAACTGTTTAGCATGGCAGTTTTGTTGAATAGCCCCTGCAAGTCCTCGCGCTTCTCGATAAATAGTTCGGGAAGAATAAACGCCAAGAGGGACACCAACTCCTTCAAGTTGTTCTGAAGCGGAGTGCCGGTCAACAACAAGCGGAAACCGGCCTTGAGTCTCATGAGCTTGGTGTACCTCTCGCTATTGGAGTTCTTTAACATGTGGCCTTCATCGTATACAATCATATCGAAGTTCTGACTGCGCAAGAACTTGAAGTCCGACGCACCGCCCGTGGCCAAGTTATAGGTCGTTACGAGCACGTCGAATTCTGTTTCGGCCAACTCGTAGCGCAAGTCCTCTCGCTCGGCTTGCAGGCCGTAGTATGCCTGCACGACCATTTCTGGGCAGAACTTCTGGAATTCACGCAACCAGTTCTCAAGCGTGGAGGACGGCACCACAACCAAGTGCGGGCGCAGCTTGTCGGTAGTGGACTTGAGGTACGCCATGAACGAGATAACCTGGCACGTTTTGCCAAGCCCCATCTCGTCTGCGAGAATGCACGAGAGTTTGTTGTGGTAGAGCAAGTGTAACCAGTTGATGCCCACTTGCTGGTACGTCTTCAACTCGATGTCAGGCGCAAGAAGCGTGGGTTTGTGCTTCACGTAGGGGAGACCACGCTTGCTGGAGGACAAGCCGTCGTCGTCGTCGGCTGTGGAGTTGCCATTCTCAGATTCCTTGGCCGCACGGCCAAGGTTGATATCGACCATGTCTAACTCTCCCTCGCCCGTCACCTTCACGCCCCAGCGGTCCATCTGGCGGGAGATCAACTTGCCGTATTCGGAGCATTGTTTCACCAACGAGTCCACGGCACGGTAGCCCTTTAAACTGAATTCCGTGCGCTCGATGATCTTCATGCCGAGCGGCTTGCGCTGGTACTTGCGCTTAGACTCCGGGTCAGGCGTGTCCTCCTCGAACTTGTCTTCCGACACCTCGTAGATGGAGTGGAACGGCCGCCTAGCCACAAGGATTTCCGCAGTCTGCGGTGGTACGTTGCAGATCTCCGCGAGATCGTTCACGGGCGCCTGGTTGAGGAACTCGAGAATCTGCGCGTCGATGGACGTGAGCCCCGCGGCATAGTTATCCGTGTCCTCCTCGGACATATCGTCGCTGAACACCTCCTCCTCAAGCTCCGCATCACTGTTCACGTGGATAGCCTGCCCCTTCTTACGGTTGGCGCGGATCTTCTCCTCGAGCGCATCCAACTCGTCCACATCTACGGCGTCGGCCGGGTGCTGCTGCTTGAGTTTGGGGACCTCATCGTTGGGGCACGTGAACTTCTGCGCAAGCATCTCCGCGGCCAGGAGCAGCGACGAGCTTGGGGTCCGGTCCGAGATCACGAGCGGCGCCACCTGGTCGGCCCGAACGAGCCGGCGCCGCTTGGGGTCCTCGCGGGCGGCGTTACTCAGGAACAAGTGGTCGATTTTCGGCTGCTGCCGCGCGCGGTACTTCTCCAAGATCGACACCTTGGGCTTCAGGAGGTGCACCTTGGTGTCCGGAGCAGCGGCGGCGTGCTCGGCAGCGGACGCACTGCGCTTCTGGCGCGCCTTTCCGGATGCCTTGACGGGCGATGCGTCCTCTTCGAAGTGCTCGGTGGATTGGGCGGGGGTCGGCGACAAGGGCTGCTGGTCATCAGCTTCTTGGGTATGTGCGGCCTGGGTATGTGCGGCCTGGGTATGTGCGGCCTGGGTATGTGCGGCCTGGGTATGTGCGGCCTGGGTATGTGCGGCCTGGGTATGTGCGCCCCTGTTGCCGGCCTCCTGCCGCCGGCGATCGTCCCTGGACCGCTGCGCCTGTTGAGCGGCATCATACTTCTGTAAGCGCTCATTCAACAGAATGTTCTCGGCTAGCCATTGACTGATGTCCCGAAGATTTCCCTTGCCTTTCACCATGGCCTTGAATAGCTCTGGCTCCGATAGATAGTAGAAGCGGCGGCGCACCACGGGCCAGAATTTGTGGGCATGGAAGCGCCGGCGCATTTCCTCGCGATGCTGGGCGTCTTTGGCGTCTGGTTTCGGGTCGTTTCCGGGCGCCGGCCCAAGACCCGAAACGGGCGACGAGCTGGGCACCTGCAAAGTGGCAGGGCGGGAGCCGTGTTTGTGCGGCGTGGCGGGATCCATGGCCAGAAAAGGAAATTCGGATTTCGGGGTGCTTGGGGCCGTTTTGGGCTGTTTGGGCTGTTTTGGGCTGTTTTTGTGGTGGTTGCCTGGCGCTTAGGTGCCAGATTTGCGGGCCCTAAAATTTGAGGGGGCGCGTTTGGGCGAAGATGAGCTGCGATGCATGGGCCCAGGGACCAGGGGGAAATACCAGTGCATCCAGATTGGGTTTTGGGATTCCGCTTCAGATTCCGCTTCAGATTCCGCTTCGGATTCCGCTTCGGGTCTGGCCTTGGATCTGGCCTTGGATCTGGCTTTGGGTTTTTGCTGTGTCTGTCGGGTAGGCTATTCTCTGGTGCTTCATCTGGCGGTCGTATTTAGCCAATCCCGGGGCCACTGCTGGGGCCGCGTTGTTAGGGACGCGCCGCGCAGCACATGCGATATGAGCTAGACAGGCGGGGCGCGAGATATTGGGCCCATGGACTTGTGGACACGGTATCAGAATTCAGTGGGTTTGCGTGTTTGACGTTTTGTTTTTCCGTGTTTCGAGAGCATGGCGGGAAATTAGCACCCGCGCCAGCTCGGCCCATGAACTCAGGGGCACGGGCCAAACGCCAGGTTCTTCACATCTAGCCGGATTGCAAGGCGGGTAATGTTTTGAGTCATTTGCAAAACACCTTTGGTTGCGCTAACATTCACCCTTTAGGGCAGCAGCAGCCACTCCATCATGGGTATCAAAAGTGTATCATTTCATTCCAACTGCCAGATCAAGTTCGAGGTTTGTATCTGGGCCAAAGCGTTTGGCGTCGCTCAGCGAAAGCACCCTATCAACCGACCACTATTTGCGTGTTTTCACAAGCGAAGGTGGCGAGACTTTCGCCAGTACTGAAATAAGAGCTGTTTGGCTGTGAGGTGTCGTGATCAAGCTGTATTGACACAGGCGTACTTCCTATACTGCCATGTTCATGGTATTCCTTGATGGAAACAGGCTCATATTGTCTCAGTCCATCTTGAGATATTCGGACAGAACATACTAGTACTTACATGCTATTGTCATGCATCTGAGAAGTATGTGGACATTGTATGTACTTCCTCAAGGGCCGAGAATTGCGATTTGACGAGCTTTGACCGGAAGATGGGATCTCGAAACAACACTAGAAGGACCGGGCAGAAGGATCTATCCAGACATTAGCGCTGGAAGCCGTGTCGAGAAAGCTATGCTTGCATTCCAGCACGGACAGCTTTCTTTCTATTTTGCGGGGGCGCATTGCTTCTCCTGAGATATTATGTTGCTCTTCCTGGAAAGCCCACCACGTCCTCCAGGCAACGAAACTCACCACTATTGCAACCGAAAATTTGTGTATAAAAACTCACCCAGCCCCGAACTCATACCTGGTGTCGGCCGCCTACCTCCTTTGATCACTGGCTGGCAGTCCCTGGTTATTCGCGTCCGTTTGGGTTTAGAGTGTCCCCACACTGATTCCCAGGTTGCAGTAGCCGCTTCAATTCCAAAGGTTCACGCACGTTCACAACATACTGTGACTCGCCTCGTTTCGGGGATACCGCGAGACCGTGGTGACAAACTGGCTCATTTTCCGAAGTTCTCCTAGGAGTCCTCGCATCCCACATTTCATTGGACGCAAGCTGGAGTTCTTGCCACCAGTATTGAATTGTTGGTCATAAAGATGGTCAGAATGGCATTTGTGGCGTCTCTAGAACCAGACTCGTATGTGTAGATATCGCTTAACAGTTGGTCTCGCGAGCAGAAAAGCCAACAGAAAACACAAGATTCGAAATTGAAGTGCTGAAGGAATGAGGGCTCATACACTGGTGGTATTTTTTGAGAGATTCATCTGATTAAAGGACCAAAACTATATAAATAATGTATATAAAAACTTTTTACAGCTCCCAGATACTTAAACAGTGTCTTTCGTACAAAGTCTCTACCTGATTTGTTTTGGTGGATTCATCTGATTAAAGGAGCAAAACTATACACACAATACATATATACAAAAACCCTTAAACAGCTCAGCCACGTACCAAGTGTCGAAACTCAGCCCGTCCCCTTCAGTTATTCACGGCCTGGACAGTCCTTTTGGCCCGTATCTGTTTACGGATTGGATATTACGTCGCCGACTCTTGGCATATGTCTCCTGTATTATCGCTTCAACTCAGATGGTTGCAGCGGACTTAAGGGGCCAGCTTCCTGCGACTCGCCATGCCTTCTAGTGTACACTTGAAAATCGTGGAGACAAACCAGTTTAATTCTGTTAAGTTCCCCGAAGAGTTGTCGGCCGGAGCCAGCATCGAGATCAAACTCATGGGCTTGGCGGGTTTCTTTTCACCAGTATTCGGATGTTTCGCCGCTGTTGTAGATGTGGCCGAGGAAAGCGTCTGTGTGTCTCCGTTGTTGTGTACTTGGTTTGTGCAAAGATGACATTGTTGTCCGATGTGTCGATTGGTAGGGTCCTGCGAGGGACATATGATCCGCAATTGAAGTGATGGATGGACGAAAGATCCTACCGCATCCATTCTGCCTTATACAAGGCTTTCCAGAAGTGCTTACACCGTTTAGTCCGACGGACCGCAGGGCACAAGCGACCAACACGCTGGGGCATTATCGGGTTACTTTTCTTGCCTTTTGCGACTCAAGGATTTGAATTCTTACCAATGGCTCTTTTCTCTGCTTGTTCGAGCCTTGGAGTCGTTGCTAGCATTTGTTTGATCTGCTCATGATTGTATCTTGAGCTATCTCCCGGTGTCAGTATGGTCCTTGTCCTGGGTACCACTTCTTTCCACGCGATATGAGCGACTTCGTTTTTCGTGAAAGTCCACTCCAAGTGTGTGAAGAACTGACCCGTTTCGTCAAGCAAGAAGTTATACCATTCGAGTGGCTATGTCTTAGCCTAGCTTTTTCGTCGTTGGAACGCTACCAGAGGTGTATGCTTAACCTCTGGAATTAGGCGATGCAGTGATATGGGCCTTCTCCCCTTCAAGTTTACTTTCGGCTTTTCTGTTTGTATTCATTAGGGCGATGCAGTGATAATACAAATACTATAGTGGCTGGGTACGAGGCAGTTCACCCATGGCCGTGACCCTAATGCAACTGGGAAGTAGGAGAATTCCGGACAGGTCTGACTTTTTGCTCCATAGAAAGTATGGAGAGTTTTGGGTTTTTTGAAGGTCTCCCTGTTTTGTTAGAGAACTAGAATTGTTAGAGAATTAGTAAAAAGGAACGGAGAAGGAAGTAGAAAAAAGAATTCGCGGCTAAGTGCAGTGTTTTTCCAAATATTCAACCGTGATTGACAAATCTAGAAAGGTCACAATGGCAGAAAAAAATACACTACGACCATGAAAACAAACCGGAATGCTGCCATCAGAACTTCACCAAGTCGAGAATGTAAATATACAGCCACAAAAAAAAAACACGCAAGATGGCGTATTTCTTGAATATTCCAGACCATCTCATGTCAACCCCATTCGGCTTGTCGCGGTTGCGACTGCAAAACTGGACCACCACGCTCCAGTCTAGAACAGACCCCGGTCTGGATTACAAACATTTATACTACATGGCCGGGGGCTGTGCCAAAAAGCAGCAGTGTTTTGGAAAACCACAATTGCAGTCATGTGACCTGCCCGGATGCCTGCCGTTTTCCTGCAGCTAGAGCCTCCCATAGCAACTCCTAGCAACTTCATGTCTTTCCACCTACTAGCCTGCGGGTCCAACGGTCTGTACCAACTAGGCCTTGGAAATGACGAGGATCAAGACTCCTTGCAACACGTGTCTGGGCCCGAGAAGTTGGGTCACGTGCAGCCCAAGCTGATGGCGTTCGGAGGAAACCACACCTTTGTCTTATACCCGGAAGGTCAGCTTTTCGCGGCTGGCAGCAACGAATATGGCCAGTGTGGCGTGCCGTCGCCACTGGTCTTGAAAACGTTCACGAGGGTTCCAGGAAAATGGAAAAGCGTGGCGGCTGGGTGGGAGTTCTCCGTGTTGTGGTCGTATGACGATGAGTTGTACAGCTGTGGATCCGGTCCCAAAGGCGAGCTTGGGCTCGGAGAGGGCTGTGTGTTGGCACGGGGCCTCCGGAAAATCCCGCTTCCCAAAGGCTGCCACATCCACGACTACAAGTGCTCGATAGGGCACACTGTGGTGGAACTCCAAGACGGCTCGTTTGTCGGCTGGGGCGCGGCGAGAAAAGGCCAGCTAGGGCCACAGGCCCCGGTGGTGGCTGTCTCTGGAAAAAGCAAGCCCCGGCCTGCCGTATGGAATGCGGAGTTTCTAAAATTCGGGCATTCAGACTGTTTTTGTGTGGGCAGAGACCGCACGGTTTTGGTGGGCCCCGGCATAACAGTCCACGGAGCAGAAGCGCAGGAGATCGGGGCGCAAACACAAACAGTCAAGGCCATGTGGTCGTCTCTCCATTACACAGAGGATGGCAGGCGGGCAGGAAACAGAGATATCGTTGCAGAAAGCGATGCCATTCGGAAACAACATAATGGCCCTGATGGAGAGACCGAAGCCATGGAAGAAAACAGTGAAATTACGGGGATTACCATTCGTTCTGTGGGCAACGACCTGCATGGCCAGTGTTTCAAGTACGACCTGCCATGTCCCATAGTGGCGTTTGAAGTGGGGAGTGAACATGGCTTGGCTCTTCTATCTGATAACTCTGTACATGCGTGGGGGTGGGGCGAGCACGGAAATTGCGGGGCTATGAAAAACGACAACGTGACCTTCGATTACCTCAACAAGATCTACGACGGCAAGGACCAGGTGGTAATGATGGCAGGTGGCCTAGCCACGACATGGGTGGTGGTGAGACGGGAATGAGATGCGTCAGTCAAACTCGACTGTGCATTGATAGGGCTGGGTCTTCGGTGAGCCCCTGGCGATGTTCTAGGTCCTCTGGCGGTGAGGTTTGGTGGAAAGTCCTCCAGTGAGATCACTGAGTAAATCCCGACGCAACGACAACCTTGGCCGAAGGATAGATGGCTACAGACTGTTGTTGTGATAAGCCCAGTGTCCCACACAACAATATCTGGAGACGCGCCAGGTTCGGAGAAAGTCTACAGGGGAAATGTAACGATGCTTCTTCACCATATTCATCTATGCAAAATTTGCTCAAAGATGGAGAATATGTCCAGCGTAGTCAATATAGGACGGTAGTATCAAGAACTGTCAATGGCCGAAGCTGCAACAGCCCTTTTCTAAAGTAATCATCCAGCTACGTTTTCGAACGGTGCCGCATGTGTTCACGGGTCTCGTGGCCATAACCCAAGCCCTTGCACCAAGGTCACGAGATCCTCCCCACAGCAGCAAGAGCAGACGGCTGCTGTTCGGGCTGTGCAAAAATGACACCTTGGTTCGAGAAAGAAAGTGGTGAGGAAGACTGACCGAAAAAATAGTCCAGAATATTCTCACTTCATCTGGTCGTGCATGCACCACTTGTCGCATATACTTAGGGCAAGCGAGCACTCTCCGTAGTCTCCTACAAGCATTTAGCTAATTCTGGAAAACCAAAGAAAGCCCCCTCCCGACTCAATTGCACACTGCTTCAAGGCATCGGTCTCCAAGCTTCACAAAACGATCCAATCTGCAAAATCCAGCCCTATGTTCGGCGCGGTTTGTTCAGGCAGACCCATGCAACTAGCCCAGCAGGTGGAGCCCAACAAGTACGTGTTTAGCATCCCAAACGCAGGCAACATCAGTCACGTGGCCATCTTCATGCTTCCGCAGACGGACTTCGTCGATCCGAGCTTCACAGCACTCGTGTACTTCCAGCTCCCAGCGCTGCCGGAGTTCAAGCTACTAGGGGCGTTGAATCCCAACAAGCCGTCGTCGATTTTCCTGGTCAAAAACACCGGCACAGGCCTACGGACGTCCCATACTTTGGATGAAGACGACATCATGAACGACGCGGAAACCCTTGGAGCCGACAAGGAGGCAGTCTTGAATATCGGCTTGTCCATTGAGCAGACAGCCGACGCCGAGGTGTTATTGCAGCAGGAGAGAACAAGGCAGAAAGCAATCACGCTTCCTCAGATCCAGGCGCCCGCGGCACCCAAGGCACCGCTGGAAATCGCTGTGTTGGCCAACCAGATCGTGAAACACGCGTACAACTACTTGGGCGGGTTCATCGACGCATCCGGCAAAGTGCCCATGAAAGCGTTTGACAATTGGTGGGACAAGTTCCGGATGAAGTTGGCCAACAACCCCAACTTCTTGAGCGAGCTTGAGTAGGGGCCTGCGAGAGCATGATTGCAGAACCCACAGTGCTGGTTGGAAGATAGAAACTATGAACCGAAGCATTGCAGTGCTGGCTCTATGCTGGGGTTAGGAAGAGGTGGTTTGCATGTTCGATCATATATTATGTGTGCACCTTCTATGGAATGAGGGTCTGGGCCCACCATGGATTAATTCGGCTCTCAATCCTAGGGAAACCAGCTCTTGTGAGTGTTTTTCTGCCATAAGCCCCTCAGAGAAGGAGCACAGAGACACCACACAAAGCCGCCCCAATAAGCATGGGGGCCTGGCGCCCACCCATACCTGCAACAGATGAAGTGTCTGTGGAAGAAGAGTCAGCCGACGAAGAGCCGGAAGAAGAGTCAGCCGACGAAGAGCCGGAAGAAGAGTCAGCCGACGAAGAGCCAGAAGAAGAGCCAGCCGCAGACTGGGTCACCGAAGCACCAGAAAAAGAAGAAATTCCCGATGGAGAGCCGGACGTCCCGCTGGATGTGGAAGTCGTGGCCGTCGCAGCTGCAGCATCGACGGACTCAGTGAAAACGTCGCTATAAAAACCAGTTAGAAAGTCAAAGTAGTCGTCGTCTAACGAAGTGAAAAGATCATCAAACGCAGTGTAGGAGTCATCGCCAACATTGTCTTCAGTCAACACAGCAAGACGGGACAGCAAGAGGCTCTCCAATTCTACGCCCTGCGTGGGAAAAAGTCCGTCTTGCGAGCTTATCATAGAAAAGAGCGACCCGAAGTAGTCTCCTATGACCAGGGCATAAGACACTTCCCAGTCTCTTAGGGCTGCCGTGTTAGTGGAGGAAATTGTCTGTAATTCACTGTAGAGATCTTCAAGGTTGTCGGCAGCGACAAGGGCCGGGACAGCCAAAAATGAAAAGGTGGCGAGACGCATTGTTAGGGAAATTTGGAAAACTAAGAAGCACGCAACCACGGGGCCGGGAGCGTATCTTTTATATGGGCGTATTGGTTATTCGGAAGCTCACCCGAAGCGCATGTCCGCATTGGGAACAGCAGACTGCACGATCAAGTTGCTTAATTTTCGTATGCTGTAGTCGTAGAAGGCTCCTTATTGGCTTGGAATCGGGGAAGAGGTGAGGGGAAATCAGCTCGTCTTGGGTTAGGTCAGTGATTCCCCGCAAAACGCTGTATCACCCACAGTCTAGGATGGACTGAAAGCCTATTTGAAAGGATGGATCGGACTCATTCTGGAAGGGAAAGGATGGGGATCAGGTTTCCGGTTCTTGCGAGAATACCGGTGAGCGAGCCAAAACAAAACATTGCGAGCTGATTCCGCTCTTTTCACGGAACATCGATTGCCTAAGAAGAACAATCTTCCAGAAGCCTAATGCAATGTGGTGGGTGGTCCAATTAGATCAGCATGTAGCACGCGATAGCGCCTCATGGAAACCGCCTTGCATGATCTGTCAACGATCCGCAAACACGTGACACCCGCCGAAGTCACCGGTCACTCGCCTGGAATAAAGTTTGGAGAGCCAATATTTGGCATTTTTATGGTTCTGATGCGGTTCACTTTTCAAAGCCCCGGATGAATCCAGTATGATAGTATCGGACTTGGGACGCGGGGAGATCGGTCCATACCCGCTGCTGATGATACTTATCCTAGTCGGGCCCATCCCTGATAAGCTATTCAATAGAATCCCACGTGCATAGTTCGCTTGGTGGATTGCTCGGGCATTCAGGGGTTTCCTGAATAGAAGGGGTTCTATGAATTCAGGTTCTTTGACCGAACGGTGCCCTTTTGATATCGCCAGAAACCCAGACACGAGGAATATCAAACTTGCAGCTTTTCGGCCCCCTTGAAATAACCGTTTCATCTGTCCGACACATTGAACGGAGAAGAAAGTCTTGCTGATTTCCGTGTGGAGTGCGGATATTTTTGTTTTTAACGGCCTTTGTTTGGTGACTGGGTAACCGTGCATGCAACCATACTGGGGCATTCCATCAAGACAACAATACGAGCAAACACGGAAGGGACCATTTTTTGATGGGAATAGAACGCACACTCATTTGGCATTGTCCATATTTACAAATGTCTTTTCAGGTTGGTGGGTAGTTGCTGGTTATTGCTCTGCTGTTCTGTTACTAGGTTGCTAGATACGTCAGAGTACGTACGAATGTCGGTTTGACCAGTCCTGCGGGATTTCCTTGTGCTGAAAACCCGATTTGCGGACGAGATTGCCAGCTTTTGACTTCTAGTATTTGGAGGGGGATTTCTGCCAAAAGATGTCGGCGCAATCCGTTGTGCTTTTTGTCGATCATCACCAAGGGAGTGTTGATAAGAATGCACCAGGAAGCCAGAAACGATGGAATTGGCCCCGAGATGGTACTTGTCATCAAATTCATGAACATTGAGGGGTGCTTCAAGCTGTGAAACCGTACATGAACCATGAAATCAGCCTCGCATGTTCATCCAGAGGGCATAGAATCTGGAAAGGAGTGACGAAACATGTGTTTTTTGCATAGTCACAACACCAAGAGAAGCTTTCCCAGCAATAGTATCAGAATTGGTGCTGCTGTGAGATTTGTATGACGACCACGTCAGGCAAACAAATTGCCATCCGGCGCGACTGCACTGAACCATGACTAGAGCCACGAAAACGGTATTTTTTCAGCACGAAGGAACTCGCATTGTGCCAAATATAGCATGGGATATACTCGAAATAGAACCGTCTTAGCGAGATGGTCTGCATGCACTCTACCAAAGGGGAACCAAGTATATTCCGGTACATTGTTCCAAATCTGTGCGCTTGGGCAACGAGCATAGTGGCCATGGTCAAACGAATTCTAGTCGTTTGTTGAGCAAATGTGAGGCCTCTCCAAGCCTTGCAAATACTGTGCAAATACTATGCAAGGAGCCGGGCACGTCATCGCGATGGTCACTGGCTTGCGGCAGTGCGCAGCTGTAACAGAGACGGAATCAGGCACATAACCCACCCACGCTGCATATAGATATTGGGATGCGAATACTTCAGCCTCCTTTGCATTGCTTGGTCTTGGGCTATATATCGGGGATGTTGCGCCGGCCCGGTGTTCAGTACCATCCACGAATTTCCGGTGTTCAGTACCATCCACGAATTTCAGAAACATGGTACGTGTCAAAGAGAACAAAAGAAGAAAAAAGAAGCAAGGATCCTGTGATGGATATCCACACATATGCCTGCAAGATCATGTCCTATGTGCCTCGTTGAGGAGGTCGTTTTCTGACAGCATATTGTGGATTTCGGCGGAAGTTGCAGATGCTACATGAAACATGCATGCGAAGACGAGCGCTGCTAGTATGGCCTTGATGATTGAGGCGACTTGGGTTCCAAATATCAGGCAGATGATGCCCCTCTTCTTGAAGGGAGCTTCCCCTTGCATGCTTCTGAGCTCCATTGAGACCCGACATACGGCATTTCAACACTTGTATGAACTTCGAAATGTTACTAACATGCGCAGAATCATCACCACGGTCCACCAGGTCATTACGGGCCACCAGGAGGTCATTACGGGCCACCAGGAGGATACCAGCAACAAGGATACTACCAACAACAACCCCCTATATATGCACAACAAAAACCGAATCGTGGAGGCGGAGGTTGCTGCAGCAGCTGCTGCGGGTGCTGTGCAGCGATATTATGTTGCTGCTGCGCCGATAGCTGCTTGGAGCTTTTATGCGGATGCTAGGTATTCCACAGCCACGGGTTGTTGTATCCGATAAGAAACAACCACACCAGCAACAGGGAACTACTGACACTGGAGAAGGCAGTCCCTATGATACACCGACATTGCCAACTGGCCAGAACCGAAAATCCCCATCTGTTCAAACCCATTCCAAGAATACGGCAAAGCTTCGGTTGTCTGCCTATCTTGGTTCACATAGATATATTATACACGTTTTTTACAACCATTAGTCGTGTTGCATTGCGAGTCTAGAACAGTGTTTAGTGGCATTGTAGCAGTTTGACTGAATATTTGCCCATATTGCAAGCTTCGATTGTGATGAGCACATTGCGTATATTCAGAGCACATAAAAAAACTTCAATCAGCGCACAAAATTTATATAAACATTGGCGTTTGAGGCCGAGCAGGAGCACAAGGGAGCGACAATAATAACACTAGGAATGTCTCAATCTGAAAGCCTGTCTTGTGCATTGTCGTCCTCTCCCATTTGATTCAGGAGGAAATGAGGCCCGGTAAAAAGACTTGAAACTTAAGAAATCTGTTCGAGGATTTACTCCCTGTGAACTTGCATCCCAGGCGCCGGAAACTACGAAGGAAAACCGTAACATACCGTAATCTGGTAGTAGCAGGGAATACCCTCAAGGTCATCCTAGAAGATGAGAGTCCCTCGAAAAAATACCACTAGAAATGTCACTCTGTTTTGGTCAGCTGGTCTAGCAGTTCTGGTCGCACACTGGCACTGGCCCGTCGCCAACATCTGGCCGAGATTAGGAGATAAAACAATGACGGTCCACATTAAAATTCATGTTAATGGGGGAAATCAACTCCAATAAATATATCTAACTGGGACGACCGAAGCTTCATAATCCTCTCGGTGGCCAAGCTGGCTAAGGCGCGAGACTGTAACTGATAATTGTGATCTTGAGATCGGGTGTTCGACTCACCCCCGGGAGAGGATTTCTTTTTATCTCCTGCCGAGTATTTTTTATAAGAAACACTCTCCAAAAACAGTCATCCTAACTTTCCCCAAGATACTCCAATTCAACGTCTTTAAAACTCAATTCTTTCTGGGTGAGCAGTAGAAATTAAACATAGAACCGAAAAGAAAAAATAAGCTGTCTCGAGTTCTACATCATACACATAGTTTTGCTCCATTAATCAGATGAATCTATCAAAAAAAATAGTTCGCCAGTACTCATGGAAGATGCAAGTGGCCTCGTAATTCCTTAGCATTCCCCGAATGACCAGACACCAGCAACTGTTTGGCCCCAGTATCTTTATCTCCCTTTTGATCGACTTGAAAAGTGGTGCTCAATATTCATTTCGGGGTTCTGGACAGACTGTTTTGCCAAACCTCTTCGATTTTTCTGAAAGTACGATATGTGTGTTTCTTGCCCAAGCCGAACCACAGGGTCTTCATTTGTTATTGCTTGCTGCGTCTTGGGTCCTCCAGCCTACCTAGTCAACCATATTATCCTAGCACGTATTTCTTTCTTTATGTTTGCATTTAGTATATTCTAGGGAATCTTGAATATGATGCTTCTGCCAAAATGTGGTCTTGTGGTGTATGGCCAGCTATTTTGGGAATTTGCGTTACTCGGCTCCCGTAATCCAGAGTGGATGTGTTGCTCATACTATAATCGGGGCTGCTCCATGAAACCTCATCTATAGGAAAGTGGTTCCCGGTCTCCCTCGGCATATCCGAGCCACTTCCTAACCGCTTTGTTAAACCGGCTAAAGCGAAAATATATACAATTAGGATATCAAGTGGGTCTTGGATTGAAGTCCTCAAGCAGAATCGATGTATCCGAGAACAGTCCACGTTTCCGCTTGTTTATTCTTCTAGAAGCCTTCAATGTTTATGCGATCATTGACATGTTTTCCTTCGGGGAAAATTGCCGCCGCTTCCCGAGACAAGTCGGAGCAGATGGTTTCTGTTTGCTCGGAAGCAAAAGACCACCGGCTGTTTTTTGATCACATGATCTTGTTGTTGATTGTTTTGGAGTGCAGCTCAACCAAATGTGCTCGAATAAAGCTGGCATCGGGAAAGTAACGATGTTTCGAGGGCATGTCTCAGCCGTCCATCTTCCTCGCATGTATATCCAAGATTATTTGAGCTCATACGGAAAATGGTTTATTTGGCGCAACGTTAACACATGCATAGTCATATTGAATCATTCTGGGCAACGCGTGTCGTTGTCACTTCTGCAAGCTGCTCTACTCAGCGGTTTGTTATGCCACCCGCTCACAGCATTTATGTATAAATTAACGTATGATGGTTGAACATTCAGATGCACAGCCGGACTGTTGATGGATATCGAGCGGCATATACCGCAATGCTATCCAACTTCTCGGGAAAGATTCATTCAGAATCTGTAGCATTGGCTGTGCACCTATTGCTCACTCCAAATACCGACTTTGCACCATTGAGACCTAAACTCTTGCGGATTATGTTCTGCTATCTAGCACAAGGCAACTTGCGAAGCAGCCCCGATTCTCTCAACAGCTTGCCTGTACGAAGCTGCGCCGAATGCAGAGTGACCCCAGCTTGGGGCTAGTTGATCCAGTCATCCTCAAAGAATGGCCAACAGAAGGGACATGGCAAATCTTCGCTAGGGATTATTGTCGATGGGAGACAGTACTTTACATGAGAATGGACGAGACTGACGGCCATCAAGCAACATCTCAGACACTCTGCTCGGTGCATTTAGTGAATGGAACATCACCATACATGAAGTTTCTTTTAAAAAATTTGTAAGACAGCATGAATTCCGCCCTTTTTTCGATAGATTTGGGTACTCAGCGGCCGAAGAAGCTTTCTAAGGTGTGAATCTCTACTGAAACACTTTTGTTTTTGGCACAATGTGTAGTTTGTACCAGACCCCTCCACATTACTGCGGTAATTACGAGAAATTGGCAAATGAACATGTGGGAGTTATACCGCAAAAATGGAGCGAATTCAAGAACCTCTCGGTGGCCAAGCTGGCTAAGGCGCGAGACTGTAACTGATAATTGTAATCTTGAGATCGGGTGTTCGACTCACCCCCGGGAGAGGTTTTTTTTGCAAAGCTCCTTTTTTTAAACAGTCTGTCTTCGACTGCAAAGGTAGGATATTGCGGGCACATCCCGATATAACAGGCGTGTTTCTTTTTGGCCATGTGTTTTGCACTTTCCAGGGTCTAGATAGTGCCGGCGGCTCCTGCACACAAGGTGGGTTTTTCGCCTCACCTCATCTCCATCTCAAGTCCGGCTCTTCTCTCTGCAACTTCAGCAAATTTCACCTAGCACACCATGCCTTCCAGAAACAGTATCAACAAGCCGCTGGGAAAGATCAACAGAGCCAGCCATGCTGGTAAGATTTCCAAGAGAAGAAAGCTCAGGGCCAGTACCGTCGACCCCACCAGGTCTTCTGCAGGAAGATACAATACCGCCACCGCTCCTCGGCCCACGGATCCAAAAGGCCTCACGGTATACATGGGTCCCGAAGTGTTGGGTTCGGGCGTGACCACGCAGACGCTCCTGAAAAAAAAAGAGAAGAAGCTTGAGAGAAACAAGCGCTACATTGCGCAGAGAAACGAGCGTTTGAACGTGGACTTGGCAGCCAAGAACGGGGGCATGGACGTGGAAATGGTGCCCGCAGAGAAGCGCGAAAAGAAGCAGAAGCCACAGACCAACTTGGACAGAGTGAAGCAGGCTCTTTGGACCGCGGTGGAGGACCACGATTCCGGAGCCATGCTCTTGGAGTCCACCGGAGAGGGAACCACTCTTGGACTGCAGGCCTTTTGAGCGAACGGCGAGACCTATGGGATTTGAGAGATTCTGTGGTGTTGAGGGGACGGCACAGCGCGGTGTTTTGGGGGAGGAGGTGTACGTATCGCTGGCCGTTCTCTTGGGACATGTACATTATATATTGAAACAGAGAGCTGATGTGAGTAGCTGTGTTGTAGGTTGTTGTGTTGTAGGTTGTTGTGTTGTAGGTTGTTGTGTTGTAGGTTGTTGTGTTGTAGGTTGTTGTGTTGTAGGTTGTTGTGTTTACACGATCAGATTTTTTCGGGCATCAAGAGGGATGGAGAAGCACCACTGAACCACTGAAGACCATAAAAAGATATGGTAGAGCCGAGGTGCCGAGGCTTGGACGGAAAGAAGCTTTGGAACCTGGGGCAGAATTGCCGTCGAGTGGAATATATGTTCGAGGCCATGAGTCAAAATACAGCCAATGCCGATGCGAATTATAGATCCCATGCTGATGCAAATGAGATCAGGGCCGGTCATTTTGGCCGTGAAAATGAATCAAAGGCATCCCAGAGATGAACCAGGATCCACTTTGACAATTGGACCAGCTCCAATGCAGCTCAATGGAGGAAAGAAATGGCATTGTTACTTGATATGACTGAAACAGACTTGATTCTATGATCCGCATTGGGTGATTCAAATGTGCTTGTTCAATCGAAAAGGCTGCCTCGAATAAGTGCCCAAGGTCCAAGTGAGAAAGAGGCCTGCTTTGGATCTCTCATCCAAAGTTCATTGAAAACAACGAGAATCAGCGTTGGGGGTAGCCTGCCATTAAGACACAAATAACAATACCCATGGATAACAATACCATAGAAAGCAATACCATAGAAAGCAATACCATAGAAAGCAATACCATAGAAAGCAAAAGTCATAGAAAGCAAAAGTCATAGAAAGCAAAAGTCATAGAAAGCAAAAGTCATAGAAAGCAATACCATAGAAAGCAAAAGTCATAGAAAGCAAAAGTCATAGAAAGCAAAAGTCATAGAAAGCAAAAGTCATAGAAAGCAAAAGTCATAGAAAGCAAAAGTCATAGAAAGCAAAAGTCATAGAAAGCAAAAGTCATAGAAAGCAATACCATAGAAAGCAAAAGTCATAGAAAGCAAAAGTCATAGAAAGCAATACCATAGAAAGCAAAAGTCATAGAAAGCAAAAGTCATAGAAAGCAATACCCATAGAAAGCAATACCATAGAAAGCAAAAGTCATAGAAAGCAAAAGTCATAGAAAGCAAAAGTCATAGAAAGCAATACCATAGAAAACAATACCATAGAAAACAATACCCATAGAACATTTCACTTTTTTTGACGTAGGCATTTGCTCCACCACATTGACGTTCCCCCCTCGAGTATCTCCTCCATCTGGAAATACTTACCGTGTTGGAGAATATGTACAAACTCTATCGATTTGTGTAGATCGAATAGACAGAATTGGAAACAGGCCCCTTTCTTCTTCAGAGTTGCGACTCATCCAATTGACCAATTCATATACCACTGCTATCTTGTCCATCCAAGCCAGACCGCCATACAACGCAGCCTTGCATTTTTGATTTAACAAGATGCAAACTGAAAGTACAAAGCGTACACTCAGACAGCCGTCCATACAATGTGACAGTGCCCGCCTATCTCCATGGCATCGTGGAATTCAAAACAAACCGATGATAAACCACTTCCCAGAAATCATATGCTGCGTTATCGTCCGTGTTATCACATGCTGTATAACCATCCATCATGTATTCCTATATTGTATATTACCATTCATCATGTGTTAATATCCGATGTCCTATATCATCAGACCATGTATCATCAGACCATATATTACTATATCACATATTGCCATATCCTGTATTGGCAGCACCAGCAAGCCCCGCAAAGCTTTTGATTCAGCAACAAGACAGTGAGTCGAGTACATTAAAAAATCAACAGTCCCCCATCAGATTGTCAAATACAAAACCCGACAAAACACGACCTTCTGACCGACTCAGACACAATTCGACAAATCCGGCCTTCCTAGATTTGTCCATATACCCGACATGAAACACGCCCTCTCTAATCTGGCGCTCCAATACACACTTCGACAAACACTCGGCCCCTGTCGACTCAAACACTACCTGACGCCCGCCCTACTCGCCAGTGTATAAGCCCTTGGCCTTCAAGCTGCCGTTGACAGTGTCGCGCATGAACGTAATGAACTCCACCGGCTCCGGCGCAGTGAAACACGAGGTCCCCGCCACAATCACGTTGGCCCCGGCGTCCGCGGCAGCAGGCACAGTGTCCCTGCCCAAGCCGCCATCGACCTGGATGTCCAAGTGCGGGAAACGCGCGCGCAACTGTGTGACCTTGGGCATCATGGACGCCTTGAACTTCTGGCCGCCAAAGCCGGGCTCCACAGTCATGACAAGCACCATGTCCAACATGCCGCCCAACTCGTAGACCACGTCCACGGCGGTTCCCGGCTTGACGGCGCAAGCGGCCCGCATGCCGTGCAGCTTAATGAGCTTGATCAAGTCCACGGGGCTGGCCGTGGACTCGTAGTGGAACGTGAACTGGTCGCCGCCGGCCTTGGCTATTTCCGCCACCCACTGTTCCGGGCACGCCACCATCATGTGGCAGTCGAAAAACGTGTTGTTGGCTTTGCGCGGAATGTGCTTGCGCAAGCTGGCCACCACGGGCGGCCCCATGGAAATGTTGGGCACGAAGGTGCCGTCCATGACGTCGATGTGGAGCCAGTCGGCGCCCAGCGCGTACATGCGGCGGCACTCACAGCCCAAGTTGGCGAAGTCGGACGCAAGAATGGAGGGCGCGATGATGGCTTGGACCATGGTGAGATCGGGGAGGGAAGGGGGAAATGTGGGGGGTTGGTGGAGGTTTGGAAAACCGGTGGAGAGGAAGTAGGGGGCGGTTTGTGCGACGTGATTGCGCGAGAGCCAGGGCGGGGCGCGGCGCCATTTTCTAGGGCCAGGGTGGGTTTTATGGGGCCATTTTCTAGGGCCGTCGTCGTGACGCAGGGTGCTGACGAAGGGCGAGGGCTGAACGTGCGGGCGGTATAATAATGTAGTATGGTGATATAGTATGGTGATATAGTATGGTGATATAGTATGATGATATAGTATGATGATATAGTATGATGATATAGTATGATGATATAGTATGGTGATATAGTATAATAATTTAGTATGGTCATATAGTATAATGATATAGTATTATGATATAGTATAATGATCCAGTATAATGATATAGTATGATGATATAGTATAATGATATAGTATTATGATATAGTATGGTGATATAGTATGGTGATATAGTATGATGATATAGTATGATGATATAGTATGATGATATAGTATGATGATATAGTATGGTGATATAGTATAATAATTTAGTATGGTCATATAGTATAATGATATAGTATTATGATATAGTATAATGATCCAGTATAATGATATAGTATGATGATATAGTATAATGATATAGTATTATGATATAGTATGATGATATAGTATAATGATATAGTATAATGATATAGTATAATGATATAGTATTATGATATAGTATAATAATTTAGTATGGTCATATAGTATAATGATATAGTATTATGATATAGTATAATAATCCAGTATTATGATATAGTATGATGATATAGTATAATGATATAGTATTATGATATAGTATGATGATATAGTATAATGATATAGTATAATGATATAGTATAATGATATAGTATTATGATATAGTATGGTGATATAGTATGGTGATATAGTATGATGATATAGTATTATGATATAGTATAATAATCCAGTATGATGATATAGTATAATGATCCAGTATAATGATCCAGTATTATGATATAGTATGGTGATATAGTATGATGATATAGTATAATAATCCAGTATTATGATATAGTATGATGATATAGTATGATGATATAGTATGGTGATATAGTATGATGATATAGTATAATAATCCAGTATTATGATATAGTATGGTCATATAGTATAATGATCCAGTATTATGATATAGTATTATAATCCAGTATGGTGATATAGTATGGTGATATAGTATAATAATTCAGTATAATAATCCAGTATTATGATCCAGTATAATGATATAGTATTATGATATAGTATAATAATTCAGTATAATAATCCAGTATTATGATCCAGTATAATGATATAGTATTATGACCCACTACAATGGCCCGATGTACGAGCCCCACTTGATCTCCATGTATCTGCTTTGAAGGCCCCTCTCCTCAACCCCCTCTCCTCAACCCTCTACCCCCTTCCTGTGGCCCCAGCTTTGAGTCCAATAGGAGGCCCCATTCCCGAGTCCTTTCACCCGGCCGAGCGCCCAACTTCCAGGGCCCAAAATGCCAGAGGGTTTGCCCGCACCACTACTTCGCCGGGCATTTCGCCGCGTTTCGTGGACATGGTCCCAGCGCCGATTTGCTGGCCCTAATTCAGCGCCTCACTTTCCTGCGCACTTTCGCGGCGCCAACTTCCAGCTCCATTTCGTCCAGTTCGAAAGGCCCCAGAAGTATGGCTCGTTGCCCAGCCTGGTTTAGTGACCTGGCCGTGGCCCATTTCCCATTTCCCTGCCGATTTCCCTGCCGATTTTCCTGCCGATTTTCCTGCCGATTTCCCATTTCCCTGCCCCTTCATCTGCCGATTTTCCCGCCCAATTCACGACCCAATCCAGGGCCGCGACATCCGCACCGCCCCGCCCGGCGCCCGCGCAAGTTCTGAACACCGGCCCCAAAACACCTCGCCCCACCACTCATAAAACTCGGCACCATCGTGGATCCACCCCAAACTTCTGCTCTCCACACCATTATAGACCCCGTGTAACGGAAAGCCCCCGTACACGCCGCACTGCAAAACATCGGAATCCCCGCAGAAAAACACGCGTTTGAGGCCATGTCTGACGGAGCCAGCTACAAGGAACAGCTTTTGGAAAGCGCCCGCCGCAACAACACCGATCTCTTCCAGCAGATCAACGGCGCTGTCGGCCCCGACCACGAGCACATGGCACGCTTGATCAACGGGGCGCTCGAAGTCGTTTCCGGCAACTCCGCGGTGCACATAGCCACGGCCAACGGCAACTGGGACGTGCTTGATATGATGCTAGACATCGAGGGCGTGGAGATCGACCCCCGCAACCGCGACGGCGACACGCCGTTGCACTTGGCTGTCAAACTAGCCGCCGGCGACGCGCCGTTCGGCTATTTTCTCGCGGACAACTTGATTGACGCCGGCAGTGACGTGACTGTCAGGGACAAGTATGGCCACAGACCCGTAGACCTCGTGGTGGACGATGCCCGGCTCCGTGCGCTCTTGGAGAGCGCCGAGTACGCGAGTCGTGCGGCGGCGCCGGCTGAAACGGAGAAATCCGGCGAAAACAGCGGCGAAAACGATGAAAACAACGACGGATCCGACGGGTCTGGCCTGGCCTCCGACCTGGAGTAGGTGGTGGCGAGACGCCGTCTTTTGAACACGCCGGTCTTTTGCAGAGCCCGTGAAACTGGAGAAAACGGCGAACCCCAGCGGACCCGAATTATGGAATCCAGCTGCTATTCAAGTAACCTTTGCGGCACGCCCTTTCAAATATGGCGTAGGAGTCGGTACCACAATCTAGGTACGGTGCAGGGCGCTATTTCGACGGCACCATGAGGATATGAACAGGCCCCTAAGACTGTCCTTTCTCCCATCGGCGGCACCGCCTCTTCCATATCACAAGTTGCAGTCATCCAAAGAAATAGATCTTGAAAAACCCAGAGACATGAGGTTCTTTCTGAAGGCCTCCAGTCGTGACATGACATTACTCTCCTCGAGACATGGCATTCTTCCCAACCCTCAATCAAAACAACCTCGACGGAGACAGACTTACAAAGAAACCCGAATTTGGAAGAAACTCGAACCAACACGCAAATACTACTGTTTGCCAGCGGGA
Source organism: Metschnikowia australis (assembly GCA_019285895.1). Lineage (NCBI taxonomy): Eukaryota > Fungi > Ascomycota > Pichiomycetes > Serinales > Metschnikowiaceae > Metschnikowia > Metschnikowia australis. The sequence goes on from JAGSXI010000005.1 coordinate 330,877, forward strand.
TTCTCCACCTGGCGCGACTTCTGGTTGTCTCGCCTGTTGGAGAATGTTCTAGTCACCAGAGTCACGGATACAGAGTCGGCTGTGCACCAGTTCGGTTATAACCATGAAACTTCTAGCGGTGGCCCTCTTTCTCGAAGCAATACACGAGAATACCGACTATCATGCCCGGCCCGCGACAGCCACAGGCTATGTCGAAAAGTCATCCTCCGCACACGCAGGCCACGACCCGAGCGCAGCGCGAGTGGCCTGCTTGCGCTTCTCACGGCCCGAATCCGCCTGTTTGAGCTGCCGGTACGAGCCATGGACCGGAATCTCGCCCCGGGCCTGCTCCCACAAGCTGCGGCGGCAGAGCGCACTGGCGCCCCGGGGTTTCGGCGGGCCGTTCTTGATGTGGGCCCCATTGCGGACGCCCTGGCTAAGCACGTGCGCTGTTTTGGCCAAGGGACAGCATACCCAGCTGAGAGGCAGCGGCACGCGGTCCGTGTGCTTGGCATACGCGTACCGGGTGGTGCCGTATGTGAGCACCTGCAACGCGTGTATACCCGGTGGCGGAAGGTGAAGGCGTGCGGTGAAACAGCGGTGGAAATCGGCCGCGGAATGCTTCTGCTCGGCCACCACGAGAAAGTCGAGAAACACTTGGTCCACGCGCACGCTGGCCACACAGTTTAGGATACCCGTGAACTGCTTGGCGCAGAGCTTGTCGGAGCACGATTTGGAGTACGACACGCGGCTGTCTGCGCGGCCCGGCTTTGTCCGGACAATTCCCAAGTCATCGAAACCGGCGCGGCCCCGAACAACCTTCTGTTTCTTGGCGGCGGGCTCGTTTGGGGCTGTGGCGGCGGCCGTGTCTATGATTTTGTCTGCTTCCGAGTTTCTGTCTGCTTCCGAGTTTCTGTCTGCTTCCGAGTTTCTGTCTGCTTCCGAGTTTCTGTCTGTTTCCGAGTTTCCGTCTGCCTCCGAGTTTCTGTCTGCCTCCGTGTTCAGTTTTGCCCAGGCCGCCTGGCCCTGCGAGACGTGGGACATGGACGCATCGCCGCATGGTGGCTCCGACACGTAGAGTGCCAACTGCACCGGTGGCCTCCAGCGAAATTGCGGCCCGGCCGGGCCGGCTGCCCCTGTGGGCTCCAAGAACCGGCGCTTGGCCGCATGCTTGACCTCCTCCATCACGTACCAGTTGAACATGCGCAAGCAGAGGATCTCAGCGTGCATGTCGTGGACGATCAAGCCCTGCGAATACAGGCGCACGGAGTCGGGCATGGCCTTGACGCCGGTGGCCACCGAAAGCACGGTCAACGAGTCGCCGTCCACGGCCACGAGGCCCGCAAGAACAGTCCACTCGGCAACTCCGTTGGAGCGCATGCTGGGCTTGCCGGCTTTGCCAGGGGCCTTTTCAAATTGCACCTCGACCGCGTCGGCGATACGCTGGCCAAGATGATTGCGGCTCATTTGCTGTGTTCTGGCCTTGTTCGGAAATGATGGGGACAGTGTCGAGACGGTGCTTTTCAGTGTGTTTTGCGGCTTGCACGGTTTATGCTGTTGGGACAGAACGTGGATGTCCGTGGTGGGCTTTGGGTTGGTGATGGGCTGGCTATGGCGATGCGCGACCAAAACAGACGCGCCGTACCGGAAGAGCGCTCAGCCAAGTTTTGGCGGTGGGCGCTGCAACGGTACGAGCTGGGCTTCAAAGCCACCCACGATATACGCTTATACAATTGATATACGCTAATACAAGTCCAATGCAAGCCGGTTACACGAACAGACTACCGGCGCCGTGCACGTGACCGTACTGCCGGGCACAGCCGGCCAGTCCAATCATCGGCCACAGGAAAGGACCCGAACTACTGGCCACAAAAGGGGCAAGTCTGACAGATCGAGACGCTGACCAAATACCGGGCTCACGCGACAGCGGCCAAAGCTGGACACGCGGTACCGGCCCTGCGATATCTACCCAGTGTCTCCGACTCATGCATTCTGCCCGAGAAAGACAACAAGAAGCCCCGGCGCGTCCCGTGCCGCATCGCGGCTGCCCACCCCAACAGAGCTCTCTTCGATACCGTCCCAACAACGCCCATTCTCTTACCGCTTTTTCCGCATCATGGCGCCAAGCACGCCCAACCCCACGGCCAACACACCACCCGCAATGCCGAGCCCGATGAGCCCGTCTTGCGTGACCTGGTCGTCGATGGCCTGCTTCAACGCCTTGAACTGCGCGTTGTCAGGCTCTTTTTCCACTAGCGAATCTGCATACCGCCGGGCGTTGGCAAACTCGCCGGTTTTCACGCTGCCCAAGGCCAAGTAGTAGAGCGACTCGCGCCGGAGCGACGGCGTGTCGCGGTACAAGGCCGCCAAGAGGTCGAGCGCCTGTTTCTGCGACCGAAGCGACGGTGTTTTAAGGAGGCCCCACGCGTAGTTGAACAGAGACTGCGGCGAGGGCGGCGACTCGGATTCAAGCTGGTTTTTCAAGATCTGCAACTGCTCGGGCGCAATGGCCACGTTGAGCTCCTCGAGCGCAGGGTATGAACGTTTGAACATGTTGTGTAAAAAGATACCGTATATCAAATGGCATGACTAGTCGAGGAGTTCAAAGGGAGGGGGGTGTGGCGCGCGCACAGCCTAGGCCCTAAGAACCGGGCCGGCACACCGAGCCTCGGCCCTAACCGGAGCCTCGGCCCTAAAAAGGGCAGATGGCGCTACTTGGACCTGGCCCTGCGCCAGGGCCAGAGTTGAAATGGGTGATTTCCTTAGAAAATCTGATGGGCCCAGATTCAATAAATAAGTAACATGGAGCAGGCCACGACTTGAGAAGGCTGGGTTTGGCTGTGGCGATATTCAGGGGGAGCATTGAAATCTGCGCGGAGTGGTCCGCAATCGGGGTCTGGAGGCGTCCTCTTGGAACCTTGGACTTGGGCGCCGGAACCAATCGGCCGGCTGTGCTTGAAACGCTCGAGTGTCTTGATCTCGACGTACTTTTCTCCACAGAACTTCGGTTACTGGAACCCGATTGCAAGGGGTGCGGAGTCGGTTCTCACGAACTCGCTGCTTGGAACCCCGCCTTTTGTGGGTCGTTACTTGAAGACCCTACACGAGTCATGGCGCTGGATTCTGACCCATGGCTCCGGATTCTGACCCATGGCGCCGGATTCTGACCCATGGCGCCGGATTCCAATCTCGGCCATCGAATGCACAGAACCGCCGACCGCTTGAATTTCATCGCGGGTGGCCGGCCCTGCAAGCGAACGCCCTAAAGGCTTCTGTGCTGATGCCGTTTCGAAACGATAGGCCAGTGGCCTCACCACAGCTCATTGTGTGAACTGGTACTCACGTCGAAGCTGCAAGCTCTTCCCGAACAATGTCGAAGAGACTCAAGTGTCATGCACACGTCGCAAGAAACATGCAACCAAAAAGCAGCGGTGTCGATATTTGGGGCTGGACTGGCGGCCATTCAACGCAGTGCACTTAAATGTACACGGGGTGCCTGGGGAGTGATAAACGCGAAAGATGTGAGCGCAATTGACCACATGATTCGCCAAAGGGCCCGGGGATTCAAAAGTCACGGCTTCACATTAAGACAAAGCATTGGAAACCGAGGCCCCGTTCACAAAGCGGTCAGAACTTATATTTTCCCTCTGTCCAGGCTTCTTTTTCACAAAGGTGCACCTTTTTGCTGAAAAGACAACCGACGCGACGGCAGAAACCGTAGGACCTGTGAGTTTATGGCCTTGCCGACTTTTCCGACGTCTCCAGCTGTGCCGACCGGTGACACATGTCACGGGAATTTCCTGCCCAGCTCAAAACAGCAAAATCTAGGTTCCGATCTAGATTCCACGCCCCCTATTGGAACAAGTGAGACCGAGGAGTACCATTATCGTTGCAGAGCCATCAAGAAATGCCAAACCGCACATTTCCTGGGATGGCTAGGAGCGTCTTTCTCCCTAAAACAACTCCCTTCTCCATGCCATAGATTTACCTCACGCAGGGCGGTGTAGGCCAGCCGCCAGCAATGCACACAAAGACACACACGGGCCACAATTCTCTATATACAGCCGCACGCTGAAACTTCAAAGCCCCAGCATGCCTCAGAAAAGAACAGTCACAACAAGCCCCGGCAGTGGGCTGCCACGTGCTCTTTCCCGGTTTGCTAGGCCCAGTGGCCCCATGGCGCGGCCCTATAATATTATAGGGCCGCGATATTTCCAACGATGGGCGCGGCCCCAGCCTGGACCTGTTGCCCAGGGCCAATTCTCATTTGAACAGAATCTCCGGGTCCACTCTTTTACACCAACTACACGCACACTGTGCCATGGCCAATTTCCTGCTGGCAACTTCGCCCTGCACGAGAACTATCGGAGATTCTAGAAAGACCCACAAAACAGACGCTGCCGCCGAACCAACAGGACGCGGAAAGAGCCCCGAGGCTACCCTGGCCAAGTCGTCCGGCACCGGAAGCTCGGTGGAAGTGGCGCAAAACACCGCCAACACACTCCCAAAACGGCCGGAGACCACCACTGCCCATCGCCGCTCGCTTCTTAATATCTGGGTGCTTTCGCTTTTCTTGAAGGGCCTCCTTGTTGTCGGATACCACTCCACGGATTTCGACGTGCACCGGAACTGGCTAGCCATCACCAACAGGCTCCCAATGGCGCAGTGGTATACGGAAAACACCAGCCAATGGACGCTTGACTACCCGCCCTTCTTCGCCTATTTTGAGTGGGCACTCTCGCAGCTCGTGCCGTCTGTGGTGGCTGCCGACGGGTGCCTAGATATAGTTGAGGTGGGCCAGTACGGCCTCCCCACGGTGTATTTCCAGCGGGGGTCTGTGATGGCGACCGAGGCCGTGTTGTTCTGGGCGCTCCAGTGGTACGTGCGCACGTCGGCGCTGGCGGCTGAAAAAACTCGGGCGTTTGCCGTGGCCCTGAGTCTTATTTTATCGCCCGGACTTTTTCTCATCGACCACGTGCATTTCCAGTACAACGGCATGATGTACGGGCTCCTTGTGCTCATGATCAACTGCGCACGGCTCGAGAAGCACGTGCTTTGCGGGCTCTGTTTCGCCGTGCTTCTCTGCTTCAAGCACATATATCTTTATTTGGCGCCGGCCGTGTTCATCTATCTTCTCCGGACATACACGCTAAACCTCCGCTACGACCCTAAGATGAGCGCGCTTGGCAACGGCGTGCGGCTCGTGAAATGGCGCAATCTCTTGAAGCTCGGCGCCACGGTGGTGGCAGTGTTTGGTGCTGCGTTTGCTCCCTTTATATACCACGGCGTCATGCCGCAGCTTATACTGCGCTTGTTCCCCTTCAGCAGAGGCTTGACCCACGCGTACTGGGCGCCCAACATCTGGGCCGTGTACTCGTTTTTGGACCGCGTGCTTCTCCAGGCGTACCGGCAAATTCCGCTTGCCCAGGTACCGCTCCAAAAGCTCTTGAATCTCGACGCCAGACTTCTCGACGCCGCGACATCGCTCAATTCCAGCACACGCGGCCTTGTGGGCGACGTGGAGTTTGTGGTGCTCCCGGAAATTACGCCGAAACTCACGTTTTTGCTCACTTTGTTCTACCAGGGTATGGCGCTCATTCCGCTCTTTCTCCAGCCGACGTACGAGCGTTTTCTAGGCGCGTTGACGCTCTGCGCATACGCATCTTTCCTTTTCGGCTGGCATGTGCACGAAAAGGCGATTTTGTTGGTGATCTTCCCGCTTTCGTTCCTTATGACCAGAGACAAGCGGCTTTTGAGCTTGTTCAACCTCGTGACTGCGTGCGGGTACGTGTCGCTTTTCCCGCTCATCTTCACCTGCGAGGAGTGGCTCGTCAAGGTGGTGTTCTCCATGTTATGGTACTTGATCTACTACTTTGTGTTCCGCAAAGTGGTGCGGATCCCCACCCACAAGAACTCGCTCCAGCCGTACTCTAGCTACTTGCTGTTGGACCGCGTGTCATCCTTGTACATCTTGGGGCTCATCCCCGTGACGGGGTTCGTGACGTTGATCGACGTCTTCGAGCTGAAGTTCGAGGTTCTAAAGAAGATGGAGTTCTTGAAACTCATGATTGTGAGTGTGTACTGCGCTGCCGGCATCATCAGCTCCTGGAACGGCTTCAACTGGCTTTACTTCGTTGATGAAAGCATCTGGGACCCCGACACCTAGGGGTATGTAGCATAAGAATAAACGTTACGTTCCTACTGCAGCTGGCCGATGCGGTGGCTAAAGATGGAGTCAGGGAACAATGCACCCCAGTCCTCGTTAAACAAGTCTGACGTCATAAGTACAGGTGGGCCGCCGAAAAACGCCGTGTTGGGCTGGTCCGGGGCGGTCGCCAGGTCGAAGTCCGCATTGGGGATGCGGAAGTCGTCGTCGAGCGCCATGTTTTCGTCTTGGACGAATGTGTCTCCGTGCCCCACGCTTTCGTACAGCAATGTAGCCTGAATTGGCACAAACGCCGCCGACAAGACCGCGGTCTGGAAGCCGGCAGCCAAAGGAGGCTCCATAGGCAAATCCAGAGCGGTGGTCAGGGCCGCGGCGCTCGGGTCGGAGATCTTTTTTGGGCGCTTAGCGCGTCCTCTTTTACTGGGTTCGAGGTCCGGGACCCTGAAGTCGGGGTCGTCCGCAAATTGGGCGCGGAGCTTGATCGCAATGATCTTGTGGGACCGTTCCGCCAAGCCCCATGTTTTGGAGCATCCCGCAAGCACGTTCAAGAAGTACTTGAGTTGGGCTTTTTTGTGCGGGTCTAATACATTCGTCGTGGAGGTGAGCAAGATCACGGAGATGGAGAGAATGCTGCAGTAGACAATGAATATGGAGGCACGGCGGAGACCGTGTGACTTCTGGAACTTCTGGATGGCCACGTACAAGTCTTCGATAGCATTGGTGCACAAGAACGCCGGCGAGAGGTGCAGCTTCTCCTTGAAGTCGCGCGCGATGCCCACGAACGGGCGGTTCAAGCAGAGAATAAGTATGTAGTAGTAGTAGCGCACCACGGAGATGGTCGGATTGTCCGAGGTGAGCTGCAAGTTGTCGCGGTCCCAGTTCAAGTCGGGCGGCAAGGTGTCTTTCCACTGCTGGATCTGCGCGTTGTAGTCAAAGAGCTTGGATATGCGCGAGATCAAATTGTAGTCGTCCTGACCGTGGGCAGCAGCGTCATTCTGGTAGCTGTCCGAGCGCGTGAAGATGTCGTCGAGCATGTTGTCAGAGATACTGATCAAATTAATGATGTTTTTCAACGGGTCGGAGATATTGGTGACGTTTTCCGGGATGTACTTGTACTCGTTGATCCAGTCCAACTCCGGCAAGTCCTCGGTCTCCGGGATGGTGGCGTCCAGGAGCTTGAGGAGCGACGGCCGCCCCAACACGAGGCTGATGAAGTGGTCGGCCATGAAACAGCCCCAGTATATGCGGCTGCGGATGGAGATGTCCAACTTCTTTAACGCGCCGCGGTGCTTGAGGAACCACACCTCTGGGTTGAGCTGGAAACCCAAGTCGAAGCCCATGCGCATGGCGTTGCCCAGAAGCATCCAGCCCGTGGAGTTGTGGCCGTTGCAGATATCGTAGAACGCGAGCAAGAGAAAGCTCTGTACCGACGTGATAGACGGGTGTTCCAAGTTGGACAAGATGGACGACTTGGCCTCGTTGTAGTACGAGATGGACCGCAGGTAGATGCTATCCACATCAGACATGCGGGCCCCCAACGCGCATACGCTGAGCACCAACACCAGCAGACAGTAGAGCGCGTTGGGCTTGGGCTGGAAGAAGTCGATGAAGAATGCCTCGCGGAATACGAACATGTTGTGGTTCGGGTACTGCCACGTGAAAAATAGCTTGAGGCAGTGGAGTACGTCCGGGTCACGGGCTAGAGCGTGCAATGCGGCCAACTCGCGCGTCTCCTTCTTTTGCAAGATGCTCCGCGACTTGGTCCGCGTCTTGAAATCGCTGTCGTTTTCGTACACGCTGGTGGGCCCATACACGGGGCGGATTTTGTGTGTGGGCGCTGGCGACGTGGCGGTCTTAGGCGCCGACCCTCGCTGCACCAGAAACGCCGGGAAGTCGTCCACCAGACGCCGGGGTGCTGGCCCCACACCCGGCTCCTCCGGCTCCGGAGTGTCCTGGTTGGTGTCCAGGCCCTCTGGTGGCAGCACGGCGCCGACCGACGCCAAATGAGCGTCGAAAAACAGGCTGCGCTCGGCGGGCGCCTCGATTTTCTGGAGCTGCGCGAAGAATTTCAGGTACGCATCGATCTGCTTCTCGAGCGTCAGCACGTAGTTGGCGGGCGGGCGTTTTTTGCGCATGTCGTTGGGCACGGCGATGCACTCCACGCCCAACTTGACGCAGCTGGAGCATGGATGAGCAAAGTTGCACTTGACTTTGCGGAGGCGGCAGCGCTGGCACGAGAGCGGCATTTCTCTGCGGGCCAGGGGTTTTTTCTTTGCAGCCGCGGGCGGCATGTGGCTGGAACTGGGCTCCTGGACGCTGAGGAGGGGTCTGTTTTCCGAAAGAAGGGATCTGTTTTCCGAAAGAAGGGGTTTGTCTTCCGAAAGAAGGGGTCTGTTTTCCGAAAGAAGGGATCTGTTTTCCGAAAGAAGGGGTTTGTCTTCCGAAAGAAGGGGTCTGTTTCCCGGAACCCCGAGCGGCTGTCTAGAACCTCGGGGCGCATGCTCGGAGTCCGCCGATGGTTGGCCAGAAATGTCCAGTGATTGTTCGGGAAATCGGGGCGCTTTCTCAGAAACTTGGAGTGCTTGTTCGGACATGGTGGACAGATACAGCGCCGGTCGCTGGGTCGTTTTGCGCCGGGAAAAAAGCACGGGCACCGTTTCGTCACGCCGGACAGCAGCACAGGAAGGAACAGGGGGTGTAAGTACGGGCGGGCGGGGACAGGAAAAGTCGGTGTGGAGGGACACAAAGCTGGCCGAAGGCATCGCCATGTCGTGCGCTGTGTGCAGGACAGACCTGGGAATCGGGATGGAGTGGACGAGTTGGTGGAATAAAGAGGTGGAAAAAAGTGGGCTGAATTGGCAGAGTAGAATCATGGATAAAAAGAGAATGAACGGGACTGAAATGGAGGAATGAAAAGGACTAGTGGCACAGTCCTGGTCTGTTTCCGGCTGCTTATGTGAATGATTGGCATACCAATTAAGGTAGCCTCTATAATGTTCTCAATATCAATCACCCGCGGCGTCATCCAACGGAAGACCATCAGAATGCCGCTTGGCATGCTCTAGCTTTTGGTTGCCTTGACAAAAAAGATTGCAGCACCACAATTTCGCATATGGTCTCCCACTACACTACTCAGTGTGGCCCTACCGAGCTTAACAATCGTTGATCGGACGGGAAACAGTGTTTTCTCGGTGGTATGGCCGCAACCGAAAATTTGTGAGAGAACTATGTATAAATAGCAAGGATGCATGGATACACTGGAAAAGCTACAAGCTGTATATACATCAGTTATATCTGCATTTCGGGGTTAGCCGAGCAGCTGTCTTTGGTAGAGAGTGCTTGTGGGCCTTGGAAAGACACCTGGAGCTACCTCAAGCGAGGTGCAAAAGAAACTTCATATTATAGGGGTCTGAAGAGATGTACAACCACACCACTAACGAAAAACAATAAGAAAAAAACATGATAGATCGCATCATTGGCTAAGGTCTAGGAAACAGTATCACACTACACACGGTGTTTCTTAGAAAAGAATGAGTTAGCCTTCATATCCAGAACACACAGAAAAGGCCGGCTCACCGAGGCTGAATATGTGCAAACCAATTTGCTTGCAGTCAAAGAATACATTTCATGAAAGTAGAGATGATTGGTTCTTCCGTATTATTCATTGCAAGCCCGGAACCGTTCATTTTCATTCATTGCAAACCCGAACCCTTCATTTTCATTCATTGCATAGCCGTGGATACAATATTCTTTTCTCTCCATCTAGTTCAGTTCCGTCAATCTCCCATTCAGCTTCACATCTAGAACCTCGGGCACATGCTGGCATCAGGTACGTATTGGAGAGCTGGTCGGAGATATTTCTTCCGAATTCTGCTCTTGAATCACACGAATCGAGCAATCCATCCCAACGTCCAGCTGATCGCAAATTAGCACGGGTCTTGATTTCATGCCACAATAATCGAAAGAACGTGGTTCTGAATCCTCAATAATCCACGTTCCAGGAATCATCTTCTCGATAGTATAGAATTTTGCACCGCAGCGAAGCCTACTTGATGGGGGGGATAATGACCAGAAGGTACACTACAAACTTGGCAGCCAATAATGGGCATCTTATTGGCAATGTTTTCTGCAGGCCCAAAGCGCCACCTAGTCGCCAACTCGCGGCATGTATTTACTGAAGATGTTCTGCACTGCCTCTGGTAACAAGACAAGGGAAAGGATAGGTGGGCCTGCATCAGATTCCCAATCGTAGGAATGCCACTCGATTCACTTGAATTCCGGGAAAGCCACAAGTCGTCGCAGGGGTGGCCGTGAATGGCGGTCAGCAGCCCTGCCGCTCAGAGCCGCGGCGCCATTTCCAGATCAATAGACACGTAATAAGTTCATCCCAATGCAAGACATGTAGTAAGTGCATCCCCATACGACACGCACCGATAATTCGAGAGGCGCAGGGACCAGCTCACTTGAAATCAGCAAGATTGCTTTGGCCCATCAAAAAAAGACCACGAAAAACGGCATATGAAGATGTCACGGAGCGCCAACATGGCGCAATCGCCAAGCGCTGCCGTTGGCGCGGACGGCCCGCTGCACGTGAGGCGCCTAAGTCCGCACCATCTCTTCGGCTCGGCGCTGCATCTGCAGGCCCACCCGCAGTCACGAAAAGCATCTCCAAGTGACCTCCAGCCATAGAGACTCCTGGTCAGCACTCCTCATTTCCGCAAAAGGCCCCCGTTTTTTCTCCAACCGACCCGCGCCTGCACCAGATTTCCCGATATGTCTGCCTCTAGTCGCAAACCAAGCATGGTGTCCATGTCACGATCGCCGTACCAGAACTCCCCCCGCAGAACTCCGCATTCTGAGTCGCCAAGCCCTTTTGGAGGTTCCCAAGAGAACCTTTCCGACGGCAGCTCCCAGAGAAACGTTCCTTCAAACATTGGATCCTCCACCCGTGACAGTAACGAGCCTTTTGCGCGGCTGTACTCGCAGAACAACGACGAACGCGTGTCTCTAATAAACAGCGTTGGGCTGCCAAACGTGGATTACAAGACCATCAGCAAGCACTTGGCCAGTCCACAGGACTCTCTCAAATTGCCGGGCGGAGATGTGGCCCGGTACATGCACCAGCAGCTCGGCAGTGCCGAGCGGCGCATGACGCGCCTGTCGTCTTTCCTGGACTTTCAATCCGAGCAAAGAAGAGAGTCCACTGCCAGCGAAATCAACGTGCCCGGTGGATTCCGGCGCGAGTTTCTTGTGAAGAAGAACTTGAAACAAAACAAGGCGCCTCCCAGCTTCCTCACGCGCAATTTCGTCGAGTTCCTTAGCATTTATGGGCAGTTTGCTGGCGAGGATTTTGACAGCGATTCGGACGCCGATGAAACGGACGACGACCAAGGTCTGCGTTTCGAGGATGTTTTCGACGAGGAGGCACTGTTGATGCAAGAGCGGGGGATCCCGTCGTTGCCGAAAAAGCCATCCCACAGGAAGAAGCAGAAACCGCAGGGCACCGCCTCCTGCGTCAAGACGTTTTTCCTTCTTTTCAAGGCATTGGTCGGATCCGGCATCTTATTCTTGCCTCGCGCCTTCTGTAATGGCGGGCTTCTTTTCTCGACCGTCGCGATGTCGGTGTTTGGCATTTTGACCTACCTATGTTACATCGTGCTCATTCAAAGCAAGAAGATCTTGGGCAAGTCCTCGTATGGTGAGCTTGGGTACCTCACGCATGGCAAGCCGCTCAAGTACTGCATCATGGTGTCCATCATCATCTCGCAGGTCGGCTTTGTGGCCACGTACATTCTATTCACCACAGAAAACATGACGTCGTTTCTCGAGAGCGTTCTTGATGTGCGGTTGAACAAACAGATGATGTTGATGGCCCAGTGTGTGCTCTTGATCCCGCTTGCGCTCATCCGCGACTTGGCCAAGCTATCGTTGACATCGTTCACATCGTCACTCTTCATTTTGGTGGGCCTCGTGATCATCTTCTACTTTGCGGGCTTGCAGCTCATCCAGGAAGGCATGGGGCCTCACATCGTCAATTTCAACGGCAGCACATGGTCGATGCTCATCGGGATTGCCGTGACATCTTTCGAGGGAATCGGACTTATTTTACCCATCGAGGCGTCCATGGCCAGACCCGAGAAGTTCCCGTTCGTGCTTCTGGTTTCGATGGTCGCCATCACCACGCTTTTCGTTTTGATCGGCGTGGTGGGTTATTCTGCGTATGGCGAGAACGTCAAGCTGATCATCATCTTGAACTTGCCCCAGCTGAACGCGGCCGTGCAGCTGATCTTGGTGCTCTACTCCATCGCAGTGTTTTTGACGGCGCCTCTCCAGCTTTTCCCTGCCATCAAAATCGGCGAGCTGGCCATTTTCAACTCGTCGCTCTTCCTCTCGAAAGAACAGCGCCACACTTCCGAGGAGGGCCGGTTGTACCGGACGTCCGGCAAATACAGCCCTCACATCAAGTGGATGAAGAACTTGTTCCGTGCTGTTGTCGTCATGGTCATCACGGTGTTGGCCTGGGTCAATGCGGACAACATTGACAAGTTTGTTAGCTTCAACGGATGTTTTGCATGCATTCCGCTCGTCTATATCTACCCTTCCCTCATCCATTTGAAGACTTTTGAAAAGCGGAGCCGCCAGTCGCGGGCACTCAAGATCTTTGACTATGTGCTTATAGTCGTGGGTATTGTTGCTGTGGTATACACAACATACCAGATTTTGTTTGCCATAGAGTGAGTGGAAGCTGGTGTCAGCTTTAATGCAGAGTGGGAGTGGGAGTGGAAGTGGGTATTTCTTGGCTGAACCCCTCTTTTCAGTACTTCATTTCAGATCGCCTGGCGAGTCGGACTCAAAGACCATATTCAGCTTGAATCACAAAGTTTATATGTGCTTGCATTGTATTCTCAAAACAAGACGAGGCCAGATCTCGCTGCTTTATTAGAAGCTTCCCGAGCTGAAATTCTCCGGGAGGAAAGCCCTGACAGATGTGTTTTTCGGACCCACTGGGAGTCACATGTGCCCTTGGGCTGGACATCTCCATGTATTCAAGCAGAAGAGTGTTTCGAAAAGGCTTGGAACGGTGCACCAAAAACAAACTATAGCAGCCTAATTCTTTGATTCCCATCTCCCCAATGTCTGGGCTTCCTAGATAATGGATGAGCAGTAAACAGCATCTCCATTTATTAGAATAGTTAATCCAAAAGAGACCCAGAGAAATAAACCACCCGTTCACACCCCAAAGATTTGAGAACAACGCCACAAAATCAGTTGCCCTTGAAAATGACACTTCCCTTGTTTCCTTAACCGTCTGGTCTACTCAACCCTTCGAACCCGAGCTCCAAATTGGTCCCAAGTTGGACACTTTTGAAGAAATGAGGTACCCGTTCATATTAAGACTTGCCTCTTTCTCTCAGAGACATCTACGAAGGGCGGCTTTTCGAAAACACAGCGTCTGATGAGAGAATGCTGATGGAATAGTGATCCAAAGAGAACCAAAAAGAACAGGTTGTGCAAGTTTTGCTTGGCTAGGCAGCAGCTCACGAATTCCATGTATGAAAGATCAACATCATAGCTATAGGAACGCCAGGTACAATTCCATCCTCGTATCGTGACTCATACAAAAACTCCCCAGAAAAACACACGCTTGAAAAAACCGTAATTGTTGCGTATGGCGAGATCCTGCGTTTCTCGGGCCAAAATTTGGGCTTTGAGAAGTCGAACAGGACTTGCCAGGCGACTGAAAATTTTGAAACGATGGTTTCCACAGGACAAATCCGGCTATCTAGACGCTGCAAGAACACAACCATGCCAAAAACACCGTGAGTGTCCATGCCGTAGCTCCACGCAATATACATATCCACTGGTGTTCAAAAGACAGCATGACATTCCGTGCCTTCCGCTATTCTGGATCCTCGTTTGAACTTCTTGCTGGCTGCTGTCCTTTCACCTGACTTCTTTCATTTCGCTGGGTCTGTTTGAAGCAGCAGGTTTAGAGTGCTTCGTAGATATTTGTCTCACCTGCTCGAAGAGTTGGGCGGACTCGGAGAAGTCACAGTTTTAAAAAAACTTTCAGGCGGACAAGCACACGGATCTGATCCTGTTTGTTCGCTGGCATATGACTGAAGAGGCATGGGGGCTTTCAACCGAGGTCCCAAATACGTCTTTGAGACGTTGCTAGACCTGATTGTTTTGCCAATCAGGACGTGTGAACGCCGCATGTTGGGTCAGCAGTGTTTCGAAAAGCAAAGGTAGCGAAACAGGCCTTTCATGCCAGAGTGCCGGGATAGCATGCTTCAGTCCAATACAGAACCCACACAAAACTCAATATCAGAGGCACCACAACCTGGATATGACGAAAATAGAAGGTACGACGAAAAGCAGAGGCAAATTGCACCTTCATCCAGGGGCCGGCCAGATGTTCAAAACAAGACTTTCTGAAAACACTCGGCCAAAAGACACTGCTTGAGTATTCGGATTTCGACTCTCATGGATTCATGGAGGTGGTTTCGGGAGATCTCGAGCCCAGTCATCCAGTCAGTATATCTTGATCACGAGGCATAGAGCCAGTCTTGAGCCATCATAAAAATCACGGCCTCAACTCTCATAAACATGGCTCTAGAACTCGTGGAGTTGGGGTTGCTTAAACAACACCTGGCGTTAAGTTTTGGAACCACTTTCTAACTTTTCGTCCAAGAGTACGACGTGCGATTGAGTTAATAAAAGGCTGTGATATCGGCCCTTCTGAATCTATGGAGCCTTAGATATCGGAACCGCTCATGTTTTTCGGTGGGCTTGTTATCGCTAGCTATGAGAGCTAAATATGCATATTGCTTTGATCTCTGTATCTTTTATTTCCATTATTCCTCCATGCATCCAGTGAATGAAGTTCAATCATTTGTTTCCGATGCAGTGTAAGTTTCTTTGAACTTACGAGTTTTCGAACGATCATAAGCTTGGTGTAGGAGAATCCACCAGGGGACCGGATGCTGACCAAACCAGATGATTTCAAACAGGAAATTGACCTGAATCGATCCTGTGTTGACATCGGCACATCAATGTTGGTATACTCTTGGACATGTGCTGAAGTTCAAGCGTGTAATACCATTTTGCGGCATCGATGTTTAGGGCGTTAGAACGGGCATTTGTCGAGCGATTCCAGCCACTTTAGAGCCTGGCGTATACCCTGCGTTCTCTATTCAGCGCCTGTTTTCTGCACTTGGAGATCATTCATTCTGCCTCACATCTGTTCAGCTCCAGAAAGAATGACTAAAGAACGACTTCATAGCATTGCACACGTGCATGGGATCCGGATATCAGCTGGTACATCGAACCAAAGCATTGAAGTGTGCCGTTGGGTATATCTCGTCACAGCACGTGAAATCATACTTCCGTCTGGAATTGGGTACGGGCGACAGCGGGCGAGCCAAGGGATTGACTATAAATACGAGATGGGAACCAAAGGGATGGGGAGCTTCATGATTATTTGGAGATGATTATCTATGACTATTTGGAGCTTTATGATTATTTGGAGATTCTATGATTATTGGAGATTCTATGATTATTTGGAGATTCTATGATTATTGGAGCTTTATGATTATTGGAGATTCTATGATTATTTGGGGCTTCATGATTATTTGAAGATTCTATAATTATTTGGGGCTTCATGATTATTTGGAGCTTCATGATTAGAATTCCCCTCAGACATCTAGTGTCAATGTTCCAAAAGGAGACAAACTGCCATGTTTCAATTCCGGCGCTCAATTTCTGTCCATAAGCTTTACAGATATATGGTCCGAAAGTGATTTCTGTTCGGCATGGCCTGCCAACTAGTAACGCTTAATATCGAAGGAAATTTCACTCAAGCAACAAACAATGCTGGACGTGCTATAGATCTTAAAGAAGGCATCGATAGAGTTATTGCTTTGATATGACAGGTTGAGAAGAAAAATATATGACAGGTTGAGGACTATATAAATTACCAAGCTATATTTAATGGATCATCCCTTTCGACTCATAGCTCATGAATGAAGAGTGTGCTACAATTCCACTGTGATTGGTTGGCAGATGCTAGTTTTTATTATAGTGTCCCACTAATAAAGGACATGGAGATTCCATTCAATTTTCAAATCGACCAAAACGTAATGCGATATTATTATCGCCCAATATTTCTTTTCGACCAAAACATTGTTATTTGAAGATATCATAAAGAATATAACTAAGAATAAATATTGTTAAATTCATCTTCCATCAAAGGATTGAATATTTCCCTTCCGGGAATTCGCTAATTTCTTCGTAAACATATTTTTGGTTTTTCACATCTAATACTTTAATTGACTTGTGATTATTCTCATCATATAATTCCATTATTTTATCTATTACATCTTTTTTGTAGTATTAGAAGCTAATCCAAATATAGAATTTTCTGGGATAAGTATATTGTCTAAATTATAAGGTTTGTATAAATATTCAAATACAGAACTCAATATTGGTACATATTATATTGTAAATGATTAAATAGTTATTAAAATAGCAAAAAGTTCTTTTAATATCATAATCTTTCAAGGTATTTCCAGTATATGTTAAGAAGAAATTATTGTTTTTAAAAAGTAAATATTCACTACTGGATCCAAATAATTTAGATTATACGATATTAGTCTCAATATAATTATTAAAATTAGAACGTGCTTTATCATAATTTATCAATACTCCATTATCAGAGTATACACCAGTATGAATATTTCATAGCCATCCTTTTTACCTATTAAATAAGTGTCATCATCTCTCATTTGCTCTCTATCTCAATAACTACCATCTAAAATATTATTCAAATACATCATCTATATTCCTTTTCCCTTTTATGTATTGTGTTGTACCTAAATTTAATGCTAAACTGTAAGCTATATCACTTGATGTATCATTCAAAAGCTTGTTATAATCGTATAAAACTCCTAAAAATTTAAACATAGAGGTTTCATATCTTTGAATTTTACACATAATTCAGGATTAGGATAATTGAGTTCAAACCAAGCTCTTGGAGGACTTAAATTTAAGTTAGTTTGTAATTCTAAAACATATTTCTACTTAATAACATAGCATATATATTCATATAAATATCATTAGTTAGGCTTCTAATTCCATACATATTTTAGCAAACTCTAGATTCCTTCTAGCATTACTTATTAAAGCATAAGAATTATTTTCATCTAATTTCTGAAAATAATATCAAATACATTTAAACATCCATAATAACATAATCTAGCAATATAATTTCTTCAGATTCAATCATTCTATAATGTGATCCTATACAAAGCTATAAAATATCACATGTTCTTATTATTTTTTATATTAGGATTTTGGTATTGGAATCCTACTACGTGTATATCCGAAGCTGCATTAAGATGTTTGGCTCGAGATATATTACAAAAAATAATATAGAAGAAATAACCATTAATAATGAAGAATTTGAAATTGAAAAATTTCACAAGTGTTTTAAAAAGATGGGTCAAAATAAAGAGCAACATCCCTCTGGAATAGGAACCGAAAGTATTACTATACATATAACATAAAACTGAAGAAAGGAAATTCTAACTAAATTCATGACATAAAAACACGTTTGTCGAAAAATCATCTCTGAAAATTGATCTATAATAATGATCTACAATAATTAAGCAAGATGGTTGATTTCTTGTTTAAACTACTCCCAAACATCTCCTAAAAATATCAGAGGCATAAAAATTCTTTATATGTTTCCTTGAAATCATGAAAAGTGGGAAAATATCAATATGCATATACTATCGCCCAATGTTTCTTTTATCGACCAAACATAGTGCTATATTATTATCGCCCAATATTTCTTTCCAAATTGATAAGGACACTACTTTTCCAATCGACCAACACATAACGCGATATATCATCGACCAAAAAACATGCGATATCTGAAGATGTGAATGATCATTGGTAATATAGCTTTTGGCCCTCTGATACCCTTGTCTTCTTTGCACACCATAAGTCCAGACCCAATAATAAACAGGCAAATGCCACGAAAGAGAGAACTTGTATGGGTCCCTCCGTTTTGGCTGAGGTAGACAACGAGATTCTCATCGACTTCGGAAATTCCTGATACGGGGCGATGTTGGGTGGAAACGTGCACAGCGGGAAACAGCCCTAAACAGTTGGCTTCCTGAAGTATTTCGAGTTGTTGCCGCCTCTAAGAAACACGCGCCAGCGGCCTTAAAACCGTCTTCCTGATCCACACTATCCCGTCTGGAGACTATAATTACATGCCATGCTTTTGTTCCAGTGCCGTAAAAGTCGGCCAGCTGAAGGCCGGGTCCATGCAATAGGCCTTGTCCTCTTTACCGAGCATTTCTTGGGTCGGGCTCTCTTTTGAAACAGGCCGGTGGGTTTCTACTGCAAGGGTCAGTGGTGTTTGTCATGTTCTCCTTGGAGATTTCGGCCGGAGCCAATATTAATTCAGGCTCGTGGGCTCGGCAGAAATGAGCCTGTGCTCCCGTATTTCATGCTCACCAGTTGCTGAGCCGGCCAGGTAAGACATCTATAGCGTCTCTGTTGCAAGGACTCCGGCCGTGCAAACATAGAATTGGAAACGAGATGTCGAGGTTAAATTACGGGGGACATACGGTCCAAAGCGGAGGGAATGGAAGGATGATCGAACACGCGGCTTAGAACATTCTGCTTTCTATAGTTCGGAGTGTTCCCTCGTGGTTTTCAATGGCCTCACGACACAATCAAACGAAGCTCCGCGGCACTCTCGGCGCTTGACTCTCTTGCTTTTTGCAGCTCTAGGACTTCAAGGCGATGCGACTCGGCTCGAACTGGTTCGATCTGGGAACAGGTGGACCGTGAACTGTGTCTGGATGGTGGCAACAATCACGCCTGGGGCCGTTTCCTCTGCTCTTCAAAACATGCTAAGTTTTCGTGAGTTTCAGACCGAATGAGCCGAATGGTGAAGAGATCCGTTCCACCGAGGAAAATCTTGCATCCTTCGTGTGGCGGCATTTCACAGCCGCACATCCTCAAATCTCAAAGCGCTTAACTCGTGGCGAATCATTCGGAAGGTGAGCTGTTAGTGTCTGTCGTTTCTTCCAGGAGGTTCGCCAATACACTACCAGGTGTCCTCTAAGATATGTCTGTAGTTCCATGAAGCCGTGGCGCCGCTTGTGGCCGGGCATATGAGACTCGCGAACGCCTGAAACACAGTTTGAATTTCGAAGTGAACTTGTTGACTTTGGTCGTCCCTTGAACTGAAGCTCTGCAAGCAGTAGCTGGCCTAGATATTTGTCCCGAAACCCGGCTAGTTCCGTATTTGATTTCGGTAGACTTATCTGGCTAGCGGGCAAAACTGCAACATGATTCCAAACCTCCAAGCAGCTCCCGGAAACGGAATCACGGTCGAAACAGGGCCCGTTCCGCTCCGTTATTCACTGCCTGGACGGTCTTGGCACGCATCTTTAAGCATGAGTCTTGCGTCATAGATTCCTAGGATGATCCTCCTGTGGCACTCGCTTCAAACCAGACGGCTGTAGAGGGCTTGGGAGCTCATGCGTTCGACCGCCACGTCTTCGCGTGGATACCTCTAGCTCGTGGTGACGAACCAATTACATATATCAAGTTCTCCATCAAGTTGGCGGGATAGCCCTAGTGGGTTGCGGAGCTTCAGGATAGAAGTCGAGGCTCGTTCTAGAATACCACATATAGACTGGACCTGCTCATAACCTACTCATTGAACCTGAGCGGACGGGGGACAATATATTTATGTACTACAATATGTATATCAGCGTGATTCTTACTTTCGGTTGCGGCCATACCACCGAGAAAACACTGTTTCCCGTCCGATCAACGATTGTTAAGCTCGGTAGGGCCACACTGAGTAGTGTAGTGGGAGACCATATGCGAAATTGTGGTGCTGCAATCTTTTTCCACCAAGCTAAGTTTTTATAGTGAAGCCCCCAAGATCTCAATTCAGAGCAGCAAATGGAACAATTCCGAAAGACTAAAACAAGAAGTTTCAATGGCAGGAAAAGATCATATTCACCACTGGGTATAAAAGTTGAGTTGGGAAAATATGATTCCCTTAGTACTGTTGCGGTGGACCTCTGAATGTCTTTTCCGGGGCTTCATACTGAACCTTGCAATGCATGATTAAGCAAAAAAACAGTCAGTACTAGTTTGTCTCGTACCAAACCGATCAAACTATATCTTATGTCTCATGCCAATACGGATTTTGCCGATTATGCCCTTGCATCTTCTCCAGTTGATCTGACTGAGGGCTTGTATCAAAAGGTGCTGTGCTGAAATTTATCGGATCAAAGTTTCTAGCCACAGAGTGGGCGAGAAGAGCATCTCAGAGACGAATAAGCTGGTGCAAAGTGGCATAACACGAGGGTGCTATTCTATGCTATAACACTTCACCGAAAGAGACGTTTTTCATGTTCTTGACAACGAGCTCCGTAACCCGAACTTTTGCTTTCAAGACTGCTTGAACACATCTCACTAATTTAGCATATGAACAAAACTGCCTGCCAGGCTCGTCTGGTCAAGCGTGTGTTTTCGACCAGATCAATGGAATCTGGGTAGATATCTTGGTTTGAAATCACATGTGTGATAAATGGACAGTCTGACCAGCGGACATTGGAGTCTGCCAAATAACAGACGCCCTCGAAAACTTGTCCATGAATCCTGGGTGAGAAAGCCTTTCAGCTTCAAATAAACCCGAAAACCCGAAACCCCGAAACCCCGAAACCCCGAACCAGAACAGGAAATGCCTACAAACAGAACATCAATTCCAGAACAGCTCTCAGTCCATCAAAAACTTTCCTTTGTCCAAGTATCATCCCCGGGTTTGTAAGCAAATCAAAGTTTTATAAATAGCACTCCGACGAAAACAAAACCTCGCCATCAGGCAAGCCCCATATATAAGCAGGATGAAACTGGGGTGTTTCGCTTTCCTGATCTGCTTAATAGAACGTCGCCAGCACTGTCCGGCTGAATAATATATCGCACGGCTCGAATTCGGCCTTCTTCCTTACTCTGGTCCTCGGGGCCTTGAATATGGATTTCTAGAAATGCCTTCTTACTCGAAATTCGCTAACTGAATGCTTTTAGAAAGATACCTCAGTTCAGGTCCACAGATCAGCGCACATAAAGTGGAAGTGCTAGTCTGGATGAAGCTTGGGCGAAAAACCAGGCTTTTGTGTAAAAATGACTCGGGATTTCAGGCTGACGATTGTTTGAACTGAGCGATGAACCGGTATCTGATTGGTTCTGAGGAGAGAGTTGCGTGAATCTCCATTATGTATGTTTTTTTGGATGCTTTCTTCGTGTTTATGTATGTTTGAGAGTATCAGTCCATAATAAACAGTCCATTATGAACAATAAAGAGTCCATTATAATTAATAAACAGTCTATAATAAACAGTACATAATAAACAATAAAGAGTCCATAATAAAGAGTCCATTATAATTAATAAACAGTCTATAATAAACAGTACATAATAAACAATAAAGAGTCCATAATAAACAGTCCATAGTAAACAATAAACAGTCCATAGTAAACAGTCCATTATAAACAATAAACAGTCCATCAATAAACAGTCCATAATAAACAATAAAACAGTCCATCAATAAACAGTCCATAATAAACAATAAACAGTCCATAGTAAACAGTCCATTATAAACAATAAACAGTCCATCAATAAACAGTCCATAATAAACAATAAAACAGTCCATCAATAAACAGTCCATAGTAAACAATAAACAGTCCATAGTAAACAGTCCATAATAAACAATAAACAGTCCATTATAAACAATAAACAGTCCATCAATAAACAGTCCATTATAAACAATAAACAGTCCATCAATAAACAGTCCATAATAAACAATAAAACAGTCCATCAATAAACAGTCCATAATAAACAATAAACAGTCCATCAATAAACAGTCCATAATAAACAATAAAACAGTCCATCAATAAACAGTCCATAATAAACAATAAACAGTCCATAGTAAACAGTCCATTATAAACAATAAACAGTCCATCAATAAACAATAAACAGTCCATAATAAACAATAAACAGTCCATAGTAAACAGTCCATTATAAACAATAAACAGTCCATGATAAACAGTCCATGATAAACAATAAAGAGTCCATAAACATCTCAGGAGAGACTATTCACAGATGACGTCCTCAAGCTAACACGGAGTCCCGCAAACTGATGCCAGCCGTCGACCTGAAGCACTTGACTGAAAACTGTTTCATCCGCTCTCAAGAACCCCGAGATTGAATGCACATTTTTACGTCATACATAGAGCTGGCATGCAAAACACCATCTGCACATCCAAAATACAAGCGGCACCAGGCGGCTTCTGTTTTCCCAGGGCCACAACCAGGCCCCATAGAATCTGCACGGGCCAAACCGCCCCGGCCACGGGTCTCCATATGTCCGGCTCGGGGCTCCGTCCAACTACGCAGAGGCAGTCCCGAAGCCAATCGAAGCCACGAAGAACACCGGATGCGGCCCGAATACACGGCGTATATGGCTCGGAACATGGCATTATTCCCGGCTCCCGGAGCCATCCATGGATCTGAATGCCTTAGGTTCCAGAGGCCGAGTCTCCGAAAGGCACAATGGGGCAGTCCAGTCCATAGCTGGGGCATGGATGCGTGTTAAACACAGGAAATCTCTTTTTGCACCGATACATCACGATAAGAAAAGAATACAAGGCCGTGTTGATAAGAACAGACGGTCGAGAGAAAAACAGTGATTCACAGACGGTCGAGAGAAAACAACTATTTGTGATGCGAATCAGCATATCAAGAACCCACCGAAAGGCGTTCCTTTCACTCATGCCATTTGAAACTTGCGTCTTTCATAGAGCATGTAAGGTTCGCCGTTCTGCTAGTACTAGGGGCCGAAACATGAAGCGAAGGACTTGGGGCTATTCCGGATTTGGGGCTGTTGTGCATGAGAGCTGTATATTGGATGCTTTGATGGTGGGAATATTGGTATTCCCTGCGGCCAAAGCGGGTTCACGTATTGGTATTACAGCTGTGATAATTATAATTTAAATATTGGTACTACAGCCGTGATCATTTATAATTTAGATATTGGTATTACAGCTGTGATCAATTATGACGTGGATATTATTACTGCAGCTATGATAATTATAATTTGGATATTTTCACTAAAGCTGTGATAATTATAATTTGGATATTATTGCTACAGCTATGATCAATTATAATTTGGATATTATTACTACAGCTGTGATCAGTTATAACTTGAATATTGTCACTACAGCTGTGATCAATTATGACGTGGATATTATTACTGCAGCTATGATAATTATAATTTGGATATTTTCACTAAAGCTGTGATAATTATAATTTGGATATTATTACTACAGCTGTGATCAGTTATAACTTGAATATTGTCACTACAGCTGTGATCAATTATAACGTGGATATTATTACTGCAGCTATGATAATTATAATTTGGATATTGGTATTACAGCTGTGATCAATTATGATTTGGATATTGTTACTACAGCTGTGATCAATTATAACGTGGATATTATTACTGCAGCTATGATAATTATAATTTGGATATTTTCACTAAAGCTGTGATAATTATAATTTGGATATTATTGCTACAGCTATGATCAATTATAATTTGGATATTATTACTACAGCTGTGATCAGTTATAACTTGAATATTGTTACTACAGCTGTGATCAATTATAACGTGGATATTATTACTGCAGCTATGATAATTCTAACTTGAATATTATTACTACAGCTATGATAATTCTAACTTGAATATTATTACTACAGCTATGATAATTATAACTTGAATATTGTCACCACAGCTATGATAATTCTAATTTATATTGGTACTTGTCTGTGTGCATATAGTGACATTGCCCGTCCATCACTCTGGTGAAAACCCTCTCCCCATCAGTACGAGTAATAATTCACGGGTCTGATAATCGTGAGCAGCCCCAGACATATTACCGAAAACCCGACAAAGTCAACAGATCAAGAGTCAAATAGAACCACCGACTGATAACATGTCCAACCTAGGTGAACCGAACTCGGATAGAGAGTTCCGCCCGGTGCAAGACTTTATACCAGACATATCCAACTTGAACTTACCCACTTACGTCCAGCAAGCTTTCTTATCTCGATGGTCCGTAGAAGATGAAAAGAACCTCATTACCAACCATAAGAACCCATCCAAGGAGATCGATGGAAACGTGTTGATGTTCATTGATGATACCGTTGGCGACGAGGACACTATTCCCCAACCAATGCATATCGCACTCGAAAACATGGTACAGATATTAGAGACGGATAAGCTCTTCAAAGCGTTCATGATTGCCCACGACACTAGGGCGTTCAGCGAGACATTCCCGATATTACTGAAGCATGCTGAACTCTTCCAGTTGGGTCTGGAGAAAATAAGCCGGGCCATCACAAACGCGTACCCAGCACTCCTCACAAGTCGAACTTTGGATCCCGAGCAAGCACATGACATTGGATTCATCATGGAGGCAATGAGGAACAGCGCCGACGCCGACGCCGAGCATGTCCTTCGGAACGCGAGAGATGAATACAAAATTGTCAAACTCTTGATGAAGCAGTGGAAGGGAACTACCCTTGCCGGGTTGAAATTAGTCATCCAGGCAGCAGACGAGTTCCAACGCGAGTTTGAGTCATTGCAATACCGCTATTTCAATGTACCCATAGACTTGTTGTGCGTCATGGAGGAATATCCCTCCGCAGGCACACAAGTGATCCTGCAGTGGCATCACAAGAAATATGGTAAACCTTCAGACATCAGCAGGGAGGAAATGGAGGCGGAGTGCATGGAATCTGTCAGACGTTTTGGAGCTGAATTGATCCCGCAGTTATCGGCCCTACGCGAACCCCGAAAGGACCCAAAGCTGACGGTCGCTGATTCCGAGAAACTTAGGTTCTTGGCAAGAATCAAGGGTAAGGTTGGTGCAGACGATTTCTGGGACTTTCATCGCCCGGAAACCCGAATCAGGAGTGGAGTCCACGCACACACATCCCAAAGAAAATGGCCGACTATCCCTGAACAATATATGATGGGTGTGTTAAAGTTTTTTCGGGCACACCCTGAATTCTGCCAGAACTGTTTTGAGAAACACAAACTTGAGCAGTGTCCGAACATCCATCCAACCCCACAAGAAAATCTTGCCGCTTTTGTAAACGCCAAATTCGGTGAAATCACCAAGACCGAGCAGCCTAGCTGGCTTTTGAGGTTCGCAAAATCACTCCCTCAACCCTCCGATTGACGGCCAAGGGCTTACACCCGCAATAGGAGAAATACAAAATTTCAACTGATGCCACTGTGAGAACGCTCCCCGGTACGCAAAAAAAGGTGTGAAAATAATGAAGAAAAAAGGATTCCTTGTTATCGATGGCTCCCGCTACACCATCGACGATATCCGCCCACCCAAAACTACAACAGTTCATCATCGACATGGTGCTGATGTGACGGTTACAAACGACGCAACGCTCCAGAACTTGCATGATTTTACCAACCTCATACTCACCGACAGTGGTGGGCGGTCGCAGGGACGGGGCACCATAGATGTGGACATACGCCCACATGCTCCCACACACCCACATGCTCCCACACACCAACACTCAAGGTGGGTGATAAGCGTAAGTGGCTTTGAAACCTTGAAGGAAGACACTCTTCTCCGCACAACAGATAAGTTTACGTGACAAATCCCGATCACAGACACTCAAGCTCATTGGCAGAAACCTTTCAAGTTCCGGTCGCAAGGAAGAAGGCAATGCTTCGACCAAAACCGGAGTCGAACCTTGACATCCCATTCCCAGTGCGATCAATTTTGTGGGATTGCCCAACAAAACGGATGGATACAATGCTACGTCCATACATCAACAACCCGGGAACCCTACCGGAGAAGTAACCCAAGCTTGCCGATAAAGAACATCAGATAAGATGGTGAAGCAGTGCCCTGCGTAGCATGTCCCGCAACAAAAGGGCGGGGGCGAGCCATAGCAGTCACAGGTGCGCCAGCACGGCAAGTCCTTCCCCGGCTACACTTGGACTCGGTTGAATGCCGGAGAGATCGATATGTCACATTCATCACAGACAGGTTTCTTCATACGTCTGGGCGACCACCGCGGACAACAAAAGGCCTTCGCAACAAAGAGCAAAGTCGGTTCTCAAACAAGAATTCTGGCCTCGCCAATGCGTCTACGTGACTAAGGAGAACGGCACAGAGCTACCAACCGCCATGTATCTCAAGGATGAAGAAAACATGCGACAAGAATCCATCGTATACCCCTGAACAAAACGGCAGAGCGGAGCGAATGAACGGTCCATTCCACTCCAAGCTCTAGCATGCTAGAGCGGGCCACCAAAAGTGACACCATCCGCGAACTTTTGGGGATCCTCGCACTCAAACACAGTTTTGGCACATACCGCTGTACCAAATGCTCAAGGGAAGACGCCCAAAGCTATCGTGTGCGGGCGCAAAGCGGGTTCCACGTCAACACTCCAATTTTCGGCGGCGACGTACCCATCAAATTGCCAAATGAGAAGCAATTCAAAGAACAAGAGTGTGGAGGGAATTTACGGGGGTGCTCACACGCACAAAAGAAAAGTGCCCACCATCTGGGTCAATCACAAGAAACCCACCCAGATTCAGCAGGTGGTTTTCACGGATAGCATTTTTTTCGCCCCACGTTCGAAAATATGCGTACAGCCGAGGCTCATGCACCAAATAGCGACTACGGTTGACACTTAGGAACCACTAGACGCGCCCTGGAACATCGTCCAACGCAATCGAGATTCTTTCAGTGAAATGAAGTTCGCCATCCTTCGCTTAAACGGCATGGCGAACCCAACAACAGTCATCTCTAACTAATGGGAAACTATCGGCACAAGTCAACGCGCAACAGAAAGACTCCGCAGAACTTGAACGAGCAATTGCCGAATTGCAACTTGAACTCCGCAAAGCTGCCGCAGCAGGGGGTCTCCTCGGCAAAGGCCCAACTTAAGAACGGCTCTGCGAAGCTCACAGCCGCTCTGCATTCACCAACGCACGGACACATTAAAGCACAGTTTAATCGCCTCCCCAAGCCAAGTGACGATCGAGAACAACAGCGCACTAGCGAGAATCAACAAATACATGAGCCACTCGTACTCTTCACGAACGCCCTTGCGGAAGAGACTCGAGCGGCGACGCTGGCCGAATGGGTGTTTTAAGCGACCATGTTGACCTTGAGCTTGCGCGTATTCGGGCCGCCACTACTTCCCAAACCCTCGAAATAGATAAAGCTAAGGCAGCTTATCTCGAGTGGCTCCGAAGTTACGCAGCCCACGCTTCCGAACAAGACGAAGAACATCAGATCGCCACACGCGAGTACCAGCATCTATTGCACCAATATTCAGAGGCGGATCGCAAACAAGCAATTCGAACACGGAAGTACTATGCTCAAAAGCGGAATCAGGCGTGCAACCAGAAGCTAATCCAGGGGACGAGTGGGGTAGAATTACTTCTCGACGCACCCCATATAGCATTTTCTGAGGACGACGTGATCGATGACTGGGAAACTCAAACAAACGTGAAAGTCATTGAGCCTGACATCAGTGAACCCGACCGCGGAAGCCTAGACGATAATGATGATGATGATGATGATGATGATGATGATGATGATGATGATGATGGTTACGGGGAACACTCAAAAATCTCACGAGGAAAACTTAAACGATAGCAACAACGATGAGCCGTCGGAACCAACAGTCAAGGCGCCGAATATTCAACAAATTTTGGACAAAGGACCATACGGTGCAGGCATCCCGTCGGACTCGACAGAAACAACGATCGATACTAACAGAGAAGCCAACAAACTCCGGCCGCGAAAGAGATCTCGGATCAGGTAACAGAGAAAGAACCGGAAAGATCACTGAAAAAGACCACTGTAAACATAGCTAGACCAGAACCACTGAAACCAACCGACGCAACAGAGGAGAGAGAGAAACAAGTCGAGTATCAGAAGCATCAAGGACGTCTGGGTCACATTTTGGTCATTGGGCGATTGGGGCACCATCAACCGAAGAGTTGTCCATTTCCAAACATAGCATAAACCAATTGGAAGTACAAACGAAACCGCCGGTGATGAACAAACTACACAAAGTCTGCAAGAGTATCCATGATGCAAGGAATGAATTATTGGCGGATCCAAGGAATGAATTATTGGCGGATCCAAGGTACCGTCACCTCGTCTACCGAAATACACGAAATAGTTCATGAAAGCAACATCGTGGTCCTGCACACACCGCGGTCGCAACTTCCGCATCCGCCAACTGTGAACTCCTCCTAACCCCCTGGATCATGCTGTCTGGAGCCCTGGCGGCCACGCCGCTGTTTCTAGATTGCGCACAGGCACCGGCCAACTTCAACCCTGCGCCGGCGCCGTTCGACGTCGTGGTGCAGGAGCTTTTCCTCAAGCTCGAGGCCACGAACGCCGACAACAAGGCGCCGTTTGGCTCTGTCGGCGAAAAGAAGAACCACGTCATCCGGCAGTTTGTCGCCTTGTGGCGCACGCATTTCGGCAGCAACATCTACCCGGCCGTGCGGCTCATCTTGCCGCACCGCGATCCCCGCCAGTACCATGTCAAAGACGTGGCGCTCACGCGGCTTGTGGTGCGGCTCTTGCGCCTCCAGAAAGGCCTGGCGGACCACGATTTGGTGCTGCACTGGCGCCGCGACTACCACCACAAAGCACGGCTCGCCAGCAGCACCGAGCGGCGCAGTACGAGCAACTTCCCGCTTCTTGTGCTGCGGCTCGTGCAGCGGCGGCGTGACGCTGCGCAATCTGTGGTGAGCTCCGTCTCGGTGGAGGACGTGAACACGGCGTTGGACGCGGTGGCGGCTGCGCGCCAAGCCGCGGACCAGACTGCGGTGCTCGCGCCGTTTGTGGCGCGGTTGACCGTGCCGGAGGTGCGGTTCTTCTTCCTGATCTTACTTAAGCAGCCCATGCTCTCGTTCTACGAGCGCAGCTTCTTCGACGCGTGGCACCCGGACGCGTACGCGCTCGCCAAGGTGTGCAGCGACATGACCAAGGTGTTCTGGGCGCTGGCGGACCCGCAGCGGCGGCTCCACGCCGACCAGCTCTGCGTCCAGCCAATGTACCAGTTCGTGCCTCAGACCCTGCAGAAACTCACGGTGTCGTACGACGCGCTCTGCCGCAAAATGACTCAGCCGTTCGTCCGCGAGGGCAAGGATCCCGGCTTGGTGCAGATGTACGACGCGCAGCGCCTCCAGGGCCGCTTCCTCGTCGAGGAGAAGATCGACGGCGACCGGATGTTGATGCACATGGTCGGTGGCCAGTTCCGCTGGCACACGCGGCGCCGCCGTGACTACACGCTGGTTTACGGGGAGACGGCTGACCTCGGCTCGCTCTCGCAGCACCTAGGTGGCGCGTTTGCTGACGGGGTGCACAGCGTGGTACTCGACGGCGAAATGGTGGCCTGGAGCAGCGAGCGCCAGTGCGTGCTCCCGTTCGGCACATTGCGCTCCGCCGCCATCCACGAAGCACTCAAGCAGCTCGACGCCGTGGATGTGTACGCGGGCAACGACAGCTGGCCGTTTTACATTGTGTTCGACATCGTGCACCTCAACGGGCGTGACTTGACAGGCCTCCCGCTCTTTTACCGCAAGAGCGTGCTTCTGGCAGTGGTGCGCGAGGTGCCGCAGCGGCTCGAGGTGCTCCAGTGGGTCAAGGCCGCGGGGCCGGCGGACATCGAGGCCAACATGCGGCGCATCGTGTCCGCCAACAACGAGGGCATCATGGTCAAGTCACTCTTGCTGAAGTATCGTGTGCACAGCCGCGACCTGACGTGGATCAAGGTCAAGCCCGAATACCTTGAGAGCTTTGGCGAAAACCTCGACCTAGTGGTCATCGGCAAGACCGGCCGCGTCAAGACGTCGTACTTTTGCGGGCTCCGCGACGACGAGCACGGCGGCACGCATAAGCTGTTTTGCGCCGTGGCCAATGGCTTCTCGACCGCCGTGTACCGCCACATCGAGTCCACGCTCGGCCCGTTCTGGCAAGACCACACCGCGTGCCCGCCGCCGTCAGACGTGGTGCAGTTCGGATCCAAGAAGCCCGCATTTTGGGTGCACCCGGCGCACCTGGTGGTCTTGGAGATCAAGGCCCGGTCCGTCGAAACCTCTGCTAGCTCTCCCTACGCAGCCGGCTCCACCTTGCACAACCTATGGTGCCGCGCGGTGCGGGACGACAAGACCTACGACGAGTGCATCAGTCTACAAGATTACCACGAGCTCCGCCGCCGCCACTCGCGTGACACCGACATGCCGCAGCGGGTCAACCGTGACCGTGCTCGCGACCACGCGGACTCCATCTACCAAAAGTACGCCGTTTTCCGGGCACATCAGGCCCCCAGCAGCCCTGTGCTCTTTGCTGGCTTGGTGCTCGTGGTTGCCTCGGACTCCCACGACTCCGAAACCGGGCTAGCCGTACTGGCCGCCGAAACACGCCGCGTGGCCGCGGACCACGGAGCGGACGTGTGGCTCGACGTGCGCACCGACGACCTGCGCGTGCTCTCGGTGTTGCTCGTGGGCGAGGTCTTCACGCCACGCGTGCGTTGCTGGATCGCCGACGGCTTCGACGTGATCCGCCCGCGCTGGGTCTACGAGTGCGTGCGGCGTGGGCGCCTCGTGCCGCTCGAGCCGCAGTATGTGTTCTACGCCAACTCTGCGGCTATGAAGGATGCGCTTGGTGCCCGTGTCGATGCGTTTGGCGACAGCTATACGGAGGGCAGCGCGTCATCCGCGGGCTTTCTCGCGTACCTCGCGGGCTTGCCCGTGGGCCGCCCGCTTACCGCCGGGCACGCCAAGATTGAGGACCGTCAGCAGAACGCCTACACCCGGGGGAACCGGGCGCTTTTCCATGGTGCCTCGTTCTACGTGGTGCCTGCCCTGGGACATGGCGGGGCCGCCGAGCAGGCCCGGATCGAGCGCCGCATCGTGCGTTTTGGCGGGAGCGTGGCGCTCGGCCCTGTGGGTTGCGGCTACATCGTGGTGCCGCAGTCCATGGTGAACTTGGGTACGGCCCAGCAGGCGCACAACGAAATGCGGGCCGAAATCGCCCGCTCGTTTGGCGAGCGCTCGACTCTCGCGTACATCGTGGCTGAGCGCTTTTTGTGTGCCAGTATTGACGCCGGTGAGTTGGTTGATCCAGCGCTGTATGAGCTTGACGGCTGACGGCGGCCGCGAAGGGTTCCTGAGCTTGCAAGACTACTCCCCGCGTCCAGCCGGAGGAAGTCGAGACGCACATCTCGAGTGGAAATGCACAGGATGTATAATCGGGCGGCCAAGTCGTTTGCGGGCATGTCTCATCAAGCCGGCCGGGGGAAGCGGAAGCAGCCGCGGAAGAAGGGAACTAAAAACGCAGGACAAAAATGCGTGCGGAACAAGAGCAAGGGCGTGCGAATGGGCCAATTTTAGTCGAGGCCTACGTCGGAGAGCAGACGACGGCAAACGGCCGCGTAACGCGGTTTGGCATGACCACATCCTAACGCTGGGGTTCCAAGAAAAAGCTAAGCCGCATGTTTTCCTGGAAACGTCACTAGGTGGTGGCAGCTTGTGGGTGCGGTGTGCCGAAGTTGTGCCGAAATTCTTTCCTGAACTGCGCGGGGGCCTGCGCTCCACCCGCTTTCAACGATAAACTCCACAGCGAACCCTCCGCGCTCGACTCCGATAGTACCTTCGCAAGGCATGCATACAGCAGCGCAATTTGGATGCATCGCATGGAAGGTGCTAAATGCGAAAAGACTGCGCTGCTAGCGCGTCCCCGCAACTGCGCGCCATTGGACAGACAGTTCATGCAGGCGATGGCCCAGCCATAGGGAAGCTTCACGTTACTAATGGCCTGAAGGAACAAGAACAAAGGGAGTTTCAATTTTGCCCAAGGAAGGTGTGGCCGACGTGGGGAAAGGGAGGTGTGCGCTATGTGTGTTGCGTTTTGAAGGCGTGCGGCCGCGTGTCACAGCTCTTGCCCCTCTATTTGCTTTTCTTCCCTTTTGGCTTATGCCCTGCTGACGGCGCCCATCAGACGCCTGCCTCGTGAGGAGCGCAGAAGATATTCCGCAAGGTCTTGGGGGAGGCGAGCCCGCAGGCGTGTGTGCAGGTTCGGCGTTACGCACCCTCGTCAGTATATGCATCAGCCGGCCCCGGAGGTGCGCGGGCTGATAGGCGTATTAAAGAAACTACATATCCGGACCAGCTTTTTGGGATTTATCTTTTGCGCCTTTCTTCATCATCCCACCTTTTATTCACCTCACCCGTTCAAACCACCCTGAACCTTCGAGCATCCAAAATGCATGTGCTCTCGCAGGACGACTGCTTTGTGCCCAGGCGCAGCCTGTTCACCGAAAACGTCGACTACATGTCCCCCAACGACATCTCCAACTTCGACCTTTATCTTTGCTGGAAGGAAAACAACTCCATGTCAGCCATGAATCCACGCGAGGATGATTGCTCTGAGATTTCCTCATCTGTGTCCAAACGGCTTGAAAATGTCTCGTGGCGCAGGATGTACAAGCAAATATGGAACTTGGGCGAGGCTCTGCCTGCCACCATCAATTGGAGCAAGAACCTGGACATCACCTGGCTCTTTGGCCCCAAGTATGACGCCGGCAGTCGGCTGGCTGACATGCCCTTGACGCATGCGAATTTGTCGAAGTTGGGCCACGGCGATATTCTGGAGTCTGCTGCCGACGAAGTCTCGTCCATGTCTTCCACGAACCTGATGTCGTTCGATGACCGCTATCTGATGCAGCTGCTGGAAGATACCGGAGACGATGACGACGGGTGCTGCTCAGGCTTGAAGCTGGTTCTCAAGCTGGAACGCCGGCGCTTTGAACGCCCGGAAAAGCACACGAAGAAGCGCGTCAAGTTCAATTATATCATCAATTCGCGTGAAATTATGAACGGGCTCTCATTCGACTACCATTTCTTAGACCCGCTGTGTTTATAAGGTCTTGGCACCTGACTCGAGCTGATGACGAAGCTCGAGTCGAGGAACCCGCCACTTGGGCTGGCCCAAATCAGAACCAATCATGTCATTAGCATCATCATTACATTTAGTCATACAAAGCATTTCAACCACACCGTTTCGCACCCTTCTCTTGCTTCGGAATTAGCACCGCGCATGGTTATGGGAAACATACTCCCGAGTAACGCAAGGTGGTTTTCGAGGTAATGCTGCTTCAACCTCTAAAACCGTAAAATGCCCTCGCGTTGCAGGCCGTGGCACGTATCGTATTCAAGAAACGATCCTTTCGGTCTCCGCGGGAATTTTACGCAAACACCGGAACCTGGCGCTGTCACGTGACAGACTGCCGCTGCACGGCATGCATGTGCGTGATTTCCGCATGTTCCGAATCTCCCCGGATGCTGCTTCTGCTGCCAAGAACACATTTGGCATCAGAATCAGATGTGTAGTATGCCATGGCATCCTTTGGAGGGGCCTAAGCAATTGGCACCTCATTATCTTGGAAAAGTTGAAACACCGGAATATACAGTAGGATTCCCAACATGTGTTTACCGACTAGGCGTAATCGTGCGCTGTACCTATCGCCGTTCTGCACGATTGCTTGCTCGTAATGTTGCGGAAAACAGGGTGAAAAAAGAAACGCGATATTGAAGATCGAACACGACAAATCCCACAATTCCTTCCAGCGTCCGTATAGATGTGCTCTGATTCGGCGTAGATCCAGTTTTTCCTGTCAATATAGCGAACAGTAGCATCCATGAATGAAGCTCATGTTTGCATGAGGTATT
Organism: Metschnikowia australis; assembly: GCA_019285895.1. Lineage (NCBI taxonomy): Eukaryota > Fungi > Ascomycota > Pichiomycetes > Serinales > Metschnikowiaceae > Metschnikowia > Metschnikowia australis. The sequence continues at coordinate 364,913 of JAGSXI010000005.1, forward strand.
TCGCTGCCACCTGCTGTCTGAAGAATCTACCGTAGTTTTCCTGTATAGACGCACACCAGCCGTGGTGTGCAAGACTAGAGAGACGTGCAGCTCGGGGTTCGTATCTATGACGACCTATTGCAGCTGGGAATTTGTCATCGGATAGTGATTGCTAGCGCAGTGCTAGTACGAGCAGAGTGGTTACGGATTCGGCTCACAAACTTTAAAGAAGATGTAGACGGCTGTCGACCGCTGTGTCGTATATGTACGGCATAGAAGACGCAGGGCTCCCGGCGCATGCACGACATGTTGTGAGACGTAGATTGCTGGATCTCCCTGATGGTATCCGAGCAACCCGGCTGAGGAGGCGTATTTGTCACCAAAACCATCTGGAATGCGCTGATCGTTTTAGACAGCGGCCAAAATGCCGCATGAAAGCAGTGCTGCACAGAACCGGGTTTCGCAAAAACGGCGCAGGTGCTTAAGACCGATATACATGACGTCTTGGCGGAGTTTGCGTTGTCTGCCCATTTGGGTAATCCTCGCGGGCTCTCCGCTGTCTGATTGCTGCATTGCCGATGCATAGGCAGACTAAAATTGCTTTTGGGCGGTGTGAGATTGAGGAGTCATTGCAGACTATGCCCTTCGTCCGTTGTTCCTCCGCTATACGAGAGGTGCCGAGAATCTTGCCGGGCCTGGTTGTTTCCACGGCTTTGCTGGGAGGGCTTTCGGGGCAGTGACGCTCACAATGGGCACTGATTCGGTAATGCAGATTCGGTAATACAGATTCGGTGATACAGATTCGGTGATACAGATTCGGTGATACAGATTCGGTAATACAGATACGGTAATAAACATGGCGAAATGAAGTACAGATTCAGTACCACAGTTTCGGTAACGCACATTCTGAAATGAAGTACAGATCCAGTTCTGCAAATTCGGTAATCACCATTCGAAAATGAAGAACGGAGCACAGACTCAGAAGTACAGACTCACAAGTACAGACTCACAAGTACAGACTCACAAACGATTACTAGCCTTGAACATCTGCCCTCGCCCTTAGCTCGGCGAATTGTGAAACATTCCCGTTTCTGTCGACCCAGCAACATCTATCCAACTAGATCCAAGACAATCACTGGCTTCCGTTTTCAAGCCGTGGGCTGTCGGGACGGCCCGTGTGTCTGGCGGCACGCTCCATTTCTCTCCTGGCGTGTTTCATACCCTTGACATCGTTCATGATGCTGACGTTCTGTAGCACGAATTGGTCGTGCGTGGTCAAGAGGTCGGCAAGGGGCTGCGTGATTCGCCGCATAGCCGTGACTAGCTCGCCGTAGACATTTTCTTGGCCATTGTCGGCGGCTGGCCCTGTGCCCAGATCTCCTGGATCAGGTGGCAGCGGCGCAGACATGGAATGGGTGGCAGCGGCTAAGTCTTTGGTGGTGCGGCTGATGCGATTGGTGGCGTGGCTGCGACCAACTCAGCGCGCTGAAGCGGATTGGGCGGGACACGACAAGGCATATCCACGGATCCGCCGGCAAGGGCCTGGAGGCGACTACGGTGGTTCAGACCGGCCCGCGTCCTGTTCTGGCCGCCCATTCAGATTGGCCAACGTGACGGGCCGCCGCCAGACCGGGAACACGTGACGGGGCTCCGTGCTGGTGTACGGGTGTGGATCGGCCGTGCCTGTGCTATGCGGAACCACAAGACGGTCTTAAACGAGCCATGGCGTCTGTGCAACCCGCCGAAGACGAGCTCGACGACGAGCTAGACCCGCTGGTTTTCGACGTGGCGGCCCGGCACAGCCCCCCGCCGGAACCGGCCCGCAACCGCGCCTCGCCGTCTCACCATTGTGTCGATCCAAACGCGCTTGACACGTACTTGTACCCCACCAATCTCCCGGTACGAGACTACCAGTACAACATTGTTCGGCGGGCGTTTTTCCACAACACGCTCGTGGTGTTGCCGACCGGCCTCGGCAAGACGTTCATTGCCAGCACGGTGATCCTCAACTTTTCACGGTGGTTCCCGGAGCTGAAAATCGTGTTCATGGCGCCCACCAAGCCGCTCGTGGCCCAGCAGATCAAGGCGTGCTGCGGCGTCACCGGACTCCCGCCGCTGCAAATGGCCATTTTGCTCGACTTGACACGGCGCAACCGCGCCCAGATCTGGGCGGACAAGCGCGTGTTCTTCACCACGCCGCAGGTGGTGGAAAACGACCTCAAGTTGGGCTCCGTGGACCCGAGACAGATTTCGCTCGTGGTCATCGACGAGGCCCACCGTGCCAAGGGCAACTACGCGTACAACAACGTGGTCAAGTTCATGGACAGGTTCAACCGCCACTACCGCATTTTGGCCATGACCGCCACGCCTGCGTCTACCGTGGATGGCGTGCAAGAAATCATCGACAACTTGCACATTTCTCGGGCCGAGGTCCGCACGGAGCGCAGCATCGACATCTTCCGCCATCTCAAGCACAAGACTGTGGAGCGGATCCACGCGGAGGCGTCGTCTGACGTGCAATACGCCATCGGCTGCGTGTGCACGGCCATCGCGCCTATCTTGAAGCAGGCCAACGAAAAACGCATCTACGACGTCACGGACCCTAGCCAGATCAATGCTTTTACCGCCATGGACGCTCTGCGCCGGCTCGTGGCCAACAAGGCCATCAACGAGGGCGTCAGGTGGGCCGGCCACAGCCTCCTCCAAGTCTTGGGCGTGGCGGGCCAGTGTCTCCGGCGCCTAAAAATCTACGGCGTGCGCCTGTTTTACTCGTACTTCAAGGACAAGCACGCGGACTCGCTTGCCAAGCTGGCCAAGCTGGGCAAGGCGACCGCGGCCTCAAGGTTCATGCAGCACGCGGAAATAAATCTGTTGATGTCTTTCTGTCAGCAGAGGGTTGGCGACGCGGCGTACTTGGGCCACGAAAAGTTGGAGATTGTCGTGGCTGAAGTGCCCCGCTTCTTCGCCACCACCAAAAACTTGGACTCGCGCGTCATCATCTTCTCCGAGTTCCGCGAGGCGGCGCTTGATATCGTGCGTGCGCTTGAGCAGCTGGGCCACGGGCTCAGGCCGCACATTTTCATTGGCCAGTCCAAGGACACCAAGTCGGAGGACGCCAGACTGCAGGGCCCCAAAACCAAGGCGTCGCGCAAGAGTGCCCGGGAGCAGGCGGCCCAAAGCGGTCTGTCGTCCTCGGAGTTAGCTCAGCTCACGGGCATGAGCCAGAAAATGCAGAAGGAAACCATCCGCAGCTTCAAGGACGGCCAGTACAACGTGCTCGTGGCCACTTCTATTGGCGAGGAGGGCTTGGACATCGGTGAGGTGGACCTCATTGTGTGCTACGACTCTACGTCCTCGCCCATTAAGAATGTTCAGCGCATGGGGCGTACGGGGAGAAACCGCGACGGAAAAATCTTGCTCTTGTTTTCGGGCAACGAGGAGGCCAAGTTCGACCGTGCCATGGGCGGATATGAGTACATCCAGCAGCACATCATGAACGGCAACTTGATCCTGTTGCACGATCAGAACCGACTCATCCCGGATCAATTCTCGCCGGCTGCCGACGAACGCTTCATCGACATCCCTGCAGAAAACAATGCCATTCGTCAAGAGGCAGACGACGACGAGATTATCAAAATTGCCACCAAGTATATGACCGGCAGCAAGCTGGCACCGAAGGCGCGGGCCTCGACTAAGGAAGCGACTGACGCATCATCAAAGGTTGTGACAAAAGGGGCGAAAAAGACACCCACGAAAACACCTAAAATGCGGGCTGGTCAGGACAAGGTCCAGAAACGATTTTTTATGCCCGATAACGTCACGACCGGGTTTCAGCCGGTGAGTGTCATGATGCGAGAGGCGACCGGTGAATCCACAGAATGGACAGGCGCCCCTCCTGCAAAACGTGCAAAGGTAGACGACAAGAAGGAGCGGGATATTCTCGACCTGTTTCTTGATTCTGACGAGGACGGCTCGGGTTCGGAAGAACAACTAAGCCGTGCAACTCCTCCAGAAGATGTGACCGGGAAAAACGTAGCGTCTACAAAAGCGGATGTGACCAGCCAGGAAAAATCGGCCCCGGCCAGCGACAGCCCCAGCAAATGCAACAAAACAACTAGTCAATTGCTCCTTCAGCCGCAACTCAATAATCTTCTTTCGCTGAGCGAAGGCTCCAGATCTTCTTCGCCGCTGTTGGGAGTAAAAAGACGCCCTCCGTTTATCTTGGAGCCGTCGAAGGTCGAAGCCGATAAGACAGAAATCACGTCGCATGCTGTCCCAGACGTCAACAAAGAGACGAGCGACAATGACAGTTTCAGTGACGACGACGAGATAATGGCTCTTGTTCGGCGCACCCAATCTGCAGATGGCCAAGGCTTGATGGCCAATGTGTCGCAGAGCGCCCTGAAAATGACCGAAACCCTACCCGATCTTCGTCCGGTGAACCCTATAGAAGTGAGTGGGACCAAACAACAGATGGCACAGCGCATAATTCACCCACCAATCATAGACTCGGGCTTCCTGCAAACGCTATCGCCATCTGTCAAAAACGTGTCTTCAATGCTCTGTTCTGCCAATGATCCTGGCACAGTACACGTGTGTGCGGAAACTGACGGAACGCTCAGCGCCAGCGAATGGGATGAACTATATATGAACTACTTCGTTCCCGCCGACGAATTTGGGCTTGGGGAACTCGCCGTTCCACGGCCAGCTGCCAAAAGCACTCAAACAGAGTATAGTGGGTCAAAGTCAAGGTCCTATTCACGGTTGTTTGAGACTATCAGAGACATGACAGACGACGACGCGGCGACTCTCATTGACGAGTACAAACGTGCGGGACAGCAGGTTCCCCCTCCGCTAAAGGATGTCATTGTACCGGACGGACCACAAGAAACTTCGATGTGCTCGCCTCATGTATCAATGAAGCGATGATATGAATAGGATTGGCAAAAACATGCAATGATAACGGATTAGGAACCACGAGATTTCGCACCCACGGCGCAGCTGGTCTTGGTGCTGTACCCAAGTGCTTATTTAACCGTTCTGCGCGCTGAGTTTTGATGGCATTGCATATTTCTTCAATGTAAAGAATGAGTTGTCGATGAATTTCCTCCAAAACCATCTAGCGAATGGGATATCAAAGCTGTCTATGATTGAAAAATGCAGACTACTGGAGCGGCGGGTCGAGCTCATAGAAAACTGGAACCCGCTCAAATTGGGAATGAGGATAGGTCTCGGTAGGTCCCGACCTTTCTCAAGATATATGTGCCCGAGAGCTCAAATCCCTTTCCATGTTTGGCCGAGGTATCTTGATACGGAAAATTTGTTGAGCGTTCAGAATTCCCAATTCACTACCTCTTGCCAGTGTGATCAGCTGTTTCATTCACTGGAATGATCCAATGTGCGAGTTAGTGTTTGATCTTTTGAAATTTAGGGACTTTCGGGATGGAAGCACCAAAGAGCAATAGAGCTGTGCTTGTTCTTCACATGGAGGTTGCGGTTTGAGTTCTAGCTCCGGCTTGATGATTTTACTGTATATGGTATATCATCGGTAAAGTGGTCCCGGGTTCTTTTTCAGACCAGGCGGGCCAAGTCCGTAGCATGGCGAAAGATTGAGCCGTGGAAAAAACTGAAACGACCGTCAACACAACATGGCCAAGGACTACTACAAAACTTAGTCACATTGTTTCTCCATTCTTTTCCCACGTCGCTGGGCACGCAGTGACCTGGCCAGAAATTGCCCCAAAATCGCAAATTTGGCAAGTACTTCGAGAGACAAAAGTCAGTTTACTCCGGCAAACATTCAAATAAAAGAAAAGTCAATCAATTATCAGAAGAGGGAGCCAACGAAAACCTTCGAATCTTATCCACTCCAAAATGCGCTACGCAGGCCGCCGCAAGGGAGTTACCCGCCTTTAGAGTGCGAGTATATAAAGTGGGTGATCGCCCCCTCGTTCACTTCCTCTTTTTCCCCATCTTTATGCAGGGGCATTACGTGTATCAGTGAGGATTCGTCCGAGATCATGTTTTTGCTGGTTGAAAACTATAACCTGACAGCTTCCTGGTGAACCGGGCTTGCTCTGGCTCGCCAGGGGAATTTTTGGACTTTTCTTTTCCGTCTCAACGGTACTTCATTGAAGACCCTCGGGCGTCCTTTTTCGTTCTTCTCCGTGTAATTGAGGACAATTATTCCCTGAAGAACGGCTGGCTCGAACCGAGTCGAGATCTCCGTCTCTTGGGGAGGAACACGAAATGATGTCTTTTACTGCTTCAGTTTTGAAGTCCGTAGTCTGCCTGGTGCCTCGCTCGGTGTCGATGTCCACACACTACATCTTGAGCTGGATACCGAGGTGCAAAACAAGCTTCGGTTTGGATTTGCATTTCCGGTAACGGGCCAGAATATCTTCACAGCAGGGTCTCTTTTGAGTGCGGCTACACCAAGGTTATCCGGATGGTGGTGCTGTAATTATCGACCCTGACATTCTTCTCTACGTACTACCTCTCTCTCGTTGCGGCCTGCAGACAAGCCGAGAAGCGGCATCAACCTGGCCATATTATCCAACTCTGTTCTCTCTGGACAAGCGCCCAAACCTCTTTTCCCCCAAAATGTTCAAGAAGTTCGGCAAAGCGGAAATCCACTCGCGTTCCAACATCAAGCTGTCTGCGCAGAGAAGCTTGAAGTCGAATTTCACTTCGCAGTATGAGCATTTGGAGCCCATCATCGACACCATCATTCCCAAAAAGTCACAGGCCATTTTGATCAAGTGCGAGGAGAAAATCCTGTTGTACTCAGTGGACGGCGAGGTGGTGGTGTTCCAAACATTCGGCAACTTGGTGCCCCCGTTGAAAATCGTCCATAAGTACCCGGACTGCTTCCCTAAAGTGAAGGTGGACAGAGGCGCCATCAAATTCGTTTTGTCAGGCGCCAACGTCATGTGCCCCGGCCTAACCTCTGCCGGCGCGCAGTTGCCTGAGGAGAACCTTGAAAAAGACTCCATTGTGACCATCTATGCCGAAGGCAAAGACACGGCTTTGGCCGTGGGCAAGTTGTTGATGAGCACCGACGACATCAAGTCGATAAACAAGGGTATCGGCATCGAGTTGTTGCACTATTTGGGAGACGGCTTGTGGCACCTTGACGAGAGCTCGTGATGGGCGCAGCAAGCCACAAACCCGCGGACACGGTGGGAAAACACGTACCATCGCCAGTTTATAGTACATATATGCGGTGATTCTGAGAAAACCCGTGGCTCTGGAGACTGGCAATGTCGTCCACCATGGGCTCTTGCGACCCGAACGCGGGGTCGTCGTTGACGTAGTAGAAGAGCGAAAAGTCGAGGATGTAGCTGTGGATGTGCTGGGCAATGACACCTTTGAGGCGAAGCACGGGGTTTTTCTGAGGAAACACGCGGGAAAAAAGCTCGACGTTGGGGCTCGATGCCTTGCGGACAGAGAGCCGGATTCGCCGGTCGTCGGGCATGCCGCCGGCTTTGCCGGCCACGGCAGGAACACTGTACTTTGTGACAAGCTCTTGCCAGCGAGCGGCGTTGGAGAACAGGAGCAGGCCAGCCCTGACTTTGGATATGAAGTAGATTTCGCCGTTGCGGATTTCCAGCGCCAGCAACGGACTCCCGTTGAGTTTGCAGATTGCCCGGGGCGGCTGGTGGATCCAGGCCTCGCACCGCAACCTGCCGATCAAATTGAAGGTCATTTCATCGGACGAGAGTCCGTCGAAAACTGGGCAGTGGTTGATGCGGAGCTCGCGGAGACCGGGGAATTTCCCGGCGAGCGCATCCACGTCCTCGTACGAGGATATAGGGTTCCGTCGGAGATCAAGCGTACGCGTGTGTGAGAAAACAGGCATCGCCGAGATGCTGGAGATCTGGTTGTCTGCCAACACCAAGTGCGTGAGCGTCTCGACATTGAGTGCCGAGGGCACCAGGCGCAAGCAATTGTTCGACAAGTCAATTGCGGCCAACTTGGGCGGGGGGCGCCATTCGGAGAGCCATTTGTCGTCCACGGCGTTGGCCGTCAACTGTAGACTCCTGACATGTGAGAAGTCCAAGCACAGGAGCGCCTGGGCCAGGACAAACGTGGCTGAGAGAGCCACTTCCGTGACGGATGCGGGGAATACTTCCCGCCACGCAGAGCCCTTCACAGGCGCCGGCGGCAGGCGGAGGCGATTTCCGTTCAAGTTCACGGACTGCAACTGGGGGAACAGTTCCATGATGTGCGCCACTTCTGCCCAGTCCACGAGCAAGTTGGAGCTCAAGTCCAACGAATGGGCGGTGAACTGAAAGTGCCCGGTGCGCCGGTATGGGGCGGGTGTGCCCCCATACGCCCCTGCATTCCGGATCTTTTGGTGATCCACCATCACCACGCCCAACGCCGCCACGTCGCCTTGCATCTTGTTGAGCCTGCCGAAACCATAGTTCTCCACGGTTTTGGAGCCGATCTTGAATGTTTCCAGGAGAGCTGCGGAATTGGCCTCGCTGGAGTATCGTTTTTGGACGGCCTCAAAGAACAGACAAGGGGCATCGATGTTTTTGTTGGACGCCTTGATGAAAGACGCGGAGGTGGGGGCGCTGGTGGAGAAATACTGAACGCCCTCGAGATCCCCACTATTCTTGCCCCGTGACCGGTCGTCCCATTCCACGCCATAGGCCAACACACCGGTGCCCCACAGCGGGAGGCTTCCTACATACCTGATAGTGCCCACGGAGCCCAGCACGGATATTCTGTCGGAGACAGAAAACGCCGTCATTTTCTACTGACGGTATGGGAGTATGGGAAGTATGGGGTGGGGAGGATATAAGAGTATGGGAGTATGGGAGTGTGGGGGTATGGGAGTGTGGGGGTAAGGGAGTATGGGAGTAAGGAGTATGGGGTAAGGGGTATGGTGCTAGTTCAGACGCAGAGGGCGGGGCTATATGCCAGCCGCCAGTAAATCAAAACAAGGCCCATGATTTGCAGCCGACTCGTCGATTTTGGGAGGAAAGCTGATTGTTCAGGAATCCAGATGATGAGGCAATTGGCCACGGCCGAAGTATCCGGCAGATGCCAGACAGCCGTTTTGGAGAAGGCCGTTTGGGACCCCGGATTCCTGCGAGCAAGCCTGTTTTTCTACCGGGGTCAAGCATTGGCGTTTTCGGCTGGTGTGTCTGATTTCGGCTGATGTGGGGCTTGCGGCTTTCTGAGTCTGGGGAGCTTGGCCAGTAGAGATCTTCCGGAAAAGGCTGAACGTTGACGCCTGAGCTGGTTGTATTGTGGCACGGGAGAGTTATTTGCGGTGTAATCCAGGGACTGTGGGGCCCGGGACAGGAAGAGGAAAACAGCTGTTGCTTGCTTTATTTCTGTGTTGGCGTGTGGTTGTTTTGTCGTGTTTGTTTTTTGTCGTGTTTGTTTTTTGTCGTGTTTGTTTTTTGTCGTGTTTGTTTTTTGTCGTGTTTTGTTGTCGTGTGGTTGATTTCTCGGCACACGGACATGATTATGTTATTGCAGGGTCATAATGTTATATGGTCAATATTTTATTATAGGTTCTCTAATCTTCTATTGTGTGATTTATATCATCATCTGGTCATTGTGTTATTATAGGCTCTATATTATTATATGATTTGTGTTCTATTATCATCTGGTCATTATGTTATTATCTGGTCGCTATACTATCATATCGTTAATGTTCTATTCTCATCGGGTTAATATTTTATACCAGGATCATTATTGTATCCCAGGGTCATTATTGTATTCTAGGGTGTTATTCTGTTATTGTATGATTTATATTTTTGTCATCTGGTCTCTGTTATACTATTGTATGATTTATATTATCTTGTCATCTGGTCTCTATGTTAATATCTGGTCTATTATCCTCTGGTCTCCATATTCCCATCGTCCCTATGATACTATGACATGATTTATATTATTTTATCATCTGGTCATTATGTTGTTATAGGGTCTCTATATTATTACATGATTTATAGTATCTTATCATCTGGTCACTATGTTAATATCTGGTCTATTCTCACCTGGTCTCTATTATACTATTACATGATTTATAGTATCTTATCATCTGGTCACTATGTTAATATCTGGTCTATTCTCACCTGGTCTCTATTATACTATTACATGATTTATAGTATCTTATCATCTGGTCACTATGTTAATATCTGGTCTATTCTCACCTGGTCTCTATTATACTATTACATGATTTATAGTATCTTATCATCTGGTCACTATGTTAATATCTGGTCTATTCTCACCTGGTCTCTATTATACTATTACATGATTTATAGTATCTTATCATCTGGTCTCTATGTTAATATCTGGTCCGTATTCCCATCGTCCCTGGCCCCACCTCTTCATTTCAGGATCTCCTTCCGGATGGCCAAGCGCCTTCGGATGCCTGATGACTAGTTTGACGGCAGCTCTGAATACCAGCGTCTCGCACACATCGACTTACTCTTTCGATTCACAAGTAACTCGGCCTTCAACCCCGCCCGGATTGCCAAGTGGCATCCCAAAAATCTGTATCCACAGAAGCAGCCATGTATTTATGGTCCCGTGGGAGCACGAGGAACAGTCTCCGGTTCTCCATTTGAGCAGCAGGAGCCAACGCTACCTGGTGTCAATGAACGTGTGTATCTCGGGACCCCGATGCTCTGGGCTCTGGTAATTATTTCAATCAGCCCCTCCGATCTCGAAGTAGTAGCGCCCATCCCGAAAAGCAAAACATCGCCCACGCACAAACTGCACCCATGGATGGGCAATATCTCACCTTCCATCACAACACGGCTCTGAAGGCTATGCTTCGAAGGAAGCCCATCTTGCCCGGCCATGCCGGGAACGCCACCACACTCATTTTCTCGTCCAAGCGATGCCGTGTCAATGATTCATCGCACCCCCAACAGGCCTACTTTCTGACAATGAGCAATCCAAAACCACACCAAGCAGCCCAATCAAGACAGCCGCCCTAAGACAAAAAACTTGTCCCTGCAAGTGCGGACGGGGTTCTCTGCAGAAAATGCAAACACATCACAAAGGTACACGGTGGCAGCAATGAACCATCTATTCAAGAAAGCATATACATAATTCCACACTCCAACCAAAAAGACTCGTCTCTGAACAGACTAGAATGGCGAACCCAACTGTTTTACAGTGACCCAAAACCTACACCGACTTCTGCAGTGCCGCGCTAAATCAAATCCTTACTAAAGTCGTCCTTTAGGCCGCAAGCCCGAAGTTGTCGCCCAACAAGCCCTCCAAATCAAACTCCTTCGCCCACTGTGCCACCACGGTGGTTTGCTCCACCTTGGGCGGCTCCTTGTCACCACGCAAAGCGCTCTTGGGCGCGTTGGCCGGCTCGGCGGCCTCGGCACGCGACGCGTTTGGCAACACCCAGCCCGTGATGCGGCCGTCACGCCAGTCGTTGAGGACGTTGTGCGCAGCAGCTTCCAAGTTGGGAATACCGCCGCGCGATAAGCGGCCACGGGCACGCGCCACGTGGATCAAGAACTGGCGCGTGAACTCGGCCAAGTCCTGCGACGGCAAGGCCGGGATCTGATAGTACAGCTTGGCGGCATCCGCCATGGCTGGGTCCTTCGACAAGCGCTTAAGCAAATGCTCCACCACAGCCACCGGGTCAGAAATGCTCTTGGGCAGCACGGCCGACAAGAGCGCCAACTTGGCCTCGGCCACGCGGCGCTTGCCGCCCACCTCATCCGGAAACACGATTCCGGGTGAGTCCAAGATCTTGAGTTTGTTATCGACCTTGACTTCGCGCATGGCCGTGGTCACACCCGCCATGTTGCCCACTGGACACGCCTTCTGCTGCCCATGGCGGCTAGTCAACGAGTTGATGATTGACAGCTTGCCCACGTTCGGGTAGCCAATCACACCCACCACTATCAGCCGCTTCAAGTTCAGCTTGGCTGCGTACAGCTTCAACGCATGCAACAACGCACCGGCAGTGCCCGCGTTGGAGAGGTTTCTGTTGTAGATGCTCAGGCCCGTGGCGCCGGGCGACGCCTTGACGGGCACCGTGGGAAACAGCGCCTTCAAGAAGTCGAGCCACTGCGTCAATACATGCGTGGGCACCAAGTCCACCTTGTTCAAAACGAGAATGAGCCGCTTGCCGCCGGCCTGCAACACGGCCTGCTCGACAGCCCGCGACCGCGTGGACACGGGGTCACGTGCGTCCAACACATAGAGCACCACATCCGCCGCGTCCACCACGGCGCGGAAGATCTTGTCGTAGGCCTTGCGCGACCGCTCCAAGTCCAGCCGGTCGATTTCCGCGTCACTCAACTGGTACTCGACGTCCAGGTCCAGGCCGGCCATGTCCTCATCGCCGGCACCTGCCGCGTAGTCACGTGCGGCCTGTTGCGCCAGGTCCATCAACGCGGCCAAGGAGCCCAGGGCGGCGGCGTCTTCTACTTCGTCGGGCTGTGCCACAAAAGCAGTGTCGGAGGCCACGGCCTGCTCGCGCTCCTGCTGTTTCTGGGCGCGCACCTCCTCGCGCTTTTGTACCTCGGCCTGGCGGCTAAGCTCCAACTCCTCGATGATCTGCTCCTTGTAGGGGAAACTGGAAGGAATGCCAGGGTCTTTGTTGGCGCGCGATTTCCAGGTCACGTCCTTTTTGGCCATCTTCTTGTTTTTTTTGCGCTGGGCCGCGGCCTTCTTCTTGATGCCTTCACGCATGCGCGTGGTGGACCGCTTGGACGTGGGTGCCTTGACTCTCATGGCAAATTTGGGGGAGAAAAGGGGCGTTTGGTGTAGTTGCCAGAGATTAAGAGATGGTGGGGTTGGGCCTTTTTTTCGATTCGCGGGCCTGGCGCGATGGCCATCGGACGGGCTGTGTGCAGGACGCTTGGTACGGGGTGGGTGGACAGAGGGTGTATTTGGGGATATTAGGGGGAAAATAGAGGGGTGTTGGAGTGATGGGGACGGGGTTCTGGATACACAGCGGGATGTTGGATCGTAGGGCGTGGGGTGGGGTTCTGGCGCAGAAAACAGGGGATATGGAGCGGTGATAGAGCGCGGTAATTCAGCGGGTTACTAGGTGCAATTAATGAGAGGTTATTGTAGACATGCGGGAGAGCATTTTCGGGGGCAGAGGTGTTTTCGGGGCGATTCAGAAGGGCCGTGTGGAGGGATCCTGTAAGGTTTTGCAAGTTTCAGTTGTCATTTTGGGGGAGAGTGAAGGGCCTCCAGAGTTTGAGAGCTATTTTGGAGGTCGCCATATCAGAGAGTTTCAGAAGGTTTTTAAAGAGTCTTCAAAAGATTTTTATAAGGGGTTCTGAAACCACCCAGCGGCTTCATGTAAACATCGCCGCGGTACAGTTTTCAGGGTATACGGCTCTAAAGTCTGAGATTTCCATGTTTTTAGAGACCTGCGCCGTCATGGCTTGTTGACTTGAGGACTATGAAAGGCAGCTTGAAGGCCCTGCAATGATCTGTCGGAGTGCACGAAAGGTATCCAGTGCCAGTGTTTGTTTGGATTGAGTGTTCGGATCTCAAGGCTATCATCAGGGAGTCCATCCAGAAACAATGCCGGGATATTACAGGGCCGGTGCCTCGGGATTATCCAAAGAGCCGATTCTGCGGATCCAAAAAACCCAAAGAGCTCTCAAGGTCTCTCTTCGTGACACTTCAGGACATTTCCAGAGACGATGAGAGTATAACAAAGGCTCGTCTGGGAGGTCATCTAGCAGCAAAAGACTGATGGTTTCGTGGGCTGCGTCAGTGACAGATATGAAAAGAAGCTATTGGAAAACTCATCCGAAAGCAAACTCCGGGGGGTTTCATGGACAAGCTCGTGGAAACTCAAGGTTTCGAGGGTTCTGGCAGATTGATGCGAGTAGGCTTGTGGAATAGAAGGAGAAAGATTCAGGGGGTTAGTAAAGGGATCTAAACGGGCAAAGAACAGAAGTTTTTGGGCGTTTTCACGGCGGATCTGACTGAGCTTTATAAAGTCTAAGTGGGGAAACACGGGGATTCATCCACGCAATGGAAGCACAATAGCAGGGCCACAGTCAACTCTCCAGGAATGGCCAGCTATAAGCATAGAAGAGAAGAATCACACCGCTGTTTTTTTCCAAGCAGTTCGAGAATGGCTTTCCCCAAGCACGCATGAATGTTCCTGGCATGATTTCGTTCCAGAAATACCGCTTGTTCCCAGCGCTTCTACGTGCTGTTCGGTGTTTTTCGTCCATGGGTCAGATTCAATCTTTGTTTGAAATCTGGAGTATCAGAGCACAGCCGTGGCTGCAAATCGCCCCTTCCAAGATACCACGAGTGCTAAGCCCGTGTAAATACAAGGCCATTTCACTGCTACCAGCCAAAGAAGCCCCAAAACCACAGGCTCGAAGAATACAAACGCCTTGGCTAACAGAACAACCAAATGCAACTCAGGGTGTACCCGGAGGGGATAAGTGAAAAAGCGAGAAGCGTGTGGAGTCCGATTCCATATATGGTGGCAAACGACAATCCCGGAATCCCCAGAGCTGGAATATCGTTCAGCTCTGCAACACGAAAGCTTTGGTGGACATGGAGTTTTTTTTGGGTTGGTAAAAAGCTTCTAACATGCAATTACTCTCATTGAAGGGATTTCTTTGCTAGTTAGTTCCGAATGCCTGAGAGATATGATATCTTCCAAATAGACTGGAAACTGTATTGGCTCGGGTCAAAGGTCAGGTGTGAGACTAGCGGCCCATTGAAGCAGGGCCGTGGGGAGATATGCAAGTTTCTTAGACAGCATTTCAACTGCTATCCCGGAGTTAAATATAATAGCGACGCCTAGATTCCGGAATGATGGGCTCGTGCTTCAAGAACAAAGTCAATAAATGGATCACACTCACAGTGTAAACATGGGCTTTTCTTTCCAGCCGCAATGTCCAAGAAAAAACACGATGCCCATGGGAGTTCAGACCGATATTTCCGAGGAGTAAACAGCTGATCAAAGACATTCATTGGCTGAGGGCTGTGAAGAAAATTCTTCTCCTCTCTATCATTTATGCCACATTCATATTCTGAGAGCATTGAGAGAGTACTGAGTTTTGAACACAAATTGAACGAGAAGACAGAATGCTGTGAATTGTCGGGCGACCCAATTAACTCGGTGTTGTTTGGCGTGGCATGAAGTCGATAAGTCGGGAGAATAGTGAGCCCGCTTGATCAAATGAGCTGGATACATTCTGGACTGAGGAGGAAAAAGGAGACTGAATGGAAAAGAAGCCTGGACTCTCGCGCCTTTCTGTATCGCTTCCCTGAAGTAGATATGCGGTTTGGTATGTTGTGGTTTGCCATGGATTTTCATGGGTGCTCGGGGTATAGTCTTTATTAGCGCTCGCTTTTGGTTCAATGATTGAGCCCATTTAGTCACGCCTGCCACGGCTATGGAAGTATGCATTAGAGAGCAAGTGCTGGCTCCCATCTGCTCTCTGTTCGTATGGTATGAGTCTTGTCGGCAAAGCCATATTCCATCAGCAGACGAGGGAAAGTGAGCGGGCCAGCAGGGATAGTGAAACGAATGTTCATATGCCCCAAGACTTTTCCCTTCCGGCTTGTTGGGCTGGGAGACAAGAGGTTCAATGCTGCTTACTCTCCATTGCTCAGACTCCACTGGCGGTCCAAGAAAACGTCGTGAGATCGAGAGGGCGAACATCATCCAAAGCCGAGTCGGTAATCAGACAGCTTCTGCATGTTCTCGGATCATACCCTCCACCACTGTCGATCTGAAGCACGGCTCCTGGTACCATCCAAGCAACTTCTTTCTACCCACGATCCAACACTAGTGCTTCTTGCCCTTCAATTTCTGGCCCGATTCTTTGGATCAAGTACCGGCTGGCCCAAAGCACGGCGCCAGATGCCAGGACAAGTCTACCAGTTTTCTGCCCGGAATAAAACAGGAACGAGCAGCCCAAACCAATGTATTCTCTCGTTGCTTGAACAGTGGTGAGCCGCCTTTTTGTGATGGTGAATCAATGAATGCTCGGTCCTATATCGTGATGTCAGTACTAATCCAAGACACCCAGAAAAGCCGCTGGGCTTCCACAAAGGCGGGATTTTGGAGCCAGAAAGCTCGTCTCGTATAGAAGAGAATGCTATCAAGCTCGGGAATTCGCCAAGCCGCAAACAAGAAAAGACAGGGGGGCAGTACTTCACATCGAGAATCAGATCCATTGCTTCCTTGCGCCCGGAAATCACGCTTTGTCCAGCATTCGAAAAACGAGCGAAAATCAGGAACCATGAGCCACAAAATGGCAATGAGGCCCGAGAAGCATTCAATCTAAAGTATGACGAATTGTACTTCTGATGGTGTGCTAGCCATTTCCTACACCGATTTTGATACTAGCCATGCTCTTGAGCTGAGGGTCTGTTGGAAACATCCAAACATCCAGAGCAATTTGATGTTTGAAGCAATTTGATGTTTGAAGCAATTTGATGTTTGAAGCAATTTGATGTTTATAACAATTTGATATTAATAACAATTTGATATTAATAACAATTTGATATTCATCACAATTTGATATTAATAACACTTTGATATTTATCACTATTTGATATTCATCACTATTTGGCATTTATCACAATTTGATATTGGTCGGTTCCAAAGACGAATACACCCACAAATAAATATTAAAACTATATTAGCTTATAGTGGTATTTTGAATTTTGGATTTATTTTATTATCATTAATGACTTCTGATATATCAATATATATATACAATACAATATGTATTAACACATATATTAATATTTTTAATTATATTAGCATCTAGTGAATATATATATAATCCTATATCTAAATGATCACCATTAATATATATACATCAATTAAAATTCCCTAATTTAACATTAAGTTTTTGTTTAATTTTAGCTTTATTTTCATTAATAGGTATACCACCTTTACCTGGATTTTATGCTAAATCCCAGACAATATCGACAATGTTGGCGTCAGAAGCGGCTATACAGACAGTCGGTGAATCTCAGAAGACCCATTCAGAACAAATAGACCGGAGAATTCCCAGATCAACCACCCAAAAAAACACCTGTCTTGATCCAGATGAAGTTTCCAGAGTGGGACTCAAGTCCTCTGGCTCCATGAGCTCGACGGAAGTGATTTCTCTGTTTTCAGGAATTGCCTCTCAAATTGTGGCATGGCTCAACGTCTTGAATATTTCAACTCACGCATCTTCACATTGCGTTCATAAAACAGATACGCTGAATGACTTCTGGAGAATTTCCTGGCTTCTTGCCGGTGATGGTATACTTTTCAAACAGCCACTTGGTACCGCTCTTGCTAAGTTGTGGAATCCGAAATACTCAATACCTAGTGGGATTCTCCCATGCAATATACCAAGCTTCCTGCTGACAGACTCAAGGTCCTTCGATTCAGTGAAAAAGAACGGGCACATGGATCAAAGTGATGGTTTTCAATGAGTTCCACCACAAGTTTCCGAGAAATATCGCAAGTTCTCTGAAGACACCAAGCACCCGGATCCATTAGAATTGACCTCCGGGTGGACGACGGAAACAGCCATGGGTCATTCTGGAAAGTTGTTTTGAAGATCAAAAGAAAGCATGTGGAGGATAGCCACACTGTGAATTGAGTACATGTTTTTGGTACATGTTTTTAGTACAGCCCGGTCCACCAGCCAGATACTTAGCGTGTCCCGAATTGCTCCCTTGTAGCATATGAAGAAAGAGAAGCCAACAAAACCGCCCTGCTCTGAAGAGCGTGGAATGCTGAATGCTCATATGAAATGCACTTTTTAGCTTTGGTTGACGTGCCATTGGGGACAAAGAGGGTTGCTGGAAGGGTGGAGCGTCGCCCCGTGGGAGAGCCTCGCGTCTACGGTCCAGGTCCGCAAAGTGGCGTTTCTTGCTAATACAGCGGTATACATAGAGATGCCTGTCGGGCGTGAAGTTGGGTTCGTAGGTAGTATTCAGAGCTAGCTGGCTGGAGTGCTTGTGTCTTCCCGGTGCGATGTGGCGACAGTATCGATGGGCCACGCCTCGCGCCGCTGACGGTTTTCCGTCGCCGGGAGTTGCTGGATGGACATCCTGCCCTCGGCCTGGCGGATGTCGTGTTTGTTCAGCGCGAGAGGGGCGGTACGAGATTTCTTCTTGGACGCGTTCTCAAGAACGGTACTGGCAGAGATACTACCAGCCCACTCGGCCCGGATCAGCGCCTCTTCCGTATTTCTGGAGTGCGGGTCTTTTGCCGCGGATGAATTCGGCTCTCGGGAGTCCTTGCCCATGAATGAAGCGTCAGTGCCACCTGCAGAGACCTGGCCGACGGAAGACATGTCCGTGTCTTCTGGGGAATCCCAGTCCTCATCACCATTTTCGTCTTCTTCAGAGGAATCCCAGTCCACATCGCTATTCTCGTCATCGATCTCATCGCCGGAGTAATCGTCGTAGTCGCCGTCATCGTCGGAGCCATCGGGCGCGTCATCAAAGCGGCCACCCACGCCCTCGGAGACAGGTTCGTTTTTGACGTGGAGAAGCTGGTCAAAAGGAAGGCCGCTGAAGCGGTGCCGCTCCTCGTACCCCACGTGGCCTGCCGTCAGCTTCACGGCGTGCGGCTTTGTCAGGCGTGTCAACGGGGCTTGCAGGCTGCTTCGGATGGCGCCACGGCGGACGTTGGCCCGGGCCAACGCAGCGTGTTCCTGCAGCCCGGAGTCTGCCCCGGAGTTCAATCGGGAAGGCTTCCCGAACTCGTTGATGAGGCGGTCTTGGCGGGTGCCGCCCGAGGAGCCGACCTTGGAGCGGATTCTGCTGATGTATTGATACGGATGTGTCGGCCCGGGCTCGGTGGTTCCGGCAGGTTTGATGCTGGCAATGCTGGCAATGCTGGCGGTGTTTCTTGTGTTTCCGAGGGCGAGGGTTCCTGGGCTCTCGGGGGTTTCCAGGGTTTCGAGACGTCCATGACTTTCATGACTTTCGAGGATTCCGGGTCTTTGGTGGTTTGGGGCACGAGCAAGGGTTTCAGCGCTGGCAAGGGCCTCCACAGTGGTGAGGGCCTCCGGATTGTCGACACTGGACCGAGGCACGGCGGCGCCCGCGCAAAGCGCCAGCATCACGGCAAGAATGCAAAGGGTGTTTTGTAGCAAAGTGCAAGTCAACATTGGGGGCTGTTTTGTCAGGCACTCCAGTCCTCGATTGCAAAAGGGCGGCGGGTGCAAAAGGCCTCCAGTATTATGCGGCGTCTGCATCTGCAAGTCTGGCTGTGCGCGCTTAATAGACCAGGGCACCGGTGGGATGTTGGTAGGAAATTGCGTGTTATTAGTGGGGATATTATAATGGGGATATCATAATGGTGTTATAATAGTGTTATAATGGGGATATCATAATGGTGTTATAACGGGGATATCATAATGGTGTTATAACGGGGATATTATAATGCTTGTTATAATGGATAACATAATGGGGATATCATAATGGGGATATCATAATGGGGATATTATAACGGGGATATTATAATGCTTGTTATAATGGATAACATAATGGGGATATCATAATGGGGATATCATAATGGGGATATTATAACGGGGATATTATAATGCTTGTTATAATGGATAACATAATGGGGATATTATAATAGTGTTATAATGGATAACACAATGGGGATATCAGAACGGGGATATCATAATGGATAACAGAATGGGGATAATGGAGGGGGCACACGATTCCGCTCTTCGCTGGTTCACCAGCTTGACCATCAGTAGACGCCCACTTTCAGCTACCATTTGGCAAGAAATCAACCGGGCCCATCCATTGACCGTGGAATATGGGCCTGGGGCCGGCTCGGATTGTTCGTCCTTCATTTGGCTCAACACTGGGGCCAGCATTGGCGCATATCGACAAACCCGGTCATATGAGCCTCTTAATCGACTCCACCATTGAGTAATTTGAACAACAGGCCTCCCGATGAAACCTATCAATACTCCACCAATGGGGACAATCAATGGCGCCCACGATGTTAGCACCGTTTGGCGCATCGTTTAGACCACCTCATCATTCTTTCCGCCACCATCTGGGACATCGTTTGGACTGCCATTTCGAATGCCATTTGGCCACACCATTGAGACCCATGAATAGACGTGCCGACTGTCCAGATCTCCCTTGCCCTGCCGCTCGATTTGTTCCATCTACTGGCCGACACGGGCCACTGAGCCCGAGCTCAGCAGCTTCAGAGGCACGTCACGCAGCTCGTGTGCCGTGCCGAGAAAGACCGCATTTTTGGGGTTGGCAAACGGCTTGCTCATAAACTCGCCCGCCCGCTGGCCGTCCGCCTTGGAATCGACGAAATTGACCGTCGACCGCGTACGGAGCACCGGCCCACGGGGCGACAAGGCGCGCGGCCCGCGGCCCTCTTCGAGTTCCAGGCTAGCGCCGTCATGTTGGCGCATTTCAATGAAGTTGAGCGCCCGGGCAAGCGGCAGGCCGCAGAACTGTGGGAGCGAGCTCCTGGCCTGCGAAAGAGCGCCTCGAAAGACCCGCAGCGCGGTCCAGTCGGGGCCGCCCAGACGCCGGCGCCGCATGGCTAGCGTTTTTCGGAGCACGCGGTACAAGAAGTAGATGACAGCAACGACAAGCACCACGTGCACAAGGCTGGGCACGCTGCCTGCGGCGGACTCGTCGTCAGAGTCGGAATCAGAGTCTCCTAGCGCACGGAGCGACGTGGCGCTGGGCACTACACCCACGGCCGCGTCGTCTGCGGGATCAATCTGAGCGGCCGCCACGAGCAACATTTTGCCGAGCGTCCACGAAAGCTCGGTGCCATCGATGGATTCTGCAGACATGAAGGGGACGTGGCGGAACTCGGCCGTGCCTGGCTGGATGGAGGCATCCAGGGCCCAGGAGCCTGGATATCCGGGAGTGATTTGGCTGGAGCTGTCTGTTTCGCCACGGCCATCTATCGGGGAACGATCGTCCTGGGGCTGTCCCTTTGGCTGGCCACTCCCCTCCATCTCGCCAATCTCGTCCGTCAGGCCACTCTCGCCAATCTCGTCCGTGTGGCCGGATCGCGCGGGCCCACCGCCCAAAAGCCGCGGGAGCCCAAGGCCCTCGTGGAGAACACTGGTCACCCACGCGGCCTTGAAGCACGCGGCCTGGAGCTGCGCCGCAGACACGCCCGGGTAGGCACCGCCACGCAGATTCTCGAGCACCGCCTCCCACGGGCTTTCGCAAAACGCCCTGGTTTTCTCCTGGAAGCCCGCGTACGTGTACTCGCCGCCGCTGTGGAGCACGTCGTGTGCTGTGTACCAGTACTCAGCCACGCCCACGAAACGGGCCGCCGTGAAGTCCATCTTTGGGCCGTGCACACCGTTGAAGAGGCACGGCTCGTCCGCACACGGTACGTGCTTCATCAACAACGGGTACACGGCGCGCACGCACGTGGCATAGTCGCCCGTGCCTTCGACCGTGTACTCACGGCCACCGTACAGCTGGTTCTGAAGCATGCTTCCCTTGGGCATGCACGGGTCCAGCACCACATCCACGCGGCCGTTCGGCTGCGCCGCTGCCGCGAGCGACGCGAGCTGTTGGAGGTGCCGGCGCCGGCCCTCGTTGGCGCCGAAGCCGAGCCACGTCTGCACAAACACCCGCCAATGCTGCGCGTGCCCGTCCACGCTGCGGAGCGTGACCGTGGCAAGGTCGTCGGCGTGGCGCCGCTCGTCCGCTTCGCCGGGCACAAACGCAACCTGCGTGGACGCGCCGCCCATGTCCAAAAAGCCCACGGAGCGGGCCGGGTCTGCGGCGTCGGTGTTGCCCAGAAACAGGCCCAGCAACTGGTTCAACGCCACCCAGCCGTACACGCCCTCGGTGGCGCCATCTATGGTCTGCACGTGGTCCTCGCAACTGGCCACGAGGAGCCGGCTGTGTTTCTGCACGGCGCGGCATGTTTCGGCGAGGATGGCCTGGCGCTGGATGGCCGGCAAGAGCCGCATGCCGGCCGTGGAGAGGATGTACACGGGCGTGTCGGGGATCTGGTCCGCAGGCACGATGGCCTCGGCAAAGCGCACGAGCTGGCGGTAATGGTGCTTCCACACGGCCTTCGGGTGGGCGGCGAACGTGGAGACGCCAGGCGAGATTTTCATGGACCAGCCGTCCTGCTGGGAGATGGCCGGTGGCGCCCGGAGCACGTCGGGCGGCGCGGAGCCACGCAGCTGAGCCGCGTCCGGCCAGCAGTAGACCTGGACGCGCGAGCCGGACGACCCGGAGTCGATGACGATGCCGTATTTGTGGCTCATGGGGGATGGGGTGGAAGTTGGATGGGCCGGTGCAGATGGCCCTGGGGCTAGGGCCTGGTGCGAATGGGGCCTGGCGCGAATGGGGCCTGGCGCGACCGTTGGCGCCAGATTTAGGGCCCAGAACGGGCCCAGCCGATGGATTCTCGGACTGTCGTGTTTTTTTGGAAACGCTGGCCTCAGACAGTTCTGTTGCCGAGGGCGAGATCAAGGGGCTCGGGAGCCCTTTTCTGGATCTTCCTCAGATCACCTGGTCATCTGGTGGTGGAAGTAGGAGGGCCCGCCGGTTTTGGATTGCCATCATTTCCACCAACAGCCGTCATAATCTCCCTACTGGCCATGGGGTCACACGCACAAACCATTTCTGGTGCTGGTTGGAGCGGATTTGTCTCGCTGGGCGTATTCTCAGTGGCCACCTAGTAATATGCGCCAGGCAGTAGTGCGCTGCAATTGATATTGCACTGGCAGCAAAAAGAGAGCCCGGCATTTCCCAGAACCACGGCAATGTCGCTGCTTTGGGCTCTGGAGCGGCGTGTTTCCAGAAAAAAACCACAAGCGAAAACACTGGCTCGGGCGGTTCTGTTGTGCCCGCCTTTATCTTCCTGGGCCGGGCTCCTGGTAATCATCAGTCCTGTCTCCGTTTCCACGGCTTTCCACGATTCCAAAGGAAGAGAAAATATCTGTTCCGGGACAATCTGAGACTGCTGAAGAAACCACGGCTCCAAGGTGTGTTCTGGTGCTATTGGGTGTTTCTTGTATCTCCATGGCTGCGTTTGCTACATCCACATTGTTCGAATATGGGCGGGCGAGAAGCCTCGATCGGGGGACAAAAAACAGCCGGTTTCCAGAAAGTGTGGAGTCGGCGCAAAAGAGCGTGTTTCTCCAAAAATGACTTCCACAAATAAAAGCCATATCCTGGCTTCGGGCATCCTACTGTTCACAGCTTTATAGCCCCGGCCTCGATGCTCACTTACGAGTATTGGTGTATTGGCTGTGGCAGAGTGGCCTGTTTTCACATTTTGCAAGAGTTCACCACAAAACACCACAGCTTCATCCAAGCAATCGCCGACCACTCGTGGCAGACCAAAAGCTGTGTGTTGGCGCCGTTGGGTGTGCTCCTATATACCCTTTGGCCCGATGCTCGCTCAAAACCAATATTGTGCTTGGAAAGGGAGCCCGGCGGTTCCAAGAATCAAACTGGTCCCGACAGCCTGTGCCCAAAATGACTCGAGATACACACTCACGGTGGTTTTTGGGGCACACGTACTTTTTCCCTCGGTGCTCTATACTAGTCACTTTTTCCTTGAGAAGGAGTCTTGTATTTCCAGAAACCATTTCGTTATAGCCAACTCTCCTTCAAAAAGCGACATGAAAGGCACGGACCGAAACACGTGTTCACGGAGGTTGTGGTGTGCTGTTTTCGTTGCCCTCGTGAATAGTACCACACTGGCAGTGAAGAAAGCGAAGCCCCGAGGTTTTCGGAAATCGTCCCAGCACCAAAAATTCGAACATCGCAGCAACAAACATTCGAAAACCACCCATAAACAGAAAAAAACGTTTGCTTCGGCGTTGTATCTTTTCATGGTGTACTATGGCTCGGGTCCCGTCTTGAGTGCTCTATGATGTGCATTTCCCGGCCAGTGAAAGGAAAGAGCACCGGCTCCCGGAATTCCCGGCATGTCACGATCATTTATTATAGTTTCTTCCAACACCGGATGAAAGCACATTGAAGTTTCCAAGAAGACGCGTTTAGGCGATGTTTGCGTGTTCTTTTTGACGCCATGCTTCATGCTCATAATGACTGATATTTTCCAGCCCGGGAAGTCCAGTTTTTCCGGAAATCTCCAGAAACTCACCAGGGCTCATCTATCACATCCCCCATTCCACCAAAAATGCAAGCAGCTCATGACCGAGTATTTGGCGCTGTTCATGTGCTCCCCTGGATCACCCTTTCCCCTCTAAAGCCGGGCAAAGGATTGATCATGTTGCATAGACCCCCGATTCCCCCAACAAGACCTCATTTTCCCAAATCCAAATCCACCCAAATCCATCAGGATCCGCCGCCAAAGCTTCAGCGCCACTATATGTGCATGGTGCCTTTGACTGCTCGTTTATATCGCCGGGTTGGGATTGTCTTTGATGCTCACTTTTCCATTTTCCATAGTATTGAAGAAGTGTGAAAACTCGCCGCTTCGCCGAATCCGTCTCCCACAGGAACCCCTGCTTTTCGAAACACCTGCTTTCTCGAAACACCAGTGCTTTCAGTCCCAACAAGTCGACATACAGGTTTATGGAATTAGGCGCCGTGTTTATCTTTCGGGTCTGTCTTTCGGGTCTGTCGTCCGTGGTTTTTGCGGTTTCTATTGCCTGGCAAGAGCAAAAGCGACGTTTCCAAACTGATCGATTTCTGCATCCGATTCTTCTCGAGGTCCGTTCAATTAATGTGGGGGATTCCGAACCCCTATCTCTTGATGTATATTGTGGTGAGTATCGCGCTTATCGGTATTATGCTCCAGCGTGCCGATCAACTTAGCTTTAATCATGCCAATCCAGTCAAGGGGCCCTAGTGGTCGATTCCGTGGTTTCCTGACTGGTAGTAGGGTTTGAAGAGCGCAGGTTTTGATTTTGTCTGGGATATTCAGGCTGAAGTGCAATTCTAGTGAACAAACGATTCAAGGTCCATGTGCATGTCTATGATAGGCCACACTCCCTATATTTTGCCGGACCTGGGCAGTTTTGTGGAGTTGCAATTACTCTTTCCAAGCCATTGTATGATATGGCACCTTCTGCAGATGTGCTGTAAGAGGTCTACAGCTGAAGACTGTAGAAAACTTGAAGGATTGCAATGGCGTGGCACCAGGCTCCAGTGCTCACTCCCTTCCAGAACTTGTGATAATGTGCATGCCTATGAATTGGCGACACTTTCGGGACATGCCCATGAATTGGCGACACTTTCCCGGGACATGCCCTTAAGCAGGCGACACTTTCCCGGGACATGCACATGAATTGGCGACTCTTCTCATGCTTATTCGACAAACACAGAAGCACATAATAGGGTGCAGCCACATCGCAGAAAATGTTCATTCTCCAGTGACGCCACGCCCATAAAGCCATGTTTTGATTGCTGCCCATATTTCTCCCCCCTTCATCTGTTTAAGTGGACAGCAATTTCCCTGGGAAACATTTCCTTGGTCAAAAAGACACGCAAACATTCATGTCTGGCGGCCCCTTGGCAGTTGCCTCTGGCACTGTCCTCCATGCTCTCAATCAAGAGGCTGGCCATGGAGACCTCTCCGGTCCACGGAAAATAGCCACATCCCGCAAGGATTGACTTGATTCTCTCGAGTGTTTTCTGCGTCATACTCGGCCACGTGCTCGTCTTGGTGGTTTTGTAAATGAATGTGGAGTGGTCTGTGTGAATTGGAGTTTGCTTTCGGGCTCTGGCGTCCATGCCCAGATTAACAATATGCTCTGGCTGAGAATGGAGAGCCCGAAATGTCCCGAAATCACCGAAATGTCCCGAAATCACCGAAATCACCGAAATGTCCCGAAATCACCGAAATCACCGAAATCACCCTGCTCCATATCCCGCTTCGTTGGTCGGGCGCTTGATGCTCCGCCCTAATTTCGTGGGGCCCATGGACCTGCAGACATTCCACCAGGACACGATAGGGCCATGCCCCCGAATTCCCAGGTCCCAACTCAAAAAACTCCCAACAGAGTCCCAATTTCCTCGCAGCCCCTGTCAATCCCAACGCCCCAAATGCTACCTTTGAAAGCCACACCCGGCGTATGACCCGCCCCGTCCGGCCCACCATGCTTGTCACGTGACCCGCCGGCTGCGAAAAGCCGGCCCTGACCTCGTGGTCCAACCCCCGAACACGCTTTCCATCCCCGGCGCTTCTCGTTTCCGGCCCAGTTTTCTTTTCTCTTTGTACCCGAGCCCGGGCCTAGAAACCGTCTATAAATACCCGCCGCCTCGCCCCGTCTCGGCGCCTGGTTCTTTTTCCCGATTCCCCCATTTGGCCCGTTTCGCAGTGGCCCTAGCTCGCAGCCTTGCCGCGCGGCCCTCCATTATCCCCCAGGCTCCACTCACAAGTCTCCCTGTCCTCCCATACCCGCCATGCTTGTCCTTCCAAACACGCCCTGCACGCCCCTCCCCCTCAAAAACGGCGCTGAACCGCTGAAACTCTTGTCGCCAGAAACGCTCTCTTTGCGGGCGTCCATTGGCCCCGTCCTGCCGGCTAACCATGCCGAACTAGCACAGTATATGCTCAGGTTGGAGCAGTATTTGGACGGAATCTTGGATGACATCGTGGGCCCGAACATGTGCGCCACGCTCGAAAGGGTGGCTGCCACTGCGCTGGCCGCCCCGCTTTCCAGCTCGGTGCCATGGGCCAACATTTCCCCCGCAAAACCGCAGAAATTCATGCGTATACATAGACCCGCCCTCGAGTGGACGGTGGCCACGGAAATCGGCGCAATCACCATCGCCCAGGCGGAATCGTACATGCGGCTAGGCGCCGATCTCATTGCCGATCTCATGCACGAGGAGCCGGCGCAAAAAGACGTTGTTTCTTCGAAAGAGCTCGACGAGAAATGGCGGCTGGTAGCCGAGTACTACAAATCTGCGACTCTGCTTATCTCCTTCGCCCGGCGGCTCCAGACAGCTGTAGGCTTGCGCGCGCCTGGCGCTGTGGTGTTCCACCCCTCTGTGTTTGCCCTTTTCGAGCGTGTCTGTGACATTGGCATCCAGATGTCCATTTTGTGCAAATCCTCGTGGATGAACCGCGCCACGTTCTCGTCGCGCGACTTGTTCACGTCCTCGAACAACGGCGTGCTCTGCCGCGTGGCCATCTGGGTGTTCAACGAGGTGCTTGCGTGCCAGAACCTCATCAAGGAACTCCAGAGGTCCACCGAGCCGAACCTCGTTGGCTTAAACTCCGAGAAGTGGCCCGAATACTTGACGATCTTCTTCAAGTACGTCACGGCGTACTCTGGCCTTTTCCTCTCGATCGAAAACTACCAAAAGTCCAAGCTCGGCCAGGCGATCGGACTCATCAACTTCTCGCTCCTTACGCTTCAGAGCAAGAACCTTGGTGAGCCCAAGAAAAAAGGCCTTGACCGCCTCACCCGCAAAATCTCCGGGCGCAAAAACGACCAGTTCATTGCCAACCTCCAGTCGGTGACGGCGCTAGATATCGACAAGTCTGTTTTCCTGGATCTGTCGGGAGCCATGCTCAGCGACCTCTCGGTTCTCTTTGACCAGCTCGTGCTACTACACTTGTACTTTGCCAAGGAAAACGACAATCTCCGCTTCGAGCCCGTGGCCGACTGGAAGGATTCCCGTGCCGATCTGAAATGGCCCCTCGGCGCAAAAATCCCGGTGTCGCCGGCAAAAGAGTACTTGCCCAGGGCCATATCAGAGACTCCTACACATCCCGCTTCTAAAATCACGAGCCCCAAGAATTTCCTGAGTCACGATCGCGGCGGGTATTTCTGATCCCAAATTGGAGGAATCTTGTGGTGAATCCAAGCACATAGATGCTGGCTCCGCGCTTGACGTTTGCCGGTTGATATACATTGCTACACACAAACGATCTGATTTGAATAAAAGTTCACCATGCATCTCATGGTGGCCTTGATATATTCTGCTGCTATCGAGACGGCAATTTCAATCAACTGCGCTGCGATGAGTTAGTGCCAAGGCCAACTCCGTTATCGATGAGAGCGTGTATTAGATTGGCCGGTAGCGCGCGGTACTGTACACAATGGTTATCTTTGCACCTGCATACCGCTGTGATATAGATTCGCGTTATCGGTCTGAAATATTGGCTCTGAGTTCCCAAATTTCCGCCTGCCATGGGTAAAATCACCAGAGTCAGAACAGGATGCTGGACCTGTAAAAAGCGGTATGTTCGACTGTTTTGATTAGCTGGGGACGTGCATGCCCTGTAGTGCATGAAGCCGTGCCACCTTCGAATGTTCTGTACTAACAACTAGACACCGCAAGTGCGATGAGGCAAAGCCCCATTGCAAGAATTGCATTTCTACCAACCGACCCTGCGAGGGGTATAAGTTGAGGTTGTTATTCGATACTGATAGTATGGTTTCGAAAGAAAAAGCAGTCTTGAAAAAGAGAGCCAAATCTTCCACACACCACGATGTATTTGTCCACAATGGGGAACATATGATAATGAAGAGTACTCCAATGACACGTGCGGGCCGTCTGTTAGAATCTAATGAGTCGTCTCTGAGGCTCAATTTACATAGCATGGCATCCACAAACTCTGTGGATGAAAATGACCTTGAAGGCCCCGGGCAAATACCGAAGCCTTCTGTGAATGTCCAAAACAAACAAACAAACCATGAGCGACTAAAGCTCGAGACGTGTCCTGAGTTAGGGGCCAAATCTCCGCTCAGCCAGGCCTTTGGTGATCTATTTTTGGCTCAGGGAAATGTCGAAAGGTTTGCAAATATACCCCTAGATACAGCTCTCTCGGACATTTTTGCTACGCCAATTGAACCCGACACTCCCGAAAGCACAGATTCCCATTCTTTCACCAATTTTGACGCTGAGCTCCTCCAATTGATTGGGAAAGCGCACGTGTTTGATGACACTTCGACCTCACCACCTGCCAACGCGTCACTCGTGATGTCCTATCAGGAGGAAAACCGTATGTTGAAGCATTTCTTTAAAGATCTTCTACCATTACTAGATGCACATCCCAAATCACCCTGGCCTGCATTGGCCCTTCAGTACTGCAATTTTGATGTGGCAAGGAGCTGTTTCATCTCGCTTGCGTGCATCCACATATATGAAAGCAGAAAGGGAGGGAATGAGTATTACGACAAAGGAATGGTGCACATACACAGTACAATGAAACATCTCATCGACTCCATTTCGAGTTCGAACTCGTCGTCGGACTCGCCCGAGAGCATTTCTGAGGCGAGCCACGAGACGCGAATTCAGTCATTCGTGATCTTGGTGTTGATGAACGTTCACATTCTTTTCGCGGTTCTAGAAAAAGGCAAGTCTTCCCTTTCCAGATATGTCTTCAAAGTGTTTGGTACGGTTTGCCAAAACAACGATTTTTATCGATCGTTGATGAAAAACGAAAATAAGGGATCCCTCGTGGTGGTGCTCTCATGGTACGATACGGTAAGTGCTGTGGTGTCGCCTGACTGTAGGCTTCCCTACTGTCACCCGGACTGGTACGGATCCCACCAAGACGCGATTTCGACACTAAAGATGATGGGTTGCCCCGGCGAAATTTTTCGGGCGCTCTCGGAGGTGTGCTTTCTTCGGCACGAGATCCACAAGGGCACCATCACCGATGATGAGGACTTCGAAGCGGAGATCGACACAATGAAGAGGCAGTTGCTTGATTACAGAGAATACGTGGATTTCAAAGAGGGAAAGGACTACAGTTTGCGGTTGAAAGGTGCCCAGTGCTGGAGCTTGGCGGTGTACATTTCGTTGCTCCGGCTTTTTAAAACTGAGCAGCGATGTGTGGCCATCCGAGCCGCGGTGAACGAATTCATAGATGTCTATGGCTCGATGCCCAGCGAATCGCCAATAGTGACTCAGATGGTGTGGCCCATCTATGCCGTTGGGTGCGAGTGCGCAACGGCTTTCGAAAGAAACAAGCTACTGCATTTTATGGACACGTTGTACGAGACGGCAAAGATGGGCACGTTGGCATCATTGCGGTGGGTCGTACAGCAGGTGTGGCAACGAGGTGTTTCGCAAGAAGAGGTACTCACCCAGTGGCTCGAGGAGGGTGTCGACTACCTTCCTCTCTAGTGGATAATAAATCATAAATATCATAACATGAGCATTCATTCTTATACAATAAAAACAAACCGGAAGGGTTGCACCAATTGCTTACAATTTTTGCATGGCGGCGATGTCGGTGGACTGGACGTGGTCCTCGTCCTCCTCAATGAGACCCTGCAACTCGTCCAAGGACACCAAAGCGTCCTCGACAACCAAGTTGATTTGCAACTTCTTGATACCGAAGCCAACTGGGATCCACTGGGAAGCACCCCAGGTCAAACCCTCCATATGGATGGCCTTGACGTTAGCCAACAACTCCTCCAAGTCGGTCTCGTCGTCCCATGGCTTGACGTCCATGGTGACAATGGACTTGGCAGCTGGCTTAGGGCCCTTGCTGGCCTTCTTGGCAGCGTACTCGGCCAATCTTTCCTGCTTCAACTTCTCAGCAGCCTCGTCGACCTCTTCGTCGTCGGAGCCGAACAAGTCGACCTCATCGTCATCCTCCTCCTCAGCGGCAGCAGAAGAGCCAGCTGGGGCGTTACCGGCTGGCAAGGTCTCGAACTCCTCGGTGAAAGAGGCAATGTGGTTAAACCATCTAGCAAAAGCTGGGTAGGTCTTCTGGAAAGCTTGGTAGACAGAGACGTCGGCAGAAGTGGCAGCAGTACTGGGTTGAGTTAGTACGATGTTGCCGAAGGCGTATCGGGGCTTGTTTGCACTAGGGATTTCTTGGAAAGTCAGGGATTTTATTTAAATCTTCGTTCTCACTCACACGGTGGGTCTTAATCACCTCATAAACACGGACCAAAGATTGCGATCATCATTCAAGAATATAGTTGCAACAGAAACAGGCGGGTCGAAGGACGGAACGGGGTGTCACGAAAAACAGCTGCAGATTATCAGTCTATTCTCACGGCAGTCCGGGGTCCGTCTTTGAGGAGCCTGTTTCCGCCATTGCCAGGATAGCTTTCAAGGGCGGCAGTTCTGAAAAAGGACTGGAACCTTGAAGTGGAGGAAAAAACATACCCGTCGACGTAAGACTTGTCAGCCAAGAATTCGTTCAAAGACTTGATGGTCTCGACCTTAGAGAAATCGGAAAAAGACATTGTGGATGAAGAAAAGAAGGTAATATATAGAAAAACTTTTTCACTTGCGCCGGCGAGATTTGAGAAGCCGGGAACCTTTTTTCCCGAGCGGTGCGCGCACGCCCCCAATTTACTTAGGGCTCCGCGGTGCACTCCCGACCGGTTTACCCTTAGGGATCTGGCGTGGACCGCGGTTGGCGCAAAAGGAAATACCCAACGGCAAGTGGGCGGGTGGCGGAGGTCGGCGCTGACTCGGTGAATCGTGACTGGGCGTGTGGGCATTAAGGGCTAGATGAGTCTAGCTGGCGAGAAACACCGAGGATGGCGAGCCGTGCGTGTATGCAGTACCTGGTGTTGGGCAGATGTGCGGAACGAGATGGAAGGAGGCCGGGCTCTATGAATAGGTCTGCCACCACGCCTGATTAATGTGATATCAAGCATCGGTTTCTTTTGGCTGTTTGTGCTTTGTCATTGTCTAGTCTCTTGTCTTTTGCCTTTTTTCTGCTGTCTTTTCTGTTGTCTTTTTTCTGCTGTCGTTTTTCTGCTTTCTTTTTCCTTCTTTCATTTGTCATTATCTTCTGTTATTATTCGCATTGTCACTTTGTCTCCACTTTGCCACCATGGCCATTCTTCTACTTGGTCTGTTTATTATCCCTCTGTTTGGTCGACACATCGGGCATTAACAACCGGGTCACTAAACCCAATCCATGTGTGGTCCATATTTGTCGTGTTCTGCAAAGAATCTTGTCTTTATTTAGACATGTCATGTTTTGTCCGTCTTTCTGCTATTCCGTCAATTGGCCTGTTCCTTCTACCCGCCCACTCCGGAGCAGCTAAAGAAACGACCAAAACAACAAAACAACAAAACAACAATACAACAAAACAACAATACAACAATACAACAATACAACAATACAACAATACAAAACAAAACAATACAAAACAAAACAAAACACCGAAAATATACACGAAATCATATCTCGCAAACGAATCCGTCCAGGATGCGGCTCGCACCAGACACGTCCACAGTCTCACTACAACCCCACAGGCCCGTCTCAACACATCAGAAAAGATCCTAGGGCACCATCGCTCGCGATTTTCATCGTCTTGACACCCCCTGTAAGGTTCTGCTACTAGTCCCCATGGTGCCTCCCGGCTGCCGCGCCCAAACGATCTCAAAGGGAATCATCATACTTCCAATGCAGACACTCGAAAGACGCCCAGCAGCGGTACTCGTTGCTGAGCCCGTTTTTGTGCTCCGGCAAAAAAGACGTGAGCCGGGTTTCCGGGTACGTTTTCCCCATGATGTTGCGCATCCGCTCGCCCGTGGACGAAATGAGTTTCCACCGATGGTCTCCAGACGCGGTTTTCAGCCCGTCGTCCGGCGCCAAAAGATTGCGTGCGGTCTGCGCCGACCTGGTCTGGCACTGCTCCTCCAAGAACGGCGGGTCGATCAAGAGCCGGTGGCACTTCTTGCGGATCACGTCCGGCACCTCGTGCGGCCGCCTGTAATCGTACTCGAAAAAGTGGGTTTTGCCCGCCATCACGCCAAACCGGGAGTCATGCTCGAGCAAGTAGATGTGCTTAGTGGGCACGTGGCAGGCCGCCATTCTCGTGACCGCTGCATACACGGAAGGGGCGCTGACAATGCAGATCACCGTGTCTTCATCCGCCCCTTCTAGGAGAGCCCGGGCAAGCACGTCTGCGGTTGCGTCCGCATACCAGAACTGCGAGAGCTGCCAGTTTTCCTGGAACGTGTCGATGGAGTACGCCTGGCGCTCGAATTGCTCCGCCAGTTTGTGCACAAGCTGTTCGAACTGCTGTTTGCGCTGTGTTTCCTCCAGCTTGAACTGCTGGAGAGCCGCCAATGTGGCTGCGGAAAGCGTGAGTGGCTCGTCGTCAGAGGTCATGGCGAATACGTACAGAGCTTCCTCCGGTCAAGGCAAAAAAGGCCATCGTGAAAAACTGAATTGCTCGAAGAGGTTTTTTTATGCTTGGTCGTGCGCAGACCATCCTCGGCCCCACGGGATCCCGAAAGGCGGGCACGACTGGATACTCACTGTGTAATTCGGAACAGGCGAATACAAGCAAATGGGAGAACCCAGCCCTTTTCCGTCCGATTTTCGTGTGTCTGGCGTGTTTCTGCCGAGAGAAACATGCTTCCGCAGATGACCAGATCGACGGTGCTCATAAACACACGGAGCCGCCGAGAATATGAATCCCGGTTATTTTGAGAATCTCCGTCTCTATATCTACCGGGTAAATATGCCTTGAGGCTTCTTGGGGTTGAATTCACCGTGGCCCTGTTTTGTTGGATCTGATAGGACACAAGGCCTCACGTGACGTCCTATAGTGGCTGGCGCCATTTGCATCCCGCCCTCTTTTCCACCAAATGTGACGTGCATGGCATGACATATCGCAGAAAGGGGCCCTCTTTGGCTCCGAACGGGGCCTGAATACGCATAAGCCGATCATGCCGAGTGGGCGTACCATGCACTGCAACACAGGCGAACTCGGAATTGGGGCCGGAGATAATGGTGAACATGGGCTGCACAGGCTTGAAAGGACAGGCCTGTTAGCAACGAGGTTTGGTTCGGAACTGACGAAAAGTCTGGAATCCCGCAGGAATCTGGGGTGGAAGGGCGCTCAGCGCAAACACAAGGAACCGGTCAACCTAGCAAAACAAGACAATCTTTTTCTAAAACTCTCGAATGATTTACGAAGCAAAATCAGTGGTGGAAAATAGGGAATCCTCAGTGGGTATGCATGCCTGTTGATGCCGTTTCAATCTGTTTAGGTCTTTCCAAAAAGCACCCGTTGTTTCGAAATTCGGCAACCTTATTAAGCTTCGGCAAAAGAAATCAAACCGGGCGGGCAGTCTGAATTCTGATGTTTAGGCAATGCAGTCGGATTGCCTCCGATCATAGTCAGATTCCAATACCTCGCAGATCCATGCTCTTTTTGTCTTTGAACGATTGCTTGAATTTGGATTGTTTGAGCACTGCCCCAAGGCTCTTTAAGGAGGATATACTTCAGTCAATCTGGACAGCCAATTGTGGGGATCGGCCCTCCTCAAGAGTCTGGAAAGTATCAGCAATATGCCGGTATGGGTGTCAAATGGGGGCGGCTTCGTGAAAACTCAACGAAACAGGACATACATGCATGTTAACTACTTGGCCTTGTGGAAGTCGAATGAAAGACCAGGCTACTGACAGTGGGACTAGACTACCGTGGTCCACGATTGGACCTCGGGAAAAAGTTTTGTGCTTTCACTCCAACTCAAAGCTCCGGTATCTTGCGGATCCAAAGAGATATGGCCAAGTTAGGTAGAATCCGGAGATTCAAAATGCATTGTAAAAAATTATCATGGTCTTGCAAAAGTATGGTTTTTTTCGAAGTCAACAAATTTGCTTGGCGGAGCGCCCAGCTCCGGGCAAAAATGCTAATTCATGGGCGCCAAGTTCATGAAATAGTCTAAATCATGATGCAGAAACGTGGAAATAGTGTTCAGCGCTCCGTGCTTTCATGTATATTCTTCTAAGCACGAGCACAAGTGAAGTACTACATGCTTGTTGTGCATGACAAAACCCATGCTTCCAACACCCAGAAAACCACAACAGCGGAGCCAGATTCTGTGGAGTTGGAAAAGGACTCAGCTGGATCAAAAAGCTTGTGGGACTTATGAAGTGACGCTGAAATACGTGATGCATTTCTATTGTTACTGTTCATATTGCTTTATTGTCGCGAATATTGCTGCAAATGCCGAATGTTCGGAAAGCAACAAACAATTCACTCCCGGAAGAACCAAGGGGAATTCCCCGAAAAGTATATAAAAGGACCTTGGATGTCCCAGGTAGCTCGAAGCCAAGCCAAGAGTCAAATCGAAGAGCGGTCTTAGATCTCTTGCTGACCAAAAGCTGATAACATACATACTATGAAACTTGGGATTCTGGCTGCCGTGGCCTTGTCGGTTTTCACCAGCGTGGTACTTTCAGAGGAAATAGTCACTGATACCGTGGAAGTGTATCGCGGCGAAAAGAATCTAACTGGACTCAGTGTTTCGACAGGGATATATTACACTGTTTTCAACAGCCCTCGTGTGACTGTGCTGGGGAATTTTTGGAATATGGGCAGTTTTTTGATCTTCAACAACGATGGACCTCTCCAAGTGCAATTGAAAGGAGCCATGTTCCAGAATTTTGGATCCATCATGTTCAACTCCACTTCGCTCATCGAAGAGTCTGCCTATGCTATTTGGGCTGGAGGTTTGTTTTGGAACTCCGGCACCATGTATTTTGGTACGGCCAGAACGGCGCTCCAAGATGTATCTTTCACCATCAGTTCCAGCCGATTATGGTACAATGAAGGCCATTTGATTTTTGATAAAATCATGGGGTCTGCGGGAGAACTATTTGTTTGTGGCAGGTCTTTGAAAGACAGCTCTTTGGCAATCACCAACCAGGGTACAATTTCCTTGCGCAACACTCACTGGGGCATCTATACGCGCATCAATGGAAATGGCTGTATCATTGTGGGCTCGGGCTCAAAACTCAACTTGGATTTAACGAGTGGTAGGGGTGTTTTTAGCGACACGCAGACTATCAAGCTAGAGTCAACGGACTCCGTATTGGCACTTCAGGGCTTGAGCACACTGCGTGCTTCTCCTTCAATCCGCGTCACAGGCCTCGGGAACTACAATAAAATCGACTACAATATTGAGTATGATAGCGAGGGGACGAGATTCGAGTATTCTGCGGAATCGGGTGTTTTGGCGATCTCCTACTTTGGAAGGTCTGTGCTAGTGGTGGGGATTGGAGCAAGTTACGATGTGGAAAATTTGAGATTTTCAAGGGGCCCGCTCGGTACCAGGCTCATTTATCGAATGCCAAACCCCAACAGGAGCCCTAGTGTATGCTCCCTTGACGAGGCATCTATTGATGAGAGCCCACTGTGTCCATCGCCATCGTCGGCCGAGAGTCCATCGAACTAGAGTGTTGAACCAAGTTTGATTCCCAAAGGTGTGATGTGAGCTGCAGCTTCATTTCCGCAAATTTCACTACGTGTATTAGTACCGATATGTGTTATTGATCTCTCCAGATGACACCGAAAACAGTGCCCAGCAACAAAAGAAGGCCCCATGAACTGGAGGAGGTGCATCAGAAAGACTACGAATGGAGAGTAAGACTATGATATCGCCACGCCTAACCTGTTGATTTTGTAGCTTAGGCATTGCGGAATTTGCTGATCTGTGTCTTGTGTTTCTTGCGCTTCCAGGTCTTGGGTGGAATATATTCTGTTTTCGTGAAGAGACTGACTCCTTCAGAAAACACAGTCAGGGTGAAAGCCAATCCGACGGATTGGCCGTGTTCCATAGGACCTATTACTCTGGCTCTTGAAATGGTCTTGAGCCGCGAGGAAAAATCTAGAGATGGTCAAAAGCATCGCCGCCACCAAATCTACAAGCGAGAGAAAATGACTCTGTTTTGAAGAACATAGAGCCAAGAAGGGCCCGGCGAAATTGCTGGGAATCGACAAGCTTCTTTGGAGCCCTCCGAAAACACAGCGAATCCCTGGGATCTCAAGTGTTTTCAGAGAGCTGAAGTAGTTGCGAATTTTCCGTCGAACGACGTGTTTTGTCCTAGAGCCACAAACATCCATCCACGCAGACGGGCCGCTGATGGACGTGGGTTCCAGGAGATGAGGACCCGTGTTCTCCCGGCATGTTTGCAACCCATAAAATGGATTCAACGAGATGGTAGAACAGCGGGAGAAAAACATCCCATTTGATTGGGTCTCCAGGCCAAGCCTGCAGTTCAGAGATAACGGCATGGTGTGAAATCCTTGGCCCGACATTGGATCAGATGGACTTATAAAGTATCACAGCACGAACTTGTCGAATTTCCGAGGGCTTTGATACATTTTAGATTCACCGATCGCGGAAAGGAATATAGATGCCGCCAGCCTGGAAGTAAGTTCCAAACGCTTTCGTTTTCGGGCCGAGACGTCTGGTACCATATCAGCATAGTGATATGACTCAGGACTAGAAACGAAAATGAACTCAACACGGCGGGCCACAAAGATGGCTATACAACACAGCGGGCGAGAATCCAGCGGAAAATGGCTCTATTAGTCTGCAAAATCCGGGACCATGGCCGCAAGACAAAAGGGATTGAAAAACGAATACTTCAACCAAGAAGGTAGAAAAACTCCATCGGGAAAAAAATGAAGCCATAGACTCCGTGCAATCCAATACCATAATTCGGTGGCCAATAATGTATGATGGGGGGACAAAGTTTCAATTGCCAATGGGAGAATGGAAGGGGAGGGTAGGAAATCAGCCGGACTCTACCCCTGTTCTTTATGTTTGAGGCATCCCAGAAGCAATGAATGTGAGAGGTATGCCCAGCGTATTCTGTCGGGTTGATTATTTGAGAAAGATTATTCGAGACAGAAATTGTCGATTATTCGAGACAGAAATTGTTGATTATTCGAGGCCGATGACATCGAGACAGAAATCATTGGTTTTATCCAAACACCGAATACTAAAGCAAGAGCGAAAAACGTTCAAATCCGCCGGTACACTTCGGTGGCTTCAAGATGAAAACAACACAAACAAAAATCATATCGGCCAGACCATTCCCCATTTCTCACATGTGAATCTAGTCTCCGAGTGTTTCTGCTGGCTTTTTCCAAAACCACTTGTTATTCAAACCCCAGCAGTTTGCAGTGGGAATATCTAGAGCACAACACCACACTCTAATCTAAGCTACAGGTCTCCAGTCATACGAGTTTTAGTCACCATAGAATTATAGGCAGGTGCTTTAGAATGGACAAGTTTTGGGATTCAGCCTTAGCCTCGATGAAAGTCACAGCTCTAAGAAGTTTCTTCACTTTCAATTTCACAATAATGAGAGTCATTTTTACACGCAAATCTCTTCCCTGATCAATTCACGGCGGATTTACATATAAGCACAGGAGATCAATAATGATTAACAATAATGCTATACAATAATGATTAACAATAATGCTATACAATAATGATTAATAATGATTAATAATGATTAATAATGTTTTAATAATGATTAACAATAATGACTTACAATAATGATTAACAATAATGCTTTACAATAATGCTATACAATAATGCTTTACAATAATACTCTGCAATAATGACTTACAATAATACTCTACAACAATGTTTTAATAATGTTTTGATAATGATTAATAATGATTAATCATGTTTCACACCACACGTTTCCTAACATATGCACCCAAATACATCTCCCCAGATCAGCCTTATCATCTAAAACACGGTCCCCGTGTCCTGCACACAGCCGCACTCCAGATGATTTCACAAATCTCACCACAACTCAGCGCTGAAACCACCCGAAAGCGTCCGAACAAGTGCGCCAGAACACCCCCCGCAGCCCTAAACTCGCAAGGCGTGGCCCCACCGCGTAAAGCAGCCCGAACTACCTCTATTCCCGAAAAAAAGCACAAAAACGCTCGCGAAATGCTGTTTTCGTGCACCGTCGGCCAACTCGTCAACCACCTCCAGGCGACGCTTGCTGTGAGCACCCAAATCCCCCTTGAAACGCTCTGGGAAGCAGCCGCCCGCCACTCGCAAACCGCAGTGCTTGACGGCTTCCAAAAAAACGTCGTTTGGCGAGCGCTTTTGGCGGTTTCCGGCGACCCGCTAGTTGAGATCTACGCCCGCAACCAGCCGGTGCCCTTCGACCGCGAGCTCTCATACGGCACGCTTCTCCGGCTCGGCAGCGAGGCGGAAATCACGCTCCGACCCTCGGAGCCGTGTCAGTTCCGGTATTTGACCAACACGGCCGACTACGCCATGCTCAAAACAAGCTTGGGCGAGCATCCGTTTGCCTTGCTCGTGGTGATCGCGCGACACGGCGCGGCGGGTGTGTTGAATGCGGACTTGGCGCGTGAGGCCGGCCAGGACATCCGCCTGTTGCGGCTCCGGCTTCTCAAGCTCGAGCAGGCTACTCTCGTGGTTTGCCGCAACGTGTACATCAACAAGAAACACACCACGTGCTCCGTGCACGTGCGGTTCGCCGGTGGCCTAGCGGCGGCACGTGCACAGGATGATGCCGATGACAGCCTTGATGTCACGCGTGACGTGGTCCGGTTGCGCCGCGCGGTGGTGGCGGCGTTGCAGAGCGCGCCCAACCACTTGCGCGGGTTCTCGGACTTACGCAAAGAATTGTGTCTTGACAGCTCGCGCCTGGCCTCCAAGTTCTTCCGTAGCGTGTGCCTCAAAATGCACCGCCAGGGCATTATTGAGAAGCTCCACGTCGAGCTTCCGGCGACGCGGCAGCGCGTGTACGCCATTCAGCTCGTGGCTGACGCGCCCGCACAAGTCACCGCCACCGACGATCTCGAGCTCCCGGAAATTGACGATCCGGCAGCGTTTGGCGAGTCCGACGCGGAGAGCGACTCGCCGGCCTCTGCGCCGGAGAAAGCGTTCCCCGTGCTCAACCGCATCTTCCCCACGTTTCACCAGATGTTCCAGCAGGTTTCCACCAGCGAGTGCCGTGGAATTACCGCGGGTGAGGTCAACAAGGCGCTTCTCGGCACTGCGGACTACCGCCCCTTTGGGCGTCTCTTTGAGCTGCTTCCCAGCTACCTCAGCAACCTGAAGAATTTGAAGCCCTTCAAGAAGTATGCTGAGCCCTACGTCGACTACTCCGTCGTCAAGCTCTACGAGAACGAGGGCAAGCTACGATTTTACAAGTACTTTGCCATGCCCTTTTGCTCCGAGGAGAGACCGGCCCCAAAGCTGTACATCTTTGTTTCAAAGCCTGCACAGCTTCTGCTCGCAGCTCTCCTGAAGAAATTACACGTGGCCCCAAGCAAGATCTCCAACGACTCTTTGCGAGTTAAAAAGCGCCGCTTGACGCTCTTGGACGGCGTCACAGAGCCGCTGCCCATCCCGGTAAAGCGACCCCGGGGAGCAGACTCGAAGAGAGCAAGCATTCTGCCCGAACCTTCGGTAGGGCTTTTGTCTAACGCCAAGCCTCAAGCAGATAATACCACGCAAGCCCTGGATATCTCACTTGAAGGGGACCTTGAAAGCATCGGCCGGGCCATCGAGGCTGCTCAGAAGCCGGCTACCCGAAGGCACGCAGCGCCCCGCTCATTTGCGGATATGGATCCTATGGATGTCGCAGATGATTCTGGCGATGACTACTCCCCCAAGATCGAGGGTGACGGTGGAGCTGTTCGCCTGGAAGAGGACATGGAAAACGAGCCGGCCAGCAATAAGACTAGCCCAATTCGCCCTAGCGGTGCGCATGAAGCGCACGTGGCTCCGTACCCAATTCCTACCATAAAACCCAAGTTACAATCAGCATCGACAAAGCCTGCCCGTAACGAGCGCCGCAGGCGACATCAGTTTACGGCCTCGCAGGCGGAAGGCTCTCTCAAGGCTATTAGCAGAAGAGACCACATTTTAGACATCATTCGCGAGGAAGGCGGCGCAACTTTCAAGAGCGCGTCGCTCTGCCGTAAGCTCGACGAGCGACTTGGCCTGGCCACTAAGACAGACAACAAGACGCTCAACAGGGACATCACGCATCTTACGGAATCAGGCGTCTTAGAGGCTCAGAAGGTTTGGGTGGATTTCGAGGGAAAGAAAGTCGAGAAGCGTGTGCTCTTGCTCAAGGACCCGATGCAGCGGCCGACGGCCGAGGCCATGGAGTCTATGAAGGCCAAATACGTCGAGCACATGAGCAAGAAAAACATGAAGATTTTTGAGCGGCGCTTGATTCAGTCCGAAATGAAACTCTACGTCGAGAAGCCGAACACAAAGATGATTTCCCCCGTCTCGCGCGTGAGAAGAGGGAAAGGAAGGCTCGCCACTTTGGGCGAGGAAGGCTACGAAGTGCCCGAGGTAGAAGACGAAGGCGAGAAACCCCAGTCCTCAAGAAAGGGCCAGACAAACAAAAAGACCGAGGACTTAGATATCTTGGAGCGCATCAAACGCGCGAAAAGGCCGAGGAAGGCTACAGCTGCTTCTGCTCCATCCTCTGGGCCCCGGCGTACGAGACGCAACATCAAGCTCGAGAGGTCTGGTGCCACTAGTGTGTACAGGTCGGTTGTCATTTCAAAGACGTTCTCTAAAGATGCAATTGACTTCGATGCAATTGCTTCGTTGCTCGGAGATATAGATGGAACATTATTACGGCAAAAGTGGGGCACACTTCGCCGCCTGTTTGGTGGTGCAGAGGCAGTCAGCAAAGGCGTGGAGACTTTCAAAAATATGGTTCTTCAGGGAGTAGAG
This sequence comes from Metschnikowia australis, assembly GCA_019285895.1. NCBI lineage: Eukaryota > Fungi > Ascomycota > Pichiomycetes > Serinales > Metschnikowiaceae > Metschnikowia > Metschnikowia australis. The sequence goes on from JAGSXI010000005.1 coordinate 406,301, forward strand.
GATGGCCATATCATGGAAGAAGATCTCTTGGAGGGTGACCTTCGATTCTTCTTGGATTTCTGGATGAAGTTCGATAAGACCACGGAATTTGCTGTCACTGACGAGATGCCCCTATGGTCCACTTTCGAAAAGAACTCGGATGAGTATATCTTCAAGCAAGGGCTTGTTGAAAACACATCTAGCCTCTCCGAAAGATTGGAGTTCCAGTCCATGAGACAAAAAGAATTTGCACTTGGCCAACAAATATTTTCATGCGAGGCGAATATATCGCCCTCTCCAAGATCAGAGGACGACGTCAAATCTATTCTCAAGTCTATTTTTGCCACTGGTGACGGAAACTTCGACCCGGTCATGGTCAAGACAGTGCTAGGTCGTTTTGGTGACGAGGCAGTGCGCTCAGCCACAAACGCTGCATTACGTGACAAAGAGATTCAGTATCTTGCGTTTGATGGCAGCCCGAAATTTGTGTTGGGCGAACAGTTCAAAAATGCGCTTCTGAACCGACAGTTTAACAGCAAGCTTTTCCATCAGGCGGCATTGTTTAAAGAAACGTTAAATGATATTTCGGCAGTGGGAAAAGGTCTCATTTTGTCCCAGGGCATACAGCCTGGGGAAATCGCATGTTTACTTGAGCACATTTCCGACGGGTTGGTTGACATGACACGTATCGACAGGACGTTTAAATTCGAAAACTACGAGTCCAGGCTTGTGGACAAAGAACAGATTGGCTGTGATATTGTGGTTCAAGTGGATTACCAAAAGGCAAAATCCATACTGCCAGTCACCACCAGTGTTCCATTAAAAGCCGCTTGTCAGCCTCTTTGGGTCGATTTGAACGCCAACATCAACAAAGAGCTTTGGATTAAAATCATCATCTCGCTTCTAGCGCACGTGGTGTTCCGACCTGGCATCACAGATTTCTTTGTCCATGAGAAGATGCAAGCAGTGTTGTCATACTCTGACTATTGTAGCGCTATGGGCTGGCTTATCCAAAGTGGCTGTGTGCAGAAATCTGATTCAGGCGGATACTTGGCGACAAATTGCTGGTCGTACATTCTTGGACAATAAGGGAAATCAAGGTGCTCTTGAGATTTGATGTTATACGCTCCCACTATGTACAGGATATAGCATCAGAGGATGCTCATCTCAACTTTTTCCTTTTGCATTGCGAATTCATTCATACGATACGAGATAACAATGGGTTTGGCAGGAGCTAAAGTGAAACAGAGGTTCGGACTAGATCCAAGAAATACAGCATGGTCGAATGACACTGAAAGATTTGGACATCAATACCTTGAGAAAATGGGCTGGGCCCCCGGCAAAGGGTTGGGTCTCGTCGACCACGCCACAACCTCTCATGTGAAAGTGAGCATAAAGACAGATAACACTGGACTAGGCTCAAAGTTGGCTAAAAAAACAAAGAAAGACGAGTTTGATAGTGGTGAATGTGCTGGTCTTGACGTGTTCCAGAGAATTCTCGGGAGACTCAATGGGAAGGAGGAGCAAATTAGCAGTGAGTTGGACAGGAAGAGAACCGACAATATAGTGAATGGAAAGTGGGGAATGCACTTTATCAAGGGTAAGACCTTAAGCAGTACCTGGGATTCCGAGAGCAAAAAGCTTTTATTGTACTCATCAAAGAAAAGACTGTCGCCTGAAGACAATGAGCCCACCGAAAGGAAGTCCAAGAAAAGCAAGAGCGTTTCTCTGAAAAAGGACAAAAAGGAGAAGAGAAAGAAGATTGAAATCGAGGAGGAAGGAGAAAAGAGGGAGAAGAAGGAGAAGAAAGAGAAGAAGGAAAAGAAAGAGAAGAAAGAGAAGAAAGAGAAGAAGAAGGAGAAGAAGGAGAAAAAAGAGAAACTGAGATCCGAAGCGCAGCTGTCTAGTGAGGAGCAGACCATAGAAGTGACAAGAGAAAGCATGCTACAACCACGGGAAGGCAAGGAGAAGCAAATCGCGACACACTTGTCAGCTAGGGCCAAATGGATTAGGCAGAAGCGTGCCTCTGTTATGGATGCCAAGGCTCTCAATGAGATTTTTATGATTACAAACTAGAGTCCCTCGCCGGATTCTAATACACAATTCACCGACTAAGCTTGAAAAGCACTGACGTACAATTACCTATATAATGCTTCAGAAGAAAAATGCTCCGAAACCCCCAACGATGCACGAGATCATGGCACCAATGGCGGCCATCTCACCCTTGGTGGCTGGAAGAGCAGCGATCTTACCATTAGAGGAACTCGTCGACGTCGACGAAGAGCTGGAGGAGGAAGTGGAGCCCAGGGAACTCAGGGAACTAGAGCCGGACGCAGATGAGGTAGACGACGACGAGCCTGTGGCAACAGCATTGGCGGAAATAGAAGAAACCGCAGCACTGCACGAGCTGGCAACAGAGGCAGAGGCAACAACAGTGGCGGAACCATCAAAGTCACATGCACTCGAGTTTTGGTCTTGGTCTTCGTAGTAGGCGTTGAGAACATACGATAACTTTTCCTTGTCGGAACAGAAGGATACAGATCCGTAGACTCCGGTGGTGCCGTTGGCAGAGACCGCAGAACAGTCGATTTCTCCGCACACGAAGCCGTACAAGTCGCTGTAGTCGTCGCTGTCGACATCGTCGGAAACCACACACAGCAAAGAGTCGTACACACAATCGCAGGTCTCTTTATCTGGCGTTGGGGGCAAACTGGCAGAAGCCTTCCATGTGGAAGCCGAGGCAGGGCAGGCCAAGGTTTGGGTGGAAGCGGAGCCGATGTCACTGCTCAGCACCAAGTTAGGGCTAATGCTGTTCATTTCCTTCGAGTAGTAGGAGTAGTCGGCCAAGGTACTAACGGAGTCGCCGTCGACACTGACAAGGCCGTACTCGTTTTCTTCCTCGAAGTACATGTACACGATACCTCCGGACCAGACGTCGGTCATATCGTCGCTGAACAAGGTGGCAATCTCAGTGAACTTTCTGGGTCTCTCGAGGTTGCACCCGTACTCGGAAAAGAAGATAGGAATTGTCAAATTCAGGTACTCCTCGGTTCTATCTTTGTAGCCGGATTCCTCGAAGGTGGAGTCGCCGCACCATTCGTACATGTTGATACCAAAGAAGTCGGCACGCTCGTCCAAGTCACCGCAGGAAAAGTAGTCGGCGATCGCCACGCGTGTGTCTGCATCGTCGTTGGAGGAGTAGCCAACAGGGTACGACCAGCCGTTGTCCTTCACATAGGTCTTCATGTCTCTCACCGCGGCCTTGACGAACGCAGATGCGTCCGTGTTGGACTTGTTGTTAGTCACCTCATTGCCGGCGAAAAATCCCAAGACGTTGGTGTAGTTGGCGAACATGTCGATGACAGACGTGTATCTGTCGTAGAGCTCCAAGTTCCACTCGGGCGAGTCTCTGTTGACGGAGGTGTCGGGCTCCGACAAGTCCGCAATGATGTAGATACCTGCATCGGCAAACGTGTTCATGCACTCGTCGTGGTCTTTAGTTGGGTCCACGGCGTACACTCTCAACACGTTGGTATTGGACTTGGCGAAATACTCGACGTCTCTCTTACAGGCGTCTCCATCCGCAAGCGGGTCTTCGTACGAGGAGTCTCCTGAGGAGGTGCTGTTCTCGGTATTCTGCTGGTACGCAATACCACGGATCAAAAACTGCGACCCGTTATTGGCGTAGAAAAACTTGTTTCCCACCACCTCGATGGCAGGCAAATCAGCAGCCAAGGCAAGGGCTAAGGCGAAAAGCGCCGAAAGAAAAGTGATTGCTTGTCTCATTCCGGCCGTTTAATTTCTTGTTCCGAAGAGATAAGTTTTCGTTATCAGCAGGGCGGAAGAAAGAAAGGGGAGGGAGGGTTACGAGGGAGATCAGCGCGTATTTAAACAGCCTGGTGCGAGGGCTGTGGGCATGCCGAAGGGGAGTTAAAAAAAGATGTCGGATGTTTTCCGATTGCACCGATTTCTGCATGCGGTCATGAATTCTGCAGGGCGTCCAGTACAACCGCGCGATGCGCGCCATTCAGCGCGAGATTCTCGCTGAAACGAGCGCACTTGCAAATTATGTGCAGGGTATATAGGTGCGCGTCAATAATTGTATGTCATTTGGCGTGTGTGCAAGCGTGAACGCGCCGTGAGCTCGGGCCCAGTGCGCGGTCTCTCACACGCTCAATGTAAACACAGGCTTTGGGCTAATCCAGGCCCACCAAATGCCGAAGCCGGCGAATTAAAAAACCCGCCACATTGGAAAGCCTGCCAAATAAAAGAATCCATCGAATAAGAAACCCAACGGCCAAACCAATTACAGCTCTCCAAACAAAACACTACCTAGGAAAAAAGAGAAGTGGAGGGCGGTGCCAAACTGGCCAGATGTCACGCGCTCACATCAGTAGCATCTGAGCTCCCGCCTTCAAAACCCGCGGTATGCCGCTTGCATATAGACGCGGTATTTGCTTCTTCGTGCATTCCCAGTTGCGTCATAAAAAGCAGAAAAGAATCGAGCCTGCACGCGTGGGCCCGGATAGGAGGTGGTAGCGGTGGCTAGACAGCCTAGCGAGAAACACAGCCTTGGCTGGGAACTCGCTGCAAATAATGTCTGGTTTCTCTTTCTTCTCTCTACATGCCCTCTACACCCGAGATGCCGGCGTCGGTATTCAGGCGTGCCGGCGTATGCTGGCTTTTGAGGGCTTTTCGGTGTTCCAGGTGCGGAGTGGGGCTGAGCGTTTATGTGTGCAGGTCCAAAGTTGCCTTCCTCAGGTCCACGAGTACATGGAGCACTATCAAGGTAGGATATTAGACCATGGAAATGTAATGAGCAAGTTTGAAAACATTGGGTCAGTAATTCATGACTTGGAGAAGACATGGGCATTTTTGGGGTTGGCAAATCCATGCGTCGAATTTACAAAACGTTCGGCTTCCTAGGCAAAGGCCTCTTTTTTAAGATCTCAAGATAAAGTATTTCTTAAAGTGCATTGTCCTCGAAGCTTCAAAACATACGGCACTGCCAAAGATTAATCATATTTCAACTGGAGATACAGTATTGGAAATGATTACCCCAAAATGTAGGAAATAAACATAGAATACCACATGATGTAGGATAAAAGTATAGCGGACCAATTTGGTAGCACGGGCTGGTCTGATATAAATCAAAAAGTAACAGAGTATTAGTTCCAGTTATCGACTGTTTTTCAAACGTTGTTAGTCTATGTTTAAAATTGAGCGGCAAATAAAATATCTCCCAGCTCTAAGGAATCTCTCAGGTCTCAATAGGTTTGAATTTTCTCAATTTCGATGTTCAACTAGTATTCCAGATCAGTGCCATATTCCCATGCCCTTTTCGCCGCTTAGCGCCCGTCACGTGACCAGGCCGATACAGCGATTGTCCAGCAGCACGTCTTGCTCCTAAAACCTCCAGTCTCCAATAAGCGCAAAGGTGGCTTGCGTCTCGGCAGAACTACCTGACACTCCAAAACAGATGGCCTCCCCGAACAAGCACATGGAGCTTTCAACACCCAGGCAAGTATGCAGTACAGAACCTTGTCATAATCTGTCACTAGGGAACAAAGCAATCCGGGAAGCCCACTATCAAAGACAGGCCAATCGACATATCGCAGTGACAGCGTCATCTTCTCGAAGATGCTCATGCAGAAACTTGGCGGTCAACGTCAATCCTGCATATAAACACAATGCCAGAATATCGAACAAACCAGCCTTACCAGCGGATTCAAGAACCTGGGCGCTTTTAATAATTATCTGTCTGAAAAGCTTGGTATATCCAAATACTAGTTTCACCACCAAAACAATCAAAGCTTCTGTAGATCTCCACCGATACATGTGTTTAGTACATCAAGTTGACAAGACTCAGCACTGAGTTTTGATCTTTCGGTGGGGCCTCAAGGGATTTCGAATCGTGCCGAGATGACGAGAAAACACGAAGCTGCATACCGGATACAGGCGGTGTATTTGTAATCCGATCACAGGACCGGTTATCACGAACAGGCTTTCCGCATCTTTTCCGCGAGCTGGAAAGGCTAGTATGGCACTCAATTCCCCAAAAAGATGTCCACAGAGCGGATTAAACAAACCGCACTGCTATGGAGTTGATGAAGTGGGACCGGGCCGAAAGCGCTCGCTGGGCCCGAAACTGGTACTTGCCGCAGTCATTTATCGTTCCTCATCGCCGCAACTTCCACGTACTTCTTCGGAAAACTGATTCTTGTATCGAACAGTACATCCCTAAGATAAAAGTCAAATCGTACCCGGAAGATTCTTTGCAGCCTTGAATATAAGCCCGCGTGTCTCAAAAGCCGGTCGGGCGCACATGCCCAGTCTTTCCACTAATTTGGTAGGAGCCGCTGCAAACGCTAGTGCCCGATCAAAAGAACCGCCAAGACATCCTGCCAGGGCTTGGGAGTTTCTGAGTGCCATACAAAAAAAAAGTCCTGACATCTCATGGTGGTCATCATCTCGCTATGAGCAGACATTGCCCGTGCACAATTTCGCACCCAGACGCTAGTTTGCATCCACCAGCACAAACACAGCACACCCGGCTCTGTGTTGAGACCCTCTGCTTTCGACGCCATCTTTTCTTCCGAGCTCTTTCTGAATTATCCATCCAGACATCTTTTGAAATGCAAGACATCTCTGTTCTTCATAAAGACACGCGCGTGATTCGGCTCACGCTCTCTCATCTCGTCTTGCTTCTTCTCTGTATAGCTTCTTTAGGGCAGGCTACCGAGAGTTCTGTGGTTGAAAACGTCAGCTACAAAAACCTCAACCCGCGGCCATACGACAACTGTGAGGCCAACGACCTCATCAAGTTACTGGCCTGCTGCAACGATGTGTTGGCGAACTTGGACGACTGCAAGGCGGGCGACTTGGCTTGCGAGTGCTGTGCACTCCAGAGCATGGACCTGAAGTGCTACAACTTGTGTCCTGGAAACCCGTCCACGAATTTCTTGGCGGTATTGTTTGACGACTGCTCGTCGCTCAATGACGTTAACGCATGCAACATTCCTTTCAAGCGGGTGGACGGTGACCGTCCGGCCAGCTTCCGCAACCGGAAGGCCACTGTAGACACAGTCCACCGGACATCTTCATCGGTGATATCCCAGTTGACGTCGGATGATGAAAAAGAAGACGGCGCCGGCAAAGCCGAGGCTGACCCAGACGCTTCCGAAGCGCTTGGTAGCCTGAAGCCCAAGATCAACTGGATCAGCAACGGCACATCCACTGAAGGTACGTATCTTGGAAACCCCCACCATCCGCCGGACCATAAAAGTGCTTCAACACTAAATAGCACTGTCCTTGTTCTTCCCTGTACTAACGTCTCTAGGTGCACCCATGAGGTCCTCGAGTATGACGGCGCAGTTTGCGGTCACCGCCGCCATGCTTGGCACCGTCGCGTACTTCGTGTTCTGAACATCTCTTATTTACACTATAAATACACCACGCGTGCTCTTTTTCGCCGTACTACCCTAGTCCTTGTGTGTCTCGTAGATCCAGTCAAGTGTGTGCTGAATTCCGTCTTCAAGCGACACCGCCGGCTCGTAGCCTAGCATACGCTTGGCCTTTGTGATGTCGTGGTAACGAGTGGCACATGTGATCTTGACCCGGAACGGCGTCAAGCCGGGCTCCTTGTTCAAAAGCTTTGACGCAAACAGCGACAAATACCCTGCAAGAATCGCCACAGGGTAGTTCAACTTGATGTTGTAGCTGTCAATGTGGCCGTCAGCCTTCCACACCGTGCGTGCCAATGTCCAGAAGTACGTGGGCGCGTCATTGGTGATGAAAAACGTCTCGCCGCCCAACCCCGGGGCGTGCAGGGGGTTCAAGATCCGCTCTGCGGCCAATACATGCGCATCTGCAACGTTGCCCACGTACGTCCAGTCAAAAAGGTTGTCGTTGTCGCCGAGCTGGAACTTCAGCTGGCCAAGCCGTGCTGCTGTACGCAAGCCGGGCACCAACTGCCGGTCGCCCGGCCCGAAAATGCCCGCAGGCCTCAAGCACACGGTGAAAAGCTTGCCCGGCTCGTTTGCCGCCATCACAGCCTCCTCGGCCGCCGCCTTGGTCTCGTTGTAGCCGTCCATATGCTTGGCGGGGTATGGCCACGACTCGTTAGCATTGAAGACATCGGCGCCGTTGAAAATCACGCCTGCAGACGATGTGTACACAAGCGCCTGGACCGGCGAGTCCCGGGCCACCTTGAGGAGCGTCTTGGTACCCACCACGTTGACTTTGTGGTAGATTTCCTGGGCCATACCATGGATCGGGGACGCCGAATGGACCACCACCTCGCATTGGGACGCATTGATCGCCGCAAGCACGTCTTTTTCCAGCGTCAAGTCGCCCTGGTGAAAAGTGATCTTCAGGCGGTCGAACGTGAAGTACTTGGAGATTTCGGCCGGAATCGGGCGGATGTCAAATACATGGATCTGCGTGTCCGGACAGGAAGTGTGGAATTGCTGCACCAAGTGGAGTCCGAGGAAGCCAGCACCGCCAACAAGAAGCACAGAGGTAAGAGGGGCCATTTCGGGAGGAGAGCGCTGGAAAAACCCGGGGTTCAAGGAGGGTCTGAGAAGAAAAGAGTACTCAAGGCGGGCATTTCAGGCCGGAGAACCTCGCGCGGCTGGCACGGAGCGGCGTCACGTGACGAGACGTGTCGTTTCCGGGCCATGGGCGGCCCCGTGGTTTTATTTCGGCACATCAGGGTGGGGTTGAAATGCCGGTTTGGAGACGGAGACAGACGGATCGGAGACGGCGCATGGCCGGTGGGAATACGGATTGAACCAGCCATTGCCATGGAAAAGTGCGCAAGTTAATCACCCCTACCGCTCCGTCTGCGTTTTGCCTGGAAAATCACACAAGATAAGTTAGTCCGCCCCCACTATGGTGAAACCGATCCCGGTGGTGCCCGGAGATCGAAACAGGCCGGCCGCTTTTCGGGGTTTCGGTGAACGAAGCTGTTTCCAATGCAATAGACTAACAGGGGGTTCATGCCGCGTGGATCCGGTTCTATATCTTAGTTCTCTCATCGTTTCGGTGGGGCCCTCCTTCTTATCCTTGGTGCCTGATCGCACTCGTTGGATATGATTCCTCTGTTTTTCAGTCTTTGTTTTAGATACGTACTGATACTTGTCGTGTAACCACGGGTAGTAGAGGTTGCAAATCCACCGGTGCGTCAATCACACATGTATGCTACATTATATACATTATGCTACATGTATATAAATATACACTTATGCTACATATATGTATATACACTTATGGTACATATATATATACATTATGCTACATGTATATAAATATACACTTATGCTACATATATGTATATACACTTATGGTACATATATATATACATTCATGCTACATATATATATACATTCATGCTACATATATATGTACACTCATGCTACATGTATATACATATACACTTATGCTACATATATATATACATTCATAACAACATCACATTCACACACTTATGCTACGTTGCATCCACGACGACTTTTTTTAAGGGGCCAGAGAATAAATCCAAGTCTAGAGAGACAATTTATGTTTTTCTTCACAACAGGGGGTGCATGCAAGCATGGTCCCTAATATTGGATATATGAATGCTCATTGCAACACTCTTCTTTTCAATATAAAAGGAATATCAACATGCCCTTGCGGGATGGTACCATTATTTGTGCTTTGATTTCAACTTTCTCTTAGCAAAGGCATGCTTTCTGATTTCCCAGAACTACCTGCTGATACATCACTTATGCTCGTAAAATAGCCATGTTCTCACAGTGTATCGAGAACTATACCGGTAGAGGAAAAGTGTTGATTCCAAATTCTCCATCCAAGATTTCAGACGAATCTACCAAAAAATTGAATACTGGTGAGAGACTGCTTCCCGTGTTACTCTATCCTCAACTAATCTTGTCCTTTTACACACAATCGGGCATCATATGTATTGATTCAAACATCAGAACTGACAAGAAAGCGACTGTAACAAACGAGATGAAAAAAGTACATCATGGCATAGACGTACATTATTCCAAAATCACCTTCTTGGTGCACATGTGTGCACAATCTCTTCGAATGTTTTATTTGATGACACAACATGGCTTCATAGCTATTGCGAAGAATGCAAAGCATCGACCTATAGCAGTGTGTCGAGCTGGTAAGTAGACCGACTTATCAATTTGAAGAATCTTGTGAAACTGAAAAACATGAATCCTCTCCACTTGAGAAAGTGCTCAAAGTAGGTGGCGTTCCATTCTCTCAATGCACTATCAACCACGAGTCTCACGCAGCATTTTCAGTAAAGCCTTCAACATTCGAAAGAATCACCTTAACCAGAACTAGAAGCCGTTTATGTTCCGGTGAGGTTACCAACTTCGAAATCCTTCAGAGCGTATTTTCTCAAGATGACGCGTTCATCTCAAAACGAAGGCTTCCCCAATGAAAGCACAACTCCTCGAAAACAAAGTGTTGCAGTCTATTTTTTCTGAGACGGAAACCATATATTCCGGCTGTAGTTCCAAGGAAACCCGCTGTTTCACATTGTTTCATGTGTAGATGACTTGTCTATGTGTTGGGTAATTTTGTGTCCAAGGTTCCATTCTGATATGGACAATCCATTGAACTCGGAATCCTCAATGCTGTGTTTTCCAGGGCCTCTAATAACACTCAGTTGAGATCTGGCCCCAGACTTTTATGTAGATCGGACTTCTCTTGCCAAAGTGGCAATGTTCTGTCCGATCCACAGATCTCTTGTCCCATTTGGAATGGAGCTATTCGGGTTCCAACATATTTCAGTACTTGCTAGCATGTGTCTTCACTTAAAGTATTCAAAAACACAGTATATACATGGCAACGCTCATTTTATCTGCCGCTGTATTTCAAAGTACGTGTTCTCTTCTCACGCATGGAGAAATAGCATATTAACCTCAGGAACCTCTCGCAGTACATCTCCCTAGTTGGGAACCTCCCCGCTTTGCAATCGAGTTCAGCAGATCCAGCAGTCTCAGAGTAGTACTTGACCAGAATACTAAGGGAGAGAATGGAACATACCACACAACCTGCACACAACCCCCCGCACGGCCCAAATCAACATACACACAACGATCACGAAAGCCGAGCATGTGCCACAGATCTTCCAGCCTATTACCAGACTAAACCCACAATAAAGGATCAGGGCCGATGCAAATACAAATGTTTCCGCAACAAAAACCTTCCAACGACTAACTTCTTTGTAAAAAAGGTGAAATTCCAGGTGACCAGCGCACGTGATGTATATCAAATACAGCGATTCGGCCATAAGCAGATACACCGGAAGCAAACCAAGCTCGAGATATAGCGCTAGAGAGCGAACATGCCCGAACAGCGCCGGGTCAGCGTTAAGGGCATACAAAAATGACGAGGAGGCCATAATCAAAAGCACAAGTTCAACAGTGGCAGGGGCCCAGTCAGAAGACCTTTCTGTACGTTCAGTTTCCGTCTCCGCACAGGAGATCAGAAGCGGGTTTTTCTCGTCCAGAAAACGAAGTCCTTTTTCCAAATCCATCTCTTGGAAGCAAATCTTTTGGACTGGTATTAGAGGTTTAAATCGCCGGTAAATTTGGGAAGAAAGGAAAAGTGTTGCTGATTGCAAAAGCGCGACAATACAGGCGCATTTGCAAACTGCAAGCTGTTCTCGATATATTCTTCAGTGAGATTCGGAACCATGATTGGATGAAATTTTGCGTTTGTGTCACCATAAGCCCGCTTTGGAGTTTGGATATAATGAGCCACCGCTGAGAGCCCATTCTCTGGACAAGGTGCTCATGTTCATTTAGGTTCAAATGAGGACGGCAAGATTCTTTCAAAAAGAGATTCTTCAAAGCAACAAAAGACAAAAATTGCATACGGCCTCATTGGTCCCTAACAAGAAAACATCGACCGATAAAAAACGCCAGCTGCGTTTTTCGCAGGAACTTAGTTTCTGGTAGAGCCTGGTGTATTCAAATACACTTGTGTTGTTTGGATTCTAGTGATTTCGTGAACATTTGTGCACGGCACTGCTGGGATGTATGTTAACGGTGACGCCGAGGCTTACAACCAGAAGTGATCATCATCCGAGGTTCAATCCCATCTCTGATATCCAATCCCAGGCTCCAGCTGTTGTGATCCACAGACTATGACTCATAAGTATGTTTCTCTATTGTTCCGCGTCCCTGCCACTTGCAGATCCCGGATTTACTTGCAAACTCCGATGGGAAGTCACTAGCCATATTTTACATGTGGCAGCATTCAAACCCGACGATACATGGCAATTCATGATAATAGATGGTCCGCCAGGAAATGTGGTCAAAGACAGGAATAAAAGTGCTCAAGCGCTAGTAAACACGAATTGCTGTCCCAGATAGCTTGATTTCTGGCGCTTGTTGATTGGCTGGAAACCCAATTTCCAAAGCATCAGGAAGAAGTTGAACCTGGTGTTTGAGCGCAGGGCTTGTGCCTTTGAATGATAAATACAGGACAAACCTGATAGAATTGACGTTTCAACTCAAAATCGAGATTCGGAATTGAGCTTTGGAATGTGCTTCATCGGAAAAAGTTCTCGGATGAAAGAGGATGTATAAGAACTAAGGGGCGAAAAAAGATTTTGCTCAAAGATCAATTGCGAATAGTACCCGCCTGTTCTCAAACTACCATACTATAAACTTGAACTCCATGCGAGCTGCCTGGTAAAGTGCCACAAACGGAATTTCAAATAAATCGCATATCGTTCTTCCTTTCGGCCCTTGCTTGATAAAAATTTCCCTACCTATAAAAATTTAGCGAGACATCAATGCACCCATGGACTTGGAAAAGCAGGTTCTTTCTGACAATCAGCACAGCAATACACTGTCATACAAAGCCGAAACGTGGTCTAAACTGGACTCCCAGGGTTTGAGTGCTGGTCGTCGCGTGGCTATTTTATTGTTAGCACTTCCCTTCTGGGTATTTATTACTCTAGATCAGCTCGAATTCGTATGCTTACCGGACGACTTGGTGCTTGGGCTTTTCTATTGTGGTTTGCTTCCAGTATATTATACCATGGCTCAAAACGTCTGCAACCGTCCCCGGACATATTCTGATCTGTTGATAAACGAGGCAGGCACTCTTGAACAAAGGACACCGAGAGAACGTCTGGAAACTTTCCGCCTCCTAGGTACATCTTTGGTAGTATTTGGGGCATTTTGTGTGGTCATGAGTATAGAGCTGTGCATCATAATCTTCATTTACTACAGTGTACTCACAGCACTTTTTTGCGGACTTTGCTCATTACGAAACATGCTTTCAAAATTCACAGTGCTTTTCTGATAGCTTTGGCGTTCCTTCCGGCAGTCATCTTGCACTTTTGGATGAAGCTCCAAAGAATGACGAATTGATACCGAACATTTGAGATCAGTAGCTTCTAGGCCATTTAAGCTTCTCAATAAATTCATTCACGGAACCAAAAAATGTTTTCAGTACTCCAATTTCGACCAGAAGCTTTTCTAGACTTCTGTCTGTTGGAAAAGAGTGATTATCTTGTTGTTCGCCACGTTTCGCCAGCTTTCTATCTGAAAATGTTGCCTCGACCCCAGATTTGTCTTTCCGGAGGTTTTGTTAAATAACAAAATGAAGGTTTTCGACACAAAGCGTCTTTGATCTTCATGATATATTTTCAAACTTGCAAAGGTTCTGGTTCTGTCTTATCTCGAATTATTTTAAACTTGAAAAGACCACGTCGCAATACTCGATACCAATTTGACGCGCACAAATTATAAGGCTAATTGATAAGCCTCTTTCAGTTCTCATAGTGCGTTAGATTTTTTTCGAATTCAGTCGAAATTCGCTAGTTAGTCATAAAGCTTGATGATAGGCAACAACTGCATTGTCTATCAAACTTTGGCATCTCAACTCGTGGAGCATCGGCCATAAAATATCTCAGAGGAGGCCATTCTTGGTACGTGACTCGATGTGTCGTGTTCATTTAACTCTGAGAATCAGCGGTACATCTTCTTCGGAGAAATTCACACTAGCTTGATTCCAGAGAAAGCACCTCAAAGTTTTAAATCGGGTTTCTGTTGCTGATTTGAGAGTCTCAAGCGAGCTGTGTGCTTGAGTTGAACTATCCATTTTCGCTCTGTCGAATACAAACTCCCAGTCGTCTCTTTCTATTGAGGAGAATTGGGCATATTCTGGCTCCAAAAAATCCCACGTCTCCTGGATCAAAGCTTGTAGCTTTTGAGAATTCATGGTTCTGAAATTAGAATCATTTTCGATGGCGCGCATCAACCTATTTGTTCGGCGTAAAATATCATCTAGGTATATTGCAAGATCATTGTACACAATTTTGTACTTGTCTGGGTGTGAGCTCAAATATGCTTTAGCGTGAGGTTGAAATTCCGCTTTAGACAGACTATCGTGGCAGTCGGAGATTTTGTGCTTTTTTCTTCGAAAGCAAAGAAAGCCACTGAAGCATTTGGTACTTTTATATCTTGAGTTTTTCAAAGAGTACAAAAAGACGGGGATGTTCGACGATGAACTAGCAAGCACCATCTGCGTGCTTGCGGCAAACATCCCAAGGAGAAGAAAAAAAGCCTGCACTTTCATTTTTGGAATATTGGCGTTCAGAACAAATTAAGGAGAGAAGCACATTTAAATACTTTCGATCTTTCAGAAGTGAACTCCCTTAATTGCTCACGAAATACCTGCTCGAATCAGCCCACATGTCTAAATGCTTGGACCTATGTAGGCACTCCACAGCAGGTATCCATAGACATTGTTTCACACACTTTTTCTTGATCAACAGTGTCAATGACTTGACAATGGGACCTCGTACAATGTGGCAATTTGTCTTTTGCCTTTGTTAGACGGGGATCTGCAGCAGGCCAACAGTCTTGAAACCCAACGTTGGAACCTATCATCTTTATTTCCTTATACTCCAGTTTGTCTCCTGCAGATATCGGCAAAGAGGAGGCTTGCAGAACTCGGGAAGGCAAATATATGGGAGGACATACGGCATTATTTGCTCCCGCTCATTCAGCTTTCAAACTACTTTATTTGCCGTATTTTTGCTGAAATTTCAAAGACTGCCGTGGCATTTCATAGGAGTTCACTCTGCGTAAAGCGGGCGTTGAAATTACACGCAGTATGAGTGCCAGCAACAATGCCATAGACGGTCTTTTTTTGAGTACAATCACGAGAAGGAGCGGAGAGAGTCATAAACGGTAGTTTGGTTGGCTTGAAAAAGGACAGGAGTTCGGGTCCTGAATAGGGCCTTGGGAAGATCTTCACGCGTTGATCTAGTCATGATAACTTGAGAGTTTTGAGGTAAATATGACCTGGGAACGATTGGGGTAGATGCGTGAGTTATGAAAGGAGAAAACCTGAACCGTCTTCGTCTTAAGTTAGCTGCATCATAGAGATGCTTCGCACATGATACAGAGACATGGAGGGATGTTTCTCGTGGTTGCAGCGAACATGATTTCGTTCAAACCGATTCATTTCCTTTTTTTTAATATTTTTCTGGAGACAAGTATTTGACTCGATACTAGCTTGGAATCCAATTGCGAGCCCCGATCGAAACTTTGCCCGTCTTAGCCGGCTGGGAGTCTAAATCACAATTCTTCTACTCCGACTCGAGAGAAAAAGGGCCATTGATACCAATTGAAAGAGAAGGTTTGGATATTGACTCCATTCTGACTCTGAACTTTTTTGGGGGAGAAACATATATGGCCAAATGCCTATTTCTATGGAGCAGTTTTCGGGGGCTCGCAAAATTGATTGTTTGGTAATTTTCAACCCCCAATTATGAAAATCTCTCAAACAGAGAAAAAGAAACGGCCGAGAGGCGCTCACTCTTTATGGGCAAGATGACAAAGAAATCAATAAGAACGTGTTGACCTGACAGGTAGTCTGTGTGAAATATTCGAAATATACCAGTTGTCTCTTGCTTGTTCCTTATGTGAGTTTGGACAAAGAATATCAGCGGGTTTCACATCACAGCTCTAAATTTCCTAACAAGCCGAGGAAAACTACATGGTTCAAAAACAAAAGATTTTCCAGTTCGAGCTATAGACCTATAGTTTGAGATTTTCGCATGAATAACTATCGAAATCTATTATTCGAGATAAATTTGGATATTTTGTTGCCCTTCACATTCAATACCGAACCCAATCAGCATATCACCACACAAGATAAAGTCTTGATCGCCATAATAGGTGACTTCATTTCTGCGACGGATCTGAATCCCGGTTTCTAGTGTTTGATCAATGCCCAATTTATTATCCTCATTCAAGGTCAATATTCTTTTAAAGACTACATCGACATAATAGAACAAGTTGTTATTTTCAATGTCGAAATAAGAGAACGTTCTATCACTTGCTATAGCCAGTCCATTTCCAGAGATCAAGACTTGATATCGACCTTTAAGCTGCGGGCCTTTGATCATTAAAGCTTGTACTAAGCTCAAGGAAATAAGAGAAAGCACTGCAAAGATCTTCATTTTTCTAGAGTGCTTGTTTATTTCCGTGCTTAGACATCTGGGACGTTTTAAAGCTCTTTTCATAGTCTGAACCACTGGCTTCTCTTGGACCTGCCTGACCTTCCACATGCTGCATCTTGCATATGATCTTTTTTAGAACAATGCTTGAGCTAAGTGCAACGGTTGCAGCAAAACAGAGCAAATATCCGTGAATGTTTTCTCGGGTTGGAACTGGGACCGAGAACGGGCATGGTCAGGTTTTTTTCGAAATGAGCGGGGAAAAGCGGGACGGCCTAAAGGCGGGCAAACCAAAAGCGAATGAAGCCACTTGTTTCATACAAATGGCAGCTCACGAACTCCGCCGAAGAAAAGGCTGCTGGAAACCCAAACCAGCCAAATCAGGAATATGCCCGGTGAAGAAAGCCCCGTGTCGTCATTTCAAGACGGGCAGCAGTCTTTTCGCGTCAAAACACCTGGTTGTGTAGCTCCATATTTGCTCAGACCAGGGCTCCAAGTATGGAGTTTTACCTTCATACAACAAGTTTTGGCGTTTCCGGCTCGTCCAGAATTTGCTCGTGCAAGTCGAGGAAGTTAGACGACTAGCTGCAAAGGATACCAACCTTTTCACCTGCCCAATCCATCCACGGTCTGCTTGATGAAACTCACTTCACAATCCAACCTAAAACGCCCGGCTTTGAATGATTCTGGTTCAATCGTCCAGAGGGTTGGGGGACGTGGGGTGCACAGTCCATGCAGTTAGCGAAGGAAAGCACTGCCCTGAGAGCTTGGTGTATTTTTTTCTGCTGGGATTCAGAAAGGAAGTTTGCTCATTGCATTGCCTCCCGTAGCTGAAGACGTCATTTTTGCCTCGGCGTATATGATACCCAAGGGTAGTTTGATATTGTTCCGAGTCATTTAGAGCCCGTTTTCTGGCTTCACACGATTGCGTCGAACCGCGTACTTGGGCTCTTTTCGAATAGGGAAGCATTCAAAAGGAGGAGGGCTATGTGCTTCTGCGATTTGCGAGTTTTGTACAATGACGCTCCACTACAGAATCTCGGTCTTATTTGAGTAATCAAAGCGAAATGTCACATCCAGAGCACGGACAGAGAAACAGAGAAGAAAATGAAGCATGCGGGGAAACCAAGATCACCTCTACATATTCCAGCATGAAGCTATCAATTGACTATGTTACTTGCTCAGTGGTAGATACAGTCGGGAGGTCAATCCACAAATCACCCACTCGAAGTATAGAATGACTCGATAATTTCGGCAAATGGGTGGCTTTCCTAATTGCCCCAGATACAGCAATGATTATTTTTGCGAGCATCACCAGACCAGACGAGGTTGTACAGATCCTACCTAGCTAGTCCGAAAGTTGAAGCGTCTAGAATTTCTGGGTTTGGAACTGGATTAAGCTCTCATTTCCAAGAAAGCATGATTCGGGCTGTCAATCAATTCATGTCCAGAGCGAGAGCTTGGGTCAGATTTGTGATAGATCAGTGTTTCCCATTTTCAGTGTTTCCCATTTTCAGTGCTTCCCATTTCCAGAGCTTCCCATTTCCACTGCTTGCTCTTAACTGCATTGTTTCATTTTGCTTTCCGGCCGTTTTTTGTGAACGCCCATTGATCGTCTAGAACCCCGGATCTTGGATTAGTCGTCAAAATCGAGCCCAATGGAAAACCAATATCAGTATTGGCGATCCCTTTTTTCTTGACCGCCCCAACATGACTTCAAGCATTGCAGGATTTGGGGACATGGCTCCATTGAATCGCCGGAGTCGAGCAATGTGCAGCACCGTGATAGACGGGTATATGCGGTGTGTAATAGAATAGAAGCGGGCTTCAAGAAATGAGCCGAAATGAAAGATGGAGGAGCCGATTGTCAAAACAATCAGACCGAGCAATGACTGACCAATGGCACACTTTTGCAAAAGGGTACATTGAATGGTTAGATTTTGCGCACAACACTGCAAAGATGATAGTGGGAATCAACTACCCGGCCTCCATTA
Organism: Metschnikowia australis; assembly: GCA_019285895.1. Classification (NCBI taxonomy): domain Eukaryota; kingdom Fungi; phylum Ascomycota; class Pichiomycetes; order Serinales; family Metschnikowiaceae; genus Metschnikowia; species Metschnikowia australis. The sequence continues at coordinate 424,781 of JAGSXI010000005.1, forward strand.
TACTACTCTGGATTCCCGCAAATTCGTTCAAACTGTTTTCTAGACTCTACACGACACTCCGATCGACCGGATTCGGAAAAGTCAAAACCTGATGCTTCCACATTGTTCAATCATACGGACAGCCCCGTGCCACGTGATGTTATATCGTGTGACCCGGAGGTATTGCTTCATGTGAAAGAAGTTTTAGCACATCAAGGGTGTGACTCAGATGGAAGACAGCCCCGTATATATATATATATATATATATGTGCTACGACGTTGTATACTGAAAATTGATTGATTACTACAATATGCACTATAGAAACCACCAGTCTTTATCTCCTCTCAAAGTCTGGGAGATGTATTGTTACAATAAATGTATTATTACAATAGATGTATTAATATAATAGATGTATTGTTACAATAGATGTATTATTAAAATAGATGTATTAATATAATAGATGTATTATTAAAATAGATGTATTAATATAATAGATGTATTATTAAAATAGATGTATTATTAAAATAGATGTATTAATATAATAGATGTATTAATATAATAGATGTATTATTAAAATAGATGTATTAATATAATAGATGTATTATCATAATAGATGTATTATCATAATAGATGTATTATTACAATAAATGTATTATTACAATAGATCCATTACTACAATAAATGTATTACTACAATAAATGTACGGCAGGATGGAACAAGGCACTACATACAGGAAAAGCTGTATCGTCTCGCGACTCATCAGATTGCCCGACATGTGAAGGTTTCAGTTCTTGCATCCAGCATTCATCAGCAAGACTCAAAGCACCCTTTTCCGTCCTCTACCACTTCTAATTGGTACGGTTTGGCAAGGGTCTGATGTTCATCTGCCGCATATCGACGAGCCCGCCTGTACATAGCGACGCACGTCCTGCACAACGACACCCCAGACATACTCGGTATCTTCTCATTTTAATCCATGTCTCCGGGGAAATAAAAATGGAGATCGAATGCCACCCACCATTGAGGTTTTCGGTGCCCGGGCTAACGCTTGAAACATCTTTCATTGAAAAATACTACCCGGGTGGATAAGCACATTCCTAGGCGGTGGAATTTCAAGCCAGTCCTTCTGCTTGGGACAATGACCTGATATGGATGGGATAGCATATCTACTTCTTGCAACGGTTTCCCAAAGCCAGCACTTCCTGAATTTAGTCTTTTTTGGAACCGATCCTGGAGTCTTTTCCCGCATTGGTGAATCGCGAACGCGGTCCCGTATTTGCCCCATAGAATCTTTGTAGCAGATGTATCATTCGCCTGGAAAATGGGGCAGATGTATCATTCGCCTGGAAAATTGGGCAGATGTATCATTCGCCTGGAAAATTGGGAATATGAGTGAAGGTCGCCTTCAGAAGCCCATGTTTCAATTTTTAGAGGAAGAGCGGACGGAACTAGGTGGAGAATATGCCCTTGGAACTGGCCCAGAAGTCAAAGAGATGCTTGATACGTGGGCATGATGCGTATCTTCATGAAAGGATCCGAGAAACTTCCAAACTGCGAGGGATATTCAGACACCTTGGGCCAGGTCCAAGTGTTCCAAGGCTTTATGCAAAGCCGCGCCCTGTAGTTTCTCCCGAGTATTACTTGCGTAATCTGTCTGCAAATAACCTGGAATCGAAACACCTCTCGCTTCCTGGGGTTAATGTATCCCGATTTCAGTTTTTTGCGCCACCCTTCAAGAACATGCCCGCTGAAGGGCTGTTCCCAGCCAGTATCCATGGTCAAGGATCATTATGTCGTCATGGCAATATGCGCTTTGATCTCTGTTGCCCTGTCAACTGGTGCAGATCATCGATTTACTGGACCTTTCCCAGACAGTTTGCGAAGTGTGCTTGTGCCTGTGGCCTCTCTCGTGTCAAAGCCCCATTCTACCTGATTTAGGAGTCCACACCATTCTCTCGGCCACAGATTCCCGAGACGGTCGGCTTTGCTTTCAGCCACGGCGCAGGCCATTCACAGGATACCCCGATCTCTGTTCTTTATCTCCATGGCACTAAACGTCCTTGTATCCATCATCTTGCTGGTTGCTCTGCATCTTGTCCATCACGTTTCAGCATTCAAAGTCTCGGGTCAATCCGGGCTACGAAAGGCCTCGGGGGTTCCGATGGATCTTCGGCAGTACCGTTGTTCTCTGTGTGGCATCGCTTTTCACCGCATTGCCACAGTGCCTCCAACACTTTCCCTCGATCTCTTTCCACAAAACGTTTCAGCTCCATGGAAGCCCATTTGAATATTTTGAATCATCCGTATGAACCAGACCGTCACTCGTAGTATTGAGCTGGACGCCGAAATACAACTTCAACCAGGCTTATGGCTTCATCCGTGGCCTCTTGGAAGTCTTCATCTGGATACACCACGTATGAAGTGTCTTCTTGTTGGCCTTCAGAGGAATAGCACGCTTCATCTCGTTGATGTTCTCTCGGGTCTCTTGTTCCTTTCTTCACGCGCATGGTAATCTTGGAAGTTGCCCAGAGCCACACCAGTGTTCACTATCGGGGCTCACTTTCCGGTTGCGCAGCACTATTTTGGCCTCCTTGGGGGCACACTCGTCTCTAGGCCATTGTTGTGCGTTTGCCCTTGCCCAAGCACTAGTTCGGGCGAACAAAGTGCTAGGCAGGATAAGCAACCAGCCGTCCCGCATTCCTTCCGTATACTTTTGAATGCATCAACAGCCAGTTTTTTTTGTGCTTGGCGCATTCTTGGTTTGGAACTCGAGACCCTCTGGAATGAGCAAAATTCCCGTGCATTGGAGAGGCATGTGCGGGCACATTCATACAAGAACGTACAAGAGGTTCTCCGCCCACTCAATTGCTTGTCTTTTTGACACCAAAACTTGTCTTTCCATCAGACTCGGCCCTCTTTCCGGCCCAGTTCGCCATGACACTTGCTATAGTGGAGGCCACTTGTCATTTTCACTTTGTCTTTGAGGAAGCACAGACGCACGATGGTGGTATCTAGCTGCAAAAGTCCCAGGAAGAGTCCAACAATCACCGCACACGGAGCTTCACACTAGCCAGACAAGCCCCCAACCAAAGTATGGTGGGACGGAAGTGGCTGTGGCATTCAAATGTGATCACTGGTTCAAGCAAGCCCGTTTTCCTACTTCCCAGCTGCAGTAGTGCATCCAAAAGTTTCAACCATTGCCTACTGCGATCAAGGTTAGCTTCTCTCTCCATCTTCCGCTTTCTGTCGATGCTCTTAGAAAGCAGGCGGCTACTCCATGGGATTTCTTCCTGCTCACTGCGTTTGGTTCTGGTCCTGCTCACTATGCGGGATGAACTGTGACGCTTGGATTCCACATCCCAGCCTCGTCCCACCTTCTCGTTCGTTTTCATTCTCTTCAAATCGAAGATGGCCCTGCTTTGGTTAAAATACCTGACAGAAACATTCTGTGGGCCAGAAATTGTTTGAACTCGGGGGCAAAGCTCACGAATTCTTAGTCAAATGGTGAGTGTCTTAGGTTAGGAGCCAGACAAAGCGCCCAGAGTCACTGACCTCGATATCTGTCCTCAACGGTGGGTTCATGAATCATGGAATCAAGTCTGGCGCTGTTACAGGAATCCACCTGAGGTGTTCTTGGATTCGGACAACACATATTTCATATTGCCATGTCATTTCTTTGAACAAGAACCTCGGGAGTCAAAAATTGGTGCAAACATCGTGCTACCCTGAGTTCAAAGCATCGCACGTTTCTGAGAGGGCACCGAATTTCATCTTCGCCTATGCCCGTCAACACAACCTCTTAAGCGTCTAGCTTTCTTTAACCCCAATGCTTTCAACAAAACCTCCGCTCGTCTCACTTGAAGATAACCCAATATAAGGGCGATCATCTGAACATCTCAGTAAAAGGGCTTTCCGTGTAGCAACATCTCTTTGTGATTCGCATGCTACCTCTCGTCAGACTAATCCCATATCATGGGTTAAGGAGTGGAGTGACCTATATATGGTTAATATGCAAGATATCTATTAAAACGTCTTTTCAACGACTTTTTCATAGTCAGAGGGTCAGGCAATCGTAACATTATTCGATTTGACTCAGCTCTCTCCCAATTTTTATTTCTCCCGATCAAACGACAGTCGAATATGACAGGATTATCTTCGGAAACTGCAAACTCTAAAGTTTGTCTAGGTCACCCATTCTCATTTGCCAAACAAGAATTTGACAATGTGCAATCTTCAACAATGCAAGTGACAATGAACCAGCAATGGAGTTTCTGTTCTCAGGATCATGAAGATATTATATTGTCCCCATTGACGTGCTTCAAAATTTCGTGACTTTAGCGACTCATTCGTTAATTCTATTCCTTGGAAAATGACTTCAAATCTATCTTGAGACTTTTCGCACTTGTTTGTGGTTTCTCATTATGCTTGTTATTAGATTCATGCGCCAGAGCGATTGCGATCAGAATGGGAACAATTCCTCAAACTCCTTCACTTTCTCATGGTCTAACACTAAAGTCTGGGTAGGCACTTTCTCAAACTCATAATCCTGTTCCGAAATATTTTTGTCATCATCTTTGACCAACAGTTCTTTGTTGGAGAAGAAACTCGATCCAAAGTTTATGGACGGGTTTGGATCGCAAGAAAACCCAGAGCCAGCCAGCGATACGGCCTCAAAGGCTGGGGTTTGTGCTTCGCTCTTCAACGAGGTATCTTTTGCCTGAATTTCGTTTAGTTTGCCACTGGCCTTAGTTCCAAAAGAAAATGCAGGTTTACTTTTAGATGCGTCATCAGCTGTCTTTCCATTAATGCCAAAAGTGTCGCTCGAACTTGGCGGGTTAAAACTGAAAGCAGATTTTGGATCTGTCAGTTTCGATCCAAAACTGAAGCTTGGTTGGTCAAAGGGTGTCGCTTTAGCTGATGGCTCAGAATCAAGCTTCAGTGTTGGGTTTTCTAATAAAGCATTGGCTCCAAAACTAGAAGGTTTTGTGTCTCCCTTTGTCTCGATGTTTGAGGGCTTGGTGTTAAACTCAAACGTTGTTCCTGTTGATTGGGCTTTGGTGCCAGCAAAAAGCTTGTGTTCTGAAGCATCTATTTCAGGAATATCTTTTGTCTTGTTATTGCCAAAAACGAAAGCAGAGTTTCCTTCAGTAGCGTTGAAATCAAATGAAGGTTTGGAGTCTTCATTGTGTGACTTTATCTTCGACAGATCAGATTTCGTCCCGAAACTGAAGATAGGAGTGTTCTTCGTCAGGTCGACGCCGAAGTTGAAAGAAGGTTGACTAGGTCCAGATTTGTCCTCTGTAAGTTTGGCCGCAAAATTAAATGTAGATGTGGGCTTCTCGGCTTGGTTGGCTCCGAAGCTAAACGCAGGTTTTTGTTCTTCCAGCTTTTCTTCCGTAGTTGTGACTTCAAAATTTGAATCGGGATCTACGTGAGGTGTCACTGGACCAAAACTGAAAGCCAACTTGCTTGAAGCAACGTCTTTCAGCTTAGACTTTTCGTCAAAATCATTTTTCCCAAAATTAAAAGCGGACTTAGTCGACGTTGACTCATGTGTAGGTCTCTCAGCACCAAAATTAAAGCCTGGCACTTTTGCAGTGCTCTTAGAGTTTAAGCCAGACGGCGACAATATTGAAGATTTGGGTGCATGGTCAAATGCGAGAACAGGGTTATCAGAGGTAGGCTTAGTAGGAAAAGAAAAGCTGGCACTTTTACCTGGTAATTCTGATGTGACTGGTTCGGTGCCAAATGTCAACGATGATGCGGGCTTCTCCTCGGAGCGCTTGACACCAAAGTCAAATGCGGGTCTTGCGGTTTCACCAACCGCGGTCTTGGTTCCAAAATTGAAGCTGGGGGCCTGACTTTTGGAAAGAGGCTCTGACTCTTTGGAAACAAAGCTGAAAGCGGGCGTTTCGATTTCATGTGAAGGTTTTACGCCAAAGCTGAACACCGGAGTGCTGGGAGCTGAGGTCTTGCTACCAGTAGGTTTCGAGTTGAATGAGTTCGCAGGATTCGTAGCAAGCGAAGAAACTTCCCTCGTTGGCTTGGAACCAAAAGCAAAGAGGTTTGGCTTGGTAGGCTTGTTATTTCCCTCGTCGGTGAAAGACAGATTATCAATCTGGGCATCTTTGGACTGACCAATGGACGCGGTATTATTGTCATCGGCTATTTTTTCCCCGAAATTGAAGGCAGGTTTAGGCGTTTTGCCAGTGAGAGTAACGTTGGAAGCAGTTGAATCAGGGTTTGATTTGGAGCCAGCAGTAAGTTTTGATGTACTGTCGCCATCTTCCTTCCCGAAGCCGAAGGAAGGCTCGTTCCTTCTACTCGCAGGTTCTATAGTGGATTTATCGTCAGTGGGCTTGGCACCAAAAGTGAATGCGGCTGATGATGAAGCAGGCTTGACATCGCCAGACCCAAAGCTGGTTGTAGGCATTTGGGTGTTCGCTTCAGTTGTTGCGGATGAGCTCGGAAACAACTTGGATGAAACGTCCGCGTTGGCAAAGGACGATGGCTTCGAACCAAACGAAAATGCAGGAGTAGTAGAATTTGGCTTTATGCTGGACTTCTCGGCAGATACACATTCCAAGCCTTTCGCAGAACCCTCCATCAGGTCATTTGGCTCACCTTGGAGAGCCGCAGACGGCTTGTTTTCAAAAATAGGGACTGGGGTTGCATTAGAAATATCAGTGAATTTGGACGAGCCAATAGATGGGCCAGAAGCCAGAATCAGAAACTCCAGTTTTTCAGCAGGCTGAGTGTTTGTTGATTGGGCGCCCGTAGCGGCCGGAGCAGGTACTTCCAGGGCTACGGACGACACCGTGCCGAAAAGCGAGGCGCCTGTTTCAGGTTTTTCGGTGGCCTCCAAGTCCTCGGCCTTGTTGTACGCCACGGTTCTCGAGATCTCATCGGCCTTGATTGGAGAGGGCGCCTTCGTGAAAATATCCTCCTTTTGCAACGGCGTGAACCGCTTGGCCTTGGCATATGGATTGTGGAGAGACTTTCCACTCGCATGCTCCACAGGAGCCGAGGCATCCGCTTGTGTTGCTCCCAAGGAGCCGTCCAAGATCTGCAAGAGAGAGTTGGCGGTGTTGCTTTTGGGCTTGAACGAGCGCGAGTCCATAGACGCATCCGCCGCCGACTCCAACAGCGCCATCAGTGGTGCGGCGGACGCAACACGGCGCGCCTTGCGAGCAGCTAGGTTCGGCACCTGGATCCGCGTGCGGTAGGGCGACGGAATGCCCGAAAAGGGGTACACGCGTTTCATGGAGATGTTGCCACGCGACACGTCGTTGAACGTGTGGTACGTGGGCTTGTAGTCTGCAGCGAGGAGCGACGTGCTGTTTGCATTGCTGGCTTCGACGCCGCTGGTGTTGCGCAACACCTTTTGCGAGTACTGCGCAAATGTATTGTTAGCGTTTGCGCCCGCTCTAGCCGCCGGCGTGTCGCTGGTTTTGCGCTCAGGGGTCTGTTCGGGAAGAGGAAGCGTCACTGAACCTTTTGAGCGCTCCAAGAGTGACATCACTCCCTCGTACTCCACCTCTGAAAGCGGCTGCGAGCCCTTTTCCTGGAAGAACGACAGCAAGATGCGGTTGCGGTCCGCAGGGGCGGCCAAAACCGCGGAAATTTCGGCAGCAGCGGGAGTGCCTGGTGGCAGGGCCAGGGGATGTTGTTTTAGCGGTGTTTCGGGTTCGGCTGTGGCTGTTCTGAGCGAAGCAATTCGCGCCGGAAGCCCGCTTGTTGATAAGTAGCGCTTGACTTTGGAGAAAATTCCACCAGGCGCGGCGGAGGGCAATTTGCGCACACGCTGCGACCGGTCTCTGTAAACCTTGGCGACTCTACGGTTATCCATGGCAGCGAAGGGGGCAGACTGAGGTGTGTTGTGGGCTTCGAAAAGAACGTGGTAGGCGCTGGGAGGTTCGAGTCGTCTGAGAAAACCGCATCTTGGGTCACGTGCGCGGGCACGTGATGCGCGGCATGGGCGGGCCTGGGCGGTAGATAAATGTTGTTTACTGTTGTGGTAAATATATAATAGATATGGTAGATATGTGAAAATGTGGTAATAATATGGTGAATGCATAATAGATAGGAAAATGTGGTGGAAATTTCATTGACATAATTGATATAATTGATATGGTACATCTGGTAGATATGATAGTAGATGTGGACGTGGTGGAAATGTTCTGATATGTATGAATGTGGCGAGAGATATATGAAAGGAATGCAAAATATGTAGTAGATATCATAAAAACCATGGCAGCGATGTTAAAGGATATGAAAGGAATACGAAGTTAGTAGGTGCAAATAAAGAAATCTGAGGGTGACGAACGAATACATGTGCATCTGTTCTACGTCCGCCGTATCATAAGTATTGCCCTGTTAAGTCGGACCCGGGAAATAAAGCATTTTCTTATCTGCTTCCAAATGGAGTGCAAATGCAGCCACGAAGCCTCACTTCGGGCTCCATTTGGGAATTGGTGGACTCTCGAAACTGCCGGCAGAATGGAAAACTTGATGGCTTTCTAGGAACATATGTGGATGGCCGGGCGAAATATTCGCCTGCTGAATGGAACGCATTGCTCACCGGCTCATGTTGTATGTTCAGACTGGCGATATCGCACCGTGACGGTACCTGTTCTTCCTCCAAGTCTTCTGATAGGCGACTTGCTGTTAATAGGACAATCGAGCGTAAAGCCTGCAACTGGAACCGCTAATCATCTGCTTGTTTAGCACACTTATACATCCCACGAACCATTACCATCTGCTTTACTCGTCCTTGTTTTGGGCGTGGATATCCATTTGATTCCGGATGAGAAAAGGCACGATTTCCTTTAGTGACTCGAGTCTGAGGAGCAGGGGTTTTTGAATCTAATCGGGCGAGGACATGGTTTGGAATTCGGTCTGTTTGGAACTGTGGGCCTGGGGAAAGGCAGTTACATGCCAGCTCCACTGACAGATACCCCAAAAGAGTCTCTGGCATCAGACAGATTCCGGCCTCTCATGCAGAACTTCCATCACTTTCACACAGTATTGATACTGGTGGTGTGATGAAGTTCCATTGGTTTTGCACCCAGTCTCACCCTGTCGCAAAGGTTAGACCGCGGCACTTCAAAGTCGCCCGAGGCGCATTTGACCCCGGCAAGACGCAATGATATGGACGTGGAAACGCTCTTTCACCCGCAGGCTGCAATATACTGTTCTTCTGTAGCCGGCTCGCATGTGGAAGGGAACGGAATATGGAACGCCGCCTGTGTGCAAGACGCAGATCAGTTTCTCCAGCGTGGCATAGAAGTGCCAGTTCTTGCCCCCACAGGAAATCCGATAGCCGAAGACTCTTCCGAATTGGTAGCAATGCAATCCGAAATCCAGCACCCGCTGGCCGGAACAAAAACCCAGGGAACTAGATGCCAGGCCTGTATTCAAGAGGAAGCAGGTGCCGATCAGATCATTCTATCCCAAAATGTCTCGTTCTTCAATGAAGCTTCGGGTCGCCAACAGAGCCAAAACAGAAAACACAAGGACTGGCCAACAATTGAACGACGCATTGTCAGACAGGCCAATATCAGCTTCCCTCCTCACTCAGTTCGTTTCTCTTGGAACTCCAAGGAGTAGAGGCCGCTGTCCTCGTCAATGGTCATTTTGTGCCCGCCATTAGCGCATCATGCTGGAGCCGATTCAGGCCTACCACGTGATATTCTTGCACAACTGTGTAGAAGCCAGTACCCAGATTCCTCAGCGACATCAACCTTGGAGAACACAAGGCGAATGCTCTTTTTCGGGCTTTCATGACAATGCTGACATGCTGCAATTCTCGATTGGCCGGTGCAGAAGCTGGCTCCTTCCATTGGTTGTGTGTGTCTCAAAACACATCAGCAGGCAAGAAGCCTGCGAATCGTATCTGAAGTCACAGACACAGCTGCCCGCTCTTGTCACATGACGCAAAGAAAACCCAAAGTGTCCCCACCTTGAACCAGCGGCTAAACGTGCAAAAGCATGCTGGACTGTGTGGTCTGATCATACTACCGCCTCTCGTGGTGTCCAATTTGACAGGGGTCCAGAATCATACTCTTTTGAGTCCCGCAATTTAGATCAAATTCTTTCGAATCTCACAGCTAAAACCATACTCTTTCGAATCCCACAGCTGAAACCATACTCTGCAATCTCACAAGAGGATGGAACAATGTGCCTCTTTCGCGGAATCCAGGCCCTACTCGCATGCACAGCTATAAGCCATATAACCTCACAGTGGCCAGCCTGATTGAAAAATCGTGTCGAACCCACTCCGGTTCTCCCAAAACGGGAGGAATTCAAACAAGCCCCAAAACGGGAGGAATTCAAACAAAAAACACACGGCAATCGAAAAGAAGCCCAAACACTGCCTTGTTATTCAGCAATAGGCTGCAGAAAGCTGGGGCCGCACCGGTATATATATGGCCCTTTTTTCCGCGGGCCCTAGAGGAGTCCACAGAAACTGCACTGGGTCCTCTCCAAGAGTACCAGAAACAGCACGAAAACCGCCGGACCCGTGGTGATCATCGCGCCCCTTCGACTTCTGGAACAACAAGGGCACCGCCAAGAAGGATCCGGAGCACGTGCTTTTTCCCTGCTTCTCCTGGGTCTTTTTTCCGGCCCGAATTTCGCATTTTCGGCCTGGCTCCACCAAGGCTTTTCATGCTGATTTCCAATGGACATCATCGCCGACTCCGACACAGAGAACTCGCTCCCGCCGGTCTTGGTCTCGGATGTCAACACCGCCACTTTCCGCAGCGTGTTTGCGTTTTTTTCCGGCGAGACACGCTCGAGAATCCGTGCCGAGGCCCAGAACACGCCTCTAGCCGCCCTCTACGAGGACATGGAAGGGGACTTTCTCCATGCTGAGCGCCTAGAGCTCGAACACTTGCTTGAAACGACCAAGCCCATTCAAAACCAGCCCCAGGATGCGCCCAGGATGCCCCGGGCAGGCGTTGTTGAACAGCCACATGAAACAAACGGCAGCGTCTCAGGACTGCCGGCACCAGACCAGCCCTTTCGCCAGCCCAGATCTTTGCGCAAACGAACATTCGCTAGCAGGCACCCTTACATCGCCGACCAGGCCGACTGGCTCGGCATTTGCACCGTTGATAGCATCAATGAAATGTTCAATGGCGACGAGGAGGTCTCGCGCGTGGCTCGGGCCCTCAATCAGCTTTATCTTCAAAAGAAAAAGCGCTATCCAGACGAAGACCGCTACCGCCTGAAGGATTTCTACACACATTTGGGGCACAGTAAAACTATGGCCCTAGAGGGAGACGCCGATTCGTCCGAACGAAAAGACAGCCCACACCGCAATACAGCCAGTCCTGATTCTCCAGAGCAGGGCTATGTCCCCGACTTGAATAGCTCGCAAATTGAAACCAACAGTGCTAACGAGGACGACCAGCTTATTCCCTATGAAGATTTCGACATCCCATATTCTCAAGATTTTACTGAACATATGGTCAATGGAGAAGAACTTCTACATATTAGGCCTTCCCAGATAGGCACGCTTCATCCCCCAAGCAATGGGGCGGACTCTGATCTGACAGATGAAAATTCAACCGCCTACGAAAGTGACGAGCAGCTCAATCAGTACATCAAAGTGGGTGGTCGGTATAGAAAAGTGAGCACTATTCTCCGAGGCGTGCTTCCTGAATCCGCCAAGCGACTAGGACTTCTTGACCGCAAATCCCCGGTTAAGCGCCGAAAGCCAACTGTCCGTCCGCTTACACCGCGTCGGGGCTTGGCAATCAAAAAACTGCGGTCTTCAGTGACCAACTCTGCGGATTTGGAGCGAGAATTGTACGCGGATATGGCTGATAGCGAGGAGAAGTCTCATTCGACAAGTTCAGTCCATTCTCTGCTTGAAGCCTCCTCTCTATCCGGGGTTGAGGACCATGTTCGCCACGAACATCCGCCACGGAAGCTGCCAATTCCGCATCTTTCGCGTGATTCAACCTCCTTGGCTTATGATCTGGAAATAAAGGAGCCATATTATATCTCCTCAGGTTCGGATTCAGAAGCAGAACTCTTAGCTACTCAACCCCCTTTGCCACAAGAGTCGTATTCCCAGAAGAAAGGTATCCAAGCTTTCGACTATCGTCGAAAGCTTGGTCGAAAGCAGCCAATTGAAGAAGACAATGCCAGCGCTGTTGAGGACAATGACGAGATTGACCATCTCTTTGCCCCTCGCAGTAAACCTCGGCTTAGAGGTACATCTGTGAACAATAGAGTTTTAGGCAACGCTCCAAAACGATCACATCCGCTCTCAAAAAATACATCTCGGATATCCCAGGCCCGATTCAATGGTTTAAAAATCTCCATGGGACCACCAGTGACTACTACACGAAGAACAAAACAAAAAAGAACGGATGGCTCGCGAAGATCTAAAATGCTAGATAAATTCCAGACCAGTTTGCCCGCATTTCGCAAGCCGCCTCAGCAAGCAACTCTTCCTGTGACTCCACCAAAGACGCCACACTCTACGAAAAGGAAAAGCGCCAGACATGAGCAAAACTCGATTTCCAGCGCTACAAATGCCCGAATCCAACAGCGTTTCAGAAGAGACCCTCTTGTGAGCACATTGGCGATTGAGACCGAAAACGAACGAGCACCAAGGAGTGAGCGACATGTTATTTTTGACTCAGTGGCACTGAACTTTTACCCGACTCGAGAATCTCTCTCAGGATCTATTACAAGCACACCATCTAGATCTTTGACGGGTATTGAGGACCCAAGCACTGTACGTGGCATACGTGATGGGCGTCTCTTTTTCCCACTGGATGACTCCGTCTCAATTCACTTTTTGGGCAAGACATATCTTCTTGCTCTTTACAATCGTGAAGAATCATTCACGCATGTGTTGTCTCTTTTGACTGCCTTGCGGAAACTCTCAGCCAATACCAAGCTCTTCTCCCAATCAAAAGTGCAGGTAGAAACTCGTACAGCGTTGAACGGATTGATCAAGTGGCTACTCATATACCGCGGAAGACCGGTAAGTGCTTTATGGACACAGATGAAGGCCAATCTAGATGATTTCTCTAAGCTTCAACTGAAAGAGACGAGGAAGCTCCAGCCTATCATTCATGCTCAGTTTATATTCATATTTTGGGTGTTGATTCAGCTTGAGCACAGCTACAATACAGGTATAGACCCGTCATTGATAAAGTCTTTAAAGGGCTATTGCAGTGATTTTTTTGTGATTTTTTTAAGCACATTTACAGCACAAGAATTGAGCTCTTCGTACGCGGTGGAGTCCCCCAATCATGATATATTTGAGGCCATAATGATCATCTTCACTATTAATGAGAAAGAAGACAAGTATTGGTGGCCACCTATAATCCAAGCTATCGACGAGATAGCGTTTTTGGGTAAGGATTTTAGCAGTTTACTTGATTTAATTTACTTGTTAGGGGCGATCATTCCGAAAGGGTATTTCAATTGGGGTCCTCTTTTGCTTATTCTCAATAAAATGAAAACGGCTGTTGACTCTTTGAGCCATCGACACTTTATTGACTTATGTGAACTCACCCATCAAAGACTCGAATGGCCGTTTGAAGAGAAAATCTTGACTCAACTTTATGCTTTTTTTGGTTCCCGAAAATTTTCGAATTTTTCGGACGAGTCAAACATTCCTTCTTTTGTTGGTGTTGTTCATTCACGTGCAGATATCCCTGAGGAAAGCACCTTCGAACGGTTTATGGGATTACTTTACAACTACATTTCAAATCTTTCGCTGGCGAAAGATTTGAAAAGACTCATATCCAAAATGCTTGCGTCCAGTCAATATCACTATGTACGGGGGAGGAAGAGCCAAATCATGTTTGCAAATCGCCTCAACTTGATTGTACTTCTATCGCAGGTATCGGATGTTGACTTTGGAAACCAGCTTACGAATTTGATAATCCCAATTTGTGATTCTGCTGATGCATTTGTGTACGGAAGATCCCTCGATGCTTTAAGGGTCTTTTGCGAGACTACAAACAGCAAGAGTAATTCCATTCCATTGCAAGCGTTTGTTGTTCTATTCAAGTCTTTGATAAGCATGACAGCAAAAAGAATGGCCCCGCCTAATTTATTCCAAAAGCTCGTCGACTTGATGGGGGATACATTTCGTGGCGCTTCTAGTGATACAGATAAGGGTGTGTTTGGTTTGCTCAAAATTTTGAGCACTACTGATCTCAGTAAAATCCCAGAGACTTCAGTTTTGGAAGTGCTTGGAACCGTGCTTCTTTCAATCATGGAAGTTGAAATTTTACTGAACGAATTGAACCATCAACAATCTTCCGTCTTGGTTGATTTCCAGAAGTCTCTCTTGAAACTACTAAGCGCTCAAATGGACAGGTTACCTGCTACGAAAAGTAGCGAGGACAAAATAATTGAAGATACGGTAGAGTTGACGATACAGATATGGATGCTCTGCAGCAAAGTTAGCAAGACACAACATTGGAATAATATGATGTATCAGAAATACTCCTACCTCGGAAACTCTATATCAAGAAATCGCTTTATTATGTTCCTCAGCTTGGAGTTTATTCAGTATGCTGCTGTGGATTCATTTGAGCTACAAGAAATCGAAAAAGTTTTCTTAAATGGCTTAGTCTCTCCATCTTTATCCAAGTACTCCGTTGATTTATTCCAGTCTTTGACTCAAAATGAACATTCAATATTTTGGTCCCCAGAGCCTCAAACTTTGAAAGCTAATTCTGTTGTTTTGCTTCAAAACTCACGCTTGCGTATCTTGACCAGAGCAATGCAAAACGTTGTTGGCTCGCCAACTCTTCACGTAAACGAGAAGTCATCATTCATATCCGGCTTCGTGAAGCGCCTTCATGATATCTATACCGATCATCATGTGGAACAGGGAGTTGCTGAAATGTGCAAGCTAATTACCGAAATGATTCTGCGAATAGCCAAAGACTTTGTTGCTGATTTCGACGAATTTTGGGAATTGTCAACAAAGCTTGGACTTCCAAACAAAAATGTGCAAATCAAGTGGTTTATCTCTGATGACGCGGGCAAAGTGCAATTGCTCAATCAGGAATTCGTATCTGCCCTTGTTTATGGAAAGAATTGTGTCCTGGCATTGGACAATTGGATAACTAGAAAAGCCGACATTTTCTTGTTCACACTTATGCAAGTATATGTATCTGCTTTGATCGCCAGCAACGCTTATTGGGCCCATGTGTCTCTACTTTTGGAATACGTCTACGTCAAGTTAGAAAAATTCGACATTGACACGAGCAACCGAAACTTCTTGCAGTTGCTCAACTTGCTTATAGAGATTTCCCATATTTCAAACTGCAGAACCGAAAGCAGGTACATCATTTATGAAATTCGTGCAATGAATGCTTGTGTTTTGATCCTTGCGCATGCATTTTACATATTTGATGGCTACAAAGACAAGCAAGACATCAGAGACATTATATTCGAGTTCATCGCAAATGTGAACATCGTTTGTCCAAAGCAATACAAGCTCTCGACTGCTTTCATGAACTTGTCGATTGACGCTGTTCAGGGCGGGATGCATGTCTCATACCACCCTAAGTACCAGCACACCATAGAAGAATATCAGGCAGCGTGGCGAAACTTGAAAGGCTCTCTTGAAGATCTCACAAACCTTGCCTCGAGCGCAGTACAAGAGGAACTCTATCGCACTGGTCTTGATGACTTCGCCTTCATATAAAACGTTACCATCATACATTCAGCATTTATCTCAGATCAAGTCAACAGGGTGCATCGATTTGAAATCAACACCGCGTCACTGTAGATCGCGCTGGCTTTTGATGAGTTCAATCTCAGCCCCAAGTTTGTCCTTGCCTTTCTTAACTTCAAGAAGCGCCACCACGGATTTCACCAACTCGTCGTATTTGGCCATTGTCTTCCGCGTGGGCATGTTTGGTTTCCAACTCGTGCCGCCAGCAGTTGGTATGTCAAGCTCCTGCAACATGTTGTTCACTGCTTTGAAAACCGACTGTCGCTGCTGCAAGCCTGTGAGTTTTTGCGTGGACCGTAGAATCACATTGGGAGTCAAGCGCTCGTTTGCATGGTACATCAACCCGTAAGCCTCTTCCTCTTTTGTAGTGAGCCGCTTGGCTAAAAGCTGCTGGATTGGGTCTGGCTCTCCCTTTGGCTGTGGTGGCTGCAGTTTCAATACACCTGCCAAGTACTGCTGCAAGTGGGTCTGGAAGCTGCGGTCCCGTTTATGTGAGGAGGACGCCGCCAGGGGAATCGGGGGAGGCACGGGGTCTGCCGGCACATTGATGGATTTTTGCAGCATTTTCTTCTTTTGGTGCTTGTCCAAGATCATCAAGTTATTGTAGAGATTGGTGAGGCCCTGGGACGACTGGTACTGCTGCACGGATTGCGACGACTGGGGCGAGTCCATAAGAGTAAGGAGATTGGTTCTTTCCGTAAGCATTTTCTTCGCCGCGAGCTCGAACCGGCGCGCCTCGATGACCAAAGACTCTTCCTCGGCGATCTCCGCGGGAGTTCTTTTCAAAAGGCTCTCGAGATACTGTTTGCGGTCGATCTCCGCCGATTTCGAAAACGCATCGAGCGATTCGAGGAGACTGGGGTTTCCGGTGCCTTTGTACTTCAAGATCTTGGCACACACGCGGTAAAACTGCTCTTTGAGATCCTCCATGGTGCGGCCGAAGCACGCGGGAAACCGGTCGTTGATTACGTGCCACTTGAGCTCGAAATCCTTGCAGTATTCGAACAACATTTTTGTCTCGGAGTAGGTCCACTCGTCGTTTGTATCTTCCGCGGGCTCGTCTTCCAGCAAGGCCGCTTGGGTTTCCGCATCGGGCTTCTCAGCACTTTTAGAGCTTGCTTCTTCTGTTGGGATCTTTTTGGAGGAGTCGGAAGACGTCTTGGGACCGTCTTCTCCTGGCTCCTGGCTTCCACGATTCTCCTTGGCGTTGACCGGAAGCAGGTTGACGGGCTTGGAGTTCTGCACCGCGGCATTCTCACTTGGCCCCGGTGGGTTGTTCTTATGTTCTCCTTCCCTACTTGTGTCCGAGACCTTTGTTGGTGGGTTGTGTTCAGGCTTGACGGCCGGGTTTCCCGTCTTGGGCACGTCCAGAATGTGTCCTTCCCCGCTTTTGTTCTGCTTCGGGGCGTGCTTTCTGCCTCCGTCCTTGTCTGCTTTGGCGGCTAATTCCCAGGTCTTCTCACTGGCTCTTTCGGCCCTCTGTTTCTTGCGTTCTTGCTCTTGTTCTTTGACCTCCGCCATGATGCTGTCATACGTCGATTCGTCCACCATTTCGGGGATGTCGATAGCCACCAAGAACTTGTCAAAGAAGTACGCCCGGTCGTTTCCACTGGCCTCTAGGAGTTCCCTTGAGCCTTTCTCCCAGTGCTTGAAAGTGGCAGCCCACGGCAGCTTCTTGTTGGGCACAAACGGCATGCGTGTCCAGGGCAACACCCTTTGCTTCCTGCCGCCGCCTTTGGCTCCCAAGTTGATGCTGACCGGAGGCGTGTTAGGGCCCAAAAGATTGTATAGTTCACGAGCCATGCCGCTTTTCTGGAGCGAAGGCTGCTCGGTTTTGTGCCGCTTTTTCGCAGGCTGCTGCGCATCGTCACGCTGGATATTGAGCACATCGAGAATATCGTTCGCCGACATTGCAATTCTGGGTACGTGTGGTTCGAAGTTGGTGTTTGGGGTTTGTTGAGCGGCCTCGAGATGCACCGCGCGCATGCCCCGCGGTCACGTGCCACGCCCCGGCGACTCTGTACATTCAAGTGCCCGTTGCTCGCCAATGAAGTCCAAAGTTTCTCCAGATCAGCTTCGGTTTAGTGTTAGCAAGTCGGATCGCAGGCTTTGCTTCCTCTAAACTGCCGCCGGGCTCGATCCCAGATTTCAGCGTACATTGGATAGTTACGTACCCGCTATCTCGTACTCCTGGGGAAGATTCATGACCTTCCTTTTATGGCATTCCAACTGGGTTCTTGACAGATATTTCTCATAGACCTGGCTCGGGAGTCAGTTCAACATTCCAGCTCGAAAGTGGTGCACCGAGATCTTGTTCAAGGTGAGACTCTGACGGGACTACAGAAACAGACAAAGGAATGAAGAAGGTCTCTAGGAACTGGGCAACGAGATATGCGCCGGTTCCGGAAAATCCGGCTATTGATTGAGATGGAAGCTCAGTTCCAAAGTCCCCGGGCGGAAATGCTCCTAGAAACTTCGATGTTTGGATGGGCACAAACTGCCTATACTCGAAGTTGTTGATCATGTATTGTCATCGTCCGGTCGAAATCATTCCTGAAAACGACCCGCAGTTGTCAACCGAGATGCGTGTCCATCGCGGGTCTGTTTTTTGTTCGAGTGCCCAAACAGCTTTTTCAGGTTCGACGTTAACCATGGTGATTTCTTACATCGAAAACGGCGAACGATCGTTCCGAGTACTGACGAGTTTAAGTGAACAGTCTTTTATAGTTGTCGGATGACGAGTGATATATGGACTGCACTCCGCTGGGAAATATGAGGGTATGCTGGAAAGCAAGGGGCCGAGACCCATCCATTACAGACATGTTTTATCCCTTGCGCAAGCGGAAACTAGAAACACTTCCACCAACAATACGGGAGGCTTTTGGCACTCTTTCCGAAAGACAGGAATACAAAAGGCGGAAATCTCCGAAAACGCCGTATGGGCAAGAATGGTCGGGGAGAAATAAATCCACAGCCATTTGTTTATTTCTTCATGTGTTGCACGTACCCTTCCATGAGACAGATACTAGTATCAGGACACACCCTACACCTTTAGCAATTACATGGGAAGAGTTTCGAGCAACTCTACTACGAAAAAAGGCCTCCATGCTTAAGATTTAAGAACGGCGCCCAGGAGTCTCCGAGAAAGGCTGGCAGGACACATCAGCTGAAAATACACCCATTCCTATTTGATTCGGTGAACTGGTGGGAAAGGTTTATACAGTCCACGGTGGAGATCGCATATTCGGCTTCGCTACCGGATGATTTCAGTCCTGGGCTCTTCGCCACATCCGATGGGCCGATGACAGTTGGCATTCAAGTGGGTGATGTGATTTTGGTCTGAGATTCGTGAAATAACATTTGGTGGAAGGATATTGAGACAGAGCCCCGGCGCCTTGTCACTTGATGGACATGGCGAGTCATTTGGGCTTTTTTCTATCAACTGTCTCTGGTGGGGTATGCACCTCCACGATGTTCCACCCCCACCAAAGGTGTCCTATGGTACTATGCTTCTGAAAAAGGGTCCATGAGGCTGGCTAGATTAGTCCATGTATAAATATGCCCGGGCACGGGCCTCACACAACTGTGAACCGGGGTCTGTTCCGGAAGCGTGTTTGCCACATCTACTGCTTCCTACCAGACTGTCTAAGAGGCCCGTGATTCCTCTAACCAGTCCGTGGTGCCCATCTGCGTAAGACGGCTTAGCGCACGGGCAAACGCAAACTTCTCCTCGTCGTTGGCAAACATAGAGGCCTTCTTGGCCACCAGTCTGTCAAAGCCGTGCTTGACTACCAACTCATCGTACTCAAACGTCTCCTCGGTCCCCGTGTCGCTCTGCTTTTGGTACAACAGGAAGTTGTCTTTCAGAAGGTTTTCCGGCTCCACGAATAGATCGTTGAACGCGGCCGCGCCCGTGGTGGCGATGCACCCGTGTGCATCATAGACCGCGTCTAGAAACGTGATGAAACGGCGCACGGTGTCGCGCACGTCGATGCTCAAGTACGGGATGTCCGTCACTACAAACGCCCGGTACGTGTTGGCCAACGAGAGGTAATCGCCAGCACTAAGGTTCTTTCCGCAGAGCTCCTCGAACGTGAACTGTGCAACATAAGGCCGGCTACTGGCAGGCACGTGGAGCTTACGGCCCCACACTGTGATGCTGTCGTTTTGCAGCACGGTCTTGTCGTGGTTGGCTTGGTTGAAGTACTCGTACCACTTGTCACAATGCTTCTGGCGTGCGCTGATAGAGGCCTTGCTATGGTACTTGACACCCGGCTTCGGAAAGTAGTACACGGAGGAAAACGGCCGCGGGATCTTGCGATAGTCTGTCGGCGAGTTGAGGTATATGACTTTGGTCTCGTTCTTGATCATGCGGATGCACGGCACGAACAGCACGCGCTGGATGCCATTTAGGTACAAGTCGTCCGGCGCCCTATTCGACGTGGCGAACAACACCACGCCGTACTCTGGGCTGAGGAGCATGGTGAGGAGGCGCCGCAAGAGCATGGCGTCCGCCACGTCGGTGACCTGGAACTCGTCAAAACACAACACAGTAGACGTCTTAGCAATTTCGCTGGCCAAGAGCGGGATCACGTCCAAGTCCGCGTGACTGTGTTCGCGCTTGAGCTGGTACGACCGCTTGTGGACATTCTGCATGAACTGGTGGAAGTGGAACCGTCGCTTGGCTAGATTGGCGGGCACGGTCAGGTAGAACAAGTCCATGAGCATGGTTTTGCCACACCCGACGTCGCCCCACAAATAGATGCCCCTGACGAGCGAGTTCGGAACGTCCACGCTACGCTCCCGGTGACTGAGCATTCCTGACAAAAATTTGAATACACCTGTTTTTGGCTTCAACTGCTCAACGTCCGGCGTGACCACTGTTGGGGGCACGTACGACTCCAACTGGGCATGAAGACTCGACAAGCTCAGAAGAATTTTGCGCTGGTATGGGTCGTCCCTCAACTTGTTGAGTGCCACGCGGCGGTCGTACGATTGTAGCGGCGTGATGTTTCTGCTGTGGCGAGTTGTGGCCGAGCTGAAAACCCGGCGCCTCGACGTGCGAGCCTTCCGCAGCACCAATCTAGATAGGAGCATGGGACAGGAATGGAAGAATGGACGGGAATGCCCGGGAACGAACGAGCAAACGAGAATGCAACGGGAACAACAAAATGGAATCTGCGGAAACAAATGGAATCTGCGGAAAAAAACGGCGGCGTGGATCCCCAGAATGGTGTTACGGGGTCAGAGGTGGGCCTTTTTTCTGCCTAGGCTACTGGGAAAGGACAGCGGGCCAATGTCTTTTTGAATAGGAAATCCCGGCGATAGTGGGGTGCCCCGGAAAAACGCTGGAAACCCGCTTACTTTTTTCTCGTAAGCTCGCGCGTGCTTGGCCCCGCAAATCCGGGTCTCCTGCAGGCCGCCATCACGTGACCGCGGGGCTTCAATGTGGGGACCGGGCTTCCAGCTCAAAACTGGGTTTTTTGATAACGCGTGTCTTGGATTCGGGATAGTATCGCGGGTGCCGGTGGGTTCTGTGGGGCCGCGAGAGCCGCGATGCCCGGGACGTCTGTGACTACTTGAATTCCAAGAGGCAGCTCCGCGTTGTATGCAGTACACGATGATGAAGGATGTTCGAGTTAGTGGGCCCCCACGAATCAACGGGGGCTTTTGTTGTGATTCAGTGGGCGATTCTGCCGCGGTGGTTTCTACTGCCGGGTACTTGATTTGGCGATATTTGGGGTCTTTGATTTTTTGAGTTTTTCAAAATTCGCGATGTATCAACTATTGGACGACTGACTAGGACAGTGTGATAATTAGGTGGAATGACAATATCTTGAGCGGCCAATAAGACAGTGTTGATTCCAAGTAGAAGCCGGGGCAGTCTCGTTTTCCGGTGATTTGAGAAATTCCCGCTTCTGATACGCCTCTATTGTAGATGGGGAGGAAATCATACCGAGTCCTCAAAGATATGCACTTCGATGTCTTCCATCACAGCTCAATCACGCAACTGCGAGACTTTGGATCTATGCTGTTTTGCAAACAATCGGGCAAAACAGAAACGCAACTATAGATTAAGACATCGTTCTTCCTTGCAGGCCATCACTACCGAGTCTTCATTCAAACATCTTTCTGATGGCTGGAAAAAAGATCCACTTTCTCCTCTGTCATCTGCCGGAAACATTTTCCCACACAATAGTTGAAGACTGTTTCTTCGTGCGGTTGCTAAACGAGGAAAGCCTGGATCTCTGAAACCCAGAAGACTGAGGTGCAGAAGAAACAAAGCTTCCAAGCTCAACGCCCCCAAAGTCTTTCGCGAAGAACACCAGACTTTGAACCAAAACCGCTGAATATCATGGCGGCAGTCTTAATCTTGTCCTCGTATCTTTGTATTTTCACTAGCTGTGTTGCACGTGCTAGATGCGTACCAATTGATGAAACAGTAGGAGTCTTAACGATGGTTCTAGTATTCCAAGGTATACAAGACACATTCCACGCTGGAACAAAACAGACATGCCAAAGATAACAGGGCCAAAGAAAGCAGACAGAAACACGCGTTTCCCGATCCGTGCAATGTCTCTAGAAGTAGACGAGGGCTTTCATGAATCCACTTTTCAGGGCCCTGAGCCTTTGAAGATCCACAACTAGAGAGGTCCGAAACAATGGGAAGAAGACTCTTCTTTATAAAATAACCAACAATGAACACATTGTATGTATTTTCGTGGATGGGCCGGAGGATCCGGAACCTTCGAGTTTTGCAGACGCTTAAATACGCCAACAAGACAAAATCAGATTCCATTCACATTGACATGGTGGGTATTTTTCACCTCTTGATTTCAAAGCAAATGACCGCAATAGGCTCTTTGAGCATTACTCCATGTGCTCCGAAATTCAGATCAGATCATAATATTGAAGTTTGAAGATAACTGTCACCGAACCATCAACTCGGTAAGAGGCTTGAAACCCAGGAACCTGGACCTGGCTTCGTCCCCAACTTAGAAACACTCAACTAAAGAGGCCGTATGAGCTCACTCGAAAGAGATTGATAAGCCCATAAATAAAACATCTGATGTGTATTCATGTTGGAGAGCGCCTTTTCAAAGGCAGAATATGTCTTTCGTTGATCAGGCCAAAGAGCTGGACAATTCGCCACTAGCTACTTTGCAAATCCGATAGACTGAACCACCCCAAAGAAATTTAGCACATGACACGATCGTAAAAATTGCTTATGGGGGGTGCGAGAAATCACTGCAAATATTGGGGTTCACTGCCACATACATCATGGTTTTCTTAGGTACATCGGAAGGTGGCAACTAACTCCCGAAGCTCGTACATTTTTGAGAGCCCAAAACACGCGCTCTGTATAAGAGCTGACCTCTTGAATCTTCAATGCTGCGAAGTGAAAAGCCATTTTCCTATTCATTCATCATCTTTCTAGATGTGTATACAATAAGATCAACAGCGACTGTCAGTTTCTGTCAACCAGTATTTCTTGCGTGTTCCAGGTGCGATCAGCTTGGATTGATGCTGATAGTTGCTCGATTGTGGTGGACTCCAAATTTATCTGTCGGCGTATATAACTGGCCCGTATTAGTGTCACCTTGTATCGGTCATTTCAAAGAGCAAGTCGTCGTTATCAAAGCTCGTATCGTGGTCTTGTGAAGATCGATGTTTACTACCACGCACAGAGGCAAAGTAATCTACTCCTTCATCATCTTCCTCAAATACGTTTTCGTACTTGACATCCTTTTTCCCAGGATGGTAGACTGAGCTTTTGGAAGGCCCCGAAATGGCCTTTTTGGCTTCCGGGCCATGAGTTGCATGTGCTATTGTGGTCACAGTCAGTGGTGGGGCCACTAGATTGGGCGCATGTGAGCTTGCGTAACCAGCATGACTCGGAGATCTATTTTCTGAAGAGTTTTGCGATTTCTGCGAATCCAATTCGCTGAGTCGCGAAACAATAGATGGCAAGTGAGAGTTTTCGTAGGACCCAACTGGTAAAGAAGGTGCCGGTGAGCAGGTGGACTGCGATGATCTCCTGACCACGAGTTTCTCGTCCAGAGGTGACCTGGATTGATTGTGTTGAAGTACTAGACTAGCATTCACGCTATCACTTAGATGCTGATGCTGACTCTTCAACAACTGAAATCGGTTCAAAGCCTCGAAATGTGCACTGCCATCATTGTATGGAGTGACCAGCTTTGAGTCGTGATTACTATTGCTCAAGCGAAGTTCTGATGTTCCGTCGATCATCTGAACAAAGGAGCTGATGTCATCATCCGCATAGAGCCCACTAAAGGGCACAGCCGAGGAGGCCAGTCCTACACTGCTGCCAAAGTACGCGTGACTCTCTGTGTTTGAGCCAGCTGCATTTCGAGTGGAGGTGTTGCTGAATCGCCGACTCTGACGGGACGAAAAGGACGAAGAGAAGCGGGGGGTGTTGGGGTTTGACTCTTGGTTGCTGTCTTGATGTGATCCACATGAGGAGGAAATCGGCCGGGGCAACAGTAGATTATGATTTTGGGCGTTTGGGACCACACCCATATTGACATTGGGCGTATTGGACGAGGACGTACTTCCACGGGGGTTTCTGAGCAAGGCCACCAACGACGCATTGGACCCTGAGCGGTTGCTGGTGATGGAGATCCGGCGCTCCATAGAGGAGCTTCTTCCGCTGGTTTGAACCGACGCGAGGGTGCTGTACGGTGGCGAGGAGGAACTGCCGATCGAGCCAACTTTAAAAGGCTGGATACTTGGTCTGAGGTTCGCTGGCAGGGGGATTATTGTTGCCAGGCCCGGCTTTTTTGCAGAGGTCCGCGGGGACGTGTTTCCGATGTCCTGAGGCTCAGAAGTGCACGGCAGCACTGAGTACTTCTCGCGGAACTGACCGAACGAGCCACGGTGTGCCTTTGAATCTTGCTCGTGGCCCATGCCATGTGTGAGCCCCGGGGCCTTCCCCTCGCTGGCGCTTTCTTTTCGCTTCACTTGCCGAGCAGACTCGGCCTGCGGGGCGCTATCAGTGGTACCCCTCGCAGGCAGGTCTTTGGAGCCCAGTTCACGCTCATGGTCCGAGAGAAGGAAGTGATTCAGCAACCTCTCCTCCTGGTCCTGCGCGCTGAACTTGTAGTGGTTTCGGTACGCTACGGACACGCGCAACGTGCCTAGACTGGTGTGTATGGGTGCAAACTCCCGCTGCGTCATGTGCGACTCTGTGGCGAGCATCTGGTGAGGCACAATCGATTTGGAGAGCCCAACCCGGCCCTTAGAGTTGACCGGCTGTTTCCCGTCAATGAAGCGGTTGCGCAACGCCAAGTTCTTGTTGGCGTGCTTCGCCACAAGCTTCTTGGCTTTGTATGCCGGGATGAGTCTCACGACGCCGTAGATCACGCGGAGAAGCACGATGGCCTGTTTATACACAAAGGGAAGCTCCTCTGAGCTGTCGGCGGAGCTGCCTGGGCTGCAGGAGCTCTGGTCAAACTCGATGAGCCAGCGCTCCAAAACCACCTCCAGCTTCTTGGAACCGCCTTCGGCCACGGGCCAGCAGCCGCCGTGGTCATCCTCCAACATCACCATCTCACACGCACTGAGCTGCCGAAGGTCCAAGAAAGTCTCGACGATCATCGGGGGAAAATGCGATAAGTCCGTGTGAGACTTCCAGGGTTTGAGCTCTTGCCGAGCCCACTCGTTGTCTAAGCTGGGCATGTGCAAGTTGAACCACTTGTTGATTTTGGAGGTGCCGCTGCTTTCGGCCGTGGCCACACCGTCATGTGCCAGCGGTTTGGCGTCAGGAACGGATCTTGCCTGTACAATCAACAGCAGCGTCTTCGTGAAAAAGTTCTGCACCACTTGCACGAGTTTTGAATGCTTACGCCGCATCCCAAAGTCCGGTGCCGCCGCGGCTAGTTTTTGCGGGTCCATTGTGCAAGATTCTTGCAATTTTGACTCGGAATTTTTTGCTCTTTTCTTGGAAAAGCTGGACGACGTGTCAGAGAATGCTACTGAGCGGATATACGGCTGCTCTGGCGGCGTTTCCGGGCGGGTGTACGCCTGTTGGGAAGGCTTTCTGATGCCGGGGGAGGAGATGCTTCGACGGCCAAAAGAAAGGTTTTTGCGGCGCAATTTTTTCTGGGATGGGGCTTTTTGTACGTGCGGTGGCAGCTGCCTTGGTTTCGGGAGGCTCAGGCGTGATTTGGTGGAGCCTATGGGTGTTGATTGCAGCTCCTTGTGCATTTGTGGGGAGGCCTGAGAACAGACGAGGGATCTAGGATCCTGGGGAGGTACGGGTCTGCGGAGCCACGCTTGCACCTGCCTTGCGGGCGTTGCTTCTTGTGATAGCCACGCACGCGTGTTGAAACATCGTCTGGAGCTTTTGCTTACTAATTTTACTCTGTGGACCCAGACCACTCGGCCTTGCTTGCCACTGTTGTCTTTGGTTCTGGTTCATCGGTGGGTCGCCATGTAGACATGCCAATTCATTGTACGCCAGAGCTGGCGGTCCTCTTGGGGAGCTTCCACGCCGCAATTGGGAGTGGCTCCACATGCCGGTACTTCCACATGTTGCAGCATAGTATCCGAGTCACTCCCGACTCTGTGCTGCCAATACTCCTTTATTCTCTCTTCAATGGCCCGACATAAACACCAGGCGAGCCGCGGCGTTATCAGCACAAATCAAAAGCGCCCTTTGAATTTCTCGTCTCGTCGCTTTCTCCGCATAAGCACTAGAAACCTCTGTGGCCGTACGCTTAGACCCGCTCAAGAGAGCGCTAGATAACGCCATGTGCGAGTCAAGATTCTTCCAAATATTGAAGTCTCCAGGGAAAAGCATGGCAAACTTCTGCCAAACAGTAGAGCCATCTCTTCCATTGACGCGGTCGCTAATCTCCTTAAGCAATTTGGGCACCTGGCGGAAATTGTCTCCAATGAGCTCTTGTAACTTCAACGCCTCCAATTCTTCCTTGATGGGAATGTAGTAGTCTTCGAAATCATTGACCACTGAAATGGCTCCCAAAGTCAAAACAACAAGCAATGAGGATCCATTCTCCTCAATGAATGCAAACAACTGATCGATTGACGCTTGTTTAGACTCGATGGTGTCAAGTGCATGCAAAATCTGTGCGGTAAGCGTCACAACTTTTTGCGACAGCCCGTGGTCAGCAAGAATCATCTGAAACTCTTCGAGGGCTTCGTTGTACTGTTCGTTGAAGAAAAACGAAAGTCCAATGACAAGCCTTGAAGAAAGAATAGCCTCACGAACTGCAGGACAACCCTCTTCCTCTGCCAAAAGATCCAAAGTAAATTGAGCGTTTTCGATAGCACTCTCGTATTTTCCAACGCCCATGTACACTCTGGCCAACAGAGTCTTTGTCGTTGCCACTTCTATTAATACAGCTGAGCTCTCGGATTTCTCAAATTTCCTTTCAAGGACCTCACTCAACTTCTCCCCGATCACTATGCTACTCTCATAAGTGTGACATCTTTCGCTCAAGAGAAGGGCGAGTTTGAGCCCCGTTTCGTTTGTGGGCTGAAACTTCAAGAAGCTTTGGATTGCAAAATTGGCAACACTGAACTCTTGTGCCGCCTCAACATCTCTGGCATCTTTGGAGCTCCCAATCCGATTGTTGACAACAGAAAGAGCGTAGCACAATTGTGCCAATGCACTGCGACCGTTTGAAAGAACATATGCGTGAGTTGATAACCCCTTATATTTGTCTCCGTCTCCCGATGCCTCGGCAGTCATTGCATTTCCTAGCCATGGAGTAGACTGCTCTGGGGCCATGGACGTGGCCCTGTCAAACGCTTCCTGTGCCAATTCTGCGTCGCCATATCTCAAGTAAAGAGCAGCTAAATTGGACCACACGCTAAAATCTTTGGAGTCGAACACGCTTGCCTTGATAAAACAGTGTTGCGCGAGCAGAGGATCAAGAGAAACATGGGCGTTTCCCAACGCAAGCCAGTATTGGGCATTTGCTGGCTCAAGTTTAATCGATTCCTTGAAATTCTCGATTGCCATATTACGGAAAGCAACATTCGCTTCCTCGCAGATATTGAAAGCATCCAAAAGCGCCAAGCCAAGGTTGTATTTTGTGTACGACCGCACTAATTTATGCATTTTTTGGCCTGATGCGTTGATGGCGGCTCTTGCTGCTAATATACCGAGCATTGAGATTGCCTCGAGATGAGAGCCGTCTTCAAATAATGATCTGGCTGCCTCTGAAGAGGCAAGCTCATCGTCAATTCCAGAAACAGTTCCCAAAGTTCCCAAAATGAGGTTGATTGGTAGGCCGGCTATGTCCTCCTGGACGTGCGTGATCAACTTAAGACACTGCCCCAAAGACTTCCACAAACTGAGAGAGGTATGGTTGTTCTTTGCCGCTTGTGCAATAACCTCCATGGCTGAGTTGTTGGCCAGAAGTGTTCTCTTGACAAAGCCGCCCAGAAGCAACTGCGAGCTATGCATGATGTGTTGCTCGTACAACGCATTCATGATGCATTCAGCGTCGGGGTTCATGGCCAATGCTTTCTGCAAAGCCTCAAGTCCACTAGTGTAGTCCCCGATGGCACATACTGCCGAACCCAACATGAAGTGACTAACCCACGAGGAGGGGTCTGTTTTAGTTGTGTGCTGAAAAACTTTGAGCGCAGCGTCCATTCGTCCGCAGTTGTAGTAAGCCTCGCCCAAGCCGATCCAGCACTCCAAATCCATGGCATGCATGCGGAGGGCGGTTTGAAACCACTCAATGGCCTTAGCATCGTCCTGTCTATTAAGCGCAGAGCATCCTAAGACACGGTACGGCCAAGACTTGTCCGGGTCTTCGTAGAGCATACTAAATAGAATTCTCCTGCTCTTTTCAGATGTCACCACTCTCTTACATAAGATTTCGGTGATTTCCCAGTCACTCTTCTCGGCCAAGTCCTGCACTAGATACTTGGCAGCAGTGATTTCGGCAACATCAAGCTCGAAAGCTTTGTAGAAGCACTTCTGCGCTCTTGCTCTGTCATCATAATGATCATAGTATATGACCCCGAGAAGCGTGTACGACGGGGCAAACGTCTTGGATTCCTTGAGCGACAGCACTATGAGATTATAGGCGCTTTTTAAGTTGGCGTCATTTTCTGAGTCCTCCATCATAAAGCTTTTCGCTAATCTCCAGTAGATGTCAGCTCGAACGACGAACGAATTAGGCGACACTCCTTGCACATTCTCGAGCGCCGACTGCAACACCTCTCTACCGTCGGCATACCGCTCTTGCAACACGTGACACCATCCAAGCTCCATAAGCGCCCGTGGGTCACCGGGGAAGTCACGTACCACCAGTGAGAGAAGGGTGTTGGCGCTTGTCAACTCGCGTTTGGTCACCAAGATCAAACCCTTACCAATCAACGCGTGTTTATTACTGGGGTTATCCAGAAGAATCTTATTGTAGAGTTGAAGCGCCCTGCTGAAATTCTTGGGTGCTTCGTGGTACGTGTACACACTTGCAAGCAGGCACAAGATACTATCCTTGCAGTGGCGGAGGTCAATACCATACGTCCTCTGGAAATCGGCCAAGTGATGGATCACAGTTGTGCATTTTTCCAATGCCGCTTCGTAGTCCTGGAGATGGGTAAGGTAGCTGCACACAATGCGATGTGCTAACATGGAATCGGAGCATTTGGCGTAGCCTTGAAGCATGAGATCAAGCACTTCCGCGGGCGAGAGCCCGTCCACGCTCGTGTCGTCGGTTTCGAGAACCTCGCTATCGAGGACCTCGCCGTCAAGAAGATCGTCCTGCAGAGGCTCAGGCTCCAGCTTTTCGGCGAGATACAAATCCTTAAACTGCTCCTTGTCGAGGTTACACATGTCGCTCATGACATACAGATAAAGCACGGCACTCAACCCCTCTCCTTTGAACTTCCGTATGCATCTTTTTATCAAGCTCTGGCCGAGTTCGTCGATTGACTGTGGGTCCTGAAGATCTAAATGGAGTGACCACGTGAAGATGTCAGGTGCGTCTAGAAGCACCAAGTCGTCCGCCATTTCCTTGATCTCCTCGAGCAAACCAGCTTTTTCCGGCTTGATTTTCAAGAGTCCGTACTTGTATTTGAGAAGTTTGATCTCGTGATTACGGCGCAGCTCGTCGTCGTTACTGGCCTCGAGATACAACTTATAGAGCACCGAGATGTCGGAGTCCTTACGAAGCGACCACTCAAGTTCGTGCAAACGCGCATGCAGCACTGCAGTAAGTACACGGGGCAACCGGAGTTTCTCTTTAGCCAAGGCCAGTCGTACCTGCTTGTCCTCCCTAGATTCTACTAGCGTCAAGAGCTTTTTTACATTTGCCGCCGGATTACCCATGGCAGAACCCAAGAGATTGGCCAACTCGGTACCTGGAAGAGTGGCGCGGAGATACGTTTCGTTTAGTATGGCATCGGTTTGGAAATCGTGTGCGTGCAAGTAGTTGAAGACGTCCTTTACGGTGTCTGCAATCGGCACGTCCTGCTCGATTTGCACTTGTAAGTATTTCGCCAACACCAGGAAGTATGTGTCATAGTTATCGCCCGATTGGGCGACCTGGTACCATCCCCGCCAGCCCAAAAGGTTTTCGGGCTCTAAATCGGTGGCCCTTTCGAACGAAGCCTGCGCTTTTTCCAATTCTGAAAGCAACTGATACAGCTTGCCCTGGAAGATGTAGGCAAAGTAGCAGTTTTGGTCCGTTTTGAGAGCTTCTTTCGCGTGGACGAGCGCGTCTTCCGGGTCGTTCCGGCTGATTGCCGCTTTGGCGGCCTTGAGCAGTTGTTTCAACGACATTTGGAGCCGTGTGTTTTTATGTTTGTTTCCCAAGATGCTGGGAGCGCTCTCCGTGTCCAGGTGCGAGTGTGTCGTGCGTCACGTGACGACACCGGTTGTTTTCTTGCTCGGCTTTGACGCCCGAAGCTACGAGATTCATGAATTTATCTGTACAAGACGGAGCCGTTAAAAGCGGCCTACACGCAGTGTGAAGTTTTGTCTTGTTTTTTTTGCTGCTGTATCCGTTGCAGGTGTTGATGTGGCTGCAAGAATATAAATGCCGCAGCGCATTCAGAATGTTAGAAGATGGAACTACGGGGTGGTATTTTCGATGTGCTTGTGATCAGTGCTGCTCTTCCAGACCGGCCGTGAATTTCAAGAATGCCCGATTTCACTGGGAATGGCTGATTTTACTAAGAATTGCTGGGCAAATTGTCCCTGATGACCATGTTCCTAAAGTCATAGTGCTTGTTTTTCGGCAAGGGGAGTTCTCGTTTTGAGCTTGCCTGCTTGCCTGCTTGTGCTAGCGTCACTTATTTTTGATCTCCAAGCTCTATTCAAATGGGGGTTTGGCAGAAAAAGAGGCACCAAATACAGAGCAATTCTCCTGGTTTCTGACTCCGCGGTGAACACAAGAAAGCGTATGTTGCTACCAGGGTGAAATTTGTCGGGGTGATTTGCCGCTGTGATTTTTGGACTGGAGCGGTGATTTCTGCTGGAAATGGATTCAATATCATGTGAGCTCCCTCCGATTTGTATTATTTCAAGTCCAGAGTCCTTCATTTTGGCCATACAACTTCAATTTAAAACAGGATTGTTCAAGTGAACTGAGAGCTTCTACGCCAAAAACATTCGACAGGTGCTAAATCAGACTCAGTAGCCATCCAGGCGATGTGTCAATACGCTATACTTCTCGATACTTTATCGGGGAGACGGCCACACTACCGCTATATTCTTGTTCTGTTCCACCAACTAGCGCCTGGTTTCAGAGTCTAGATTGCAAATATGCACTTGCCCACTCTCTCTTTCAATTGAGCTGGCTCGCTTTCTCTATGCTTGGCTATACTACTAGTCATGGAGTTTGATATATGAATCCCGCGCATCTCCGGATGGGAACGTGAATTGCATTTGAGTGTGTTCAAAAGATATGTGATACCTTCGTCACTCAGTGTATTGGGACTTCTTGCGCTTGTGAATATAGTATTCGGCAGATACTCCAGTGCCATGCGCAGGTCGGAAATGGAGGCTCTCTGTATCCTCAATACATTCTTTTTTCATTTATTACAAGAATAGAAGAAAGAAAGTACGAGCGCTTCAAATAGGGATGTATGAAAACGTGAACTTCCATCGACTCAGTGCTATATTCGGTTCCGAGAAACGTTATTTCCGTGTTTGATTTGCAATTCTACAGCATACACCGGTGTGGGACTTGCGACCCCGTCCTTCCAGGCGCCGGATAACAGGACCATGGCTGCAGCTTTGAGTATTGCCCGAAATCTCCGGGAGACGCAGCCAGAAATTCACAGAAAGCCCGGCTGCTCGCTACTGACGTCAAAACACCAACAGCCCAAACCGATGCTGAGCCTTTTGAAACGCAGCTCGCCTATCCAAAGCACCATGGGCTCGACATCGACACCCAACGATTCGTTTCTTGGCATTTCTATCAGGGACGGACATGTTGATCTAATCAGTAAAGCTCTCAGATACTATCTCCTTTGATCTTGGGTAGTTGGGCCGACACCTACTACAGATGAAATCTCTTCAGATTTTGATATAAGTCGATTTTGATGTGATACTTGCTTCTGCCTTCCGGGGAGTTTCGCCTTCCCGGGACTTGGCACTCCAGATGGGTTCTGTTACAATGTGGATCGTTTCTATCTGGATAAATTTGTGATGGTCCATTTCCTAATTGTGCTGTTGAGCATAGGCAATACTTTGTGGTAGACCCGACCAGCCTGCAATATAGATGGCATCTTGCGAACCAAATTGTTCGCCGATCTGCTTGAATATCCCCCTGGTTTGTGTGGTTCAGAAAGCACTTCTTGATTTGCTACTTTCCATCCAACTACTCGAATGAGCTTCCTCGGATAATGAGTCCCAGCTCAACAAACGATGTGCTCATCTTTCTCATTGTTTTCTCTGTGGTTCTTGCCTACAGTTGGCTGTTTGATTTCGGGAACATTTCACCGGCCTGAAAAGGGTTTGGTGTTTCAAAGAATCCTTCCGATTGATGCCGTTCTGAAATACCCTATATTGCTTCTTCTACGGGTTTCTTGTTTGCAGGATCTGATCTCCATTGGTTTGTGTGCTTACAGTACCAATTGCACGGATATGGAGAATGGTTCTACCCTGAATTGAATGATGGAATGTCAAGCATGTTTTGCTGCACTGCATTGTGATTTTGTTCATGAAAAGAACATGGATCTCCTAGATCTTGACATTCAGATGTGGTTCTTTTCTCTTCGATGCGCTTGTTTTACTTCGTGGTACATTTGGTTTTAGACAGCCCTGACAGTTTTCATTTGGTTGTTTTGAACAACTTGTGTGTTGGGTACAACATTTCTTTTCCTTTGATATGCTGGATTGTAGAGGCAGCCATTTATCACAAAGTGGTGTATTTCAATGGATTGATTCAAATATGCTACAGTGAGTATATTGAGCTGCTATTCAAAAATCTGGTTGCTGAGCTGTGCACGTTCTGTGGTCTCGGTTATTCTGCTTGGCAAGTTGGCTGACCAATCTTGTTATTTTCTTCTTTTCGAATTGCAAGACGCTCTCCAAAATCCTGCCTCCAAATTCTGCTTGGTCATGGTATCATATTTCAAAATCGAGACGGGTGCCTTGTCATGGCGTGGGGTGTGTTTTTTCTATTGGCTTAGGCTGGGTTGAATAGTGTTTGAAATGACCGCAATGATCTTCGGGCCAATTACAAAGCTCAATAAATTTGAGTTAGCCACATATGCTGCTTCAAATTGCAAAAAGAAGCAAGGTCACTGACTAATTTCGGAAGCTTGTGCCGACTCTGGGTGGGTGTTGGGGTTATTTTGGTGCAATGTTGGACCTGTCCTGCTCGCTTGTGCTTGTTGACGAGTGTTTGGAAAGAAAGCTGTTTGATAATGGTTAATGGTGTTTGGTAATGTTTTATGATGTCTTGATGTGTTTTTTTCGAAATCCAAAGAGCCACACGACTTGGGCGCAAGAATCCTTCCGTTCTTCTCTGCCCACTTATTTCCAATCAAGACTGACCCTCAATTGCGTTCTGTATTCTGGTTTTTGATCATCCAACAAATATGCAAGCTTAGGCTCATAGGCAAAACGCCTATCTGCTGTAACACCACATATATCAATGCTCACTGTCCCACACGCGCTGAAGTACCCTTCCTTCTTTGGAACCGAAGTCTTTCTTTTCAAAATTCACATGCTTTTCCAACAATAGCCTGATCATGCGCCGGTCCACCATGGGCCAGAAGATCACTACCAGACATGCTCAATCATGCCATGGACTCCGTTGCTTCCAAAAAAGAACGAATTTTGACCAGAGTCCTGTTTCAATGTTGAAATTGCAGTATCCTCTGGGATGTGAAGTCGGCGGTATTGCCTAGAAGAAAGATATCTCGGTGGCAAAAAGATTGCAGCACCACAATTTCGCATATGGTCTCCCACTACACTACTCAGTGTGGCCCTACGGAGCTTAACAATCGTTGATCGGACGGGAAACAGTGTGTTCTCCGTGGTATGGCCGCAACCGATAATTGGACAACGCTGGTTTTTCATACAATTTGAGGATCAGTACTGTTTTATTGCAGTTTCTAAACCACTCCAGAAGGTTTGTTTGGGATTTCCTGGCACCAGATTCAGTTCCCAACGGAAGTGCGATCAGCAAAACCATCAATACTGGGATTGACGCAAGGTGCTGCCCTAGGGACGTATTCGGGAGCTCGTTGAATGTTTTCATATGATATTGTTCCTCTCGTCAGCTGAAAAGGTATGTGATTACACACTGCTGCAAATGCTCTGTTCTTTCAAAGAACTGTCAGGCTTTAATCCGACGAAATAAACAAAAAAAAATGGCGAAACAGCAAAAATAACCAGTTGGGGCTTCAAGTCTTCAGACATCATAAAGCATGCGAAACCAACACCACCCGAATTGAATTGCTGCCCTGAAATTTGCCGCAGAAAGTATTTCCAAAGCTGGCAGCGAAATTGCGAGCTGTTGCCAAACGAAATATACTAACGCAGCTAACGGCTTTTCAAAGAGTTCCAGAATCGAAGGCTCAGTGGTATTTATCAATCTGTTAATTCTTGGAAAATCTGCAAGCTCGTGCTTGGGATCCACATTTTCTACAGGAGACGTGACTAAAACAGGATCGATCTGTGCAACGATTCAAAATGTATTGCACATTGCATGCCTGGACCAATCGGTTGTTGTGAAGCCGATTCCAAGTGAGTACACAGCAATTGATCTGGGCGGAATGAAAAGAAGGCTGACGTTATCGTGTGTTCTTTGTTCACGAGTCATTTCGTTCCATGACTAATTCCAACATCTGAGCGTCTTTGAAAAGAAAACGACGTTGCCTAATCTTGTCGAAATCGTGTTCGGGAATGGCTGGAGCTTTGCATGAGTTTCTGAATAATCAAGCAAACTGCCGGAGAAGAAACCTTTAAGACCCTGGACTAAACTGTTTTTTCCGCTTTTTGTCTGGCTCAAGGACCCTCGTATCAGACGTTGAATTCACTGTCAGCCAGGCATGGGCCAATGATCTGGGTACACGGAAAGGACAACACTCATTAATGTAATTTTCATTGCCGGTGAAAACAACGAAATAATCGGATGCCCATATGTTTAGTGAGCATGGCTTGTGATAATGCTGCGATGCTCAGATGGGTAAGAATGAGGCTGGCGTTTTCCATGTCAAACATGATTATTGGATGATTCTTTGGTGATATCAGGTCATTCGTCTGGTGGTCTGTTGGGTTATTTTTCGGCGAAAGCAAGAGATATTTTCGCTTTGCGTCAGAATTTTACTCTGAGTGCATGGAAAACTGTATTTCTGGGTTTGTTTCCTGACTCTGGCACGAGTTTATAGCGTCTGGTGGACAAAGCTTCAAATTTTCTAATGATTATTAATTGTATTCTTTTCAGAATCAATTCCACTGGGATGTCAAAACCGCCCACCGGCCCCAAACAAAGGTAAACAAAACGACAAAACAAAAAACAAAAAACAACGAAACAACGAAACAAGAAAACAAGAAAACAAGAAAACAAGAAAACAAGAAAACAAGAAAACAAGAAAACAAGAAAACAAGAAAACAAGAAAACAAGAAAACAAGAAAACAAGAAAACAAGAAAACAAGAAAACAAAAAAACAAAAAACAACGAAACGACAGAACAACGAAACGATAGAACAAGAAAACAAGAAAACAAGAAAACAAAAAAACAAAAAACAACGAAACGACAGAACAACGAAACGATAGAACAAGAAAACAAAAAAACAAGAAAACAAAAAAAAGCGAAACAACAAAACAACGAAATCTGAAACAAGATCATTTGTTCAACCGAGATCTTGTTGTTTTACTTTAATTGGTTTTACAAGCATTGCCAAAAATATTCTAATTTTTTGCACTTATTATTACCTCCCAAATCTGTTGAATGTTATATATATTAAAATATTAAAAATATTCTTTTTAATGGAGGTTGTATGTTGCGTGAAATAAATCATCAGCATGATTTATAATACATTAAACAAATGAAATTCATAAACATTCACAATACATCTAACATTTAAAAATCATACAGTTGATTAGACATGTGAACATATAAAAAATCATATTACTTGGGATTATGCTGCGCGCTCTTGAATTCAATACACTTTGAACTCCTTCAAGTAGTTAAGGGTTTGGTTGTTTAACAAATATATTCCACAGATTACAAATTTGGTTAATAGTGCATGTCGCGCTAATCGTGCAATACCTGCTGAAAGGTGTAATCCGAGGATTTCACTTATTTGTAGTTGGTGGAATTAATATTTGAATCATTATACGAATTATATATTTATTCTCGGCGTAAACGGGATACCAGGCCCTCACCCGGTTTTGATTGATTTCTCCCTCAACAGGAAGAGAATAGACCTAAGTGGCGCTTTTTTTCAATCCCCAAATCAGAAGATCCTGCTGTATTTGAAACATTCCGATTAAATATTCATTCATCCAGCGTAAACCTCCGGATGTATTTGAGTAATATGGACTAGATCTCCACACAGACAAAGCCTCCCCAAACCCACCCACGCGTCACGTGACCACCCCATCGCACCGGTCGCACATCACCAGCCATTCTCCCACATATCCCAGATCCACCCACAAACACCTCAACGTACCCGCCGCAGGCCCAGCATGGCGTCCCCCCACACCCACGCGGCGCACACGCAGTCTCCCCTGTCGTATCTCTACACGTGCTTGGCCAGCAACCACCTCGGCAAAGCCGCGGCGTCGGTGGTGTCTTCGTTGATCAGCTACGGACGTCTTTCGGCCAAAGAAATCTCCACCAAATCGCGGCTCGCGCCTAAACAGGTGCGTGGCGCACTCGTGT
Organism: Metschnikowia australis; assembly: GCA_019285895.1. Taxonomy (NCBI): domain Eukaryota; kingdom Fungi; phylum Ascomycota; class Pichiomycetes; order Serinales; family Metschnikowiaceae; genus Metschnikowia; species Metschnikowia australis. The sequence continues at coordinate 461,841 of JAGSXI010000005.1, forward strand.
CGCTCATCCAGCTCAACTGCGTGCAATACTGGGTGGAGTCCTCCGGCGTGCACTACTCCTTCTGCGCCCGGGGCTTGGACGTGCTTTTGCATGGCGGCGACATCATCTGCCACGTCAAGGAGAAGTACGGCGCAGACGCCGCCGAGGCCATTCAGAACGTCCTCGAAAACGGCAGCATGGCCGTGCATGACTACATGGCGTCGTTTGCCGACGCACAGACCAAAATGGACAAGATGGATGTGTTGGTGCGCTTGTACGGCGACGGCTGGCTCCGCCGGCTCCAGCCCTTCGACCTCCTGCCGCTCGAGGACTTGTGGGACCGTATGTACCGCGAGACGCTCCAGCACATGCCACGCAGCGCCACCACCAGCGAGATCAAGCGCGTGGCTGAAGCGCGGGAGAAAACCAAGGTGCGCATGCTGGAGCTCTTTGGCTCGGGTGCCGAGCCCAAGGACATTTATGGTGCCGAGAACGGCGTGCGTGTGCTTCGCGCGGAGCTAGTGCTCACGCTCCATTTGCCGCGCTACCACAAGGCCTTGCGGACCCGGGCGTTTGTGGCGTTGGCCAACCTGCGCCTAGGCTTGGTCACGGCACAGGTGTACGCGGCCGGTTGTGCGCTCATCGAGAAGAAGCTGCCTGACTTGAACCACCGCGTGTTGGCCGTCTCCGGCTTGGTGGTGGACCCGGACGAAGAGCACATGTTGTTGCGCCTGCGCGAAAACGCGTTGGTAGACGACAAGCAGACGGTGTTTTCCGTGCGCGACGTGGCACGCTGCTTGCCGGACCACTTGGATTTGCGCAACTCCATCTTGACACAGAACTTCCTCAAGCCGGGCAAGCGCGCGGGTGGCCCGACCGGCCAGCCGGCCAAGAAGATCAAGCTCGAAAACGGCGCTGCGGCACCCGCGGATCTGCCTGATTTGGCCGGCCTGGCTGACGACGTGGATGACGGCGAGCTCGACGACGGTTTTGCGGACCTCCATCCGGAGATCTTGGTGGCCGAGCACTTGCGGCTCTTGGCGGCCAGCAAAACACCGTTTGTGGTGGAGACCGGCCCAGGCTCGTACACCGTGCCGTTTCTTCAGGTGGCACGCGCAGTCAAGCAGCACCACTACGATGGGCTCGTCAAGGCCACCTTGGGGCCCAACGCGCTCCGCGTGCTCCGCTGCGTACAGACCATGCGCTTGGTGGACGAGAAGCTGATCTCCAACGCAGTGTTGTTGAAGGACAAGACAGTCAAGAACGAGGTGTACAAGCTCGTGACCAACAACGTGCTCGAGATCCAGGAGATACCGCGCAGCGTGGACCGCGCGGCGCTGAAGACCTTCTACCTTTTCCGTCACAAGGAGGCGCCGTGCTACGCCTTCGTAGCGCGCTCGCTCTTGCACTCCATGGGGGCGGTGCTCAACAACGTGGACCTGTTCCGGGAAGACCACACGATCCTCCTCGACAAATGCGAGCGTGAGGACGTCAAGGGACACGAGGAGGAGTTGCTTTTGGATTCCGAGCTCAAGACCTTGCGCGAATTGCAGGTGCGCGAGGTCAACAACATCGGCCGCTTCAACCGCATGAAGTGGCTCCAGTTCATTTATGGCTGTCTTTAGTACGGCTGTTGCCTGCGTGAACCGGGCTGTTTGGCGGGCCAGCCTTGCGCCGGTTAGCAGTTCAAACGTGAAACTGGGGATATTTCGGCACTAGGTTGGTGCTGTGATATTGATCAATTTCTGATTGTTCGCCCGGCATGGGCCCTTTCTCGATTGCTCTGTCGGCATTGATCATTTACTGGCTACCACGGGCGGCTCTTTCGGATTGGTAATGGCTTTGATCTTCCAGGCCCGACGCGGTACCTTTCCAATCATGATTGCCGTGCTGCTATTTCTGGAAACATCCTGCTGTGCTCGTTTGGTCTCGTGTAACACTGCGTTCGAGACCACAAGACGACGTCCTCAACGCTCTGCACGTTATCTGATGCCTCTTGGCCTTGTCCATCTTCTGGTATTGGTATTGTGTGATCCACAAGTAGCAGAAAGGCCAGATTAACAGGACCTGACTACTTTACCACCCAGTCGGGCTCTAGTGTTTCGGAACGGCCTGGGTAGTGCAAATCTAGAATTTCCGGACTGGGCTGCGATAACTGGCCCTGTGAAGACATTGTTGTGAAACGGCCGGAGACCTGAATAAAACCAATAGGTCTGTAGGACCGAGCAGACCTGACTATATACGGCACATCGGCCATAGAAACGAGACGCTGCACAGCTCCAGCATTCGGGGTGAATCTTGGATACGCCATGTCCTTTCGATACATTGTGTTTCCGCTTCGTTCTACATCAATAAAATTGCATACTCAGAATACACCATTGAGATGAACCCTCACATCGACATATTTTCATCTTGAGGCCCACTCTTAATGCCCAAGTACCTCGTTAGAATGAGAAAAGTGCAAGCACTCAAACCACCAGCTTAGTATTAGCCGTCTCCAAACACGTAACTGGACAACAATCTGAAGCTTGATCTGCATACCACGCATCCGTTTGTTTTGCTAATTCGCCAATTCAAACTTTCCATTTCTGTGCCTCTCATGTTAATGGGCGTCTTTTCCATCAGGTTCCCTTGATTTGATCACCACTATTTACATATTCGCTCTTCATTGTCTATGTCTGTGTTTCACATATTGTACTCTTCTGTCCCTGGATTTACTACTCTGTGAGAAGCTAGACATTGGCAAAAATACTCGGCCAGCACTGTGCCCGAAAGCCGACTAGAGAGCCCAAGCAGGGAACAAACTCAGCAATTCTTGCTCTGCTTCTCTGTTATGGAGCCCCATTATTTTGCACCCACTTTTCATTGGTCGAGAAAAATGGGATCGCGTCTAGGATTTCGCCACTCAAGCATGCATTCGTTCTGGCATACTCAGAGGGCCTTCGTGTTCTAATCATTCTCTTGCATCTTTTTGGAAGCTTGTTTTGTCACCCGCACTATCTATTTGAAGATAGGAAGTGATGTTCGGGAAATGCCCCTTAGTGGAACTATCAGGACTGCATTTCCATTCCTGCTATCCATTTCTTATTTGCGACGTGCTTGATAGAGAAAACAAGAAGAAAATCTCTGTTCGGTGGATATATCCGCTTCTGTTGCACAAGATTTCCTAGGGGTTGGGTGCTATTACTCAAGATCTCCTAGGAATGGCGAGGCTCGCCCAAAAAACGGCCAGTGACGCTTTCCTTACACACACTCTCAATTGAGCGTTGTCGGCATTGTTTAGTGGCAGCATGAACCAATCCAGGCTTCCGCGTCATTTCGGATCGTCAAACTTGTTTTTTCGGGCTCCGACGGGGCTTCATGGAGGACTGGGATGTTTCAGCGGGTCAAAACTGGCAAAGCCCTTTTTTGTCGATGGCTGCTCACACAACTGAATCTTGCACTTTTCCCGTTTTCCTCATGATCTGAAAGACTTCTTGCGGCCGAAAACGCCGGTACTTGCCTAGCTGAAATGCGGTGACAACCTTACAGTCATACTAGCACAAGGACCGCATGGCACTGAGTCAAGCTCGAGAATCGGTTTTTCATTTCAACCATCATGAGGCATTGCAGAAATCTTTGCTGTCAAAATCATAAGGCTCGTTGGCCACAATTCATTGTGAAACACAGTAGCCAAAACAAGAACACTCACTGTACCAGATTCCGGACTTCCAGTGCCCAGGACCTCCAGCCTTCATTTCCTGGGCGTGGTCCCAATCACTGGGCTTGGTCCTTATGATCAGTCACCTTCTGGGTTTCAGGCACCGGCCATTCTGAGCCAGAAATACAACCAGGGGTAGATAAATCGGACCCCACAACTGCACGTGTTGGGCTCATAAGCACCAATCGCCACGCGCACTCAAACCAGCTGGGCACGTGACCCGGCACATAAACATATGTGCACGGCAATCTACAAACCCGTGGACGGCGTCCGAATTCACATCAGAAGATCCCGCCCGTACTCACATATATCCGCAGATGTCACACAAACGGTTCCCAGCTCTTCCCGATGCAAATGCAAAAAAGCCGGTGAAACCCCCAGCTAAAAACACCCCGAAATCGGTTGCCGACCTCACCAACAACTCTTCGTTTCTGTTTGCTAACAACACATTTTCCGAACAAGAAAGCGACGATCTTCTCAGCTGGATTGACGGCTTGAAGAACCGCGCATCTACGTTGTTTGAAAACCAGCGCGACGAGCTTGTGCAACTCCGGAGAGATGCACAGAAGGAAGAGCTCCGACGTAAATATAGGGAACAAATTGACCTGACGTCTTTCGACAAATTGGGGCAGATCTTGGAGTCGGGAAACGTGAAAGCCCCTGAGAGAAGACGGCATCAAGTGGGAGGGAAATGTCCGCGTTCGCTTGCACCAGAGTCCACGGTATCAAGCGAACTTCAGTACCGAGACTCGCCATATCCGGAGGAAAATGACCGAGAAAGCGAGGACGACGAAGACGACGAAGACGACGACGAAGAAAGAGGGCATTTTCTGAACGAGCATGAATATGCCAGTCATCAGGGAAACCATGCCGCTGCAAATCAAGAGGATGATGTAGTGGAGATTCTCTCTGATGGGTCCGAAGCGTCGGAAGAACAACCTATTCGCGAATATTATGCCCTTGACTGCGAGGGTTCCGAAGAAGACGATCAAGACGATCAAGAAGATGAAGAAGGGGAAGAGGATGGCGAAGAAATAGAGGTTGAACACGATGACTTTCAAGATGACGAATACGATGAAGAATACGATGAACATGAAGGGATCTTCAGTCGTGAACACCACCAACATCATGGCATAAACCCCCCTTCAAACACCCAAAACTTCACGCCATATCAAACCCCACTGGCTGCACCTCCCCGTAATAAAGGCGCCCGTCCCAGTCTCTATGTTCCAGTGTCAAGTACTTCCAGTTTCCATCCGCGGGCCCAACCCGAAGAAGACCTTGTGGATTCAGAAGACTATGGAAAACAGGACGACAGTGCAGAGGTCTTTGACAACAGGCTTTCAAATGACCCAGCACTTACTGACTTGCCAATCGAAGAGGAGTTGCACCGTGATCAGACCCAAAGCGTCTTAGACGACAACTATAACGCGTTTGCGGAATGTAATAAAATTCTGCTGGACGAAAACGAATCTGGTCCGGAAATAGAGAGCCAAGGTGCGGAAGCTGCTCATCAATTTCAAGGAATCGGTAATCAACCTTGGGATCCTAACACCAATCTTTTCGAGCTGGATTTCGAGCTCCAAAGACGCTTGGGAGGAGCGCTGGAGTCTGCTGATGGAGATGAAGTGCTCGAAGATGAAGTAGAAGTGCTGGAGGAAGAAGAATTCACGATTTTGTCTGAAGAAAACGCGATGCCAGAGCTTGAAGCAATTGATGGCAGTTTTCACAAATTTGCAGACGAGACCCCCATTGCCGATAATTACCATCTAGACGGTGTGGATTCTGCAGGGCTTGAAAATGACTCTTCGACACAAGGTCAATTGCAGGGCGCTGATTCTCCTCTCATCGGAAAGAGTATAGACGGCGTGGAAAGCAAGCTTGGTGTATCGGGACAACTCGAACCAAGAAACACATCCTCGCAATTACAAGATGGTCAGTCAGATGATAATCTTCTTTTCGAGTTGGCAAACCAAGCCTTATGTGCCAACCCCGAATTAGAAGCCCGAATCGATGATGAAGATACAGCTGTTCTAGGCGATACTGTCCAGTATCTAGAAAACGAAACTCACCAGGAAAAAAGTGATGATATCGAGATTTTGGACGAAGATCTTGAAACGGCCCCTGAGTCTTTTGATGAAGATGTCACTGACAGCTACGATACAGATGCACATGAGGACAAAAGTCTGAAAATAGATGTCCAAAAGGAAACTATCGAAAGCGATACAAATCAAAATACTCAGCAAGGAGACCAATTCCAAACAATACCCTTGATTCCTGAACAGCCTGCTCGGTTCTTGTCTTTCAAGACCATTGCGGATGAAGATTCCAAAACCGTTCTCAAGCAATTGAAGAAGATGGAAAAGAAATTCAAAATCAAGCTTGACGCAGTCGAAACACTTACAAATGAAGTAGGTGATGTTCTGGAGACTGACTCAATGGAACAGCTACTGCCTGAACAACTACAAGATTCTTTTTACGATGCGGTTACAGCTGTTGAAAACACTGAAAGATTTGAGCCAGTTTTTGGAAATGACATCGAACGAGCACTATTTGGAGAAGTCCTTGAAGGTTGCAATATGGCTCAAGGAAATGAAACTTTGACAAACAGAATTGCACTGGCACTTTCAGAGAAACCAGAAGTGCCCGTGCTTAAGGACGTTGAACCTACACCAAAAAAGCTAGACGTGCCCGTGCTTTTGAACATTGAAGACGATAACGCTCTGTCAGAAACTATGTCAGAGAGTGAACAACTGATATTGGAGGAGAGCATGCAGAGTCAAGTGGTGATTGTTGAGCCAGCTGACGGGGAGGCTGTGCTTGTGATTTACGATGAGTTCACTGAAGTTGTTAGCACTGAAATTTTGGCACCTTCTGGAATTGAAGAACCATATACTGGATCCCCAGCTGGAAACCCCATGGAGTTTTTCCTTGATTTTGTGTCTGAATCTAGTGAGCATGATCTGATTATTCCTACTGAAATTATCGAGCCCGTTGACCGTGATGAACTCTCAGCTGTTGAAACTTTTGAGGAAACTTTTGAGTTTGCTGTTCCTACTTCTATCGACGAATTAGAATCCTTACGCAATACTCCTGTTTCTTTTCCGGAACAAGAAGTCAAATTCGGGAAAAAACTATCTGATTTGTTTTCTGAAGTTACACCCCGCGATGTAAGTGACCTGGATGATTCTACGGACTTGTCCGAAGCCACAAAGTTAGCAGATGCGAAGCCACACGAAATCAATGAAAAGGAGAAGATAAGCAATTCTGTCTTCGCAGGAGATGTTATATCGCCGGAGATTGACCTTCTGACGGGCCAAGAGCAAAACAACTTAATTAAAGAGATTAATGTTGAATTACAAAACTCATGTCAAGTTGACGCGGAAACAGAGCCAAATACCCTTGAAAGCGGAGTAATTAGCGAAGATTTCAACCCTAATATCTCGCAGCTCCCAAATTCTGCTCAGGAGGACAACCTAACAGAACTGAATTCTACTAAGAACTTTTCTAGTGAAGATCAGCCTGAAAAATACCATCCAAAATCCTTCAGAGACTTTTTTAGAAAGAGAAGATTGGATGAAGTTGAACCATCCAGTTCTCCCGTTAAGAAATTGAAGAAAGCTCTTTCGAAATGGAATCCATTCAACAGATATCCGAAGGATGATTCCTCAGAAATTTTAAACAATTCCGAGGGCTTTTGTGACGCCGGTGCAAACAAAAGTGCATCAACAGGAATTTCGTCAATCCCAAGCGAGTCTGAAGTCTCTTCACCAGCGTATGAGTCTATGTCTATTTTGCAGTTGGAGTCCGAAAGCGTGGAGCAGAGAAAAGAAGAAGAATCAGATCTCATTTCAGCGGACTCTGAGCCAGAAAGCAGCAAAGCCGAGGAAATGAAAGCGCAATTGGACTTACTGATAGACAACAATCACATTGTCTCAGACGACGCTGTTAGAGCATGTGAATTGAATCCAATTGTGATGAATAATTCTGATATGCGTCCCGGATTCTCACAAGACAGAAACAGGGATTCTGATCTTCCTCACTTGAATCGTGGGCCGTTGAGTAAATTTTCCGATTTAAATCATGACATCCACGATGATAGGATCACAAACAACGCGGAGAGTTATGCCGCGAGTAATGTATCCAATTGTTCTCCGATTAATGAGGGAAATGATTTTGGTCCTGATAGAAGAGACTCCGTCGCAGCAGTGAAAAATTCTTCTAGTGATGTGAATATGGAGTCTATCAATCACAAGACAGTTGCTGAAAAGCCGCTCGTCTTGAATGTTCCTCCACTTCCCACGTCGGAATCATTCAGGCGTATCGCTGAAGCAAACAAGGCTGATTTTGAGAATGAGACGAATTTATTCGATGATCACAGCTCACAGTCTGAAGAAGTGACACAGAGTATATATCAGACGACTGAGAGAATTCTCAATTTCACTCATCCAATCGCTGAAGCTATACGGTACACGGAAAATGACATTCCGCTGCAGGCTCAAGATACCGAAGAAGATCAAACGAGCTTTGATCCTTCGGTCGAATTGGGAGATGGGTCTTCTAGCAATTCAGTGAATGAAATTCAGCAGGATGATTCTCACCGGGATATTGCGCAGCACGAAAACTTTGCCCCAGAAGCTGAACATGGCATTGTCACAGAGGATGGAAGCCATCAAGTTGAAGCACAAGGATCTTTGTATGACGTCTGCTCTAATGGACGCGACGAAACATCCAATTCAGTGGATTGCGCAGATGTCGTATTTACGTCTGAATCTGCCGATGAAAGACACCAAGCAGCGGAAGCTCCTGGTTTGTCCTTGCCGCTTCAAGGTGAACGTCCTTCTTTCAATTTGATTCCTCCCCTGACCGATAATCTTCCTGGACAATTGTGCGAGAAACCGGAATCAAGAGATGACATTGATATTGATCAAGGAGCCACTACGACTATTGTAGAAACAGAAGAGGCTGCGCTCACGACCCCTCAAGCAAAAACAGAAGAGGCTGATGCTTTTCAATCAGAGCAAGCTCTGCTGCCTGCGTCTGAGTCAGATCTATTGACGGATTTGAAAAGGCTGATGTCAAAGAAAACGGAGGAGAAAATACAAAGGGCATCAACTTCAGAGCATCAGATGAAAAACGAGGGTAAACTTGACGCAGACTCATTCACTGTACTTCTGGCGAAGACAAAAGCAGATGACTCTGAACTTTCTCCAGATGAGCCTCAAACAATAGCAGAATCTGTTCAAAAATCCCCTATCAAAGAGATGCATCCAGAAGATGGTCAGCTGCTCGAACCAGCTCTAGAGAGGCTGAAAACTGAAATTGATGAAACAAACGCCAATTCAGGCGGGGCCGAGTATTTACAAAGTCTGCCCCAGACACCAAAGAAAACAGATTTGCCCCAAGACTTCAAAACACCGCATTTCAAGGAAAGACCGCAGACCCCTGGTGATTCTGCAAGGAAAAATATCCATATTGGTTCTTTGACTCCAGTCACTCGAGTGTTGAGAAGTCAAGATCACCGTCTGAATTCAGATATGAAAACACAGGAGGACGCAAGCGAGAATGATGCAAAGGCTGCTCAAGTAGAATCAAGAGACCTAGGAAACCTCGAGGCGACAAGGACTTTTCCCAAAGATGCTCTTGGTATTGACCCTTCCACCAAAAATGCAACACTTCCGAATGATGGAGGTTGGAATGGTCCATTGGACGCAACAACAAGTTCTGAAATTGAACTGAAAGCTGGAAGTGCTCCCATCAAGCCTGGATCTGCGAGGGGGTCAAGGTCTACTGCCCAGGAAAATTTTGGTGAGCCAGATTCAGAGTCTTTGACTTCTTCCGAAAAGGCAGGCGTTTTGCATGAAAAACGAGAGACGGCTTCGAAGTTTAAAAAAGAAAAGACTCCGAATCAAGGTCTGGTGACAAAAGCGTCGGAGCTGAATACTCACCCATCTTCAGAAATTGAGCCAGACGCGATGGTAACAAGCGATTCGACGGGCTTTGTGAATGTCTTTGATGATAAAAGTCTCGTAAGGACGGATGAAGAGCCTAAAGAGGCGGATCACGGTGGCACTTTGGACTCCAATCAGGGGGCATTGCGCAGCAAGCGTTCCAGAAAGAGAACTCAAAAGTCATTGGAAAACGAAGAAGCGAATGAAGCTGCCAATCCGTCTAAAGAAAGTAATAATGAGTGTTTTCCGAGGCTGGGTAAACAAAAAAATTCGCTGGATGGCACGAAGAAAGAGGCTAAATTACTGGAGCAAAAAGCTAAGGCGCAAGAACCTGCTGGGGCGAAAATCAAGAAGGATGTGAGTGAGAATTCCAATCAAAACAACCGGTCTCCATTGAATATAGATGTATCTGCGAAGACAGATGGTGAAGGGCTGCAGACCTCGAGCACAGACAAGCCCTCTCGGAAACCCCGTGTGGCCAAAAAGAAGAAGCGAGCCGAAATGCGCAATTCAAATCCTTTGGCTGTGCTGAAGTTGGCTGATCCATCGGGGACTCCAGATGAACACTTGAAGATTAAGGAATATGATTCTGAGGACCATCCTTCCTTGCGTACAAGATCGAAGTCCCCGATAAAGAGAAGCATACAAGAGCTTTCCACGGAAATAGATACAGGGGGGCCAAGCAAGAAGAAAAGGAATCTCAGGCGGCGAAACAACAAGAAAAAGAAAACAGCCGATGCAGCCAAGGAACAAGATGGACGCGGGAGGCGTAGATACCGATAATCTTCTTCATAACTCCGAGCTATTGTGATTCAATTGGTTCCAATAACCATTGAAGTATTATCGAACTTTTTGGGAACTGATCTTAATGTGTCGCGATACATCGGGTCTCGAAGAATTTATGGGTATGAAGCACCTTTGGCGTTTGATAAAACTCCATGAGACAAGATGAATAGATGAGTACGAAAGCATAGTCTATGTCTGAATTGTGGATACCTGTCTCTAACTACTTTTCAGCGTTGGTTGTTTCGAAAGAAAATGCAAACCCCTTTGAAACCAACATGAGGTATCATTTCTAGTTGAGAATTAGCATGGCTTTAACTTCAATTCTTCGAATTATGTGAAGTTTTTGTGGCTTAATGAACTGCTTTTTGCATTTCTAACCTTTTCTAGGTCGGAATTCAAGCAAAGTGCATGGCTTGCATCTTGAACGTCTGAAAAATATTGTTATACTGTGGAGCTGAATCTGATGAGCAATTTACATCTCATTTTTTTTAATTGGAACTTTTGTTCGGAAAGGTCCATCCGGGTCTTTTTGACAGTCTACGTGGAGACCACGTCCAAACATCTGACCAGGAATTCGGGACAAGCGTACCAAAAATCCCGCCTATTTACTTTTCGAATGACGGAAGCAGTGGAAAATGGGTCTCACAAAATCAAATTGAAGGTTAGATCTCAATCAAACCCGGATTTTGGGAACACTTGCCCATGGCCAATTACCTATGGGGCGTTGCCTAAAATGCAGGCCATACAGTAGCTTCTAAGAATTCCTGTATCTGGGTATTACACGTGTCTTCATGATGTATTGAGATCTCGCTGACAACAAATCATCGGCATAGCTAGCATATCCTGAATCTGCAGACGACGAGTATTTGTTTATCTTCATGAAACATGCCATTTTTTGCAAGGTGTATATGTTACTTTGCATGGAGTTAGCTGTAGAGTTATCTTACTTTGCATGAGTTAGCTGTAGAGTTATGTTGCTTTGCATGAGTCATATTACTACTTTGGATTGGAGTTAGCTTAAAGTCATATCACTACTTTGGATAAGAGTTAGCTTAAAGTCATACCACTACTTTGGACAAGGCTTAGCTGCAAAATTATATTGTTACTTACTTTATGTATTCCTCCTTTTATTTTTTCATTTAAGGTCTCAACTCTTATAATTTTTGCACGCTATTAATCCGGGAGGTTATATGCCAGGCAACGCCGGATAATGTATATAATCCAAAATCTTCAACGCTCATTGCTTTCAATGTTCACTCACTATACCTATCTTCATTGATGTCTCGACATGAGGTCACTGGATAATTTTGTGATTGCACGAACAACCAAAACGCAGGCCAAAGTTCTTTCTTAGGAATTTGGTGGTTTCCAGAAAAGGCCTCCGAGAATTGGGCCGGACAGTAGCGTCCCAATGGATTTTGCCGATAGCGCGTCCCAAATTCCGCTTGCGTAAAGGACTTCCCGATCGGTTACGAAATTCATGGTGCAGGTCAGATAAACAGTTTTTTCCGAATTATCGCCTTTGCAATGAGTCAGTGGACATATAACATAAGCTTGCCGCCTCCCTCGACATTGGAAGCGCAATGTCAAAAGCAATTATCATCGAGAGGCCCCTAGGTCCGGGAGAACAATTCTTCCAATGCCGCACAAAGTTAGGCTTCTACTACAACTTCGCCAGTGTCGCTGCCTTTTCCCGAGACGTGACCCAGGATTTACCCTTGTTGTACAGAGCGCTCAGGAAAACGCTTTTGGACTACCACGTGTTCATATGCAATGTTTTCGGGCAATCAGACGGGGGGCCCAGCGTGGTGCGTCCTATCAAAGAGGCCACTTTCGGGGACCTCGTGCAGTTTCTGCCAGAGCTGTTTTCGCCGCACGGAAAGCCGGTTTCCGAAAAATGTCTCCATGATCTCTGCCGAACGGAGCTCTTTCATTTTGGAGTCGACAAGCCCCTTTTCAAAGTCTTTGTGTACGGCACCCATGTAGGGGCGTCGTTTGAACACACGCTATACGATGGCGTGTGTGCAATGTATTTCCAGGAGATTCTCCTTGAGAATTTGGCGTACTGTGAAGAAGCAGCCAACTCCCGGGAGTACGCTGAAAACTATGGGCCAGCTCCGTCGTCGGTCGATTTGTCCACGCAGATCTTCAACTACTCAAACGACAGAAAGTACTTGCGGAACTCGCTCCCACCGCCCTTGGAGATGGCAATGCAGAGTCCGGATATGGACTTCACGGACCACAACCCCGACCACTACTCCAAAAAAACACCCGCGGGATATCCAGAGAAATGGCCGGGCAGATTCCCCGCCACGAAGGACGTGCACGTTGCATTCAAAACAATCAACATTCCCGCGGCTGGATTTTCGCAGGTCTTGAAGAAATGCAAAGAGATGGGCGTCACGTTTACATCTTATCTCAGTGTGATACAGGCACTCGTCTTGCATCCAATTTACGGCGATACCCATCATAGTCTGAGTGTCGTAGCCATCTCTTTGCGTCGCTTTCTTGATCCCACCCGGGTGTCCGCTGGATACAGAGATCTTCTCGCCAAAAAAGGCTACCGAATCTGCGGCATGTACGCCAACATGGGCGTTCCTAAATTTTTCCCACCCACCAAAGAGTTTTCGTGGGATCAAGTGCGTGCAGTCAACGAAAGACTAGCCCAAAGTGTGAAAAATGATAAAATCTTGAACTTGCTGAAGCGGTGGTACACAGAATCCAAGCCGGAAGGAGACAACCCGGAGTTTTTTGCGCCTGCTTTAGGAAAGAATGTCGCCGACGCAGTAAAGATTTCCAACGTGGGCCTTGCTAGATTCGCTGTGCACCAAAACTCTACTGGAAAGGAACCCTGGACGGTGAATGACATTGTTTTTGCCCAGGATCTCGCGCCGAATGCCGCCCACTTTGTTTTGAACACGGTTTCGTCCATCCAAGGAGGCCTCAATATAGTCATGTCGTACTTTGATCATCGTTTTGACGACTATGGGCCCGGCAATTTCGACGCTTATCCCGAGATCTTGAGGAACCGGTTGCTTGAGTACGCAGGCCTGGAATGTCACGGGGAGACAGGCTCCACGACACAGGGATAGAAATAATTCGGTCGGTCTATTTGCTCCTTCGTGCCCACTAGTGTCTACTTATAGACTGTTTATAAATACCTCGTCTCTTTCTAGACGGTCTTGCCGCTCCGCTCTCGTCAGGCGGCAGATTGCTGCCGGAATTCAATGTCATTGATACACGTGCCTTGGGCGACGCCCAGGGCCCGGTCTGATATGCCCGAACACGCCTGGCTCTGTTTCGGAGCATTGTTCACATTGGTGCAATGCTCATGTGCCGTATGGTTCTGACCTCGGCAAAGCCTCGAGCAGGAGGAGATTCGTGTCTGAGTTCGATCCGCAGAAGTGGGCAATCCCGCCACGCCGTAATAAATGCCTAGATGAAGTGTTTCATGGAAAACTCAAAGGTGCCGAAAAACACCATGTTGACCAAGAACGTGCGTGACATCGACACGCTTAAGCCGCGGTACATGCGCTTGGTGATTTCCAATTTGCGTGTTCTCGCCGGGTACGGCTGGAGACCCTGCTCCTTGCGCAAAGTGTTGGTGACAATGTCTTTCTGGATGAGCGATTTGAACGTGTCCAACGGGAAAATGATGGCCCAGCATGTGACCCCCGCCATGCCTCCCGCAAGCAAGATCGACACCGGTGACGACGCCGACGGCTTGCCGTTGATAAGCGCATTGCAGGTCCATTTGAAGGCCTCGTACGTGGCGAAATAAATGCCCGATCCACTGGCGTCTCGCATCACCTGGTACCGGTATCCCGAGTACAAGCCCAACGGCCCGTTTTGCCGGCAAATGACCCGGATGGTAGCAAGCGTAGAGTGATTGATGTAGGCGGCAGGCTTCTCGGTGGAAGCCGATTTCTGCGCCAACGACGCGATCTGCGAGTATACTTTGGTGAACTCAAAGGGGCACGAAAGAAGAGAAGTGCCTACTCCTGCAGCGGCACCGGCAAGAAAGCACACGGGGAAATTCAGCACAAACGGGTGTTTTTGCGCCGTTTCGGCGCCTCCGTTCCAGCCGTACAATACATCGTAGCAGAGCGGCTTGGCGCCCGTGAAAATCAACACGCTGATCGACCGCACGAACGCCGTCAGAAATAGCGGCGCCCAGATGCCTCTGTAGAAGCCCCGGACGCCATCTTGCACGTACGATTGCCGAATACAATCGGACATGGAGCTGAACGTTTTGTACAGTTGCATGCGCGTCTTGACGGTATCAAACGGAAACCCAATGACTGTGGCCATGAACGACGCGCCGTAGGCTATGATGGACAGGCGGTAGGGCGAGACAGACGCCGGAAAGACCCGGATCGCCACCAGCTCATCGATATTTCCGGTGATGGCCGGTATGCTGGCATTCTGGAGCCGTGACATGGCAGCACAGAAACGAGTTGGGAAAAACGGGAAACGAGGGGAAGCGATCCAGGAGAGGCGGGTTCAGGGCAAGCCGGGGACTTTTGGTGTCTTCTGGTGGTATCAGGTATGTAGATCGGGGCATCTGTATATGCTTAGGTCCGATCTGAGACGCGCATGCAGTCGCGAGATAGGGCCCGGAACCAGCGGACATATGCTTCCAATTCAGCGGGATTGAAGAGGACGGGTCACGAGCGACCGGAATCAGGGCCCGACTGCTGCTTTCCCGAGGCCCGGCGGGGGGTGGCACCGTTCGCCGGGGAAGGCCGTGGTCACGTGACGCACGCCTGGCCGGGTCGTCTTCGCTGCCACGGCCTTTTTTTCCAGAGGTCCCATTTCTTTTGCTTTTAGAGGTCCCATTTCTTTTGCTGGGGTGGGCTAATGCCTGGTGGCGGATTTCAAATGCTCGGCCGCCTCTATTCTAGCGGTCGGACGGTACTCCATATATCGTTTCAATGAGTCGCAGGACGTGCAGATGGGTGGCGGACGGTTAATTAGGCGATCCGGAAAACGCAGTGGAATTGGATTGAAGGCGTTTTTTTTCTCCTGATGGGGCTCAAGCATCCAACAACGGGCGATTCTGGAAGATTCAGTGATGGGCCCATTTCTCAGGCTGGCCTTCCATGGCTCATCGTAGGTATTCAGGCCTCCATATATACGTTTTTCGGCAATGCTGTGTCACTTGCGGTTGGGCAAGGAGTCAGGCTTTGTTTTGTGTTATCTCTGTTTTTGTCGGGAACCTCGGAACAGCTTTCTCCCGATATACATTGGTGTAAATTGGCCCTGAGATTTGGTGCAGATTGGCCCTGAGATTTGGTCTAAATTGGCCCTGAGATTTGGTGCAGATTGGCGCTGAGATTGGATACTTTCTCGCTCGGTGTCTTCTAGCTCGTTGAAACGGCCAAAGCGGACGATCCAGGGAGTAGCCTTGCTTCAGTCCATGGCCCCTGTCTCTGTTTTCTGCAGCGATCTTGGATCCACTATATCCCAACATCAGTATACCTGTCTTTTGAAAGGCACGAACTGTCATAGATTTCATAGGTGAGGAGTATTTCTGGATACTTTAGAAAGAAACAGGCCGCACCACCCATTGAGACTGTTTTCAGACTGAAGATACTCCCCAATCATTCCCAGAAATTCGGAATGTGGCGGTGTATCCGCCCCTCATGCTCAGAACTGGTTCCAAAGGACTCGGAAACAAGCCAAGTGCTTGAGACAGACAGGACCAGCAGTCCGTTTTGGCCGAAACTGACCATTCTATGCACTTGCGGCGAGCTGTTGGCGTCTTTCTTCAGAAACAGTGATCTGCTCCTTTCCGGCCCCAAATGCACGAGCCCAACAATTGTTTAAGGTCCGCCAATAGGCGTATGCGCAAGCTTGAAGGTGGTTGCGATCACACTAAAACTAGCTTCGCTTATCCGATTCGAGTATTGGAAGCCTGTCCCAGGGAGACTAATTTCATGTTGTCTAGTGAAGCCAGGCCAAATATGATTTGTGTTCGGATGGAAGCGGCGTTTGAAAGCATCAGTTGATGTAGCCCGGACTTACAAGCGGGGGCTAACGAACAAGAACTCAGAGCATGTTCTCAAGAGTGGATTTACATTGCTCGAAATGGCTCAGAAGCATAGCGAAACGACTTTGAAACATAGCGAAACGACTTTGAAACATAGCGAAATGACTTTGAAACATTGCGAAACGACCCTGGAAAGTCCAAAAAGCTAAATTGGTTTCTCATATTTCCGGGTCATAGAAGAAACAATAAAGATGTATCTTCGGGACATGCATCAAAGTCATGATGAATGAAACATGATTCTTTTGGTCCATGAAGATGGGGAAGAACACAAGAGAATTTTTTGAAGTAGCCCTGGGAAATTTTCATTGTAGCTAACCTTCTGTGACGCATGATCTCGTTGTTGATCACTTGGCTGAGTTTCAATCCCAAGTTCTTCACAAGAATTCGTTTGAATGACGAAGAAAATATTGAGGCGATTCATTTGCGGTCTAGGTGTAGGAAATGAAGCATGTCCGATCATGCCTTTTTGGCAATATTCTTGATTGGTTTGGACTTGCAGATATGGGCAGATATATTGCAATGCCCAGATGAGTATAAGTCCATTTCGCGGTCCATGAAGCAATAAAGCACCATACCCGAAGTTGGGAAAAAGTACTGGCTTTGGCGGCTGGAAAGTGCCGGTATCTAATGCTTACAAAGTGTCTCTATAGCTCGGATAGCAGACCGGCCAAGACGACTCGGAAGACTAGAATACCTGGAAGCTCACCCACATGTTAGTTTTGACTGTGGTCATGAAATGGCGTATCATTAGTACCCGTCTGAGCTCAAGAAAGTGGCATCCTGGAATATGTTATCGAAATAAAGTAAGGTTTATCCAAGAAAGCTTGAGGCCAAATGAACCTGACCCGGGATTCTGCGATTGCATTTGTGCTATTTGCACTATGTGTAAATGCACCCTAGGCTGGGACCACATGGCTAAGCTTGTTTGTTCCATGATAACAATCTCGATATCCGAGACAAGCATGTTATGACTGGAAAACAGAACTGAGGTTCCCTGCTCACTATGAATTGATGCTCCCAGAACGGTACGAAGACCCCAAAAATGCCTTTGTCTTTGTTATTGGACTGGGAAATTACGGACATTCCAGCAACTGTAAGCATGAAGCCATCAAACACCCTCCTTTGGACGCATTCCTAGAATTCGTATGTATCCCAGTCAGCTTGGAGATAATATAGAGCTCCGAGAGCCATGTTTCCAGTTGGTTTCCCATCTTTTTCAAGGTCGGTTTTTTCATCTGTCTAATGTCTTGTCTTTTTATCTGTCTCATGTCTTGTTTTTTCATCTGTCTTGTTTTCCAGCCTTGTCCCATAGGTTCCCATGATACTACTATCGTGGGCCACTGGAAAGAAATACACGGGTTGGCCGAGCAACGGCCTATTCTCAGATAGTGGCCTAATATACTTTGTGTAGTTCTTGGTATATAGGTGACTGTCCAAAAACACTGCGTTTCCATTTTCCTTTTTTCGTCTAGTGATATTACCCAGGGCCCGTGCGCAAATAAACCAGCACTGTTCTCAACAAAAACGTCCATTTTCGTTGGGCCAGGGCTCGTGGGCTGGCCATCTGAAAATGCTTCATAAAGACGCAACTCCATGGCTTGAAGCACTTTGATCTTTTCCGGCTCCCTGTCCCGGCCCATTTCCAGAACTCGCCAAATCCTGGTCAGTCGGAGCCATTTTCCTCTCGGTAGCTGCTTTGTTCTTTTCACGTCTTTTCGCTATGTTTGTTTCGTTTTGCACTCGTGGGCCTAACCGAGGCCGATTCAGCACATGCTGATATTGTCTTGATAGGCCATGTAGATAGCTAGTTCCAACTCCGGATACTAGCTACGGGCCAGGCTATGGCAACAGCCAGCTCCACTGACCCAGACATGGTCTTGCAAGCAGACTAGCCTCACTGATCCAGAAAACAACACAGACATTGTCTGGAACATAGGCTGCAAAGAAACTCCTGAGAATGATCCACGGCTTCCAGATCCGTGGCTTTTGTGTCAAGGATTGTTCTGTTTTTTCATGTGACTTCAACTCTGGCCCTGTCAAGTAGCGGCCGACCGCCTGGCCCGAACTGGCCTTCCTATCCAGCCGGCTCAAGCCATTTCAACAACCCATCCTAGTCTCGTTTCATAATATCATTCCCCGTTTTCCGAACGTAACTTTATTGCTGAATAATAATGATTCTCCCATTCCCCGTTCTCCGAACGTAACTTTATTGCTGAATAATAATGATTTTCCCATTCCCCGTTTCCCGCCCTCTAATACCAATGTGTCTATTTGCATGTATCATTTCTATTTGTCATTTCCGTTTATGATTCCATTCCTCATTTCCGTTTATTTCTTCCGTGTCTATTCCATGTAATTCTTCCTCATCATTTCCATATAATTCTGCCATGTGTCATTTTCATATATTTCTTTCATCATTTCTGTTCCCCTTTCTTCACCTCCGTCCCAGGCAGCGCGCGCCAGACATCAAACCACACCGGACTACCCATTCCTTATACCCGCCCTTCTCTCCACCCCACCAACACCACCCAAAAATACGCCAAAAACACCCAAAAACACCGCGCCCGGCCCAAGTATCTCCCCATCTTTGCTCATGAACTTTTTGCGCCGCCGCAACCCGTCTCGCGACGAGGACTCACCCGGTGCCGAAGGCCCCGATCCACAGATCCACAAGTCCCGCAAACCGCCCAACACCGCGTTCCGCCAGCAGCGGCTCAAGGCGTGGCAGCCCATCTTGACACCCAAAACCGTGATCCCGCTCTTGTTTCTCGTGGCCGCGGTGTTTGCGCCGCTCGGAATCGTCATTGTGTACGGCACTTACAACGTGCAGAATTTGGTGGTGGACTACACTCACTGCGGCAGCCTTGCGACCTCCAAATATGCGCCGGTGCCTTCCAAGTACACCGCGTGGCACTTCCAGCTGCACAACACGGACCCCGGGTTCCAGTGGCGCGTGCAGAACTCGACGGATGCCGATGGCGACCTAGCGCAGACCTGTGTGCTCCAGTTCGACCTCCCCCGGGTGCTCGAGGCCCCAGTATATTTGTATTACAAGCTCACCAACTTCTACCAGAATCACCGCATGTACGTGCCGTCGTACGACACGGACCAGTTGGGTGGGTCCGCGGTGTCTGCCGGCGATCTCACACTGGAGTGCGACCCCTTACGGACACGTGACGGAAAGCCAGTCTATCCCTGCGGCTTGGTGGCCAACTCGCTTTTCAACGACACGTTCAGCAGTCCTGTGCTCCTCAACGCGCAGTCGGGCTCCGACAACGAGACGTACGAGCTCTCTCAGTCCGGCATCTCGTGGGCCTCGGACCGCTCACACAAGTTCAAGAAGACCGCCTACAGCGCGGACGATGTGGTCCCGCCGCCCAACTGGATGAAGCGCTACCCCGATGGCTACACCCTGGCCAACATGCCGGACTTGTCCGAGTGGGAGCACTTGCAGAACTGGATGCGTACCGCGGGCTTGCCCACGTTCTACAAGCTCTACGCGAAGAACACCACAGCGGCTTTTGGCTCCGGCACCTATGAGATGGAGATTGGCTTGAACTACCCTGTGTCCGTTTACGGTGGCACCAAGTCCGTGGTCCTCACCACCAACTCCATCTTGGGCGGCCGCAACATGACTTTGGGCATCATCTACTTGATTATCGCGGCCGTGTGCTTGTTGTGTGCCGTGGCGTTTTTCTTGCAGCACCTCATTAAGCCGCGCCGCATCGGCGACCACTTCTTCTTGCAGGCCGGCACGGATGCGCCGGGGAGTGCCGCCCGAGACCAGCTCTAGCGAGCCAGATTCCGGCCACTCGGGACGATTCCTGAGAACCCGCCCCTACTGATTGGCCTATGTGCCACGTGATCCCATGATCTGGACGGTTCCTGGCCTCGCCTCATCATGGCAAGTACCCGGGAGCCATGTTTCATGCAATGAAGCTGCGTCGGCCAAGCTTTTGCTATCGTTGAAAATGACCTGGTCTTCTTCGAAAGTCGTGGTGCATGCGTGCGAAAGGCTGTACCCCCTTCAACGGTCAACTGAAGTCCATTTCGAGAGTGTTTTCGTATCAAAGGGCTCTGTTTGTTCTAGGTACACAAGCATTGAAGATTTCATTCCGCATGTTCAAATTGTCTTAACACCCCTCACATAGAACAGGAGAAGCTCGAATTTAGCTTCATTGACCTTACATGCTTAAAGTTCCAACGGCCTGGCTTTGACTTTCGAAAGCACGAGTGAAGATTGCTTGTCTACTGAATGCCACGGAATCAGGCAGCACTTCTAGTGCACATGTCCAATGATGCTAAAGATATCCGACGTGGAATTTGTGCCATGTTTGTGATAGGGGCATGCTTGCCTCGTTCGCCTATACAAAAAGTTATTCGGAGCTGTATTTGATTCAGAGGTTTTTTGCTTGCCATCAGTCGGATATGTCACCGAATACAGGTGTTGGGTCATACTTCCCATCCAGCTTTTCGTGTATAGATACCCAGTCTATGAAATGTCTGTGATGCAATACAAACGAAAACAGTCGAGAAGCATGACCAATGGTCACAAAACCATGTCCGTTTGGGCAGCCTTCATCCAAAGACATTGCTTCTTCCTCTCTACAATATGACTTTCTTTTGGAATTACATGGGCCAGAGTTAAGACCCTGATAGACCAAATATCGTGCGCACTTTGATGTGAATACATGTGAAAACAACAGTGGCGCGTAGCTTAAAATCTTGGAGCTGATCTGGAAATGATGCCGGACACAAATTCTACTCAGCTTCAACCATACTATTAAAACACAAGCCGTACCACCAGCGCCCGTGACCGGAGTCAAGTTACAATTGCCTGTGGGAAAATTCTTACAATCAAGCTTTTTACTTCCAAACCAAATACCGCTCTTGAATTTCTACAAAGCCCGAGCCCTTAGTAAGACAATCCTGGAGTGTTTCCGCTGGAATATTGGACATACGCTCAAACTGGAAAAGATACAAATAACATTGATTTGCAATATTTACGATCTCTTCAGCATTGGCCCTTTCAGTACCTCATTCATCAAGACCAATCAAAAGTGAAAGGCGTAAGCAAAGAATTCTCGAAAAATGGTTCTTCATCATTTGATTTTCCCTTGGCTTGACGAACGACTACAATACAGATAAACGTCAGACTAAGGTTCCACAAATGTCTCCAAAAAGAGCTGCGTGTATTTTGATTTACACCCAAACAACTGGAAACAGCATAATTTGGGATCGTCAAGGTGTCAGTGGGTCCTGTTCGGAGACCATGCCGGAAACCATTTATCGGAGCTCATAGTCTACAGCAAATCAGTGTATTGCAGCAAGCAATGTGATACGTGGCACTGTTTGGCGCACTATTCAACTCAAGATATCCATTAGGGTGAAGTTCAAGAAACTAGCGCTATTTATTTTCAGGGCTATTTCATTCGCCGGTTGGTTAGTACACACTACCTAGCAGATTCCGACTTCCATAGCCAGCATTTGGGGTTCTAGTCTGATCGGTGACGACTGATAAACGTGTATTCTGGCGTTATATGTTCACGTTCGGCTCGACCCTTTTGCCAGTCCTGCTCAAGAATGGCGACTAAAGGCTCTACATTTCTGGGTACCTTCAATTATTAGAAAGAGGCGTCTGAGAAACCGAAATTTCTGGAATACGCCAAGGCTTTATCACCCGAGACGTTCATTATGCGCGTCCCCTCATAAACTGAATGGGCCTCTGTCAGCCTGAGCCACTCAGCGAAAAGACCATGGCTCATTACGTTGATCCAGTTGGTATCTAGCTTGATTCCAACAGAACTTCTATACCCCGCTGATGTGATGAATATCCTCGCTGCATTTCCGCCCGAGGACCAAAGCATAACGATCAGGAACTTTTTCAATATGCTGGGAAACCTCGCGTGACCAAACATTCGGCTTTGTTCTTGTCAATAGCTGCGACCGTCAAGGCATCAGGGCCCGGCAATATTGCATCGGAAGATATCTTTCGCTACTGAAACGGAAAGAATTACATGTATCAAAGACTGCCGGCCGTGCCTGCCAAACGCTGTCCCAAAATTTCAAGGCCTACTGTATGTATTTAGCCTGGTAGATACGAGCTGTGACGTGCACATTGGCTGTTTCACTTACTAATAAGCATGATAAGATATACCAATACACTACTATAACAATACACTACTGTAACAATCACTAATATAACAATAAAATAATAAAATAATACACTAATATAACAATACACTAATATAACAATACACCAATATAACAATAAAATAATAAAATAATACACTACTGTAACAATACACTGTACAAAATGAAGAAACACTGTTAGCAATTGTAAATTGACCATATGTTCAAACACTAAAAAAACTTCTTTTACGGATCTGAGATGTTGAAACACGACCACACATACCAATTTGAACACAGAATGAAGCTTGATTAAAGGGCCCATCAATGGATTGCACGAGAGCCTGTACGACAAACAAAGCCACTATTGGGTACAGAAAAACAGACCCGGACCAGACTTCCGGCTGCCCTTCTTTTGAACAGTTCTTGGCTCCGACCATGCTGCTCGTGGAACCAATATCACTCGGTCCTGATACGGAGTAGTAGTTGGTGCCCAAGAAAGAGCACCCAGTGCGTGGGCATATAGTATAAAGCACCAGGTGTATATCACTTCCATGCTCTGGGAAGACATCCCACTAGCATTCGGCACTGCCCCCACAAGATTTCAACCAGATGTTCTTGAAGTCTTACCGGCTGGTCTGAGCACACGATCATGAAACCTTTCCAAAAGCTCAGTCCGGCACCAAAGCAGCTCAGTCCATCACCAAAAATACGCCGCTTCTGGAAAGGACTGAATAGTCCACAACACCCTCCACAGCTTCTGAGTACGTGAAATAAACACGTGTTCCGGCACACTTGCCTCTAGTCTCCATCTCCTGGCTTTCTCATGAAGCAACTTGAATTGCGTGTTGCCATACTACCCACGACATCCCACCCCTTTGCGCCAAGTCTGAATGGGCCATTTGGTTAGACCACGGGGATCACAATCCGAAACACAGGGCGCTTATCAGAGCCAGCAGGTGTGGGAGGGCCGCCGGAAAAGCTAGTTGCAATACGCCCGTGGTCAGTAAAGTCTCAATGTTGCATTCTGGTTGGGGCGGGGTTTTGTGCAAGGCAAAACAAAGGCTGGTGGAAAATGCCTTCCTGTCTGAAGCCAGTATCTGCTATCGTGGTTTCTGGTACAGCGCCAATTCATCTTCCTCCCGAAGTCACATATTTATTGCAAATGGGCGTCTCTGTGGACTAGATGACAAAGAAGGCCGGCTAACCAGAAATGACAGGAAATGCTCCGGTTAGCAGCTGACAAGTTGTGTAATTCCACTACGTCATAGAGAACAGCATGACTGGCCAAGACATGAATGCACAATATATAGAGTATGATATACACCACACCACTACACCACTACACCACTACACCACTACACTATACACTACACTATACTACACTATACTACACTATACTACACTATACTACACGATACTATACGGTACTACACGGTACTACACGATACATTATAAAAACACACGACGTGTATTGAACAATAAACAGAAAAAGATACAGTCTTTCCGGAGAATTGACAAGTCTCCCAGGTCCACCTGCAGCGCCACGGTCGTGCGCGCCCCACTATTCCCGAAATCTCTGCGACTCTCAACTGGACTCAGAACGAGACGACATTAAAACCAGCACTCAAGTCCCGCCAAACACGCGATTTTCTCCTTGATCCCGCCTGTTTCCGGCATTTTTCTTCTGGTGTCATCCCAGCTCATTGTTCCAGCGAAAAACGGACCCACGAGCCCCTTTTCCCCCAAAGTTATCCGCACCCAGGCCCCGTCTCTAGACCGGCTCCACAACCCCCCTGAAATCGGCGGAAATGAACGTGAATACACGCCTCCAGTACTTGCAGCAGCAGCAGCAGCAGCAGCCTCAACAGAGCGCAGGCGGCACACAGTCGCCGCTATTGACACCGTTGCAGATTGAACACCAGCGGCGATTACAGCAACAAAGACATCTCTACGAGTATCTGCTCCAGCTCGAGCAGCTTGAGAAGCAGCCCATGGGCGGCCAGGGTAACTCGCTATTGATGGCGCTCAACGGCGGAGCCAACGTCGGAGCCAACGGCGGGCCAAACACTGCGGTCAATAGTGCAGTTGGTGCATCTGGTATGGGCACAAATATGGGTGCTCTTGGCGGTGCGAATCTCGGTGGCGGCTCCAACTTGGCCTTTGGCCAGCTGGCAATTTTGCAGATGCAGCTGCAGCTTTCTCAACCGAGATACGGCAATCCTAGCGTCCAGCAGCAGCAGCAGCAGCAGCAGCAACAACAACAACAACAACAACAGCAGCAGCAGCAACAACAACAACAGCAGCAACAACAACAAAAACAAAAACAGCAGCAACAGCAACAGCAACAGCAACAGCAACAACAACAACAACAACAACAACAACAACAACAACAACAACAACAACAACAACAACAACAACAGCAACAGCAGCAGCAAAGTGCGCCACAAACAGTACAGCAGATACATATGCAACATATTCCCCAGCCGTTGCAGCAGCAGGTGCCGATCATCAAGGAGGTGTGGAACTTCAACTTGGAGTTCGAGTTCAATGCGTTGCGCGCATTCATCAACGACAAGACACAGCATGTGTTTATATCCATCCATCAGGAAATCCCCGGAATCGTGGCGCGGCCCGTGGGCACGTTCAAGTCCTCCTCAGACTACCATTTCCAGACGTTGCGGCTGAATCTGGACTTGTTGAACTTAATCCAGTTGTCTTTCTGTGCTGTCAAAGTGCGTAATAACGAGGTCAGCAACTCCGTCATCTGGCAGTTCAATTTCCACTACGACTTGGCCAAGGAGATGTTCAACGAGGAGCACTTGTCCATGTTGTCGCTGACGTCGCAAATCAACTTCGCCTCGCACATGAGCCAGGGCATCCCGCATTTGTCCTTTGCGGAGTTGATGATGGAAAGCGGCTTGCTCTTGGACCCGCTGATCAACTGGTTGAGTTACCACTCGGGCTACGACTTGGGTTTTCTCATCAGCTTGTTAACCAACGACATCCTCCCCAACGACGAGGCGGACTTCTTCTGGTGGTGCACCAAGTACTTTCCCAACTTCTATGACTTGAAACACATTGGAAACCAGCTCTTGTCCAATTCTTCGGGCGGCAAGGTCAACTCTAGCGCGTTTGCAGGTAACCACGGCACCGACTACGGACTTGGCGGTGGTTTGGCCTCTCCCAAGTCAGCTGCAGCCGATATGGGCAAGGGCATCTTGTCGAACAACAAGCCTTCCATCGAGTATTTGGCTGAGGAGTTGCATCTTCTCCCAATCTCGCCCGTAATCCGTCAATACTTCACGTCACAAAGCATGGGCCAGTTCCTGGGCCACCATCAGACCCAACAGATGACGTCGACCTTGCATGCGTACCTCTTAATGGAATGCTTCAAAGAGCTCTTGAGACAGGCGAACTCGGACTTGTCCGTGTTTGAAAAATTCAAGGGCTATCTCTGGGGGCTTGGCGATGTGTTAGAGGGTGCAAAGAACTCTGAGAGAGTCAACTCAAAGAGCAACCGCAACTAGCAACGAAGATCAAATGAAGCCTCAACCCATGTATTAATGCAGTTATAATGTACAATAGAGAAAGAATATAAACTCACAGCGTGTTTCGAAATGAACGCTCAAACCTCAACCTGCTCCTCCGGGGCAGTGCTCTCCTTGACAGTGCTCTCCTCGACGGTAGGGGCCTTTACCTCTTCTTCAACCTTGGTCCTCTTGTTTTTCTCAGTCTCTCTGCCGGCCTCTCTCTCGGCTCTCTTTCTCTTGTGCTCCGACTTCTTGTCCTCGCCATCTCTGACCTCCTCATCCTTTGGCGGCGGAACAAACCACGGAATCTTTCCTCTAATAAAGTCGTTCAAGACCTGTTTGGCAACTGAAGCCTCGTCGGGCTCACCGCCTTTGAGCAACCTACCATGCTTACGCGCAAGAAGCTCAATGAACTCTGTGCTTGCCTCTTCCAACAAGGACGGATCGTCCTCATACCTCTTCCATCCCTTGATCTCGTAGGTTCTCTCCAAGTGCTTTCTCTCACACTTTTCGAGCAACTCGGGGATATATTGCTCCGCATGCGTCACGTGCTCGACTCTGACGACACCTCTGAACAAAATGTCCGACTGGGTGTCTTTGTTATTGGGAGGCACAATGCCAGGACAGTCAATCAAAAAGATTCTCTTCATCAACGTGATGTACTGCCACACTTTGGTCTCACCTGGAATAGGGGCAACGGTACACACTTTCTTTTGACGCAACGTGTTGATAATGGAAGACTTACCCGCATTGGGGTAGCCAATGAAACCCACGGAGATCTGCTTCCTGTCTGCATGGAGCGTAGAGAATTGGCGCAACAATTGAATCAAAGAGCCCTTTCCGAAAGAGTTGTTGATCGATGCATGGAATGCCAATGTGGGAAATGATTTGGACAAATGCTTGACCCAAGCAGCCTGGATATGTTAGTATGGTTCGAGGAGTCGAGAACATTTTCGAGTGAGAAGAGATGAAAAGAATAATGGGAGAGAAAGTGTCGGCTTCTATACTACGGACAAACCCATGATGTGGGGGTAGGTCCAACTCAACAAGATTCCGTGGCTACCCTAAAGTACCAATAAAAACTATCGGTAAGCGTGGACAAGGTTCGAGCCAAAACGGCAAGAACACCGCCCGCCAAAACGGCAGACGGGACCACAGGCGGGTAGCATTGATCTTCCAAGGACGTAACAGACAACGACGTAGATATGGTGTGGTCCGAAGACCACGGTCGCCACCCTGACAAAGTCTTTGGGTTCTCAGAAGAGAAGAAAGGTTAAGAAAGTGGGGAAGAAAGCAAATAATGCCTCGAATGATGTTCTCGTTGTGGCCACTTCAGCCAGGCTCCAGCATGAAGCCCTTGGGTCATTGCAGACTGCCATAGGCAAGCTGCAAGCCAATAAAAATAAAAAAAACATACCGCAACCCATGTGGGAATCAAGTCGCACTTGTTCAACACGTAGATCAAGTGTTTGTGAGGGCACTCCTGTTTGATGTATTTTTCAACAGTCTCGCACCGCGTGCCAATCGGGTTCCGTGCATCCAAGACTTGGATCACCACGTCAGACGAGTCGATGACCTTGTATAATTCGTTCCAAATCCGCTTAGACTGGCCCTTGTGGAAAATGGCCTCCTTGGCCTCCTGCGTGAAGTCGTCCTTGTCCAAAATCGAGCCGCCCATCAACCCGAGCGTGGCGTCCAAGTCCTGCTTTTCCTGGTAGCTCTGCGAGTCCGCGGCCGACAAATCCGCCAACTCCTCCAAAGAGGATGTGGCCTGGGTACGTGGCTTTTTGCGCTGCTGCTTGGGGCCAAACGCGTGTTCGTAAGACTCGGTCTCGATGATTTTGGCGGTGGGCGACTCGGTCAGGTCTTTCTCATCCAACAAAGACATGGGCAACTTGTTCCTGCGCAACAAGACAGAGTATGTGTCGTTCTTCCGCTCGCCCATGGCGTCGCGGAAATGCGAGAGCGAGTCCTGGGCAATCACACGCGTGTTGCCGAACCACTTCCGGTTTGGGTCGACGCGGGCGACCGGAGTGTCGGTCGACTGGAGCGCGGCTGCCTGGATGATCTCGCCCTTGGCGTTCCGCACCGCACGGCCGGTTTTGTACATCTGGAGGTGCTTGACTTTTTTGGCGTCACGGTAGAAGTTCTCTCCCTTCACCCGGAGGTTGCCGTCACGTTTGTCGCCCTCCCTTGTTCTTCTCAGCTTTTCCTTTTTCTGCGTTCCCATTGTGTGTAGATGTGTGGATATGAGTTAAGCGCTTGTGCAACCGAGAGAATGTGTACTGGCGAAGGTGGCGTTTGTCGGAACCTGTGGATTGGTGGGCTTTCAGTGTAAGGAAAAGCCAGGGGCAGAAAAAAAAAGAAGTGATGCGATGGAGAAGACCAGGTGGGTCCGTATATGCAGACCGCGCGCATCTTTTTTATGGCCTGCACTGCGGCATCGCAGGGCTCTGTTTCGGTTTTGATACGGGCTTCAAACGGGAGCGTGGTCACGTGACGCTACAATTCGGGGGGTCATTTCGGAGGGGCTTCACTTGGCGGATTCAGCATGGGACCTGTTTGTTTCGGTGGATGGGCGGATGCGTGGCCCAGCCGAATCACGGATGTTTTCTATTTGCACCGAAAATCAGCGCCCTTCATTATTGCCTCTGGAGCACTGCGGAACCTTGGCATTTCGTCTGGTCTTTGAGTGTCCGAAAGATCAGAGATTTATGAGTACTTTATTTCCCGGAGTTGTTTGACGCCTGGGGAAAGTCAGGGACAGCATGGTTTTTGGAGATGAGCCACTATATTCACAGTGAGCTGAGGCAGAAATATCGAGTCGTATCAATTTAGACAACGTGTCGAATGAGTGATTTCCTAGTTTGCAGACACGGGCCCAACGGGCCCCGAATCAAGGGGTGCCTGTATTTGCCGGTTGGCGGTTGTATACTTTCTGGACGAAATGATTCAATCACAAAAAGAACTGTCCGGAGTTCGAGGACTTAGTTTCATTTCTTTGCTTTCTTCGGGCCCTCTGAGCCCACACTTCTTTTCAAGTCTCTCCTGGTCCACGGAAATCTTCCTTGTGTTGTCTCCAAGATTCTGCTTGATCTGGGGTTTGCCAGAACCTCCGTTTGTTGATTATCTGTTTATTAATTGTGGCTATCTGTTTATTAATTGTGGCTATCTGTTTATTAATTATGGATATCTGTTTATTATTTATGGCTATTTGTCTAATTATTCTGTGGTCATCTGTTTATTAATTGTGGATATCTGTTTATTAATTATGGATATCTGTTTATTATTTATGGCTATTTGTCTAATTATTCTGTGGATATCTGTTTATTAATTGTGGCTATCTGTTTATTAATTATGGATATCTGTTTATTATTTATGGCTATTTGTCTAATTATTCTGTGGTCATCTGTTTATTAATTGCGTGTATCTGTTTATTAATTGTGGCTATCTGTTTATTAATTGCGTGCATCTGTTTATTAATTACGGTCATCTGTTTATTATTTATGGCTATTTGTCTAATTATTCTGTGGTCATCTGTTTATTAATTGCGTGTATCTGTTTATTAATTGTGGCTTTCTGTTTATTAATTGCGTGTATCTGTTTATTAATTGTGGCTATCTGTTTATTAATTGCGTGCATCTGTTTATTAATTACGGTCATCTATTTATTAATCACGGCTTTCTATTTATTAATTACGGTCATCTATTTATTAATCACGGCTTTCTATTTATTAATTGCGTGTATCTGTTTATTAATTGTGGCTATCTGTTTATTAATTGTGGCTATCTGTTTATTAATTACGGTCATCTATTTATTATTTGTGGATATCTATCCATTTGTGATGTCTGTATCTTTTACCATGCTCACTAAAAAAACCACGAATAGACAAAAAAAAAAGACGTTCTCACAAAATTGGGAAAAAAGGCATGGTCCAGATCTGAGTCACCAAGCTCACAAGAAAGCAACAGTGCATTCTTGAAAAGTCACCAGTATGCAAATTCTATGATGAAAACCCCGTGAACGTCCCATGCCAATTGCACTGCGCAATCTCGCCATCACGGCAATGGGGCGAGCAAACCGGGCCTGGCTTTATACCGCGTGCCGCAGAATCTCATACAGCCTTCCAGAGCCCACCAAAATAGAGCACGCAAATAATGATTTTGCGGAGCAATGAGTCCTGGGAGTGTATCGGAGACGTCTAGACTTTTACCCGAGAAAGCTATTTGTACGCCATGTAGCATGTTTCTTTTCTTGAGCATTCTAATACTTAGGGACCGGAAATAGCCCAGCCCTTGCGGCAATGAGCACACTGGCCCTGCAGCAGGGCCTGGTTACGCCGTCTAGAACCAGGGCCACAAAGAACCCAACAAAAAACCCAACAAAGGGCCTAATATAGCCGCCATAAGCCAGATCTCCCCGGATACCCTGAACACCCCGAGCGAAGCAAAAGACCTCTAATGAAGCCCAGGACAACAGCCTTGGGATCACATTTCTCTAGCATTCCGCCTGACCATTGGCGTCGCACCGCAGCAACGCGAGCAGGCCCGGCCCTAATTCCAGACCATTGCCTCCACGCCGTCCTCCGTCCCATATTCCTGACATATCCCTGGCCAGCCCCAGGCCTAAAACCCCCTCCAAAATCCACCCCCAAAATCCACCCCCAAAATCCACCCATCAAAAATCCACCGCCGGTTCGCTGCCCCTTCTATCCACCTGGCCTGCCATTCCAGCGCCGCGCCGCGGCTTCCCCAGATTCGGCCCACCGCGCCACAAAGCATCCAACCACCCACTACTCCTTCTCTAAACCGCCCCATCAGGTCCGCCCAACGCCCGCCGCCGCCGCCCCATACCGCCTCCACCATCTCCGGCGCCCGCAAATGACCCACAATCTCGCGTTCGTCAGCGAATTGAGCCCCACCCAGGAACACTTCCTCAAGAAGTTCCTCGTGGAGGCATGTCTCCAAAAAGAGCTCCAGGAATTCCTGAAACCGCATGGCCTTGCGTGCTTGGGGCCGCCGTTCCGCGCCGCGCCGGGTCAGCAAATCGTGCCCGTGCCGCTCTTGCGGTTTTTCTTTGCCCGCTTCGTGGCCTCGTTCCCCTTCATAGCCATGAACCCGCAGACCGACCAGACCGCATTCTGGCGTGACACCGTGCAGCCGTTTGTGAACAGCTTCAACGACAAGCACGTGCTGGGTGCAGCCCGCCGCAAGGGCAACCGCACCAAGCGCCGCCAGGCCAACCGCCAGCTTTTGCGCTCGCTCCTCCTTTTCTACAACTCCATGCTCAGTCTGCGCCGTGAGCTCGCGTACTTGCTGTCCGGCCACTTGAAACCTTCGGACGAGAGCAAGCTCGACAAGCTCGTGCGTGCGCCGGCGCCGGTCAAGATACTGCTTGCCGCATTCCACGCCCCCGCCGGTCTCACAGACTACCTGAAAATGACGTACACGAGCAACTACAGCGTCAATATCGTGGCCGTGGACGTGTACGCGGGGCCGCCTGCGCCGGCCGCGCGGGTATCATGGTCGCTCAACCCATTTCGCCTCATAGCGCCGGTACAAAAAAGCCCGTCGAAATGGCGCTGCCGCTTCGTGCTCCAGGTGACCCGGCGCACGGTGCACAACGGCCAGGCTAGCTACCGCTCGCACTTTGTGGCACGAAGCTACTCAGACTTTCGCCAGCTTGAGCACGCGTTGAAGGCCCAGTTCCCGGGACTCATGTCGACGGAGGTCCACGGCATGCCGGCGCGCTTCAAGCACGATTTTGGTGTTCGTGAGGACGCAGATATGCCGCGGGGCAGCGAGGCCGCTTTGGCGAGCGCAGGCTCGGGTCCCAGCGCTGGGCCACGCGGGTCTGGCGGCTTTGCCTCGGGCGGAAATGGCTTGGATCACGAATCTGACGGGAATGGCGTGGATTGTGACACTGCCACAGATCCAATCGTCTTTCCCAGCTCCCCGGACCACAACACAAACTCCATCACCACCAGCCAAACCGCGCATTCCCTCCCCTACTCTGGCTCATCGGGCTTGGACTCAGCTCCTCTCGGTGGTACGCCGCGTGATTACCCCCACAAGTATCACGCCGAGAAGCTTCGAATGGCGCTTCGCGGCTACATCAACACGTTGCTTCATAAGCGCGAAATCGCCACCTGCCTGGCGTTCGTCAGGTTCCTCGACGACCCCCTGCTCAACTTCGCCGCCCTCTCACCCGCGCAGTTGCAAGACTACGAGCAGCGCGCGGCGCTCGAGAAGACGCGGCTCGTCACCCAAGAGGAGTTCCAGACCCACATTGCCGGCGTCGTCTACGAGCTCAGCCAGAACTTCGAGGGTTTCAAAACCGCTTTGCTCACAGATCCGCACCAACTCACCGCCGTATTCGAGGACATTGGCC
Organism: Metschnikowia australis; assembly: GCA_019285895.1. Classification (NCBI taxonomy): domain Eukaryota; kingdom Fungi; phylum Ascomycota; class Pichiomycetes; order Serinales; family Metschnikowiaceae; genus Metschnikowia; species Metschnikowia australis. Next base: position 494,361 of record JAGSXI010000005.1, read on the forward strand.
GCAGCGCACACCCGGACGGGGTCTCGCCGCTCATCACGTCGTTCTTGGAGTGGTGCAAGCTCGAGATCGCGGCCACGCTCTACCAGATATTCTTGACCCAGGATAACTCTAGCCTTATGTTACAGAAATGTCGCAAGTTCCACCGCATGTTCCCCTATCGCATGTGCTACGGCATTTTGAAGTACACCAACCCAGTCAAGATCATGTCGCGCATGGTCGACCTCTTATTGATGAATGTGCCTTCGTTCGGTCGCAAGCTGGGCCAGACCCATAACCTCCTCTCCATGATCTTCATCATGCTCTTGGATGAGGACTTGGACGACTTCTCCAAGGAGCGTCGCAAGCTCTTGAACACCCTGCCTTTGGACCTGCCCGAACTCAAAGTGTTTCTCCAGCGTATATCCACGTTTGTGGCTGCAAGCGACCCCGAATTGGACCACGAGCTTCAGCAAGAAAACATCCACGAGGGCGCAAGTTTCCTCCTCGTGATTTTGCACTCCGACTTGATCGAGCCCAAGTTGTCTGGGCCCGAGCGCTCTATTTTCGATCGGGTAATCAAGCCGTCCTTCGAAAGCTACCAAAAACTTGAATCTGAGCTGGCGCTAGAAGGCGCTTCTGTATATGTCACCTTGAAGCAGTTCTGGCAGTTGGAGACACGCACTCGCGACAAGGAGATCTTCAAGCAGCTTTGGAGAGAGCCAGAGCTCACCCAGCTCATCAAGAAGGTGCTTACTGTGGTCTACCAGCCCCTCATGACTGTAATGAAGAAGTGTAACGTGCACCTCGTCTTTCGCGATTTCCAAAACTTTGTTGACGATCTCCTTAGGGAACTCATCATTTTGGACGAGGGTGACATGTATTTCACCAGTTCGGCGGAAATGTTCAACAGGTTTAAAAAGCTCTTGGACAAATACGAGAGTACTTTCTACCGCTTCTTACATGACTTGTACAATAAAGATGACGGCAAGCTTTTCTTGAAGTTGATCGCGTGGATCGAGAGTTTCTTGATCGCTCTCCGCACTAAATTCTCGGAACCCGAAAAAGTGAAACTTGACTTCACTGCCATGGTGCCCACAGAACCGGTGGACGAGGAGAAGTTCCGTAAGGATCTTAATTCACGGATTGAGTTGATTTTGAAAAAACGTTTCCTTCTCAAAACCTGCCTTAAGGCCTCTGCAAACGCTGGAAACGCGGGAAATGCAGACCCAGAATGCGGGGAGGGCCCCGCGGACGTCCCTGGAACCAAAAAGGTTTTGAGCTCGCATCAAAAGGCGATCGACCAACAATGGGAGAAACTTAACAGCGGGCTATTTGAAATGCTGCCACATGAGCTTGGTGTTTCGGCAGAGGACTTGGAGGAGTTCAATCTTAACCACCTGGGGGAAAAAGCCGCACATGCATATCGCAGTGGTCAGGGAAACGCCCATGTTTTGAGGCAGATCGCGGAATTAGACAAACTCATGCACGAGGTCGCCAACACCGAGATCCACAAATTAGTGGAGCCGATGCACGCGCAGATCAAGGAGCTTCTCGACGACTTTGCTAAGGGGTCAAATGATACCTTGGTATGAGCCTCAGTCGCTCTCGAAACCGGTATGGTGGAATATCTTCTCACCACTTAAAGTCACACGATGCTACAAATGCGAATGTGGTACTGTACATCGTTTCTATACAGTCCCAAATCTCAAATTCTCGCGTGCCGTATGAGAAATAAGGCTTTCGGGCTGTGGGTCCTGGCCATGATAAATACAGCTAGACTTCGAGGCTTTGAAGACTTCCCTGGAAAAAGTGGCCATGGAAAGAAAATCGGGTCTTGTTTAACAGGACTCAACGGTTGTGAATACTCGGAGTTTTTTTGTATCGCCCAGGGCTATTGTTGCCGCGACGAAACATAGCGAGACATGCGTCGCGCTTCGCAAGAGACCTGCCGATAGGTTAAGAGGATGCGTAAAAGCAAAAAATATTTTGCAAGTGCAAGGGGTTAAAGATTACGGAGCCTTGTAGGTGTGTGGTCATTTTTTCGATAATACACCTTCCATCTTCTTTTTTAAGGCTTGAGTGGCTGACTACTAACTTAGCTCAGTTCGAACGTCGAAGGCATCAGCTTCTGAACTTTGACTGGATCCTGCCAAAGGCTATCTTGATAAACCGGCCGCCTACGCTTCGCAAGTGTAAAACCAAATACAAGCCGCTCCTCAGAAGGTCCCAGATACCCCGGTCTTACCAAACATCAGTGGAAACCAAAACATGTTTCTCAATAAGTTATTGGGCAGCTTATCGCGTAAAGCTATCCTCAATGCGGTGATCGCATTCCTCATTGTCGATGTGCTTATCCTCTCGTACTGCCAGATTTTTAGTCCTATGCTGGACGTCCACTTGCAGCGAGGCATGTTTCTCTCGCCCGAGAACTTTCACCACAAGGTGAAGACACTCTTTGCCTCCGTAGCCTCGCAAAAGGATCGGTTTTGGCAGGCCAACAGCGAATTGAAGCATCTCGATTTGAAGGTTAAAGTAGACAAGATAGTGGCACAAGACGGGTCTGTGGGGCCCCAGGATATGTTCTACGACCCGCGGCTCACGATATCTGTCTACATGAACGAGTTGCAGCAAATTGGAAATACGCCTGAACTTCCCACCCTTCCCTTTCATTGGGTGGACTGGGTCGATGTGTCTATGCCGGTTGACATTCCGCACATCCAGGAATTCTCGTGCAAGAGGCTCCGGCTCAGAATCAAGGGCCAGCCTGACGTTGGCAAATTTTGCAGAGATCGCCACGATATCAGCGACGAGGAATTGGAAAGCTTGGGATTCAAGAACAGGGACCAGCTCCCCCAGGCTGTGATTTTTGGCCACTGTCCCCATGATAACCCTGCCAATAACGACGTGCGTGTGTTTATGGCTAAATCCTACACCATGTCGTATTTACCCAAGCCTTTCAAAGTCATTCTTTTGAATGATGCTGAGAGAGGAGGCACCTACGAGTTCATGATCAACCAGACAACCGGCACAAGCCTGCGTATGCTCTATGGCGAGATGGCCGAGCGTTTTGTTCAGACCACCCTCGGTATCCCAACCGGAGAAAAACCTCAGGAGGGAAAGGAACTAAATATCAACCCGAAAACAGTACATCAAGAGTTGCTCCGCTCGGTGACTCCTCGCTATTTAGCGGAAGACGCAGACCCTATGGGAATGACCCGTGTTGTGAAAAGCAAGCCCGGAACCAACAAGGATATCAAATTGGAAGAGAAGCATTTTGATTACCCGAAGGAAAGAATCCAGGAGCAGATCGAAGCTCTTGAGAAAGTGTCTCTGCGAGATGTCATGGAGCAGGCCTATTTGGATGGGCTCAAAACATGTGCCATGTATGACGGTACCAACGAGCCCACGTACTTCAAATTAGCGCTTTTGAACATCCAAGAACGCAGAAACACACAAAATGATTGGGGCTGGCACTATGACTGGCGGTTCTTCAATGATGCGCTTTACTACGACAAGAAGGGCTGGACCAAGACAGAGAGAATTGAAAGAACGAATATTATCCTCGAGCGCTTGCTGAGAAACTGGAACCGGTTTGCCGAGGAAAAAGGCATAGTTTCCTGGATCATGCATGGCCCGTTGTTGGCTTGGTACTGGGATGGCCTCATGTTCCCGTACGATGTGGATATTGATATCCAGATGCCAATCTCCGAGTTGGTCAGACTAAGCAAGGATTACAACCAGACGCTTGTAGTTGAAAACCCGGCTGAAGGATATGGGAAGTTTTTGATTGATATCGGTACTTACATCCACAACAGGGAAAGATCCGACACCGGAAACCACATCGATGCTCGGTTTGTGGACGTCGACTCCGGACTTTATATTGACATCACGGGTCTCGCGAAGTCAAGCATGAACTTGCCTCAAGAGTACAAAGATCGGCCGATCGTCGAAAAGGCTGATGATGATGCTGCTGCAGAGGTATACAATGACAGACGTAAGCATTTTTACACGCTTCCGCAGCTCCTGCCACTCCATTATTCCATGATGGGCGGAGTGCCGTTGTATATTCCAAACCAGATCTCCGAAAGATTGAAGTGGGAATACTCGGACGGCACAGATAGCTACGAATTTCATGACTGGTTCTTTGTGCCAAAGCTCCAGCTCTGGATCACAAAGGACAAGTTGACTGCCATTTTAGATCCGGTAGACTACCAGAACGAGGATGGAAACTTTGACATTCAAACAATGGTCACGAGCATACAAGCCATGGATGATGAAGATGGACTTGAGGTCTTGGAGGATGACGAAACATTGGCAGAATATTATCTCACAAGCAAGTTCACGGACTGGCATTTGCACGAGAAAGCCATTCTCTTTACCAACGAGGGCAAGGATAACACCACGGCTTTCGAAGACCCACGGACGCTAGAGATGTACAATAATTTGGTGGGCAAAGTCGGCTTTTCCAAGCCCCTCAGAAACTCACTTTTTGAGTACGAGGCATTTGAACGGACGGCGCATTCTTAGTGAAGCAAGATCAGCACGATTGTTGACCTGAAGGTGAACTGGGTGTTTATCCATTGCGGGCTCTTTTTTGTGTGGGTCAATCACTCCAGCCACGCCGTATCCAAGAGGAGTCATACCTTTCCCCAGAGCCAACTGTATTTTGCTGTGCAGCTTCGTGAAATATGCACTCTGAACTTGACCGGGTTCAAACAGAAGTGCTTTCTTCAATGCACAGAGATCAACTGACCGTGCAAATCACGTTGCGTCATTGACTCATTGCTCAGCACTCCTATACATTCGTTTATACAAGCATATCAATATGAATATCATAATACATTCTTTTGGTCCCATAATGTCTCGTCACCTGTGAGTCTCAAGCCTGACGGGCCCGACTCTTTCTGATATAACATCTCAGCTTTGTCCCAAAAATCATCAGAGGCTTATCCTCGACGCATATTGTACCTGCGGTCGTGAGCTGAAAATTCACAGTGCTGGGGTTTTGTCTAGTTTACTGTTATGATGCCTGAGCTTTCTGAAACAAGCAGTTTTTTTGAGTTCCGACCTCCGTCATAAGGCCTTTCTAACTAGGCTTGATTTCACCGGCCTAGAAACACTCCTCTGAGGATTTCATTGAATGTGCTGAAAAAAACACAGAGTTTTCGGGAAAATGAAGGACAGATTCAGATCGTCAGGCGTCATCAACATTTCTTAATTAAGAGCGTCACAATATAAAATAGACCCCCCAAATTTGCGAATTTCGTGCCCCTGCTAATTGAATATTTAATGCAGCTACGTTTTACGAGGAATATAGCTAAGATTATCGACGCTAGCAAAAGCGCCCCACGCTTGATTCATTAAAAACGTCTCAGAGCAGAATCTTCCAATTCTCAATAATCTTTCTCCAAATCTCACGGCTCTATTCAAGATGGGAATACTTTCTCCGAAGATCAAACTAATCGTACCTGATGATCTTTATTCATTGTCACATCAATGCTTCTCGTCCCATAAATAGATGTTCATTTGACTAATTCAGATATGAAATCAATATCCATTTGAGAATCCGGTTGCTTCTTGATTCAAACGTCATCACAGTATTTGAACTGCATTTTCCTTCATTATTGAAATCGCCGAAATGCACATTTATCGTCAAAATTCGCTCATTCAAGAAAGCCCTAAGTCTTACTTAAACATGTCTTTCTCTATGATTGTGGAGCAACCGCGAATTTGCTAACTTCATATCGGTATTGCGGGGTAGTAAGTTCTAGAGATCAAATTCTGGGGATTTGTGAGATGCATACGTTGATAAATATCAGGACAGGCATAACTGATCTTTTGCCATGAACAGTCAAACTTCACATATGTGATAATGTGCATTGACTATTCGCATTCATATCAACTAGTCGAGTTTCAAACCACTCCTGAATATGAGAGTCAGCCTTGTTTATTGCACTTCTGCAACTCCCTTAAATAAGTTCCACTCCACGTCACAGCCAATAGGCCAATGACACGGGAGCAGAAGTCAGATCAACCAAGCAAGATAGCTATTTCTGACGGTCCGAAGATTTGTTCGATGATACTTCTCAAGGCTTCGAAAACTGTAGCTTTTGATGCTCACATTCTCCCTGAACACTACAACTCGTTAATTCAGATACTTCCCAATTCTTGTTTGAGGGTAGCACAGAGATGTACTGTAGAAACATCTTGTGTTTCTGCGTATTTCAAGCTGACTTCCAATTGAAGGCAATGATTGAAGATTAGCTCAAGCATCAGTAGTCAAATGCCATAATTCTTATGTTGAAGTACGAATCCCGGTGGCATTTGAAGATATGTAGGTTCTGTTCATGTCTATCAAAAGTGGCGCAGCTTCCAGTGTGATGAAATGGACGACAGCTCATTCTGGGCCGATACGGGTCCGGTGGAACTTCCTCAAGTATTCGTGGCTATATCTTATCTCTTTGTGTTTTGAAACTGCTGGCTCAAAGTTTGTGGTGATTTTTAACAGGCAAAGACCGAAACATGCTATGAGGTCAGTGTATGTATGGAAGGATAACATGACCAGATAAATCGAATGCCAGTTAATTAATTGGTGTGCGGTTTGAAACATTCATGTCCGTTCATAAGTCTTGCAAACGAGTTGCTTGGAAAAACAGCATGATAGCCCCAATTCCGCGTAAAGGCTCATTGTGAGTACAACACAACCTGACTGCATCTACCTACAGCCATATACATGGTTCAGGATGTGAAAAACCGCCCAAGCTGTGCTAATGCTTCATCTCAGTGCATAAGAATAGGATTTGAAACAGTCTGGTTCCGACAATTCAGTATGTTTTCAGAAACAATACTAAACCGCAACAAAAACGAATTCAGCAAGATTGCAAGTTCTGTTTTGCGGAGTATGGAGATCGACTTTTCCGCAAAAACAACGCCCTTTTGAAACAGGACTCATGTGAATGTCTCCAAACCAACGTCAACATCGTGATTTTCAGCTATCTTCATAGAAAACGGGACACCCGCGCCCAGTGCCCACCGTGAAAGAAATGACGCATGTAAGGAATTTGCTTTTCTGGATCTGGCCAAAAGTATGCAAATCTTGACGACGTCAGAAGGCGTGTTCCATAGTCCAGATCCCACGTGCATTACCCCGGATATCCCAACCTGCCCGGTCCAACATGTCACGTGTCCTGCATGTAACCCTATGTGCTTCGGCTCGTTCGCTTCCTGCTTAGGTTCTTGATGCAGTCATGCGCATAGCCGAAAGTTCATTTATCGCTAACTCATCATTTCCAGCCCACTCTGTGTTCTGGCTTTGCCTGCCACGCACACGCGGATGGGTCGCACCCCTACCTGCGGCCTCCCCGGAATATCACCGGCAAACAACTGACGACGTGGAGAAAGTTCGACTGTCTCGGATACCGTAACCTGACATCAGGAACCAATACAGTTTTGTCAAGCAGTAGACTTCAAAAAGCAACCGGCTTTTCATCATCGACCTGCATTCAAACAGGTCACTCTCCCGCCCGCGGCCAGAAAAAGAAACGGACCCTCCCAATATGCGCCAAAACGTGGGTCGAATATCAGGGCACTTTCTCGGATGAAAGTGTAGCAAGCTGGCCCGGCAAGTCACATACATCCCGAAGTCCAGTCCACGAAGCTCTCGAAACTCCCCGTGTTTCCGCGGTAATGCAGACCCAGAACGGACCCCTATTTATCGGATCCTGCACACAGCCGCTCCTGCCTGGGGATTTGGTGGTGGTTCTCATATCAGGCTCTCATCAACCACTCCATCACCTCCTCAACCACACTTCATTTTCTTGCTACATCAGGCACCTTTTCCGCATAGCCGCTTGACCCTTCTAGATTATCAGCACGCAGGGTTTATGTATCCACGTGGCACACAAGGTCTGGCCAAAAGCAATCTACCTTATCCACAGTGAGAAGCACTAGTAGTGGCCGATCACCTCACTAGACGTGGGTTCTATCATAGCAACAGGGGGCCACGGACACCATCGCCGAGCCCGAAATCAACAGCACGAAAACGCAAGAAGCCTGCTTTAGCCCCTCCGAAAACCGATATCCGGCTCGTCACTACCCGTTTCAATATCAAAACCGAGTTTTCTTCCATACCATGTCTTCCATCGAAACGGTGAGTTTTCTGCACAACGAGCTCCGCAAGCGGCTGCAGCGAAGCACAGACTCAAAATATCGTGAAACTCTGCCCACACGGAGGTCCGTCGAGGATACTTTGATCGAGAAGTTGGACGTTTTTTTGTCGTCTATCGAACACCGGCTCGAGAGATTCGACCACTACATCAAGATTTCAGCCAGCGTGACTTTAGAAGACTTGCCGCCGCTAGACGAGCCCTTAGACGAGCTGTTAGACGAGCCGAAAACCGCCCGGTCCCGGCGGCTGAGCCTGGCGTCGCTCCTGTCGCTTAAGAACTTTTCTATGTACAATCTCAACAAGGTGTACGAGCAGCTCAGCGTGGTAAAAGACCAGGTTTTGAAGACATCGGTCCTTAATCTCGAGTATCTCTACAAGGCGTTGGACGACAAGTACAACTACCTATTTTCCGAGGACGGTGTGGAAACGCTGGACTTGGCGGCGCCTCTGTATATGGAATCGCTCAGCAGCAACCGCGAGCTTCTCGCTAACAAAATCATCACCAACTTGATGTACTTCGAGCAGAAGCTCTCGCAGATCGACGCTCTCGTGCAGAGCCGTACGCCGCAGGCCACCGCCAATTACGATGCAGACGCCCGCTTTAGCCGGTACCGCTTTTTCAACTTTAATCGTGCGCTTAAGGCCGCGCAGGACGGGTACCTCCATTACTACCAGCTCCCGCTCCTGTGGCGCGAAAACAGGTACATCATTCACGGGTACCGCTTCAACCTCAGCCACCGCGAAATGTGGCGGCTGATGCTTCACCTCAACCACAACGAGCTGGCAAACATATGGACACACATCTGCGGCGCCGCTGCCGTTTGTTACTTGGGGCTTGTCCACTTCCCCCAGACGCAGGTGTATGCGCTCAATTCACGCACGGGTAACGTGGTCATGTACCTCTTTCTCTTGGCGGCACTTGCGTGTCTTGTCAGCTCTGTGCTCTGGCACACGTACCTGTGCTTTGCGCAGCTCAAGATCCGCAACCGCTTTGCTTGCGTTGACTACACAGGCATCACTGTGCTCATCACGTGCTCTGTGGTGGCTGCAGAATACTGCTCCTTGTACAACCATGCAAAACTACTCTATTCGTTCATGGCGGTACTGGTGGCGCTGGGTATTGCCGGGTTTACTTTCAACTGGTCACCTCACTTTGACCGCCCCGAGTGCCGTCCGCTTCGAATTGGCTTTTTCGTGTCGCTAGCATTTTTGGGTGCCTCAACGTCTCTATGCAAGTGGTACTACGAGGGTGTGGTGACTGCATTCTACTTTTACGCGCCGTTGTTGTACAAGTCGTTTGTGTGGTACTGGATCGGCGTGGTATTTTACGGTGGGCTTATTCCCGAGCGCTGGCGGTACGACGTTATCATCAACGAGGACGATACGTGCACGCACGACCACTCTGCACTGGAGGTGCTCATGGGTAACATGGAACACAGCGGTGAGGAGGAGCTTCGGGAGGTGCAGGCCAGTATGGAGAGCCGGTGCGCGCACGACTCGCTTGACCTGCGGGGCGCCGCACGCTCCACGGAAAAACACCACGACCTCCGGCCAAACCCGGGCCTGCAGGAAAGTGCTGTTATGAGCAATGACTTGACCTCCGCAGTAAGTGGTGGAGTTACCAGCTGGCTGCACGCGACATGCACCTGCGCGTGTGCCGTGCTGGATGATGAAACGATGCAACAGAACGACATTTTGAAAAAACACTTTCCTGAGTCGCCCATTCGCACGCCTTTCCACAAAGATTTCTTGTCCTTGTGGTGGGTTGACTACGTTTTTCAGAGCCACAATGTGTGGCATGTATTCGTGGTGTGTGGCGTGGTGGGGCACTACTTCTGCCTTTTGGGAATGTATGAAGAAGTCCAACTCCAGCACGGCTTTGCTGGTATTTAGCCATATAGATATATGCAGAATAGTGTAAATGCGCACATAAAAAAGTTTTCTCAATGCCTGTGCCATCCCCGGCAACTCCACCTTGTCTGCAGGCATACCCTAGTATGTGTCGTCTGTCATGCAGTTATCAGGACATCGCTGCTATCTTTCCGATTGCCGTGGTCAGGGTACCCTTGCATTGCCGGAGCGTGAAATTGCACTTATTTCGGATTCGGTTGAAAAGACAATATGAGCCTTTGCTGATGGAGCAAATAGGCGTTTTTATTGAAGCGTAGATAGTCTTGGTTTTGTTTTTGAGATGCTGCCCACATCTCTAGAGGCTCATTATGTAGGCCTGCCCGTCTGGGAGGTGACAGAACAAACCGAGAAAATATTGGCCTTCGGAAGCCTGCATGTAGAACAAACTCATTCCGAGGTAGAGGACTGCTTTGTTCATGTCTTTTTTGAAGTAATTAACGAAAGTGGGGGGGGTCTGCAAGAGAGAGTGGAGAAGCGTGAACGCCGGGTGCTTATGAGCCAATCATAAAATACGCGTGTTTTAATGTCCCCACATTTTTGCCCTCGAGGACGTTTCAAAAATGGGGAACCTTGAAAAAAGAAATGTGGCGTAGTTTTTTTTTGGTCAAAATACACGGGTTCACAAAACCTTAATCTTTCCTTTTCTTTAAATCCTCATTATTGAGCAACTTGACTCCTATACCCCACCTTTCCACAAGACATGCGTTAAGTGGGGGAGCCTTCGAGTTCAAAGTCGAAACAAACAACCAATGTCGTAAATTTTGACCCGGTGCCAGCCCGAAAAAATCAGGAGATCTTGCCCACAAGCCCTTCTGCTCGCAGCCGTCCTGCCATGTGCGAACATTGCCTATGCCCCGTATAATCAAAAATATTGCCGTAGAATAGAGGCTGGCCGGTGGACCTGCCTGCATACCATTCCGGAGAGCTTTATGCATGCACGCTTATCTGCACACTCGGGAGCCGAGATGCACATCCGCCGGCGCCGTACGTCTGAACAAGGTTTTCAGCATAGCAATCAATGGTATATGCTTCATGTGGTGGAAAACAATGAGAGTCGTGAACCAGTAATATAGCTATAGTTTTCACATTATTGCTCTCAAAAGGCCACTTACTTATATTGTTGTGGTGCGTGGCTTCCCCAGATTTCAGGACATGCCCATGTCGTGCCGTCAGCAGTTGAGAGCATTTGGTCGCCGGCCAAAGGCTCGCTATTCTTTGTAATATGCAAGGTGAAGGCACAATGACATAATGCTGCAGCTTCTGCGCACGGCTCTCGTCTTTAAGCTGCAAATGACCGGTCGGTATATAGAGTAAACCCGAATACGTGAGTCAGGAATCGTATTTAAAGTAGGACATTCCCCAGCTTCTCATCACGTAGCTATAGCATAATTCTCTTTGTGTCCCATAATTTGTCAGTATGGGTCTCATAGACAGAACCGCACATTTCGGTCTTGAGGGCAGACCCCTCAGACTCGCTGTCACTATTGTTGCCGTCACCGGTTTCTCTCTTTTCGGCTATGACCAGGGTTTGATGGCCGGTATCATTACAGGTGATCAGTTCAACGAGGAATTCCCGCCCACGGCAGGTGAGACACACTATGCCACTGTCATTCAAGGTGCCGTCACCGCGTGTTACGAGTTGGGATGTTTTTTCGGTGCCTTGTTTGCGCTTTTCCGCGGAGAGGCATACGGCAGAAAGCCCATGGTTTTCGCGGGCTCGCTTATTATTATTCTTGGTACGGTAATTTCCGCCTCGGCGTTCAGAGAGCACTGGGGCTTGGGCCAGTTTGTGGTGGGCAGAGTCATCACCGGTGTTGGTAACGGGTTGAACACGGCCACCATTCCAGTGTGGCAATCGGAGATGTCCAGGGCTGAGAACAGAGGCAGATTGGTCACCGTGGAGGGATCCGTGGTGGCTGTGGGCACGTTTGTGGCCTACTGGTTGGTCTTTGGTCTTTCTTACGTGGACAGCTCGGTGCAGTGGAGATTTCCCGTGGCATTCCAGATCTGCTTTGCCGCGATTTTGTTTGCCGGAATATACCACTTGCCTGAGTCACCCAGATGGTTGGTGTCCAAAAACAGAAAGGAGGAAGCCATGTACATTTTGGGCAAGTTGAACGCTGTGCCTGCCGACTCAGACGAGGTGCATGCCGAAGTCACGGTGGTGCAGGAGGCTGTCAACCGATTCTCCAGATCGCAGGTCGGATTCAAGGACTTGTTTTCCGGCGGAAAGACGCAGCATTTCCAGAGAATGACCATTGGTGCGTCCACACAGTTCTTCCAGCAATTCACCGGATGCAACGCCGCCATCTACTATTCCACAGTGTTGTTTGAAACGACCATTTTCGAGGGCCAGAGAAGATTGTCGTTGATTCTCGGCGGTGTGTTTGCCACCGTCTACGCGCTCCTGACAATTCCATCGTTCTTTTTGATTGACACGTTTGGCAGAAGAAACTTGTTTTTGGTGGGTGCCTTGGGCCAGGGTATCGCGATGACCATTTCCTTTGCCTGTTTAGTGGACCCCACCAAGGAGAACGCCAAGGGTGCTGCCGTGGGTATCTTCTTGTTCATCTCGTTTTTCGGCTTCACCATCTTGCCTTTGCCTTGGATCTACCCTCCTGAGATCAACCCAATGAGAACTAGAACCGTGGCCACCGCCGTGTCGACCTGTACCAACTGGATCTGCAACTTCGGTGTGGTGATGTTCACGCCCATCTTCATGAACACGTCTGCATGGGGCGCCTACTTGTTTTTCGCAGTGATGAACTACCTCTTTATTCCTGTCATCTTCTTCTACTACCCAGAGACAGCCGGTAGAACCTTGGAGGAAATCGATGTCATTTTCGCCAAGGCGCACGTGGATGGGCGCCAGCCATGGAGGGTTGCTGCCACGTTGCCCAAGCTCTCTCTTAAGGAAATCGAGGAGCATGGCACGCAATTGGGCCTCTATGATGGCGACGCTGAAAAGGAAGGTTTCGATGTCAAGGAGGACGTTTCGTCCAACACCTCTTCCGAGAAGGCTGAGCAGGGTGTGTTGTCCTCGGGCCAACAGACCACTCCTCTAGGAGTTTAATATGTCACATAATGTTTTATTTTATTCATGCTAGAGAAAAGCGTAGCGATCCTCCCGGGCTGGTTCTTGGCCGTATGGGGCCTAAAACATGCCAAGCGCACCCAGACCTGATGGGCACTTCTGATTGTTAGATTGCAACTTTCATCGCTGTCTGGCAAGTCATGATATGGCTCGAGATTTGGTGCAGGTTCAAGCACGAATGATACGCCTTTAACCATAGATTGTAAACCTAATTCGTGAGCCGCGCGTGCAGCACGGAACCACTAAAGGCCGCCATTTGTTTCACAAGTTGTGAATAGGACTTGAACATCGGGCCCGTCATGGGCAATAAGCAAGGATGTACACCCATTTATTTTGCCTGGAGCAAAATGGGTAGAATATTTATCGTTGGCAGAGGGCGTGGCGTTTGTTCGTAAACTCGGTTAACTGCGACAGACAGACCTCTATGTGCGTCACGTGACTGAAGCGGCAAAAACTTGCCGCGCCGTATTGCTGGTGCGGTGGGGGAATACGAGCCTCTGCTAAATCCGGCGGCCCCAGGCCGCGCCAAACGCCGAAACCGCGCCATATTACAAAAACGAGAGTTAAGCAAATAAAGTAAAAAACGGAATTCGAGCCGAGAGCCAACGAGCCTCACACTGCAGCAGAAGCTCATTCCACGGACTTTCTCTTCTCCGGCTAATCTCAATTCGCTTGGTTGGTTTGTCGAGCCTTGAGAATGCTCGTATTCTAGTGTCTTACCCCGCAAGCAGCCAACCAATTGCAAGCATCAGGAATCACGGACCCCCAATTCTTCCTCCCAGTCAGCCTGCTTCACACAACAAACAAAGATGAATCTCTTGAGAGATCTCGAAAACTGGGCGGCTAAGAAAGGAACAAGGGGCCGTCAAAAGAAAAAAAAAAAAATCCCTGTGTTGTTGATAGCTACTGTGTCGCTGCGTGACTCCTAAGGCCGTTGAGTGACCGCGCACTCCTAACCCCGGCCATTTTCGCAGCACCGCGGGCTGCTATTTTCGGGCGCTAAAAACCCGAGGAAAAAGACAAAAAACACCAAACCCCTTGTTTCTTCTTGACTTTCTATCTTCACAGATCCCCTACCTTTTGAAGTTATCTTCATCCAGCCGCCCGGACCGTTCCGAGCTGACGTGAACTGTTCCGAGTCGTCCCGAGTCGTCCCGAGTCGCTCTTGCCTATCTCCGAACAATCAGATCCGCCCCGTATTATCCTCGTATCACCGGCCCCGCGCTTACAGAACTGACCCACCAGCCCCGCGCTTTTTCTGCAGCCGTCTTTGCAGCCCCGCTGATGACATTGCTACATCTCACTCCGTCCTTCTGAACTCGCATTTCACCTCATTTCCTGCGCTACTTCTGATTCCCCACGCTTCTGCCTCCTTACTCGTTTCCATCCCCCTCCAGCGGCCTTATTCTCGCCCCCCTTATCACGCCAGCTGTCCCCACGTTTGCCCCCCACTCACTTTGTCTAGAACAATGGACGTAGCCGCCAGCGACGCCTCAGGCGCTTCGCTCATATCGCCCTACTCCGACACCGCTTTCCATTCCACCCTTCCTAGGCCCTCCCTTTCACAAAAAGGCGAGTCTGGTCACCCGCGGCCCGACGCCGCAGCCGCCGCGGCCGCCGCCATGACTGTGCTCGCCGATGGCAACGTCATGAAGCACCAGCGGTCCCGCCAGCGCAAAGTCCATAGCTGCGTGGCTTGCCACAATAAGAAAATCAAGTGCTCCCGTGACCAGCCAGCGTGTGCCAGTTGCCTGCGCTCCGACTCCGAGTGCCGCTATTTCGTTAACAAGCGGGTCAGCCGCGGTGGTCGTTCACAAACGGGGCGCCGTACACTGGGCCTGGGATCAGATCGGACCACGCATGCTGGCCTGGACCTGGCACATTCCCAGACCTCTGCCACCAACCACTCGCCCCCGCACACAAGAGCACTGTCGCTCGATGCACAGGCATACGGAGCCAACGATACAGCAACGCGGATGTCAGTGTCCACTTCTGAGTCCGTATACCTGGCGCAGCCTGACGGCTCGCGAAGCTCCGTGGCCGGGCCCACGAGCTATTCCGGATCGCTGCTCTCGCCCGAGACTGTGCCCAAGTTGCCGGGATTTTCTGAAAACGGTTTCTCGCAGGCCGAGGCTGCTGGTCATCAGATGCCACTTGAGCCACCAGAGCACACATTAGCCTTCGGTCTCGGTACAGAATACACCGGTGCTGGCGCCATGCGCCACATCCCGTCGACGGACTCCGTCGCCAACATTAGCAACAAGTTTTTCCAAACCACGTACCACTTGACCTCCAGCAATACCACTGCTTCCCATGACGCATACGCGCTTTCCATGGCCCCCATGTGTTACACCCCACTTCAGGAAATGGAATTTACCAGCAGCTTGAAGTCACCCCAGACACTTTCGGGCTTTCTCGGTAAAATAAAATCAGAAAATGGTGGGAATGCTGTACCAAGAAAGCAATCTGCAGTGGATCCACACTCCCGGCTCTCTGCCCCGTTAGTTTCAGAGAATTCTGAAAAAATCGCAGGCCAAATCCTACAGCCCGTCGCTCAAAAAGCGACCTCCCCATCCACAGCTTTCGCCAACTTCGTGGACGGGCCCACGTCTAGCAACGTGCTCACAACAAACGTATCTACCTCACTCGCTATGTCCAAGCAGCATCTGGCTCCTCTTGGATCCGCTCAGGAAAACTCGTTGAACCCTTACTCATCAAACCCCGCCACTACCGTTAACTATTTGTACGGTACAAACGTCAACTACCACAACGGAGATATTTTTCTGAGTCTTGTAAGTCACCTCCCGAAACGTGAAAGGTCCTTCGAGCTAGTTCAGCGCTACTTGTATTCCGTACATGACCTTCTTCCAATCTTGGTAAACATTGCCGAGTTTGTTCGTGAACATGAGAGGTTCTGGGCTCGCATGGATCCAGATGGAAGCTTCCAAACATCTTCTCAAGATGACGCTGAAACATTCGAGTTTCTTCAATTCTATACGCTCTACTTTCCTGTGATGTACGCATCTACTATTTCGGAGTTTGAGGAGTACGACAATCTTCTACTAAATCAGGATATTGACAGGTACTTAAAGGCATTCAACAAAATATGCCAGCATTATAACTACCCACACGGTCTTAAGTCGACACCATTGCTTCTTGGAAACGTCATCATACAGTCCACCTCGCCTAATCCATCCACCATGGAGATGTCGCAGATAATACGATATGCCAAGTTCTTGCACTTGCATAAAGACCCAGTGAAAACGCTTCGTATCCAGGACTGGAAAGTTGTTGGTTTCAGACGCAAGCTTTGGTGGGTCATATTTGGACTTGATGCATTGAGTAGCCACAATTTTTGTTTGCCTCCGGTTTGCAGATTTTCTGACTTCAATGTGGAAATACCAGATCATTACGATCCGGTTTTTAGTGAAAATGGTTCTTTGGCTGGGAAAAAATTGAATGTCAGCACTCTTGCTATGTGTGTGAAGTTTCGCTTTGATCGTATCTTGAGTGATTTGGTCTATCAGTTGCATAACGGACTTGCTTCTAACATCTCTAGTCAAGAGATTGACACGATCAGAGATCATATCTCTTCACTTTTTGTTTTCATTCACCAGGCAGTATTGGAAATTAATACCCATTTCAAGAAGAACCCACCAAAGTCAGTGGCTGAAATGAATATGTTTAATTTCGTGAAATACCATTCTTGGAGCTTTGCTGACAGAGCCTTGATGCTTTTGCACAAAAAAATTCTTCTTGCAGACCGTCACAGCGATTCGGTGGAAAACGCCTCTTTGCAAGTGGCCTCATGGACCCTGGGGAGTGGTCCATTATCTTTGAATCAGTATGAGGATACCTTTGGCCGTATCCAGGAATCAAACATAATAAAGAATTTCCAGGACTCGTCAATAGGCCTTCTTCGATTCCGCCAGAATGAACTGTTCTCATACAATGACTTGCTGACCAACCTCATCCCCTCGATCTTGCACAACTTGAATGATTTTTTGAAGTATAATGATTTTATCAAGTTTGGGAAGTTCAATTGGTACGTGAAGCGAACAATACCATTAGACTCAATAATTTTGCTTCTCGCAATTATGAGTGTCAAACTCAAGTATGAGTATATGGGGAACGCTGAGCTAGTTGTCTTTGTTAAGCTAGTGAACAAAACCTTGTTCATTCTCAACCGCAAGTATTTCAAAAATGAGAAGTACAAGAGAATGTTGTCCTTGACCAATGCAACTTGGGAATATATCCTGAAAAAGTATAACATTGTGAAACGTATAACTCCACTCAACGGCAACGCTAGCGGTTGTGCTATTGAATTCTTAGATCATCAAGTCGCGGGCATCTTGAACACTAGTGAATTGTTCACTATAATGGATGTGCCTCAGCCTGCAATGATTGTTAATGGCCAGACACTTATGCCACCACACACTGAAGACGAATCTTCGTTCAACCGTGAAACGTCTTTCCAAACTGAACGAAATGCATTTGATTATGGTTCAGCTGTAGGTATGAGTCCCAACCACATCACTGATGAAATTGCGGGCCAAACCGAGAATCGAGTCAATAAAGAGGAAAACAGTAACATGAAAACTGAGCTCATACATTTGAACAACAAGATCTACTACGATTTGCGCAACAATTTTGTGGACATTAACGATTATTGCACATTCTACTCTTCTTTGGAAAACGTTATTCATTCACTTATGGACTACATTAATGACAAGTAGTAGGACAAGCATATAAGCATATAAGCTTTGGTTGCTGAAGCTGGTGAAAAGGTTGATACTTTACTTTCATTTGTCTTTTGTTTCTTACAATCTATTTCAATTCTTTCACTGCGGTTTACTTATAGTTTTTGGCAAAAATAATGACTTTCCGTGGCTGTGGAGATCTATTGATTGGGTCCTGGCACCCAGTTTGCTGCTTTGACATCGCGATTTATTTTAGATTCTACTTCATAGGTTTGGGCTCATTGTGAAGTGTGTAACTTCACGCTATTTTGCGACTATTTGCTACTTCCTCATTGAATATTATTTCTCTTTGAAATACTATTATGATATGTACCTTTTCATGCGATGGATCGTTAAAACAGAAAATTGGTTGATCCGTCGAATTAAAGGAACCAAACTATAATAAACCCTTTAAACAGCTCCCCGACACTCCTTCCCGGGGTCGAAACGGGGCCCAAACACGCTTCGGTTTAAGTGTTGAATAGCACATCATCAAATATGAGATTATTCTTCTGTATTAGTCGCTTCAACTCAGAAGGTTCAAGAGTAATTAAAGAGCTTCCTTCATGTGACTCTCCACGTCTTGGAGTGTATACGTCCTAGTGAGAAACTCAAATTCATTAAGTTCAACATTTCATTTGAACTCATGGCTTGGGCAAATTGAAGCTCTTGCTTCCAGGATTATGGTGCTGACCAAAAATTCTGACATCATACACTCATGAACCTAATCAGTTTACGCAATAAATTAATTCAGAATGCTAAGATAAAAAAAGTTTGTATCAAAAAAGGTCGTACCCGGATTCGAACCGGGGTTGTCCGGATCAAAACCGAAAGTGATAACCACTACACTATACAACCAATTGTTGATTGGAATTGATGCGGGCTGAATATAATCCCCAAAAGTATGTCTGGAACTCCTTCTTTCGATCGATCATTTGGCTTATTTTGCATGGTTTTCTTTCTAAATTCATCTGATGAATGGAAAAAAGTATTGAAGAAAGATGGCATTTAATTAATATTATTCAAGTGGTTGACATTGGTTATGGGCAGAAGTCTTCTTGAGGGGAGTCACAAATATTAGGAGATTTCGTGGATTGGTGCTCGCGCCTTCTCACCTGAGCCAATGTTGCGATCTCTCATAGGTTTTTTCTTTATAGTTTTTTGTTCGTGGTGGGGTTTCTATATCCCTCCAGTGACACCCTGTAACATGATGTTTTAAAATAAAATTATTGATATTATAAAAAATCTTCAAACAGTGCCGACCTTATTAAGCACAATTTTGGTCGCCAGTACGTCAATTCACTACATAAACGCAAAATGGTGCCGAGAGGGCCGTCGAGGCCGTGAACAACGGAAGAAGACAGGCCCTTTTCCGACACTAGGCACGTATTTGGGAACTGTTAAAGGTTTTTATATCATATTTTGTAGTTTCGTTCCTCGAATCAAATGAATCTACCAAAAAAAACCTCGATGGCACATCATTTGTGATGAAAGGTCAATTGAAGCCCCTGAAAACTGAGTACGTTGAATATATGTTCAACAAGGCTGCCACAACCAAAACCCCTCTCCTTCTAGCGCAGCTGTGAGGTATTCAGTTATTAAGCGAAACAATAATAATCTTAGTGATCAAACAGAGTATTTCGTTGAAATCATAGAGTTTCGAGCATCAAAGTTGAAATATGATAGACTTGACAGCCTGCACTTTAAATTCCTCGAGGGAAGTCCACCAGTTTTCAAAATTCGGATAGCGTTGGACAGCGCCATTCCTAATCCACAACTATAACATGATTTGTGTCTGCCTCTTTCCGCTCCTTGTGTTTTGTTGAAGTCTTTTCAGTTCCCAATGAGTTCTCTCTGCTTCTACTGTTCTTTTGAGTTCCATTTCCATCGCGAGATTGATCAGTTTGTGAAGAATTAGCAGAGCTGTACATTGAATTTGTTTTGTCCGACTCAGACGAGCGCGCGGAACTGTTTTGTTTCTCCAAATATGTGTGGAGTTTCTTTTTGTTTGGAGAAGTGGATCGTCTGAGCACAGAGCCACCGCCAGGAGCAGCTGATTTCGGAGGTGTTGGTGGCGGCGGTGTGGATGGCCGAGCTGGCTCAGCTACATCGGCATCCCTATCTTGTTCCTCTTCTTGAGGGGTCTCATGTGCATTCTGTACTGCGTTCTTCATTTTAAACTCTAATCTCGACTTTGAGCCTTGCTTCAACCTTAATTTTGGAGGCGCAGAGTTTACTCCCTCGCTCTTCACTGAGTTGTTTCTCAGGGGTTTCTGCGAGTTCCGACGTCTCAATTCCCCGAAAATCACATCTTTGTGCGTGAACAAGTCGGCAATAAAGTTTTGTTGAAGATTTTCTGTGGCCAGGTTGAATGCATGCACACTCTTTCCCTCAATCTCTGCCGATCCGTTCTTGGGTCTTAGAACAAAAGCACCACATTCACGGCAAAGTCTGTCGCGTAACGAAGAACTCAACTCTTCATTCTTAGAGCTTATGATTTTAACGAGACGATTTAAATGTGTCAATAGGGCATCAAGTGTAGCCAAATTGCACACGGGTAACTCAATCAACGTATTTTGCAAGCCAGTCACTCTGGATTTGTCTGCATGAGATTCTTCACTTCCCATAGGATAGTTTTGGTAAAGCGTTTTGATCAAGTCAAAAAACGTGTGAGACACAATTGAATCAGGCAACTCCATGAAATAAAGCTTGAGAACGTTTGTCACAATCATGGGCTCGTTGACTTTCAAAATATCAGAAACTTGCAGAATCTCGGTAAGCCCATTTAACTGTTGTCTTACTTGATGCACTTTTGACAAATGAACAGGCTTGGTCCAGAGACTCACCCTCTCCTCGTCATTTTCTAGTTCTGGATAAATTGAGTCAAGATACGAGAGCACCGCCTGGATTAAGAGCGGAACGGCTTTTTTGTCCAATCTTGCCTTCACATTGAGGTCAACTCCAAAAGTCTGCTTGATATTTGAGTTGTAGTAGTTATCGTATAACGTCACGTGGGGCAGGAATTTGCCCGTAGCATAATTCTCAATCAAGAACTTGAGGTCGCTGACAGGGTGAATCGTCTCTTCAACAAGAAGTAACTTGTCACATGAAATCTTCATTGAACTGATCTTGTTTGAGAAGGTAGCAATGAAGTCAAACGTGACCTTTTTCACGGCTTTTAACCGGTCTAACTCGCACTTCTGCATAAACGCCAAGTGGTCCATCGCAGTTTCTTCAAACTCACAGCGCACAGTGTCCAACAGCTTTGTGGTTTCGAAATATTGCGCATCTAAAGAGTTGACCTCATGCACGAGCTTCGCATACTGCGACTTGTCGTTATAATCGACCGCAGACACACCAATAGCCTGCTTCATATCCTCCAAATACGTGGAGAATTGATTCGTCCTGCTGCCCAGCGCGGCAATTGGGTCATATTTGCCCTTTTTCATTGAGCGCGACAAGTCGAATTCCGAAAGTTTGGTGAGCTCAAACACCAGGGGCCTCCACTGATAATAAAACTGTGACGAGTTGATGAAGTTCTTGTTTGCGCTCATGGATCCGATCATGCGGAGAAACCCATGAGTGATCAAATCCTGGCCGAATTCCTCCGCCTTAGCCACACTTCCTCTAAGCTCAGGCAAGTTGTCAAGAAGCCACTGAGCTATGGCACTGCCTTTGGAAACGTTGTGGTAGGTACCAAGAATTGCCACTTTGTGTGATATCAACTCCACGCTCGTGAGTATATCGATAAGCAACTGCTTTGTTGTGGCCTGGGTGAAGTGAGCACCACCAAATGTGTATTTCGCGTCTTGTTCCAGATCCTTTGAGCCCTCGGCTGTTTCCAGGGACTGGGCCTCGTCTACCTGACTCTCTGTGAGCAACTGGTCGAGCTCTTCTTCGGTGTAGTGAGTCTTGAAGTCCTCCACGAGTCTACATTTGTTGAAGTACTTCTTCTGCAACTTTTCCAACGCGCTCTTCGCCGTGCTGTATTGTTTGTACTTTTTAGTGATCACCAGCTCCAGGAATCCAACGCGTTGTTCATGTTCCTTACACCAGCTTTTGAAAGGAGTAAGCACCAACTCACGGATATTCACTGCAATGGCCGTGTGCTGCGCTCCCTCGCTCTGAAAGTTTATGCCAAGCTCATCAAACGCATTTTTAACGGTGGACACATAGTCGTCGTTGGCGTGCCGTGTGCTCAAAAGTTTGACAGACGACGGGGTGTTTTCAAGCTCAATTCCGTACCGGAATTCCAGGTCCATGCGCCGAGAAAAAAGTGCTATGAAATCCTCGTTTTCCTTCACGCCTTCGTAGAGCTCGTCAAAGAGCACCCTGTGGCCCAGATGATAGTCCTCGGTCCAGAACGCGTCTGCAAACGACATTGACACTAGAGACTTTGAGTTCCAAATAATGCTTTCAGAGCACAGAAGGTTACAATCCGGGGGCGTTCTCTTTCCGTTTCACCTAGGTTTTGTGTGGGATCCTGTGTTGTAGTTCCTCCTAACACGTTTGAAGCTGGAATTTCCTGGCACGTGACACGCAGGGGCGCATGCGCCACCAAACCCGCACGTGACCCGTTGCCGCTGGGGCTGCCGATCAATATCCATTAGAGAACGTGATAGTGAACTTGAGGGCTGGAAATTTCGCTGAATATGTGCTAGATTGGTACATCGGAAAGGAAAGCTTTCTCCCAAACTATTGTTGGTATGTGGCCTTTTGGTGAGACATCTAGTACACGATTGACAAGCCGTAGGGTGCAAGAACAGCATGGTTTGACAGTTCCAAGCATGGCATTTTTCTTATTTTCGCTTCCCTAGGCAACGTTGGTGCGCTTGCTTTCATAGCAAGTCGGGAAATACCCAGCAAAAGTTTATGGAGCGGCCATTCGTGTTATTACTGATTCTGAGAATCTCAAAAGCTGCGCCAGTTCATGTATACCAAACGGGACGTTTAACGGGTGATGATTCAATTTAACTGGCGTATGCTGCTTCTATCTCGAGCATCATATCTCGTTCAATCTTGCTTCTGTGCATGGATTTTCTCAGCACTACATTTCAGACCGTTGTAGTGCCGCATTTCATCATGGCTTGTCCATCATAGAGCTTCAAATTACTAAAATATACAAATAAAAATAAATATCGTAATGAATAAAAAAGTATACTTAGTAATCCTATTTAATATATTAAAGAATTCAATCATGAAGTTGTTAATAATAACAATGCTATTAGAGTATCTTAACTTAATGAGCCTAAAAATCTAAAACTGGAAGGTACAAAAGTCAACCTATTCTAAGAGTATTTCTACCTAAGAATAATGGTTAACTACATCCTTTAGGTACCACGTTAGGGAATTGTTATATTAAAATGCTAATGAAAATTGTCATGAAATTGTTTCTCTAACAATTAGGAGACCCTAATTAGTATGGATTAAGACCAGGTATAAATTGCCATAGAGCAATAACAGCATTAATAATATATTAGTACATAGATGTTCCAAAATTAATTATGAGGGTAACTAAATAACAAAAACAAATGCATCAGTAAAATCAAAATCAGAACTCTATAATTATAATTTCGTTACTGGAAATTTAATTTTAAAATATAAAAAAATAGTGATATTACATTAACCATATTTATATCAGATGCGGATATTGAAGATTGCTTTGATAACATAGATCATAACGTATTAATCAATAATGCACCTTTACCTGAAATATTTAAATATATAATACCTGCTATATTGAAAACTCACATAGCAAAAAAACAAGATTAATTAAAATATTAGTTCAACCCCTTGATAATAATAAAGGTGTGCCTCAAGGGGGATACTCTACTCCATTGATGAATTGAACACTTGATGTGTTATAAAATATAGCAGGCTGTCTAGATTGAAAAAACGCTAAGCAAAAAAAACGGCCGCTGAAAAATAAAATGAAAACCTCGGAGGTTCGGCCAAAACCAAAGAACTTTGAGTTTCAGCACAGATTGGTCCGTTTCCCATACGCCTTATTGACCAAAGTCTTCCAATTTCTCGCGGTGGTGGTTGCTTTTTAACAGTAGCCATGTTGGCATAAAATCAATAGTGTCTCGTACATTTGAAGAAAAAAGCTGACTTTTATTTGCGTCACCAGCTTAGAAAATGCACGAACCCCTTCTATTCTACAGACACAACTTGATGTCTTTAGATTGCAAATATGGTCCATGTTTTCGCAGTCGAGCTCTCTAATATCCGTTGGCGCCCGTGTGCCTTGTCCAGTTTTTATTGCTGCACCTTCGAAGACTTTTCTGATTCTGATGTGCTTCAGCTTTGTAATCATCTGGCGTAGACATAACATTTGATCTTTTCCTGCTCGTTCATGTATTTCACATCATTCCTCCTTTCAATTCTTCATATCTTTTTTTCCGCAGTTTGGCCAGTGCAGCCAAACAAAAAGACATGTTCAAAAAGTGATTTTTTATGTTCTGAATTGTTCCACAGCACCCAACTGTGGTCCGATTGGGAGAATGAAAGCTGGGCTTAGCCACATCTGACGGTCATATCATTAGAAGAGACTTTTCGACAGCAGTTGAATTTCATTAGAAACTCCGACAGGAAGGGAAACCTTAGAACACGATCAAACTGTGGAGATAAGATCAATCGAAAATTCCCATTTGAAGCGCCCGATTGTGCTTTTTGATCACGCTGTTCTCCTTCCTTCTTTAGTGGCTTCAACAGTTTGTTGTTGGTAAAAACTTCGGACGGTATCGAGTAAGAAAAGCCATGGCTTTGTTTGTCATCCAAATGCTTTGGCCCATGCCATCGAATAATTGCTAGGTTCTTTTTCCATTACTGTCGAATGGTATCTCAGATGGCTCATCTTTTCGAAAGAAACAGATACACGATCACACCCAAAACAAGTGTTTGTTCGAAGGATTCTGTCATGTGTTTGCAGCGGCAAGATTCAATGCCAAGGTACGACGTACGACGAAAGCTTAAACAAGAAAGCTAGTCGAAAATTTGTGTGAAGCGAGCTCTCGTTAAACAGCCTTTTCACGAGAAAGCTTCTGTCAAAAGCCTGTCAGTATCCTGTACCATGGGATCCTGTACTGAGGAACGTGCCTAGGCTTTATGGAGAAATATCTCTCATCAGCAAGAAGGAAACTCCGCATTTCCTAATATGGCAATGACGTCACACGACTAGCTCGTCACGCCTTGCCTTTCCTCGGGCAGACAGGACTCTGCGAATTGTGCAACAGACTGTATGGACCATAAATGAAACACGCACCAGCCAGTCCAGCAAGCGGCGAGACAGACAACCCGATACAGGACAGCAGAGCGCAATTTGCCTCTTGCGCTGCGACCAAATTAATCCGCGCCAGAAAATCCACGACAGCACATCCATGCCGCAACCATCCGGTGCAAAAGCCGTAGGGCACGAGTGGCGGCACGAGGCTGGACCGAAGCCTGGCCTGGCTCGATTAGGAAGGCCACCCACGATCACGTGCGCGGAAAACTCGCGTCCAAAAGGGAACCTGTGTGCAGGGGTCAGTAGGTGGTGGATTGGACTCGCAATTTGTGGCCCGTATGCCGGACTCGGGCTGTGTTTTCCCCGGCGCTTTGCAGCTTTGGTTTGAAGCGCACGCGCGTGAATAGATTCAGTCCTGAATAGTTGGTATGTATACCCAGCTTCCAGGCCCCGTATCATGTGGCATACACCAGTCTGGGACCAGTTCATTCCAGCAACTTGCCGCGGCCGCCCCGCATCACAGTAGCCACGTGGGCATTCATGCCGGAGGATTTGCAAGCAAGAGTGATGGCCCCGGGCACCTAACCGCTGATAGACCCATTTGTTCTTGGCATGGGCCATTCTTGTCCTAGAGCAGCAATTTTGAGGATTGGGTTGCAAACAACAAAGGCGATTTCTCAAGGATTTCGGGCTGTCGACTCGGCGGCTAATGATGGAATCGAGCTCAAGGGCAAAAGAAAAAGGTGTACTAGCTTCATGGGTTCTGTGCGTGGTCCGCAGTTGCCATCGCAGCCACGCATCCCCAAAAATACGCTGGTCAACTGGCCCTCTTATCGCGGCCAGCACTGCCGCACTACATAAGTCGCACCGTTCGCCCCTTTAACCACCCATTCCGAATTAATTTTCATTTAATCGAATTAATCCCCCCAAAACGGTGATGGTCTCAAATAATGATTTACAAGATAATCGAAAGATAAGAAGCACGGGCTCAGACGACGCGTCGTCGTCGTCCACCGCAGTCACCAAGACCACCGAGTTCCAGCCGTACAGGCTTTCGGCGACTCGCGTGCTTGCCAACTTTCACACAGACGGCACCCAGGGCTTGACGACCAGCCAGGTTGAGGAGTCTTGCCGTCAGTACGGCACCAATACACTCGGAGAAGCCGATTCTATCAGCTACTCGAAGATTTTGGCGCACCAGACATTCAATGCCATGATCATGGTGCTTATCATCTCCATGGTGATTGCACTTGCAATTAAGGATTGGATTTCCGGCGGTGTCATTGCCGCCGTTGTCGGTATCAATATTGGTATCGGCTTTTACCAGGAGATGAAGGCCGAGAAGACTATGGGTTCCCTTCGCTCGTTGTCTTCGCTGACGGCTCGCGTCACCAGGAATGGCGACGACGAGACCCTTGCCACCGAGGAGGTTGTTCCTGGTGACATTGTACACGTCAAGGTCGGCGACACTATTCCGGCCGACTTGCGCCTCATCGACACGATGAACCTAGAGACCGATGAGGCACTTTTGACCGGTGAGTCCTTGCCCGTGGCTAAGAATGCTACTGATGTCTATACAGACTCTGCCCCTGTACCAGTTGGAGACCGTTTGAACATGGTGTTTTCGTCTTCCGTTGTTTCCAAGGGCCGTGGAACTGGTATTGCGGTCGCTACTGGCTTAGATACCGAGATCGGAAAGATCGCCCAGTCTTTGAAGTCTGACACTGGTCTAATCCGTAAAGTCGACAAGACCGATGGCCGCAAGCCATCCTCCAAGGAGTATACTCACGCTGTTTTTGGTACAATGAAGGATATAATTGGTAACTTTTTGGGCGTCACCCAAGGCACACCTTTGCAAAAGACTTTGTCCTGGCTCGCCATCGAGTTGTTCTGGATCGCTGTCGTGTTCGCCATTGTTGTCATGGCATCGCAAAAGTTCGACGTCAACAAGGAGATAGCTATCTACGCTATTTCTGTTGCCTTGGCTATGATTCCATCGGCCTTGATTGTCGTGTTGACCGTCACCATGGCCGTGGGTGCTCAAGTCATGGTATCTAAGAATGTCATTGTTCGTAAGTTGGACTCTTTAGAAGCTTTGGGTGGTATTGACGACATTTGTTCCGATAAAACCGGTACTTTGACGCAAGGTAAGATGATTGTCAAGAAAGTATGGGTCCCCTCAGTGGGAACGTTCTCTATGGACAATATCAACGAGCCTTTCAACCCCACCGTGGGTGATTTGTCCCACACAGTTTTTTCGCCCCACTTCATGAGTGAGACGGACGAGGAAGTTGACTTCAAGCCTCTCGAAAGACAAAATGCTGTCTCGTTTGCTGAAAACTTTAAAAACTGGATTAACGTCGCCACTTTGGCAAATATTGCCACGGTCTCCGAATCTAAAGATGAGACTTCGGGCGAACTAGTCTGGAAGGCTCATGGAGATGCCACTGAGATTGCTATCCAGGTCTTTTGCTGCAGATTGGGATACTCTAGAATGGAAATTGCTCAAGGCTTCGAGCACATCGAAGAATTTCCTTTTGACTCGACAATCAAGAGAATGACTGCGGTCTACAAGATGGAGGGTAAGACAAAAATCTTTACTAAAGGAGCTGTCGAGCGTATCTTAGAGAGATGTACGAAATGGACCGGCAACACAGAAGAGCTTACTGATACATCCAAGCTCATTCCTATGACCGACGAGCACAGGAAGGAGATTGAAGACAATATGCAATCCTTATCGACTCAAGGTTTACGTGTCTTAGCATTTGCCTCCAGGGACTTTAACGATGGAAAAGACGATTTGAAAGATCGTAGTTCCATTGAGACTGGTTTGATTTTCCATGGTTTGGTTGGTATCTACGATCCACCCAGACTTGAGACCGCTCACTCTGTGAAATTGTGCCACAAAGCTGGAATCAACGTTCACATGGTCACTGGAGACCATCCATCCACAGCCAAGGCCATTGCACAAGAAGTTGGAATAATTCCTTCCAATTTGTATCACTACAGTGATGAGGTGGTGAAGGCCATGTGCATGACTGCCACTGATTTCGACGCCTTGACTGATGAACAGATTGACGCTTTGCCTGTGTTGCCTTTAGTGATTGCGCGGTGCGCGCCACAAACTAAGGTGCGTATGATTGAAGCATTGCATCGCCGTGATAAATACTGTGCCATGACTGGTGACGGTGTCAATGACTCTCCCTCTTTGAAAAAAGCTGATGTGGGAATTGCCATGGGACTTAACGGATCTGATGTCGCCAAAGATGCCTCAGATATCGTGTTGACAGATGACAATTTCTCGTCCATCTTGAATGCTATCGAGGAGGGCCGTCGTATGGCCGCAAACATCCAAAAATTCATCTTGCAGCTTTTGGCTGAGAATGTCGCACAGGCGTTCTTCTTGGTGGTTGGATTGGCTTTCAAAGACAAGTCGGGCTTCTCGGTTTTCCCTATGTCACCAGTCGAAGTTTTGTGGGTGTTGGTAGTTACTTCAAGTTTCCCAGCTATGGGCTTAGGTCAAGAACAGGCTGTCGATGGAATTTTGGAGCAACCACCTACGAGAAAAGTGTTTACCAAGGAGCTTTTGGCGGACATGACAGTTTATGGAGTTTGGATGGCATCATGCTGTATGCTTGGATGGACCATGGTTGTCTATGCTGTTGGAGATGGTGACTTGGGCGTAGACTGCAACAGTACTAGTGCCGACGCGGACATCTGCAACTTGGCATTCAGAGGCAGGTCGACCTCTTTTGCGATTATGACATGGGGAGCCCTCATCTTGGCCTGGGAATGCATCCACCCTGACAATTCCTTGTTTTACATGAGGCAAGAATCCGACAACCCATGGTGGAAGCAAACATCTATCGACCTTTGGGCAAATCAATTCTTGTTCTGGTCCATTATTGGTGGATTTGTCACCGTCTTCCCTGTTGTTTACATTCCAGTGATCAACACCAAGGTATTTTTGCATGCGCCCATCGGCCAAGAATGGGGTTTCGCGTTTGCTTTTAGTCTTCTCTACCTCGCTGGCTGTGAAATGTGGAAATGGATGAAGAGAATCTACAAGCGCAGATGCAGCTCGAAGGCCAAGAACCCTGAATATGACTTGGAAAGAACTGACAACTTTGATAAGTACGCTTCATTCTCCAGAAACAACACTGCCGACCCCGAGATGCTTAAGTAGCTTTCCAGCCTTTAGCGGAGGTCATATCCATCGCAGAGCATGACGGATATTTCAATATATAGAACGCCTCCGCGAATCGCCTTCTCGAATTTCATACCAAATTTATTTTATATAAACATCATCTTGAGTTACGTGTGCCATCTTTATAACGTGGTTATTGCTACACGAAACGTGTAGTCAGTTGATAGAAAGAGGAGTACTTCCATTTAAGCTAGAAAGCAACGTCGTTCTCACAAGAAAGAGACGATCAGTTGAACTGGGATTTGTGAACCGTTCACGGGAGCATGAATTAAAAAAAAATTCACAAGCCCCTAGGATGACATGCGATGGGAGCTCTTATCTTTCCAGTCAAGCCAGGAACACGAGCACACTATGAAGGATAAATTGTATAATGAAACGATAGCGCAATTAGGCATGACACACATAAATTGCTCTCCGGGATACCATCGGGCCTATATGTGGAACTGTAAATCCACAGAATAAGTGGAATATCACAATTCAAGCAAGTAAGGCACTAAGTTTCCAGCCGATTTTCTGTCCTAGCGTCCCGTTCACCGGTGGACTATGCTCGACGGAAGAACAGAAAAACATTGGCAAATAAATGGGGTCTCTCAGGCCATACTAATAAGTGTGCACACAATCCAGCTATGGTCCAAAAAAAGATTCCGGTCTGTCATGCGCGTCTCGATGTGTTTCAGGTTCGAAACTTGGTACGTTGCTTGTTCGTTTCACATCCTTCCACTTGAGAACCATCACACATATATTAAGGACCAGTGCTTTTTCTCCCAACTCAATTCACAGAGCTTGGTGACCTCAGAATCACTCCCATACGCGCCACGATTTGCTAGAGATTACGACATGTCCGCTGCGCCTTCAACACCAACTAGAGCAAAGGCTCTGATGGGATCCTACACTCCCAAATCTGCCAGCACGCAGCGAAAAAGATCTTGTTCTGAAGTAGATGAATGCCAACAGGGAACCAAGAGGTCGCCTTTTCTGGGAAAGAAGTGGACCTTGGGCACCGGGCTGCCCAAAACCTTTGACTCGCCAGCGAGCGGTGATCGCTCAATATTTTCGGAACAAAATTCGTCTGTAACGGCTCCAATCACGCCGCTGTCGATTTCGAAACCACTGTTTCTTATGCCCACTCCCCTGACTATGGGAACGGGTCGAAAACCGCGCGGCGAAACAGGCTATTCGCGGCCCGTTGCGAAATCGATGTCTTTGCTCACAAGCCTCCAGGCTATACGGGATCTGCCATCCGAGGAGGACGCGTCTAAAGTGGACGGGCTTCTTGAAGCCCCTGAGTTCAGTAATGATGCTTTTGGTGAACCCCTCAAGGGTCCAAGCACGTTTTCCTCCTCGGAACGCCAACTCAATGCCGGCTTTTTCACACCTAGGCATCAGTCACGAGTGACTAGCTCTGAAATTGCCGAAATGTCGCTCTTCGGGGCAAATCGTCTGCCTGAATGTCTGCAGGTTCTGAGCGACGCGAAGCGTACACCCCCCACACCGTTGCAGAAGCCGAGAATCGAGCAAAAACCCCTCTTTGAACTGTTTGCCCACTCCGATGGACCTGTGCATATCATGAGGGTCGAAGATCTAGATAAAATACCGCGGATGAAAGCCATCAATCCCTTCATCGACCTGGACCCGCGTGACGAGCAAGCCGGAAAACAAAAAATTGATTATTCTACGCACATGGAAATGGTGAACTCGCGCACGGGCGAGCGCAAATTGGTAGTTTTGTCTGACGAGCAAAGGAGATTCAAGCCGAAGAAATTGGACTTCACGCTGGCCGTGGCCGGTCCCCAAACCCCCAACTACCAGATCACCAACAAGTATTTGGGGAGCAACATTGGCCAAAACTTCACCATGGGTGAGACGAGCCGGAAAGGCATGCCTGAATTTGACATTTTCAAAGACCGCAGCTGACCGCAAGCTGTAAATACACGCCGGACTGGCTCCGCCATATATTTTGCTCTGTATCAGTAGGTACTGTAGAGCTTCAGACCCTTAAAATATCATCAAGCACTCCGTACAGCCTGGAGCCATTATAACCACCTCGAGCGAATAAAAAGATATTCAGGAGTTCTGCAAAGCCTCACGCGAGTGGGGAAGTCTAAAACAGCCTCAGGCCCGCTTATACTTCCGGATATTATCCCACGCAATGGAGTTGGCGTTGGGGAGTTTTATGACCTCTACCTGGTTCAACATCCCGGGCATGTTTTTGTCCGAGTGGCGCGCCACGTACCGCACAGGCTCGCTTAAGGCGTGGGCCGGATCGTCGTTCTCCCCCCGCAACTCACACGGAAGTTTCTCCATGATCTCAGGATAGTCAGAGGGGAGCAGGAAGCGCGCAGTCAAATCGTCTCTCGCCAACGCGGAGAATGACATGGGGTCGGCGGCGCAGGCCGCGGCCCGCGCGTCCTTCTGCTTGCGCAGGTGGATCTTCTCGAAGTCGATCATCTTGAAATTGTAAAACGCGTCCCATGTGTCGCGCGCCACGTCGCGGTAGCCGTTTACCAACAAGTTGAAGAGCGCGTTGTTGTGAAGCATCTCCAAGTTCTCGAAGTCCTCGGCAAAGCGGCGCTGGCGCTCAACGACAATCTCCACATTCTCGTGGGAGAAGTAGTCGTGCATCAAGCCCTTGATGGGAAGATCTCCACGGTGGTGCCGCGGCTTGGTCACGCGGCTGGCCGGAATGTGACTGGTGGCGTTGGACACGGGCGCCGCGTCCGGCGGGAAGCGACGGATTTTGTTGATGCGGTTGACTAACGCCGCGTCCTTGTAGTTGCCCGAGCCGGGCCCGCGGTAGCTTTTGAAGTAGTAGTACTTGAAATGGTAGGCATCCTGGTCCGTGTTGGACAAGAGCAGGTAGAGCTGCTTAGGCATGTCTTGTGGCTTGCGGCCCTTGGTGATCAATCCGGACAAGTGCGCCCGCGGCGGCTGGTAGTGTGCGCCCTGCTGCGCGCCCATCTCCTTGTTGGCCACGAAGTAGTTGGGCACCTTGCAAAGCGCGTTGACGTTGAACTCGGGGATGTAGCCGCACCCGGGCAACACGTTCTCGGCCACGTCCAACAGGTTTGGATCCACGTTGCCCACAAATTTTTTCAGCCGGCCCAAAGGCTTGCGGGCACGGACCGTGTCACCGAGGCCTTTGCTGCCGGACGTAGTGTCGCTATCGCCCACGTAGCTGTTGGTCTGCGAGACAAGCTCGCGTTCGTGCACGCTAAGCGCCGTGCCGTACACCTTGCGGTAGTGGCCCTCGTGCTTGTATACCAGCAACTTGGTGAGCGGTGTGAGCGCGAGGAACGTGGCGTGGGTGGCAGGGAGCGTGGCGGCTACGGCGCCGAGGTTCGGGAATACCTGCGAGAGCTTGATGGTCTCGTCGTCCGGCGCAAGCACTGCCGGCTTTGCGCACCTGGGCAACTGTGCCCGCTGGCCCGGTATGTCCACTAACACTGCAGGGTCTGCCAAGATCCGCTGGAGCGTGGCGAGATGGATGCAGAACAATGAGGTGTTCTGCTCGTGGGCCTGGATCACACCGGCATCAGCGAGCACCGCGTTGAGCGGCGCATCGGAGCTGCGCACAAGCACACTTTTGCAGACGCCGGACCGCCGTACAAGCCGCTTGATCACCTGGTACGAAGAGGGGTAGTTCCAGAGGGCAGCCAAGTCACGTGCCAACACGTAGCGCGAGCCGCCGTCCGAGAACGACGCCACACGGAGTGGGCCCTCGGGGAACGGGCGGCTGTCTGCAGGCGCTATCACGGTCACGTGCTCACGGAGCCTGGTATGCGCTGCGTGGCGCACTCGGGTTTGTGGGAACGTCACGGCGCCGGGCATTTGGGAAACAACCAGGTCATGGATTGGTGTTTTGACAGTTGATATTAGGCGCGGGGTGGTGTGGTGCACGGGTGTGCCTGGGTCGCTCGCCTGGGTGGCTCAGAGTGAGCAAGGAAAAATAAAGAGTGTGGATATACGTCGGAGACGAGGGAGAAATCGGCAGAAATAGGATGGGGAAGTATTGGCCGCGCTGGAAACTGGAAACGTGAGCAGATTCAATCCCAAAAATTGAAGGAGATTGGAAGAAACTGGCAGTTGAATTTCAGTGCTGAGTGCGCACATTCCGGCTCCTGATGTCCGCAGTAGTGTAGTACGATTGAGCTCCGTTTCACGGCGGGAGCAGGCCCAGACCGATTTTTGTCAAAAGAGCCAGATCAATATTCAGCTTGAAAACCTGGCCATTTCTAAGGCAAAAATTAAGCGGCAGAGGGAGCACGTGTGGCCCTTCTACTGGGGGTGTAGTAGCATTAATCCATGGGGCACGTGACCATGGCATCGGAAGGCGTGTTGATGTTCGAGTCTGCTTCAAGCTGGAGCTCAGTAAAAGCGGGTCGGCGTAGAATGTGGGCCTGAATTCGTGTGATATATCTTTTGGGGACCGTAGTTGAAAGAGCCGTATTGTGGTTGAGGGTGGACAAGACCACTTCTTTTCATTAATCAAATTCATTGAAGCACTGAGCAAATTTTACCAGCGGAAATGGATTGTCAAGCAAGAAGAAAAGAGACACTCGAACAAATATGTAATATTCGAACAAGAATAGTAGAAGATTCTTTTGGACCAGTGTTTGAATTTCTCTGAAGAACTGGTCTTTTGGAAGGCGTTGAAATAAATTGCCCTGTCTCTGGGTTTCCGCCGCCCCAGATGGAAGCACTGGCCCCTGTCTGAAGATCGTGGAAACTCGACAAATTCTCACAGCACAGAATGAAAAGCATCAACAGAAAATAAGCTGCCACCCAAAGAAAAAGAAGGAGAAAAAAGAGACACAATTGGAACTTAATTCATCGTGTGGTGGCTTTTATCTACTGTCAGCTCGAGACGAAGTGGCACAAAAGATCATTTTCGTCTTTAGTCCGAATGCTCCATGGCAGATCTTGCAAAAGCACAGGTTTCGTCAACAGAAATACGGAAATTCTTGCGGCCTACCACAGCTCTCGCATGGCCTACCCTCAGTCATTGAGAAGTCTCTCCCGAGCCCGAAACAGCTCTCCAATTTCGCTATCCCTCTTAATATTGGTGCTTTTTGTGAATCTTTCTGTACATCTTCTTGGTGTGTGTGCCGAAATCGGCAAACTGAACTAGTGCTTTGGGTCCAAATGTAGCTGGGTCAAACCAATGGGAGCCATGGGGCACTCCAGGCACTTGCCCAATATTTTCCATGAAGTGTTTGCCTGTCAACTCCTACAGTATTCCCAGCTCGTGGGTTCCCATATTGGTCTCCCATCGCTTTGAATTTGGTATGTTTGGTCGAAGAATCACTCCCTGTTGACTTGTGACTCACCTGTCTTATCTTGTTTCAACATGAAAAAAAACGCCCCGAATAAACTGTACTAAATCAGTGTTGCTGATTTTAAAGCTGTGGCTTTATCTGCTAGTGCATGGGCGTCTAGTGAATACATCTCCAACGCGGTCGCTCAGTTTCCCTAGAAATATATCCTCCTTGCTTGAACGATACGAGCCATCGAAAGCTCAGACCCCGAATGTCATGTGTGCTTGATATATTCGAATTGATGAGAGAATTCTTAATCGTTGAGATTTCCAGCGCATAAATGAATTTGCAAGCTCGGGGATGGACAAGAATATGGCCTGGGATGTACTCCATTCGATATCTGATGTCTTCAAGCTTTTCTGAATGGTATGGTCCGCCAAGGATTTATAGCATAATTTGTGGAAGATATTTCTTTGCTCCTGAAGTTTTATTCACACACTTGGTTATTGCAGAAATAGACATCCGTGCAATGCCAATATAATCCCTTAGCTCTTTTGCAAGATGCTTTTTGTCTTCTGTACATTGCTACTTTTGTTTCGCAAAAAGGTACGTCTTCAAATTTGATCTCCCTCAAATACGTCAATAGAAGGTATGCTTGATCATCCAGTTTGAATGCAGTATAATCAAAAAGTTGTTCAAGAGCCAGAGGCTCCGTCAATTCAGGAATCTAATAAATGTCTTTTGCAGTAGTATTTTGAGTTAAACGCAAAATTTCGATTCTTCAGTTCTGCCCAAACAGCCCTTTTTTGACCCAATACTAGCTGAAAGTGACCAAATGGAAGAGGATCAGATGCCGGATCATGGAAATCCAGAGATACAAAAAGAGTGGCGTGACTTCGAGCCCGTTACTGTATCGACCCGTATGTGGAAGAGCATACACTGCAAATAAAAGATGTGGAAAGTGAGGCCTCAAAATCTGGAGTTTCTGAATGATAATTATTACCTGTCAGATGATAAAGCTGCTTGATTTTGATCGCATTAACTACCTTCACTGTACAGGCATGTTTTGACTAGAAAACTTCGAGCTTTTCCAAAGTGAAAGGCATGTAAGAGATGTGGAATTCGATTTCACTTTGACCGAATTGCTCGTTGATATCCGAGCCCAAATATGGGCGTGACGAAATCGATGGGACCAAATCAAAACGCTTCAAGGCTTTTAAATCCAACAGAAGCAGTAACCACGAAATAAGAATTGTTCGGAGGCGCTAATGGGCGTTTTCCGGAGGCACACATTTCCGAATGCTCGCCAATTAGCTGCATCAATTTCGCCAATTTCGATGAAATGTTTGCAGAGTTGAAACAAGAAAGAGAACCAATAGACAACAGTAATGAGCGAGGTGAAAGTGGGGCATAAATGAATAGATGGATTACTGAGTGTTTTGTTCGCCATGATTTTTCCATGTTTCAGCATTTTAGAGGCAAACAGAACATAAGCTGGAAATGGTCTCTGCCTTATAGCTTCAATCCGTTTAGCTGGACTCTGCAATTCATTTTGGTGGGCTGCTCTTTCTTTTGGCACTGTCTCCACTGTGCCTTTACCTTCAACTCAACATGTCACCAATCTTTTCGCATTTCTTTTAATTCTCATCAACTTCCTGAAAGCATCGTACTATCATGAACAATGCTATTTCTCCGATTTTTTTTGCAGCCGAGTGTAAACGCCCAGCACACCGAGTCTGCAAATAGAGTGCGTCCCTTCCACGTTGATCAATCCGAAGCGGACCTGAAACCTTAATCATTCCAACAGCAATCCATCAACGCCCAGCTGAGTGGAAGCTTAAACTACTCCAGGGAAACTGTGTCTTGCCCATATTGTAGTTTTCTCCACCACTGCATACACACATACCCGGCTTTGGAATCCGAAGACCGAAAAGACCTCCCCTCTTTCAGGCCCGATAGGTGCCTGCATTCCTGCCCGAAATGTTGATTTGAACCGGACTGACGTTTTAGGCAACCGAACGCACGGGAGTTTTGACAGCCAAGCGCACCAAAAATGCACCCGGAGCGTTTATTTGAAAGCTGGAACCACGGCTGATCCACGCCAACAATGCCGCCTTCCCAGCATTTAGCTGGCTTCCCGATCTGAAAATGGCCGGATTCCATAACCAGCAAGAACTAGCAGGAGACCGTTCTTCGCAAACAATCGCATCTGATCTCAATACCCGTGTCCTTTGTTACGAAGGGTATACTCTAGGTCCCGGCCATTCTAGTGAGCAGGGGAAGGAATGTCCCCGTGAGTTGTTGTCACAATACGAGCAGCATCGAAAACTGCAGCCAGTCCCAAAGCGGGCCATCAAATAGTAGACTGAAACACAGAAACAGTCTGCCCTCCCTTTTTTTTCGCTTCCTCGGCTTCCCGGTAAATCTTGCCCTGAGACAGAATCTCGGGCCCCGCGGCTTTCCCCACACAGGCCATTCCTGCGAGGTGCCTCTCCATATAAAGCCGAGGATGCCTTGATCGACAGCCGTTTTTTCGATTGTGCGTTTCCTCTAGCAAAAACCAGAAATCCCCCGAATTCTGCCGCTTCAGAATCCAGCTTTTGCTCCCCAGTGTTTTGACGTGTCAATTCTACAAGCGCCACTCCGTTGCCGAGCCAGCCAGACCAGCCCAAAACACCTTTTCAACACGCTTGCGGATTGTAAGCCCGTTTGCGAAACCACCCCGAATCGCAAATCCCCCAAAGAAGCAAAGTCTTCTACAGTCGGACAACACTCCCTCCCGATACAAACACGAACTCGCGCACAACTCCCAGCAATGTCACACGAAGAGACTGTAACCTATGAGGTGCGTGGACGCGTGACGGTAATCACACTCAACATTCCCCACAAATTGAACGCGCTCAACGGACAGCAGTACCTTCAGTTGGCCAAGTTCCTCCAGCAGGCAGACGACGAGGAGGACACGGTGTGCACGCTCCTACAATCGACCGGCCGGTACTTTTCCGCGGGCGCCAATTTCGCCGACAAGGCCTTGACCCAGGCCGGCCCGGATGTCATGTTCTCGCATGAATACTGGTTGCAGAACTTCGCTGGGCGCAACGTGTATCTCACCGACTTGTGCCACAACCACAAGAAGGTGCTTGTAGCCGCGCTCAACGGACCGGTCATTGGGCTCTCCAGTGCAATGGTGGCGTTCTGTGACATTGTGTATGCCATCGACGAGGACCGCGTGAACTTGTTGGCGCCATTCTCGAACTTGGGCTTGGTGGCCGAGGGCGGCACGTCCGCTACCCTATTCTTGAGATTGGGCTGGTCCAAGTCCGCCGAGGCGTTGTTGTTCGCCAAGCCCGTCAGCGGGCAGGACTTGAACCGCTTGGGATTTTTCAACAAGGTGTACAACGGCAAGAACTACTCCACGGAGGAATTCAACAAGGTAGTGTTTGAAGACCTCGTGGGCAAATTCGACGGTTTGTACGAGCCCTCGATTTTTGCCAACAAGCAACTCCTCAAGGCCAACCGCGACCAGATGGTCAACTCGGCCAATGCCAAGGAGGCCATTATCGGCTTCAATCGCTGGATCGAGGGCGTCCCGCAGGGCCGCTTTGTCGAGATGGCCAACAAGGAGAGAAAGCACAAGATGTAAGTTTGAGTGTATGCGAGAAACGAATAGCTCTCTGATCCATCCGGGTGACGGGGCCTTGTTAGCGAGAGATGGCAAGAGTGTCTACTGGGTCGAATGCTGAGGCCCTGGACCTGGCTCGCATCCGCCATGCAGCGTGAACAATGACCATTGCACCGGGGACGGTTGCGTTTTAGCGATCCAGCTCCATGGCCCTCTCATCGAGAAAGCCTGATTTTGGTTTCTGGATAGTCAGTAAGCGGCAGTGGACGTCACGGGCTATGGCCTCGATGTTTGCTTTGAGGACTCTTTGTATGTATGTTCGTGTGAAACCAAAATTATCCCAAAATTATTCTATCCTTGACAGGGCTTTTGTATAGATTGCCGCAAAACCCATAGCGCTTATTCTCCCCGTCACCCCTGGCGCACGAGTTGATTAGCTTAATATCCGTGTTCTAAGCCATCGATTTATATATTCTTGTTAATCGATTACGAACCACCGATGTGCCCCTTTCAATAAACAACCACATCTCATGTACAAGTACTTTGTTCATGGATAAAGTGCCAATACATCGGAAGCTAGCGTGAGGATTCGCCCCGCAACAATCCCCAAGTCTAGCCCTCACAATCCCAACGATCAAGCTCATCAACAAACAGCTCTTTTCAAGTCCAAGCTGCTGTTTTGGAAGCAGATCCAGCGTTCACCAGCTGCCCAAATCGGATTACTGGTGGGGTCACCGGGGCTTATTCAATGCCACCGTCAAAACGATCCGCTACGGCCTGTGCAGGATCCGCGGAGCCATACATGGGCCGAATCTATCGGATTAGCCTCTACTTCCAACAGTATACTTCTCACAGACTGTTGGCCCAGCCGCCTGAAACAAGCCCAAAAGCTTTCGAAGACTAGAATCTCACTTTTTGCCATATGAGGATTTCACGTCTCACACCTTGGCCCTTGGGTTTGTACTCCCCGTTTCAGATATGTTCCCCGTATTCAGGAAGTATTTAACCAGCCGCAAATGGCGGTACTTTCACGGCATGCTTCGATAACCAGAAATCTGCAATACAAATGAAGCCCTAGTTACAAACCGAATGCCGGCCAACTCTGACGTGCTCTGCTAGGCGCCGGGCCGCCACAATGTTATGGTTGGTGTGGGGATCTTAGGAAGCGGTTAGATAGATGCGGGTTTGCGATAATGACTTACTATTTTGAACTAGACAAAATAACCGCTGATCCCCCAAATCCAAAGAGTTGACTTTTTCCACCTTTTCTATTTTTGACGTGTGGTACCTTGTGTGTGTCTGGGGGATTGCAGAAAAATTGCAGCCTCTACCGGCCAAGTGTGCCTCCACATTCTCGGTCTGAGCGCTTCGGTCGGTCTCCTGCATCTGAGGCGGGACGGTTCCGGTTTAGGCGTCTATCTTTAACACACAAAGCGCACCCTGACCACGTGACCACACGTTGCCTCACGTGACTGCGTTGCCTGGCCAGTTGACATGGTCTGCAGCCAGCCCCCCTGGTCCCAGCCTAAACTTGCATGTCCTATAATCTCCCCAATCCATCGCTCATAGGTATTCTCCTTGCGGTCAGTACACACAATGGGCCACAGATAGCCTTCAGCTACCCAGAGGACCTCCTACTGCGACAGCTTGTTAGCCGAATGACTGATGAAGAGAGTCGCTCGGAGGACGACGACTTTGATGACGAGGACTTCGAGGCGGCCAGCTCCGATGAAATCGAAAACCTTGCGGGCGAGGTAAATTCTTCGAGAGCAGAGAGGCGGCACTTGTGGGACGTAAACCACCCAAACTACTACTTGGGGACGAAGAACGACCTCATGACGTTTCTTGCTGCTCGCGAGAGTCACCAGGATCCGGCAGATCCTCTAGAAGGTACAGTCCTCACATCTGGAAGTGGATTGAGCAAAAACACCACCGAATACGGCTCGAAATTGAAGGACACAACCTCCAAATCAGGCATATCCAAGCCAGGTCAGATCCTCGGACTCGAGCCTGATCACATGGGCGAGATGCTTTGCCCTCCACGTGCGATGTGCAATCGTCGATTCGACGTGATGCTTGAGAACGTGGTCTTCTTAGGCTTACCGGTCCACGTTGATGCCAACGGGTCGTGGCGCGCCAAAAAGAACAGGCCCACTGCCACAGGAACCGCCACGGCGAAAAGTGAACGCCAGGATTCGGTCGAAGACCCCGATTGTGCCATGCCCCTGAACCCAGAAACAGAATCGCTGCGTGCTGGTACCGCCATGAGCATGTTCCATTTAGTGTTTGTGATGTCCCCACCAGACATCGAGCGCAACTATCGTGTGGACGAGATGTTTTACAACGTAACATCCAAGCTATCTCTAATGTTGCGGTACGAGCAGCAGAAAAACGACTTTGTCTGGCTCCAAGTGCGCATGATTCTGAAGTTGAAAGATGAGCTCCGTGCGTCCGCCGAGCTTAAAGAAAGCACGTCCATGACAGCACATCTTCTTGCAAATCTGCCACTCTGTCGAATGATGGCAGAGTGCTACACGGCGATCTCAGCCTCTCAAATCGCGAACTTAGACATTAATGGCAAGCCCCGGTCATTTCAGATTCCGATAAAGACAGAATTCCACTCGTTACCTGAGCCCACTGTACCCTATATCCCTGGATCTTGCCTTCTGTCTACAATTAACTGTCTCGGTAGTGCAGGTTTGGTGAATGTTGGTGAAACTACGCGGTATAGCAACACCAACCTCATGGAGCTTTTGCTCGGGATGGCACCCAACGCTCCTGATTCAAACACAGCCGACAACGATGACGATGGTATAAATGCGAACCCTGATGACATCGTGCATTTAGCTCTTCTTCTTTGCGACGACCCGGAAGTCATCATTAAAGATATCAAGGCCGAATCTCATTCAGCCTTAGCTCGATTTGTGCATATGATAAAACCCACCGAGTCGCTTCTTAAGACCGCCGATTCGCTCAGGCTACACGTAGGTGCATCGGCACACTTGAGCATTGCAGAGATCAAATCATTTGCGCTTCATTTGGTGTACTGGAGACGTGCCAGAGTGATTCCTCCACTCAACACCAGGGGGATCTACATCGTATCCCCAATGGCTCCTATCAGCACAAATTTCCACCGGGACATTGTCAAGTTCAATGTACAGTTTCCCACGGTCCCCTCGCTCCCGCTGTTTCTTCGACTTCTCTCGACCAGGTCAAAAAAACCCAGACAGTTTGCATCTATTATTCCCTCCCGAGATCACAAAGACATGTACATTTCAGCGCTTGCATGGCTAGTCAGATTCGGATATGTGACCCAGTTGCACACGTATATATGGCTCAAGGTGCTGAAAAAAGTCAAGATGAAAGTCGAAGAGGAGCTCGAGGAAGAACTTGGTAAGACACCAAAACGAAATTCCGATAGTATGCGAGCTAAGAAAACCTCTGCTGTTGGCAATATATTGCACCTGGCAGTCGATAATTCTTCGAAGCAAACTGGTCCACTGGAAAAAGCAGTAGATCAGGATTCGCTAGAATCGGTTGAAGAGCAAATTGATAAACTTCAAAAAAGATTTGAAGATCACACCATTCCTGACCTTATTCTTGAGGATGATGGTGATACAATTCTCGTTGACCCGGGAAGGGCGTCTTCCCTTGAGCGGAAATGGATCAATAAAATAATTTATGACGAATGCGGCCTCTCCTCAGAACTCACCGCTGTGTTCTATAAACTTTTGAAGTACATGAACGGTGAAAATTCATTAGAGTTGCTTCTTCTACGGGAAAATGTTTCAAGGAGCGAGCTCCGCAAATTGCTACTGGAGATCGACGAGTACATTATCTCTGTGCGTCATTGGTAATTAATTTGTCTATATACCCGATGCTGATCAAGAGAAGTTATTTTCCTGAGTGGCCTCCAACTTGTTACCCTCAATTTCGGTAAAATTCGTAAAATGAAGAGGACGATGCAACTCATGGTAAAACGGAAGTGGTATGTCTAACTTGAGGTCATACAAGCTGTTTGGATCCCACACAGGACCGATGAACGAGTGATTCCAGATCCCATCGTCAGGACACAAGAATGCACCCATAAGTCTATCAGTGAGAATTAATTGCCTCTTCTGGCTGAACGCAGGGCTAAAGCCAGCCGGTGCATTTGAAACCAAATCCTTATTGGATGATCCCCATTCATAGCCTGCTTCCGTCATTTTATACGCTGTCAATGTCACAGACCCAGGCGTAAGAGAAACCGTCAATGAGATCATGTCTTGTTTCCAAACCAGCTCATTGTTCACTTTGAAGCCAGAAGTAGTAGTAACGTCAATGGGGCCCATAATATTCAAGTCATGGCTTTGCGTGTGGATCCAGCCAATAAGTTCAAGTTGCAGCAATAGGTCGTTTTTTGACTTGTCGAAAATAACAGTTGGAAACTGTATAGAGTGCGATGAACCGAGCTGTGGCACCAATGCAATTGCTTTAATCTCCTTGATTTGATTATTATCTCTTGGCGACGAACCGTAAATGAAACCTCCGATTCGGGTTCGGGTGTCTGAAATCTGCACAAACTTCTTGAGGAGGTTCTTTGGCATGACATAGGTGTTGCTATCGTCATCAACAAAATCATCAGACGAGACATAAATGTTTTTGGTCCTCAAGTGCAAATTATTCGCGGCGATTGCTCTGTTCCTCCATTCATTTTTGGAACTGAAGTCCAGTTGCTCGTAGTTCGTAGTTGTAATAGTGGTTATTTCTTCTCCATGAATGTTCTGCGTGGTGGTTTTCAAGGCAGTCAATTGGTTGTTGGCGTTAGCCATCTCGGTTTCAGGTTTAGTATTTTTTTCCACATCAGCGATTTCCTGTCTTTTTGCAGAAGGAGCAATAATGTCCTGCCCCAAAATCAAATCACGAATTTCGGATTGAGTCAATGATTGAACGTTGACATTATTCTTTTTAGCATAATCGTTCAAAATCAAGTCTCGCAATTGCGTTTCCACGTCTATCCATTGCTCGTCAGTAAGAGTTGGCCACAAATGATGGCTCTGAGTCGTGATGCTAGCATCCGGCCGAAGAATCAAATTTGTTCGTTCGTGATTGATACCCAATGCTCGAAGTAAGAGAATCACTCTGGAGAAGGCAGTATATGAGGATATACTTTGGAGCCAGTCATCATAAAAATTGAAAAGTACCATCTGAGGCTCTCCTGCTTTCAAAACAACGTCAGCCAACTTGTCGATTTTCAAGGCGGAAGCGAAAGGCAAGTGAAGCTCAGAAGCACGGATAGAAATGTTTGGAAAGTCAAGCATGTGTACTTCGAGAGGATCAAGAACACCCTTTCTTGTTGCAATCAATTGTTTAGGCTGTTCTTCCCTGGGCAATGACCGCACCAATGCTGCAACTTCTTCTGCTGTTTTCCACTTGGCCAATTGACCTAGCCTCTTCTGCCCAGCCCAAACCAGCGTATGAATGATTTTCAAGAATAATTGGCCTGTTTTTGGATTCAAGATGAACACTGCACCATTGATTGGTTTCGTGGAAAGATTACCTTCGAATGTACGATGCACAGTGACTCTGTACACATTTGTGTCATCGATAAACAATTGAGTCTCATTGTTGAACAACTCAGCATAGTTGGACGAGTTGAGTAGAGCAACTTGAGGTTGCGATTGATACAATTGCAAGCCTTTTCTTATACGTTCTCTTAAAACGTACAATGCTGGGTTTGCTTTCATGATTTCCTTCATAGCATTTTGCATCAAAGGTTTCATACCACTGAACCAGTTTCCATAAACATCGTAGGTATTGTAAGCAAGATCAACTCCCACTATAGCACCTGTTGGCGATGGATAAGCACTGGTACTGTCGGTGGTGTAATCTAAGAATTTCGCCCGGGTATATCTGGATATGTCGTGTGAGTCATAATCGCCGTACCTGAGCTGAACATCCATCCAATACTTCGAAGCCGTTGCATTGTCAAAGGAGTCATTCTTATCATTCAAAAGGGAAGGTCGGGACATATTCCATTTATAAGTGCTTGACAAGACAATATCCGCGGAGGATGAATTCATCTTGTAGGATTTCCGGGGATGGATAGCTTGTTTCTCCACAGTGTCAATCCGTAAAACTTCCAATTCCTTATCAAGAACCTGACAAAGATCTTGTACCAAACTTTCGTGAATTTTTTGCCACAAGTGCGCACGGAAGATTTGGATGAGAGAGATCTTTAAAGTTGGGATCTTTCCGTGAAGAAAAATTCCTGTCAAGTCTAGCTGCACCAAGAAACCAACGTAAACATTAGCCCTATTTATGGTCGGTGACCACCACAAGGTGAAACGGCGATTTGGAATTTGACTCAATCCGGAACGTTGCGCATTAGTCAACTTCTTGAATTTTAAGGAGTCTTCAAACCCTGAAGCTTTCTCCCAGAATAATCCTTCCCAAGAGTCAAAACCTGTGCCCT
The DNA here is from genome assembly GCA_019285895.1 of Metschnikowia australis. Taxonomy (NCBI): domain Eukaryota; kingdom Fungi; phylum Ascomycota; class Pichiomycetes; order Serinales; family Metschnikowiaceae; genus Metschnikowia; species Metschnikowia australis. Next base: position 539,014 of record JAGSXI010000005.1, read on the forward strand.
TGAATAGAGTGTGCTCTAATATTGTTTCAATGCCTCCTAGTGCCTGGATAACATCAGTTCTGTACGCAGACAAATTCCATAGCTTACCGTCATGGTGGTTGTTCGTCCACCAGAAAGGGCTGTATCGAGGTAAAGAAAATTGCTTGAACTCTCGCCTGATTCTGTGGCCCTTATCGTAGGCTAATGTTTGACGGTCCTTTTGGAACAAAGTGCTTATTCTGGGTAAACCTCTATCCCAGCTAGCCTCCATATCTTCGAAGGTAAGCCGGCGGTTTTGCTCCGCAGCTTCCTGTCTTTTGATTGTGTATTCTGCCCACACACGTTGAGAGTCCAAGAATTCATTTTCCCATGTTGTAATGTATCTAAAAACAGTAGGAATCATTCGTCCTTCTTGGTGGGTCATACCCGCTCTGAAATGTGAGATCCCTGTATCGGTTTGTTTCGACCAGTTCAAATCCGAAGCAGGAATCAAGATATGAGATGCGCTGAGCATTCCCAAGCCACCAAGCTCTTTTGGGGTATAAAAAACCGCGGGCGGGAATCTAGAAGGCATTTTGGAGTTGAGGCCTGCTTTCACTTTGTTTTGAATTTTTGTTTCGCATCTCACCAACACATCGAGCAAAGATTCAGTGGCGACAACAGCTTCTCTGTAATAAGCGAATAAAGCAATGAGCGATGTATTCCACTTCGCCGCAGTTTTTGTAAATGTAGCGGAGCCTGTTGACATGAGAACTTGCCGGATTCTATTTTCAAACTTTTCAACGTCTTCTTGCGATACCTGGAGATATGCTTTTGCTGTTCTTGCCTTTGTTTCTTGATTGACAAGGTCCCAAACACCTTCCTGCGAAGATGTGTCTTCTAACGTGCGGCATTTGGGTAAAATTCTGACTTCGAAACCACACAAAGAAAACAAAAGGTTTGTGTTCTCAGGAGAGTAGACTGACGCATAAGTATCTTCCCATCTCATTTCTGTGAAAGACGAGGGTATTCTGCCTGATAACTCCCAAAATACGGCTTTTCCAAGGTTAACATCCGACCTCATGAGCTTCATTCTTGAATCTCGGGGCCAGCATTTATGGTTGTTGAAACCAATCACATTCTCAAAATTAGGATCTGGGTTTTCGGTGAGATATTCTTGGACGAGACTCTCGGCTTCTTCACGCTCGAATCTAAAAAACACATAGATCTTATCCAAGTATCTCAAATATGATCTGATAGGGCTGGCTAGTTCGGTGGTTTTGTCTTGGTATTGCATGAACGCATTGGGTTGATGTACAGGCCCGGCGATCTCTGATGCTCTTTCCAAACCCAAAATCAACAAATCGATGATCAACCCGTAGTATTGGTAAACAAATGACGAGAATTGAAGTCCACGGACCAAACCCAATTGGTTGACATGATTCATGTCTTTGTAAGTGAGCCCAATATTATTCTTTGAGGTGATGTAGTCTGCGATATTTGGATCCACAATCAATCTTATAAGTCGATTCAACACAGTGAAGTCGATGTTCTCGGCAAACTTGCTCAATGAGGTTTGGAACATGACATTCGATTCACCATCTGCCGTGCTCCACACGTTATCAAGATTATTGATTCCTTGACACCACTTGTAAACCAATAATGGAGGAATCTCGTCATCTGAGGGCTTGACCCAGTTGGGAAATAGTTGTCTCTTTTCAGCCTCGTACCACAAGTACTGGTCTAGATAGGCATCAGTGATTTTCTCGAGTGGGTCAATTGCATATGTGGGGACCAAGTGACTGTAGTGGTCCATCATTTCCAAGCCAGCTTCTTTGAATATCCGCTGGGTCAAAAGATACTTTTTGATACGGGCCAAGCACTCGTTGGGATTGTCGTATGCTTGTTCAATTAGCGCTAGTTCCTCTCTCTGGGCTGAATTGAGTCTGGAGTTGGCGTTGTAGCTCTCTTTCAAGTTTTCAAGGGCAAGAACCAAAAGCTTGGTGTCGTGCTTGTACGAAATCGGGGGAAATGGGATAGGACTGAACCGCCTGCTTTCTAGCCAGTGCACCATGGTCTGGAACACGATTACCGCCTGGTCAGGAGATACAAAAGGCCCATTTTTGGCGAAGTCGATCTGTCTGTCCTGCTCGTTCTTGATCCACAAACGCGTGAGACGACCAAGGTTTTTCTTAACGACGGTCTTTTCAACAGTGGCGCCTCTTCTGATGCGCTCTCTGTTGAAATGGGCTATGGAAATCCAGCCATCGGCCTTCCCCTTGATGTAATGCTCGATGATTTTTTCGATGGGCACCGGCAATCCGGGGACTTTCCATGGGATGTTGGCCTTCCAGCATCTCCAGGCCTCACTCAAGTGCTGGAGAACCAACGCCGACTTGTTCTGCTTCAAGCCGTCAGGGATCATGTCCATGATGTCATGCATGACCTGGGCACGCAACTCGAGGTCGTAGTAGGAGTCAATTCTTTGTTTGGTGACGGTCTTGGCCACATCGTTGGCCCTCCTACCCTCGAACTGCCTGGCCAACAAGTTGCCCAACCAGCGCTCGAGCATGGGTATAGTACCGCGAATGAACGCGAGCCACACACGCCAGGCGGGCTGCCAGAAGCCGCAGCCCGGGCCCTTGCCGATGGACTTGTTGAAGTTGGAGTACACGACGTGCTTGAGGTCTTTGCAGGCGCGGATTTGGTGCATGACTTTATACTTGTAGCGGTAGATTCCCGTCAACTGGCCGAGGTGGTTGAGGATGTAGTGGATACCATCGGCCAACTGGTACGCGTCGACGTTGCCCAAGCGGAACTGCACGTGCGAGTCCACGATGATCTTCACCACGCGCAAGAGCTCGCGGATCAAGTGGAACGCATGGCCAAAGCGCGACTTCTTCCGCTCTTTGGTGGTCAAGGTCTTGGTGGGCTTCAAGTTGAAATTGTAGTCGAGGTGGAGGTACGTGAGTCCCCGCTTGTGAAGAAGCAAGTTTAGCATGTTGTGGCCCTGGCGGCACAACTGAAGGCCCGCCTCGACCCAGTCGATGGTGGTCTGCTGGAAGTACTTGGTGGTCTTCAAGCTGCGGAGGAGCTTGGCCCTGTGCTGGTTGGCCAGAGGCGGCCGCGAGCCAGGCGGGTTGTGAAGCTCGGTAAGCACGTGGCGCTTGAGGAGTTTCTGGTACGACACGCGCACCTTGGTGGGCACGCCCGCGGGCGGGCGCTCCTTGTACCAGGCCTTGGCGAGCGCCACATCCTGCGCCCGAACGGTGTTACCGGCCCGGCGGTTGAACGGGAACGGCGCCCAAAACAAGGTCAATGCAGACGCAGTGTGGCGTGGCGCCAACGGCACAGGCTCGTGGTCTGACTGGGCCATGAGCGGTGCAAAGTGCGCCGGCACTATGAACTCGTCCACGGGGAAGTGCACCAAAACGGCCTCTGCGCGCGAGATATGGAACTCGTGTGGCACGATCGGGTGGTAGGCTTCGCGAAACACAAACGGCAACAGCTGGCCGCCGGGATGCGGATTGTAGTTGCCGAGCGGCTCGTGGAACCACGGCACGTGCACGGCTTGGACGCGCGAGTTGAACAAAAACGGGTACGCCACGCGGTATGCGGTGCATGTGGGCACGCGAAACACCACGCGGTCGAGCGCGTCGAACTCTGTGTAGTCGGGCTCTGCAGCGGCACGGACGAGCGGCTCGAACCTGGGCCCGCCTGGCACCGCCACATTCAAGCTCTTGGCGGTGAAGAACGCGCGCCGGTCAAAGAGGTAGTAGTAGCTGGCATCCGTCACATGCGGGAGAAGTGGGCGTGCCAAGTCGTGGAGCGCAGCCATGGCCTCGAGACGCAAGTGCCAAGTGCGGTAAGATGGGCCGTTGACGCTGCCGGCGGCCGGCGTGTCAAGGAGGGGTTTGTCGTCGAAGAGCCAGTCGAGCACGCCGGGGAGGGCACCCTCAGTATCGGGCCCCCCCAGAGAGACATCCTCGCAGTCCATCACAATGGCGTCAGGCACTTCTGCTCCATCCAAGTTATCGGCCCAGTCGAGCGGCGGCTCGTCGTCGTCAAACGGCGGAAACCGCATGCGCTTGAAGTGGCGACGGTCCCGCTTTTCGCGACGCATCAGGGCCCAGCACGTGGCCCACTGTGCCGTGTATACGGGCTCCACCACACGCGGGATCTCGTCCACAAACGTGAGGGCACCGGACGAGTGGTACACGACGGCCACGTCGCGCGCCGCCTCCCAGGGCGCAGGCATGTTCTCTAACAACTTGAGGAGCGCATGTGGCATGTACTTGAGGGCTCCAAGGTGTGCGCGCTTGTCGCCGGCGATCTTCCTGCTGGAAAGATCTGCGTGGTCACGCATAATCTTGCGGAGGTGTTCGGGCGGCATGGAAGCCTTGGCGGGCCTGCTGAGCCGCGGCCGTGCTGTGGCGCCGAAAAACCGCTGTTTCTGAGCGTGCAACCATGCGTTTTTGCGTGTTTCTAGAAGCGCCGGGTCCAAGTCGGCGGGAAACAGGCCGTTTTTGCGCGCGATTTTGCGGGCTGGCTGGGCCCCGGGTGGCGGCGGCGGCGGTGCCCGAGTCCTTGCGTGAGGCGTTACGGCGGCCGGGGTGGGTAGCGCTGCAACGCCTGTCCTGGTGCCATTTGTATAGGCCGGGACCAGCGTTGTGTGCCTTCCTGCGGGATGGCCCGGGGGCGGCGGCGGGGGCGGCGGCGCACGGCGACCACGTGCTTCGAAGCTTGGGGGTGGCGGCGGCGGTCCACGAGACATTACTGGGGAAAAGGCGACAGAAAGGCGTGTTTTTGAGTCTACAAACAAACGGCCAGATTCGCAGGCTCACTTGATGTGAGATGGCCGCTGACCGCGTGTGCTGTGTGCAGGACGCCTACCTCAGGCGAAGGGGCCCTCTGACATTTCGGTGAGTTTCCCGAATTTTGACTATGTGCGGCATTGGTAGCGCCCACGGGTCACGGCAGGTAACGTTGCAGGGGGTGTCGGCGTCTGGACGGGCCGGTGGGGGCTGGTGGAATGCCTCTGGAAATGGTGTGTGCTGCATATAGAGCGTGCTGTGTACACGCCGTGCATCCCAGGTGCCAATAGGTGGGCCACCGTTGCTGCTTGGAGACCTTGATGATTTAGGTGGTGACTGTTTTGGCAGTTTCTGTAGTTATGCTGAATTCGATGCTTTTTCTGTTCAATCTGGTTCTTCTGGCCGGACACGGCGTGCGCATAGCCGCAATTCTGAGCGATGTTTGCAGACCATATGACAAGTTCCATGGTGATCACGTTTGCATTGGCCAGATGGAGCACACATAAGTGGGTTTTCACCGCCCATAAATGTTGGATTTGCTTTGTATCCGGCTGGACTATTGGTTTTGGTGGTGGCTTTTGCTGTTTCTGCATTGAAATTGCTATTTTGTCGTGCCGGGTGATAATCTTGTCCCATCAGACGGCCGTGTTTTCTGGACCCAGTTCTTGGGCCAAAGCCGACTTTCCACGGCCAGGCTCTGGCTGCTCTTGGTTATTTGTGCAGCTGCTCTTGGTCTTCTTCGTCCCTAAAGCAGATATCAAACACCCCATCAATGGTTGTCATATCCCGAAAGAGGTATTGTTGGTTTTCGTGTGAGCTTCTCTTATTTTGGGGGGCTGCGCCATATTCTGGCTGTCTCTTTCATTTATATTGGATGTCTGTGGATTTCTGCTGCTGTGTTTCCCGACGTTGCAACAGTTCTTAATTGGCGTCAGTGGAGGTGAATTGAGCGTGGCTGGATTCACAATGTTCCAAACCAGCGTCGTCCTTTTGCACAGTAATCGGAGCCATCCTGGTTCATTTCCAGCATAGGCTTTTTTACCCGACCCTAATGGAAAACCGGAGTGGGCAAGCATCAAAACAGGTTCAACAATAAACGGCTTCCTGCGATTGCCTTCAGCTTCTAACCGCCCACCGGTGTTGACACTTCTGCTTAATTAAATTTCCGACTTCAAACATGTGTTATTCGAGAATACCGTCAACAGCACGAACTTCACAATCGAAAAAAATCACCTCCGTGCTAGTTGCCACACGAAAGTGCCTGTTGTTTGGAGCCAGAAGATGAACCCTTAGGAACATATCCTTAGAAAGCAGAATCCCAAGTGATAAGAAGTGAAAATGTTCTAAAGAAAAGTCCAATGCAGAGCCCTTGCATTATTCTCCAGAAAGATTGCCCAGTATCCAAAGCAATTTCACTCTAGAGCTCGCCAAGATTCACCCAATTCACCATTTGCGTAATTGTGAAATTCCCGAGGGCATTGCCGAGGAACGACGGAACTCCTGAACACGATAAGCCAAACACAAAGATACACAAGCAGCCGAAAAGCGCCAGTTGGTGACTGCAGACATAAATATAGCATCTGTCGTCATAATATTCCATCGAGCGCACAGTTCTAAAACACTGGTATCTCAGAAGTACCGCTACTTCCATGCCAAGCGAATTGGTGCATCCAAACAGACTTGGCTCTTCGGATTATGATCTCCATTCCCATGGCAAATGTCCCGTCAAGAGCAGAATATCAAATGGCGAAAGAGAAGGCAAAAAAGGAAAGTTCTCGCGTAGATTGAGGTGGTGGAAGCCATCTGCCAGTAGACACCCAGTGATATTCAACAATCCCCACTCCTTGAAAAAGCTATGAAGAATGAGGTGCAATAGTGTAGATGTTTGCCTTCAAGCTTCCATCGCCTGTTGGCACGATGTGAACAGCAAAATCACTAATAATGCGCTTCCTGAAACACTGGGCACGCTGGCAATAGCAAATATGAGAAGTTGTGGAGTACAACTCCATGGAAATCAGAGAAGAAACGCTGTTTCTTTGGTGATCCCCAAAACATCAGCTGCGGGCCATAGTTCTGGGCCGCCTCCCCAGATAAGACCCAATGGCATATCACCTATGTAGCCACTGCGCTCTGGCCTTTCAGAACGCCACAGTACAGCCCCTTAAGATACTACTCCGTGCCAAAGATCATAGAATTGATGACGTGGGCGCAGCAGGAGTATCGTCGACAATGCCAGTGCCAAGTATACTCCGCACAGAAAGAGTAGTGTGACTCCACGGGAGTCATAGTGTGAACACGCCATTCCGTACATATACGTAGATTTCTATGCTGAACCCAACTGAGCAATGTTGATGACACATTTGAGAACCTCTTTGATCGCCGCCTCCCAAGGCATATTCCCATGGCTGGGACCTTGGTTTTCCAGGGTTTATTTGCAACCAGAGGGAAGATAACACATCAAAACTTTCCAGCAATCGCTCCATTTTCAGCATAGTGACACCTCCAAAGACAGTTGGCAATAGAACTATACCTGACCAAATTTCCAACCAAACTTCACTATACGTAATTTGAGTCTTCCAAATGTCACTCCGCCCAATCCAACCAGACGAAAATTGACCCGACCAAATCACAAGAAACAAAACTCAATAGGGGGCCATGCCGAAACGCCGAATCCGAGCTAAACGCCGTCGAAATCAGCCATGCAAATTCCCCAATCTACACTATCAGCAACCAAAATGGGCCACGGGAGATACCCAATCTGAACCCACGCGCAATCCCCCGCGTCACGTGACCTTGCGCGCCCGACTGTCAACCATCAACTCCACCCCCTCCACTCAAACGCCATTCAAACCCGCCTAAAATCCATTCAAAACCGCCCTGCTTCGGGTTACACATTCACACAGGCCTTCCAACTACAACATGGCCTCATCCGCCAGTCTCCTGGCGCTCACCAACGCCACGGCGCCGGTGCACGTGACCGCCCCCTGGCACAAAGGCTCCTTCGAACCACCCACCGGCTTTTTCGGCAGGCTCTCCCAAAGTGTGCAGCTTTTTGGAGAAGCTGTGGCCGAGCAGAGCGCACTGCTGGACCCCCACAGTGTCCGCTGGGACCGTTTCGGCAGCATTGCCGCATACGCGTTTTCCATCTACGGAATCTCAACTTTTTTTGTGGCTCTCATTCTCAACCGGACAACGGCAATAGCGTCGCTGGCCAGTGCCAGGGCACGTGCGGCTCCCGGCGGCGGCCCCTGGCTGTTTTTGCGCCGCCTGCCGGTGCCGCAGGGCGTGGTCTTGGCGCTTTTGCGGCTCCTGGCCGTGGTGATCTTAGTGCTGCAGGCGTGCAACGTGTTGGTCACCCTTGGTGTGCACGGCCGCTTCGGCGACCCACTCACCGCATCCCGGCTTTCCCGATGGATCCCGCAGCGCTATTTTGCGTACGACCCGGCCGTGTACGCGCTGGACAGATACATGCAGATGCCACGCGACGAGGTAGTGTTCGGGCCCACCACCGACATGCTCTGGCCCGTATTCCTTGCAGTCAGCTACTCGCTCTTCGTGGAGACATTTGCTGCCGCCGTGGCCAACACTCCGCCGTTTCTCCAGGGTGGGCTCACGCTCTTCGAGCTCTCGCTCGCGCTCCAGGAGGTCAGTTCAGGTTTCTACTTCCTCCGCGACCACGCGACCGCCAAGCGGCCTTCAGAGCAGGTCTTGGTTGTGTGCCTCTTTGCTCTCACGGACCACCTCTTCAGCCACGTAGGCGCCGTGCTCTATGCGAACAGGTACCGCCTCGTGCCGCTGACCGTGCTCAGCTCGGTCTTCGTATGGTACTTCTGTACGCACATTCCGGGCGGCCGCATCTTCGACATGCCGCTGGAGATCGCGGTCACTTACTTGGCGCTCGTGGCCACCTTGGCTGTTGTCGGCGTGTGCGCCACGGTGCTTGTTCTTGCGGTGCTCACGAAAGGCGCCCGCGTGGACGAGCTCAACTTGACGCACTTCTTCGCCGACGCGCCCCGCGATGGTGCGCTGCTCGCTAATCACTTCGGCCTCGACCTCTCGCAGGATTTCTACACCGCAACAATCAACTTGGGCATGGTGGCCGTGACCCACGCGGGCAAGGCCAGCTACTTCCTGCTGTGCAGCTATGTGCCTGTGCCGTGCCATACCTGGGTTGAGCAGGGCTTGTGGGACCAGCTTGCGCGCACCCTTGGCATGCCAACAAGCCCGTGCAATGATGCGCTCCGTGGCTCCGACGATCCCTGTCTCTTGGGGTACGACAACGTCATCAAAACCCCGCCAAAACACTTGCTCAACGGTGCCGAATGGGTTCCCACGCAGGCCTCGCGCGTGAGCACAATTAAGCTCCGCATTCTCTTCGTCGCTGAAACATGGCTGCGGTTCGGCCAGCTCGTCAAATGGGGCTTCTTGCACGTGCTCTACTACTATCCAAAACAATGGCTTGTCCGCCGCTTCAGGGTCCCGCATGATGCTGAAGAAGAGCTCATGTCGCGCAGACGTGCCCCTCCTTTTGTAAGACACATCCTAGAGACAGAAGAACGAATTGCCGATTTGTCCGCTGAAAAGGACATGACCGGGGACTTGAGCGAGGACGACGGGTCTCCTGACTTCACGCTCCTGACCGACACCGACGACTCTGAACTCGACTCGGATGCGGAATACACCGGCGTATCCTCCATTGCGGCCCGTATACCAGCGTGGGGCTCCCACGAAGCATTCTCTTCCGCCGCAGGTGAACTCATGACACCCGACACTTTGATCGAGCTCTGCGAAGACCGAGACGTTTTACAGCATCATCTCAAGTACAACTACTCCGAACGTGGCGTGATGACTCGGGCACGGTACAGGTCTCTTACCGCCAACAACACCGCCAAAACACTGAATCAAGAGCTTCTCACTCTCATTGTGGAGCAGCGGAAAACTCAGTTGGAAAGAGAGGAGAAGGCCCGGGCGCAAGACGGGTACGGCGAAATCAACCCGAGGATGGCCTGCGTGATTTGCCAAACCGAACCGCGGACCCTCATCACTTGGCCGTGCAAATGCCTTGCCATCTGTGAAGGATGCCGTGTCAGCCTTGTCGCCAAGGGAATGAAAGGGTGTGTCTGCTGTCGCCAAGACGTGGAGGGCGTGAGCAGAATATTCTTACCCTAGGAGCCATAAGTCCAGACAAAATAGTCTCCGTGGCTCGGCACTACAAATATGCTTTGGGTTTTTTCTGGTCTTCACTGCTGTTGTCAAGATCCAACAAGTACAGTCGAAGCAAGTGTACAAGGTGTGAACTACGATTTCCCAGTTTACGATAACTTAAAAATGCACCTGAGCATCATCCATGACATCAATAGATTTTACAAATTCAGGCGATGCCAAGATCAGTGCCCAGGATGACAGTGCGGGCAAATATCAGCCTTGATGCGCAGCACAGGCCTGTTTCTAGGGGCCGAGTATGAGGCTGTCTGGAAGTACGAACGCGCCCTTATCCCGGACTGTGCACACGACGTCTACATGCAGGAGTCTTTGTACTGCCGAAGGCGACATCCAGACACCCTTGAGATTCTGGCGCGCGTACCCACGAGCCATAAGCGAGAAAAAGCGTAAGAAAACTACCGAGAAAAAAACAACGGGAAGCTGGAAAGAGATTTCGTCGTTAGAACGCCATCACAGACTGCTTTGTACGCTCTTAGCTTACACACCCATCTACGCCATCTCCTGTACCATGACTGCCCAATCTGAAATCTCGTCGTTACCTCCCTCGCTAGACTTCCTAGAAGCCAAGCTAGGCCTCAAAGTCACTTATTGTTTGGCGCTTCTCGAAAACATTCCTGGCGGGCTGATCGTGTCGAGATACATCAAATCTTCATACAAGGACGATCCTTTGCGGTCCTTGTTTGAGTTTGCCTTGTTTATTTTCGCCGTCCATTACTTCCTCTCGTCCAAAAAGAAGGAAAACAAGGCGGAGATCGTCACGTTTTCTCGGAGAGAAATCGACGAGTTGATTGACGAGTGGGACCCCGCACCTCTCGTCGACCCGGTTTCAGACTTGGAGCACTGGCAGTTGAAAGAATACCATGTGAAGGGGGAGAACAGCTCCCACGTTCAACTTGTAGGACATCCAGAGCTATCGAAAGTCGTCAACATGTCCAGCTTGGACTTTCTCGATTTGAACTGCAGCACTCGCTTGAAGAAGGCTGCCAAAGATGTCATCAGTAACAGCGGTGTCGGAGCTTGTGGCCCTCCAAATTTTTACGGCAGTCAGGACGTGCACGTCAGATTAGAAGAAGATTTGTCCCGCTATTTGCAGACCGAACAAGCCATTCTTTACGGACAGGATTTCGTCACTGCGGGCTCAGTTATTCCCGCGTTTTTGAAGAGAGGTGACTTGGCTGTGGTTGATTCCCGCGTAAACATTGCTATACAGAAGGCATTGATTGTCAGTAGATGCGATATTGAGTGGTATGATCACAACGATGTTGAGCATTTGGAGCAGATCTTGTCTGAATTGGATCCGATTTTGAACAAACAGAAGCCATTACGCAGAAGGTTCATTGTTAGCGAAGGCGTCTTTGCGTACAGTGGCGATGTGGTCAGATTGCCAGAGATTGTTGAGTTGAAAAATAAGTACAAGTACCGTTTGTTTTTGGATGAAACTTTGTCCATTGGTACTTTGGGACCAAGTGGTCGTGGCGCGCCAGAACACTTTGGAATCTCCCGGTCCGAAATTGAAATCACCATTGGTTCTCTCGCCACGTCGTTTGCCTCCTCTGGAGGTTTCTGTGTGGGAGTCAAGCCAATGGTTCATCACCAACGTATCAATTCCACGGCATACGTGTTCAGCGCATCTTTGCCTCCATATTCGGCCAAAGTTGCCTCCGAGGCGATCAAAGTTATAACTGAAAACACAGACTCACAGGGCAATTCGATAGTTATGCATTCGCTCAACGAAAAAATCAAATTCTGCCATAAAGAGCTCACAAAGGCATTTTCGAAGTCCAAGTACTTCGAAATTGTTTCCGACGGAAACGGACCGATTGCACATCTTGGCCTCAAAGCAAAGTACAGAGCTCGTTTGGGATTGCCTGAATTGTATGGAAGCAGCACGCTTCTTACGACAGGTAAGCCATTCAGAAAGTTGAATTCTTTCAGTATGCATTACAATCTTGAGTGCTACCTATTACAAAAGATCATTGACGTCTTTCTCAGACAGCACCGCGTTTTGATCAATCGGACGCGGTTGGTCTATGAGCAAGAAAACTTGCCAGTCCAAGGGCCCCACTTGTGGATTCATGCCAACAATGGCTTGTCCATGGAGGAGTTAAAGAGGGCTGTGACGTCGTTGCCGCATACTGTGGACGAGGTGTGCCGCAGACTCCAAACGCCCAACGACTTGCTCAAACTAGAAGAAGAGTTGAAAACCCAATGATTAAACCCGGACCATCCCCCAGCTAGACTTTAATGCTTTCCTCAAGCCACCCACATGCAAGCCGGCTCCGCACGATCACCATCGCATCACCAATTCATCACGGTATTTTTTGTTTAATAATATACACCTGTACATACCGACTTCACAACCCCATACGGCTTCTGGCCTCCTTGGCAATGGCACGAGCCTCTTCGACATCATGGGCATTGCTGAAATTGAAGTCTTTCGCTAGGTCATAGGCATTGTCGAAGTGCCTATTCTCCAACGCGTAGCGCGCCAACCAAAGGCGAGCCTTGGACGTCTCGTCGGTGACACCCCATTCGAACTCCTGTTCAAAGCAAATGCGCATGTATTTGTAGGTGTCTTTTGTCCTCCCCAACTTCTCCGAGATGACGGCGAGCTTGTAGCAGATGTGGGGCTCAACGCTGGCGGGCTCGGCCGTGTCGTCGCCCGCTCGGCTCAAGGACTCGATAGCGAGCGCCTTGTCGAAAGAAAGGAGGGCCTCTTCTAGCTTGTCGATCTTCTCGTAGCAGTTACCGATGGCCTGCCACATACGCTTATCCGTAGGCTGCAAGCTGGTGGCACGCTGGTAGTAGTACAAGGCGTACAAGTGCATGTCTAAGACCTCGTAGGTCTGGCCGAGGCCGTACCAGGCGCGGAAGTCCTTCGCGTTGATGTCGACCGCGCGGCGATAAGACTCGATGGCCGCGTGCGAGTTCTTAAGCTCGACAAACTCGTGGCCCATCAAGGTCCACGCGCTGAGACAGGCACGGTTCAAGGTGAGGGCGCGCTTGTAGTACATGACGGCTTTGTCATGCTCGCCCTTCATCAGATGGTAGTTGGCGACAACGCAGCAGGTCTCGGCGCGGAATTTGTCGATCTGCAGCGTATACTGTGCAAGGAACGCGAGCTTCAGCTTTTTCTCCATCACGTACAACATGTTCAGGTACGTGTCCAAGTCATCGAGGCGCATCGGGTCTTGGAGAAGAATCGCATCGAACAACTGCTCTGCGTGGAGATAGTCGAGCCCGTGGTACGCGACAAGGAACTTCTGCACCTTCAAGAACACGAACGACGGGAATACGTCGCACAATGGTCGGATCTTCTCGAGGAAAGCCGCCGTACCCTGGTAGAATTCCTGGAGAAGCACGACCTCAAAGATCTGGAACATCACGCCGGTAATGAGCGCAGGCGCCGCAGACCGTGTCTGCTCGACAAACGCAGCAGCCTCGTCATATGTGGCAAACGTCAGGACGAGCTCCTGCCAAGCGCTCCAGTTGTAGGGAAACGCCTGAAGGGATGCAAGTAAGTGGTCCTGGGCCAAGCGGTGCCGCTTGCGCCGGTTATAGATGACACCCTGGAGGAAGAGGAGAAACGCGTTGGGCGCCGTCCCCGGCTGTGTGTGGAACCGCTCGATCTCCAGGACAATCGACGCTAGGCGGCCCGAGAGCCCGTCGGCCATATCCTTACGCTGGTCCAGGCCGTCGTCGGGGCCTCCCCGGGCCGCGGGTCCCGCTAGCAGCCCTGCAGTGGGGCCCACGCCCAACGCTCCACCCAGGTCTTCAGCTGCCTTCTTGTCGACGCTGAGATACGACGCGTACAAACGGAGAAACACCGCGTTCCCGCCCACACAGTCACGGAGCACGTGCGCCGCCCGCTCGAACTCCTTGCAGCCAAAGTAGCTTTGAGCTAGCATGAGTGGGACGATGTCCTGCAGCGGGCCCGGCATTTGTGGCATTGCCGGCGGCTGGAAAGGTGATTGCGTAGCCGCTAAGCCTGCGAGCGCCTCCAGCGCCCATTTAGCCGCGTGGTAGAGGTGAAGCTGGGCGAGCGTCTGGGCCGCAGAAAAGAGGTCCAGGCGTAGCAGGGGCAATTCTACCATGGGCGAGAAAGTCGGGTGGCGCAGCTGGAAACTGTTGTGGGGAAAAGAAGGGCGAGTACAGACAGTTTGTCTGGGGTGTTTTGGTGTTTTGGTGTTTTGGTGCGCGTTGAAGGACCAGAGTATGAAGGGTGTGTTGTGGCGGGTAGGGTGCGGGTTTGAAACCAGATCTTGGGACTGGAAATGGGGCTCGCACTTCGGGCAACGGCTTTATGGAAGGGGCGTTGGCGTTGTGGGTTGGGCAGGCTAAAAAAATGTAGAGGTGTGGGTTGGATTGGAGGGATGGATTGGAGGGATGTGGTGTTGTAGGCACTCAGTAGTTGAGCTCGTTGTTTGGGCGGTGCAGCTGTGGTTTTTGGCTGTATTGATTGTTTGCAGTGGCTGATTGAGTGTGCATTTGTGTTGTTCAAGGATTTGTGTTGATCAATGGAGTCACAACGCTGGTCCAGTCATGGTCGGAAAAAATTGCAAAACAGATGGGATTTGGTCCTTTGGATAGGCTAGCCACTTGTGGCTTTCTGGCAATGGTTCATTTGAATTGGCTTGGAGAACAGAACGAAGACTCTGGACTGGTTTCTCGCCGGGCCCGCAATTTATCATGGTTATTGCTGTCGATAATATTTGCTGATCTGTGAGGACCTGGGGATCTCATGAAGCAGCAAATAGATGGTCTCAAGGCCAGAATTGCAGATGAGAAGCATGGGGAAGCAATCACATGCGCTTTTGACCAAGGCACGGGGCAATCTGTCAGAAAGCGCCTTGGATTAATGGCGACGATATGCTCCATAATAGGTCGTTGATTTAGTCTTCACGACCCTCCATTGATGATATTTCTTTGCTTCGACGTGGCTACAGCTCAAATTGAGAAGCTGCATTCTTCAAACCGTGATTGGGCGTACATCCCGAGCAAAGATTCCCCCACCAAATACAATGTGAGGTTTGGCTTTCGATTTGCAGTTTAGCCCTAGATCTATGAGTACTAGGTGTTGGGCAGTTGCAAAAGAGCGATTGAAAAGATCAAAGATGCGTTCCCTGTTCCGAAGCTAGCTCCTTGTCACTAAAATATCAGGAGTTCTTGCTTTGTTCTTTTTTCTAGTTTGTTCTCGTACTCTTGACCCAGCTGCGTGGTTTCTATTTTAGTAAATTGCGGGCGGTTAAGGGTATATGTTCGAGTCGCGCTTCCCAATTGTCATTTGCTTGTTTTCTTTTATTTTCGAACCATTCCAGATGAAAGTGCAGTGTCCATGTAAATCATGAAAGCAAAAACATCAATTCCATAGGGCAAACAAAACAAAAAGTACATTCGGAACTGAAGTGCTTGAAGCAAATCCATCCCGACGTATGAGACTATCCACGATAATTAAAGAGGAGCGAGAGGAAAGGAGGAATAGTGATAATGCCATGTCAAACCAATTTCGGGCTAGGTGGCCTGTTTTGGCGTCAACTTCCAAAGATGCTCAATTCGAAGCATGGTCCTGTTCTAGTGATTCCTAGCTATGATATCCGTTCAGTTGCATGATGTTGCTGAGTCGAGAATCTTGCCTCAGATCTTGGTCCGCTTTATCCGTGCTATGTAAACGTACTTAGCTTCAAACGGATTGGCGTCATATCGGAGTCAATCATTCAAACAGCATGCTGCTTTCTTTTATGTAGCTGCTGGTTGCACTATTCGTTGGTCATTTCCCCATTCAGGGCTGAGAAGGCAATCTACAAGTGTGGATCCACAATTCAGTGCACTAGACTTGGTCCACTTTGAATTGTGTCAATTGATCTGGAACGGCTCTCAAATGGATCCTTTAAAATTGGACTGCTGTCCCCATGCTTTTTATATATGCGGTGTTCTGTCAACGATCGCTACTGTCTGCTATCATCCAGCTACTATACGGCAACAAGCTTGAGACCACGGTGCATTATTGCAACCCTCCATTCTTTTCTTCGGCCTTCTTCCCTTTCCCTGGGCTCGGAAAAAAGAAGTCTACAAAGTAAAACCAATTGGTTCTCTATCTACATTCCTTGCTGCTCACCAAATTTGGAATTCCGTCTGTCGATGCCCGAGTCTGAAACACGTGATCAACACCACTTGGAGCCCACCACCGCCAGCCCATAGCTTTCAAGTACGCCACGCCAATTGTGCTTTACTCAATTTCTAATAGATATTGTGAGGCGTTATGTTTTTCGCAGCCAGAAAGTGGGCTACTCTTCGCACCATGGCTCGCACCTCAAATCCTATACAGAAACACCCTTCTTAACACTTGGCCCGGAATCTCCTCTACTAGTTCATTCCCTCAAGAAGTCGAGTGTCCTCTATAAGTGTACTCATATTTGCTAGGAATCGCAGCACGAATTCAACTCCTTGAACTCCGGCCACGCTTTCGGATCTTACCCTCTCGCTTCTACATATCTAGTTCACACAATGTTGGACAATGCCAGCAAGGAACCGCTTCTTTCTGCAGCCGGGAAATGCCGCGAGAGTCTAGACTCCCTATCCTTTCTTCTATCTGAAGTCCAAAGGCTGGTCTCTACTGAAGAAGTGGATTTCAGCTCGCTTTCGAAGGCCCAAAAACAGGTCCTTCTCGATTCATTTACTGTGAAAAAATTCCACAGAGATTTCAAGGAGAGGGAAAGTGCTCGTAAGCTTGCGTTTGTGGAACTAGAGATCAAGCCATATAACCAGAAGTATGCCGAGATGTCCCGCTTGTACAGCGATTTCGAGTCCCTGCAAACGTCGTATGACGAGCTAAGAAACAACACCCAGATCCCGGCTTTTGATTTCTCCATCCAGACAATCGAACAGTTCGAAAGCGGCGCTCTACTCAGCAGACTCGAAAAAGACGCCGACGGCCAGTACCCAAGCAAAGTGCCTGTGAAACTGCTTTTTTCCTTGGACGCCGAGTCGAAATTGCCCCCTCCGTCTTTCCCTGTTTTCAATCGACTCGTCAACTTGGAGTACAGGCTTCGCATGCTTTTGCAAATCAAGCACGAGGTGCTTCTCCGAGCCAAGGCCCGCTTGACTGCAAAAAACGTCCAGTGGGCCTCGAGAGACGCCAAACTTAATCTGTTCTTGACAAGGGATTTCGGTGCGGTGCACGAGGAAGTCAAGAAAATCAAGACCAGCGAATACGAAGATTTGAAGTATTACGAGGAGGACTCAGAGGAAGAGGAGAAGGAGGAGCAGGAAGAGGAGAAGGATTTGGACATGGAAAGCGAGAGTGAGCTGGCCGATCAAGAACAAGAATCCGGGGCCGCGGCCGGAAACGCCGAAACCGTCGACACAGCAGGAATTTCCGAGGAAATCCAGAGCGGCACTCCCAATCCCGAGACAAAAACCAACCAATTAGATGACCAAACGGCAGATGCGGATACTGTGGCAATCGATGCTGAAATGACAGAGCCGGTAGAGGAAAACAATGAGGGTAAAATCGAAGATAGCCATGATTCTCTGCCAAAAAGCGAGGAGTTCTTTCCCAAGGAGAGCAAGTTCCATGCGACAGAAAGAGACCCGAGTCCTCAGCAGGAAGACATGGTGCTAGATTAGAATACACGCTTCGTGATACCCCTTTTGATCATAATTATATTGTTTTACATATGTATAAACAGACTGGCTGTTCCACACACACCTTTTTCCGGCCTCACTTGAAAAGGTATTTGAAAACTTGGGCCGGACTGTCGCCCTCCGCATTTCTGTAGTTCACTAGACGGATGAGCTGGTATCCGGCAACACCGCCAAGAAAAAAGTTGACACTGGCCAACAAGTAGTTTCTGGGCGTGATGGCAAAACCCGCCCATCTAGTCCAGATCGCGCCAGTACAAAACAAGGCGAGCTGCTGCGTGCCCGAGATCTTCTCCACGGGTCTCTGGATGTCATTGAGACCAGCGATAACCAAGCTCCATTTGAATACGGGTGCCCAGAAATGCACTGTCTTAGGACCGGTCTCAGACTGGAGGTAACGAGAAAACTTCGATACTTGTTGTGCGCTGGCTGCCATGTTTGCAAATAAACTTGTATTTGGGAGTAGGGCTCGCGAGGTGCTATTCGGAAACCAAGCACCCATTTTTCGGGCCGTATGTGCAGGAAGTGCGTAGATGGACGGAGCCTTTATTTTTTGGCTCTGTGGGCCGCGCGGCTTCGGCAAAACCTCGAGTCCATCACTCCGACCCAATAAACAAAATTGCGAGACACTCTATTAGTAAGATTTCCATATGTTTCGTGTGGCTTTTTAACCAGCCTTCTAAATGTAGTTCCCCTGCTTGCACAAGTTGTAGAAAATCCCGGTTGGATCCTTGAGAAGATTGGCTGGAATATCGAACTCCTTGACCTCCCCGTGGTCCAAGCTCAATATTTTGTCACAGTCCATCACAGTATCAAGCCGATGCGCAATCGTCACAATAGTCTTCTCCTTGAATTCAGTCCTGATTGTGCTCTGGATGATTTTGTCTGTTTGTACATCGACAGCTGCAGTGGCTTCATCCAACATAAGCACCTTGGATGGATTTAAGAGTGCTCGTCCAAGGCACAACAATTGCCTTTGCCCGGCAGAAAAGTTGGAGCCTCCCTCCTTCACAATGCTGTCAAGTCCTTCGCCTAGTTCCTCCACTGTTTCCTTCAACTTTGAATGGGCGAGCACCTCCCATAGTTTAGCGTCACTATACTCCTCAAACGGATCGAGGTTCTGTCTCAATGAGCCTTCAAACAAATGAGAGTCTTGAGGAATGATACTGAGATTGTGTCTGAGGTTGAAAAGCGATATCTTGGTGATGTCAATACCATCAACAAAAATAGACCCATCCACTGGAGGAATCATTCGGAAAAGGGCAAGCACGAGGGAACTTTTACCGGCTCCAGTTCGTCCCACCACTCCGACTTTTTCCCCAGAATTCACTGAAATGCTGATGTTTTTCAAAACGAGATCCAAATTTTTCGCATATCTCGCGGAGTAGTTTTCGATTTCAATCGCACCTTGCTTGGGCCAATTTGCCGGAGCTTCTAGCAAAGAATCGGTTTCATTTTCCTCTGTTGGCAACTTGCAATACTCAAGACATCTCTCGACAGCCACAATGTTAGCCTCAACTTCTGCTGACATCCTAACCATTTTTTTGAATGTATCAGTAACTTGAAGTGCATAGCTCATCACGAAACCCGCCATTCCCGCACTAATTGGTGACGTCGTGGTAGACTTGTAAATAAGCATAGTTGAAGAAGTCCAGATCACGAGGGACCCTATGAATTGAAGTCTCACAGAAAGCCATCTATTAATGGACCTTAACATGAATAGTGTTCTCATGTTGAAGTCGACATTCGCGTTGTTAATCAAATTAAAACGGTCTTCCTGTCGGTATGCTTTGATTGTCTCCACGCCGTTCAAACTTTCCTGAAAATGAGCAAATATTGGCGATCTCGAGATCGAAACAAGTCTTTTCAATTCTCGTTGAACCGAGATGTAGTACTTCTGATAGTAACCGTAAACAAAACCAAGAACCACAACTACTACCAAGTAAGCAGGTAGAGCCAATCCAACAACAACAATGGTAGATACTGTGCTCAAAAGAGATCCCATGTAAACATTTAATGACCGTGGTAAGGCACTATCAACTTTGTTGATATCATTGCTGAATCTGTTCATGATTCTGCCCACTGGGGTTCTTTCGAAGAAGTTCATTGGAGCTTTCATTAATCTTGTGGCCATTTGATCGTGTATTTTTCGTCCTCCTCGAATACTCATGAACACAAAAAACACTAGACCCTTTAACAAGTTGAGAGCGCTTGTCGTGAACCCCAATACCGCGTAAATGGCAATGAAATGAAGTGCCAGAGTAGAATCCTCAATATCGGAGTTTGCTTCGGTCCATCTTTTAAGCCAGTAGTTGGTCGATATGGAAGCAAAAGTGGCTAAAACAAAGAGCCCGATCCAAAGTGACATTCCAGAAATCGAACATGCTTTGATATAGTCAATGTATACATCCTTGTCAACTTTCCCCTTTGCGGAGGTCTCCAATGTATTCCCAGTCCTTCCGGTTGTTTTTTCCTTAAATGGATCCCACTCAAATTTAGCCAAGCTCGCCTTTTGCTTGGTTTGGGACTGATAATCGTCTGCTGATTCTTCCTCACTCTCTTCTGATTCTGGCGACTGCGAACGAGAGGAGTAATTCCCATATTCTGAAACTAAGTTACTGAGCTGTGGGTACAACACACTCAGTCTTACTTCATCGAAAGGTGCCTGTTCTGTGATTGTTCCCCTTTCAAACAAATAAATTTTGTCTGCATGCTCCAATACAGGTATATTATTGGTTGCGAAAATGATAGTCTTACCTGAGAGAAGTCCGCATTTTGTAAGAACCTTGGAAATGATATTCTTGCCCACATGACTGTCTACAGCACTCAAAATATCATCCAAGAGATAGATGTCTGCACGTGCATAAACGGCACGCGCAAGAGATAGGCGTGCCTTTTGACCACCTGATAAAGAAATGCCCTTTTCACCGACCTGGGTATCGTCTCCATCAGGTAGAATCTTTAGATCAGACAAAAGTTGACACGCCCTGATCGTCTGTTGGTAGTAGTCTTCATCAAATATGTGACCAAATGTAATATTGTCCTTCACGGACGCGTTCATGATCCAGGGGTTCTGTGAGCAGTACCCGATTGTTCCGCTTAATCTAAGCGGCCGAGGCAACAGAGAAGGATGAAGAGAGTCGACTCCGTCAAGCTGGCCAAGAATCGAGGATAAAAAGGATGACTTTCCGGCGCCCACTCTCCCAACAATACAGACAAAGTCGCCCTTATTGACTATCATGTTGATATCAGACAAGGCGTATTTGTGACCAATGAACTCAGATTCTTCGGAAACAGTGTCGCCCAACTGGGGCTTTTGCCAAAGAAAAGACGTGTTTTCAATATTGAGTGATTCGCGGCCTTCATTAGAACCAACTTCAATCAAATTTGGATCGACTTCAGGAGCCGCCAAAAAGGCCGATATCCTTTCTAATGCTACGGTTGCCTCTGTGATGTATGTGATCACAGAAGGGAACAGCAAGATTGGACGTGATAAGATGTTCAACAAAGTCAAGCCCGGGAATACGATCTCAGATGTTAAAGGTCTGTTTTCCACTAAGGTGAAGATTGCGAAAGTCAGGAATGAAACTAAAAATGGCATTGTCGTCCATATCAAGCTGCCATACTGGTTCACAATACGAATCTTCTTGGAGTTTTTCAATTCTTTCTCGTTTCGTGCCTCGAAAAGACGCTTCAACATAGGGGCTTCCCAAGAATAGAGCTTGATTGACTTCATCGATACGAGAATTTCGTTTGTGATTCGGTTCCTGTTATCTTTTAACTTCATTTGGACCTTGTTGAGTTTCTTCAGGTATCGGACAAAAAACGTATTGATGGGAACAAACGCAAGCATTACAAATAAGCCAGCAAACGCGGATTTGCCCAAAAGTTTGTACAAGGACCATATACTCAAAACCAATTCTGCTGGAGCAATGATAAGGGTGCTGATTTCCTGTGCACATGTTTGGACGCGAGGAGCGTCGATGGATACAAGATTGACGATATCTCCCGAGGAGCGCTCGGAACGAGAGTGGGCAGAAAGACTAATTGATTTCTGGAAGATCAACGAAGTCAACGAGGACCGGCAGCCGAGACCAACCTCCAAAACCTTTACCACGTACTGGTTGCTGAAAATGGTTTGCACCAATGTCACGATGAACATTCCAAAACACAATAAAAAGCCCCTGAGTATGGGGACCAGCGGATCTTTGATCTTTTCACCCATGAACAAAATGAGCAAACGCAAAAGCTGGGGTTGCGCGAATGCCAACAACGAGTCGCAGGATTCGTACGTGAATGAGACGGCGGCAAGAGGGCCAAATGCTTTCACTATCGCCGAGAATAAGGAGTACGTGGACTTGTCGTGAGATTGGTCAAGATACTTCTGGAGACGCCGAGTGTAATTTTCTGTGGTGAGTTGCGCAGGGGCTTCGGGAAGATCCTGATACAGCACTGTCTGGTTCTTAAGTGAGTTTGTAACTAGCGGGTTCATCCACGAAAATGTGATTTTTTCCCAGAAGTGTGGCGGGCGAGACGACGCTGAATTTGGGGACGCCTGAAGGTGGAAAAGTAGCAGATGAGATGGCACCCAAGTGAATCTTGATGATTCCAAGTAGAAGACTGCCACGGCAGCCACAAGAGCCACGGCTTCCCACATAGGGCCCAGTTCGAGAAGAAAGACGGGCCACTTAGTGTGCAGATCCTGGAACCAAAGCATCAAATCGAGAACGGCCATTCCAGGCCAGAATACAAGTAAGGGGCCCAGGGGAATAAGGGCACGTGTGGTCTCGATGAAGTGCAAAGGCGCCACGATAAAAGCAGATACGAACGTGAGGACAGAAACAGACAAGAGCTTGTAGTCCGCCTGGCGCTCGACCAAGGACACGGCCCAGAAAAGCCGGGCCCAGCAACAGGTGTGGAGAACCACGAGCGAGCATCTGAGCCAGTGGAAAAGCCCTGTGTTTTTGGCGGCCAAGGGGCCGTATCTGGGTTTCTGCGTGTACTTGAAAAGCACTCCACACACGACGGCCCCCATTGCTATGCCCCATATCAGCAACAATAGCAATAGAAAGCAAGGATTGAAAGCGTTTTCTTGCGTATGTATGAGAGGCAGCAAGAGTGCCTGGAAGCCACATTGCGGCGGCGGCACGGGCACCATTATTCCCTAATTGATCGAACTAATAGACGCGGGTGGTTTTCTTCCAAAAGCTCCGAGTCGTTAGAGCCGTTCCTTCTTTTTGTGTGAAACGTGCTTCCCTTCAACTTTGTATGGCGGGTGCGGCTAGTTATATACCAAGGAGGAAATGCGATTGCGAGAGCCGTGCCGGCCGATGGCATAGGGAATAGTCGCATTTTGGTGTCAAATTTAGGCGACGAACGTGCGGCTGCAAAATGAAAGGAGACCCGGGAAAGCTGTCAAATCGAGAGGCTTACGAATAGGCGAGACGGCATGGTCAATGCCGGGGGCCAAGCGTGGGGAAAAAAGACGTGAAAATTCGAACCACCCTCTTTTTATGGATATGCCGCGACATTCCATCCCTGCGCCTATCCTCATCAGAAGGAATCTTGGCGTCATCGAACCCACGGATTTCACCATGTTCATCAATTTGCAAATCAGGCCCAACGGTTTCCATTCGTGGCTGGTTTTCCACTAGACTCCGAGTTACAGTAGGCTGATTCCATGGACCGACGTGAAATCTGCGACTGTCTAGGAATGCTGGGCCATTGGGGAAAACAGCACTTCTGTGACGACTGGAATTGGACTGGAATTGGACTGAATTGGACTGAATTGGGATTATCGCAGGGAAGCACCGCAAAACTAGGAATAATGTCAGTCATTTGCAAAACTAGCTCGACTTCCGAATCCAATGAGCCAGTAAACAAGCAAATTGCTTCCCCCTGAATTGCTCCTCGGGAGATGGACCAACACATATTTGAGATCGAAACATGTCTTTTGAGAGAAAACAACCGCCCAGTTGCCTCGATAGATTTGGGAATGATATGCCACAGTTCATGGGATTCGCCAACAACTGCTTCCACTGTGATTACACAACGCTTGCCTTAGTGTTCAGCCGCAGGCTAATATGTATATTTCTGTGGTGGTCTGGGATACGCTGAATATAAGACTGCGGCTGAACATTCCCGACTCGTGCTTTGTGAATCTATGCGATTATATTAGTGATACAGGTATGTAACAGTGACTGGTTGTCACGTTATAGGTCCGAAGAGATTTAATGAGGTTTCTGGCAGTGCTTCGGGGATTCGATATGAGAGCACTTAGCGTATTATTTGCTAGGCCTTCCATGAAAGAAGTGTGTCCGGTAATAAAGTGGAATCCCGTTTATTGATGGAGTCTTACTGCTCGAGAAAGCACTCAAAGTACAGGGCTTATTATTAATACAGTACTTTTAAACGGCCAGTTTCTGCTCTCGCCTTTTTACCATCGTCTTATATGTGGAAACTCTCTGAAACACCAATAATATTGTGAGATTGGCTACTACAGCACTGTTTGACGCGAGGCAAAACTATGATGCTCTGATCTCCGACACTAGCGTAAATTCTCCGAATTGTCTCCGGCTTAGCTGATGTCTCTTTTGTCTGGAAAAATACGTCCTGAAAGAACATTTGAGGTCCCTCCTATACAAAAAAAAAACGAGGCATACAGTTTGGTGCTTTGGGTTGGAAGACTGGCTTTCACACTGGATTTTTGTTGAAATTATAGTAGGAGTCTCCTTCATAAGAAAACAGAATACCATTCTCCAAAGCACGCTTACTTGACAACAAATCCAATTCATCGGATACACCTATAAAGTTTAGTCAAAGTCTCCTATCTGTGAACATATACAATGGCTTGAAGCTGGCAGATTTGAGTGCATTGAAAACAATCAAAGCGTTCCGATAAAAAATAAAAGCATTTAATCTCTTCCCGAAGATCGAAGCGTATAGCTCTGTTCTTTCCCATAGACTCCTACCCATCTTCATCCCATTGCGAGTGAATGCATCAATAAAAGTCACTTTTATTTTCAATTTCATTTCCGAAGTTGCTTACTTGATGTACTTTTTAGAAGCCAATTTGCTCTTCTTGGTTCCCACTTGCCATGGAGTCTTCTCAACTCTTTTAACTTCGGGAAATGTACTACCTTTGACTTTATGTCTCCACAAATGTATGAAAAGGCAAGTCGACGGTTTTATCCCAAGCTTTTTAATACATATTTCTTCAGTCGCCGTGCATCTTTTCAACTGTCTGTTGGTGGTTTCTTTTGAATGTTTCGAAGGGCTTCCAGAACATTTGAGCTCTACACAATTGAGCTCTACACAATTGAAGAGCGCCATGGAATTCCGACTCATAGTCCAGATTGTAACGTGTGCCAGAAAACTAATTCTGAATACTTTTTCAAGTATGCCAGCCATACAAGTTCAATTGATTTCTGTTGAATGCAGGGATTTCTTGGGGTGGCTTCATATTTTCAAGCATCTTTGGCCCTATGGCTACTTCACCATGCATCCATTTTTTCAGTCTGGAAAAGCTTGACTCGTGTAACCCATTCAAAGGCCATGTGAAATACGCATTTTCATATCTGATATTCACATATACCTGCCTGCCGTGAAGATTGAGTTGTGCCTGTTTGGCCATCTTAGAACAAAAGGCCATCTTAGAACAAAAGGCCATTTTAGAACAAAAGGCCATCTGAGAACAAAAAGTACAGAAAATAAACTGAGATATAAAGAGAAACATGTACACGGCTAATATTTGCAAACAAGCATGTGTTGTCTTTTCTGCCCGGAGGCTGTCTGGGTTTTCACTGCTTCGACAATCGATGGTTTGGAGCAGGATTACGTTCTGTGCGAATGACCAGAGATTCTTGCTTCTATTACCTTTTTGAGGAGAAATTTCGGGGAGAAGATCATCGTTTTCCTCTCCTCGTTAAACTGTGTCAAGTACCTTGGAGAAACCGAAACCACATGATCAGACTGCTGGACATGTGCTCTACAAGAGAAACAATACTGACTGCAAAAGAATATTACGGCAGCTGTCAGAAACGTGGTGGCAGATTTGTTGTTCATATAATGAAAGGATGGATTTTGTCAGCTTCTTACTTTTTTACTTACTTTGCGTTTGTCGGGTCGATTGTTTTGCATTTTTACGGATCGATTGATTTTGCATTTTTTCGGGTCGACTCATTTCGCAATCTATTGCCACGTTTCTTGAATATTTACAATAAGTCACGGATTCCTCCGCTTTGAAAAATAGTGTTTTCCGCTAAAAAATACGGCACCCGGAAATCGTCTTTTCTGGAAGCTACCAATACAAGATTTGATTGCCTTTGATCTCCATTGCTTGATTTTTGACATGGGGTAAAAACGTAGTATATATTAGCACCCAACCGACTGAGACGCCCCAGTAACAAGGAACAGGCCAGTCTTACATCTGTCAAAAAAGAAAAAAAAAAAGAAAAAACATCGCCTCTGCAATTCCAGCGGCATCTGTATACGGTGCTAGGGCTTAAAAAGACACCAAGCCCACACACTGTTCGGATCGCCAGCTGTATAATATATTGAAGTGCTCCTCTCGCCAAAGTCCGAACAGCTTGACCCACCATGCAGGAGACACGGATGGTTCCGGCTGTCGGATCCGAGGACGCACAGCCAATGAGAAGTCGTGCGATCGCGGCGCCGGAGTTCGAAACCTGGAGAAACCGGCGCGAGATCCGAGGGCACCGAACCCCATTGGACATGCTTTCGGGTGAAGGGTGGTCAGGGCAGGAACACCCCCACAATTATACTACATTAAGAAAGAAGCAACAGATCCACATACAGCCAGTAGCTGCATATAGCCACTAGAAAAAGAAATACCCCGAACCCTCACAGAGCTCCTTGCGTATGCTTTCGCTCAGAAATCCCACTCTGTCCTAAGCTCGAAAAGTAGGGGCGGGTGCTGGATTTACAGCGCTGAAGTGCCGCCGGTCTCCTCAACGTGGGCTTGTTCCTGTATACAGAAGCCCCATTCCTGGGCACGGCCTGCGATCGCACCCTCGGAACTCGGCGTTTTTTTTACAAATTTCCACGCTGTTATTGGCTGCACGCGCACGCTTCTCCAGGTCTCGCGAAAAATATTATATAACAGGCGCGGATCGCCGGATCGCACTTCTCAGTTTCCTTTTTTCAACAATGTTGTCTGCTTCGAGAAGATCCATTGCTAAGATCCCAAGCTCCGTGCGCGGACTTGCTACTGCAGGCCTCACCAGAGACTCCAAGGTCAACCAAAACTTGTTGGAGGACTTCTCCTTCATCCAATACAAGAAGCAGTTGGAAAACGTCAACATCGTCAGGGAAAGATTGAACAGACCTTTGACCTACGCCGAGAAGTTGTTGTACGGTCACTTGGACAAGCCTCATGAGCAAGAAATTGAGAGAGGTGTCTCCTACTTGAAGTTGAGACCAGACAGAGTTGCTTGTCAAGATGCCACCGCCCAGATGGCCATTTTGCAGTTCATGTCTGCCGGTATGCCGCTGGTTGCCACTCCATCCACCGTCCATTGTGACCATTTGATTCAAGCTCAAGTTGGTGGTGTCAAGGACTTGGCCAGGGCCATTGACTTGAACAAGGAGGTCTTCGACTTCTTGGGCTCTGCCTGTGCCAAGTACAACTTGGGTTTCTGGAAGCCAGGTTCGGGTATCATCCACCAGATCGTCTTGGAGAACTACGCTTTCCCAGGTGCCTTGTTGATTGGTACTGACTCGCACACCCCAAACGCTGGTGGTTTGGGTCAATTGGCCATTGGTGTCGGTGGTGCTGACGCCGTCGATGTCATGGCTGACTTGGCTTGGGAGTTGAAGGCTCCAAAGATCATTGGTGTCAAGTTGACCGGTAGAATGTCTGGCTGGACCACCCCTAAGGATATCATCTTGAAATTGGCTGGTATCACCACTGTCAAGGGTGGTACCGGTGCCATCGTCGAATACTTTGGTAACGGTGTCGACACCTTCTCCTGTACCGGTATGGGTACCATCTGTAACATGGGTGCCGAGATTGGCGCTACGACCTCTGTGTTCCCATTCAACAATTCCATGGCCGACTACTTGAACGCCACTGGCAGATCCCAGATTGCGGACCTTGCCCAACTCTACAAAAAAGACTACTTGTCCGCTGACGAGGGTTGTGAGTACGACCAAGTCATCGAGATCGACTTGAACACCTTGGAGCCTCACGTCAACGGTCCATTCACACCAGACTTAGCTACCCCAGTCTCCAAGATGAGAGAGACTGCTCTTGCCAACGACTGGCCAATGGAAGTCAAGGTCGGTTTGATTGGTTCTTGTACCAACTCTTCTTACGAGGACATGACCAGATCCGCTTCTATCATCAAGGATGCTGCCAAGCACGGCTTGAGCTCCAAGTCTATCTTCACCATCTCTCCAGGCTCCGAGCAAGTCAGAGCCACCATTGCCAGAGACGGTCAATTGAAGACTTTCGAGGACTTCGGTGGTGTCGTCATGGCTAACGCTTGTGGCCCATGTATCGGTCAATGGGACAGACAAGACATCAAGAAGGGTGACAAGAACACCATTGTCTCTTCTTTCAACAGAAACTTCACGTCCAGAAACGACGGTAACCCAGCCACTCACGCTTTTGTCGCTTCTCCAGACATGGTCACCGCCTACGCCATCTCTGGTGACTTGGGCTTCAACCCTATCACTGACACTTTGAAGGACTCTGAGGGTAAGGAGTTCAAGTTGTCTGAGCCAATTGGTGTCGGTTTGCCACCGAACGGTTACGACAAGGGTGTGAACACTTACCAAGCCCCTCCATCCGACAGATCTACTGTTGAGGTTACCATCGCTCCATCTTCTGACAGATTGCAACGTTTGACCCCATTCAAGCCATGGAACGGTAAGGATGCCGAGAGATTGCCAATCTTGATCAAGGCTGTTGGTAAGACCACTACTGACCATATCTCAATGGCCGGTCCATGGTTGAAGTACCGTGGTCACTTGGAGAACATCTCCAACAACTACATGATTGGTGCCACCAACGCCGAAAACGGTGAGGTCAACAACATCAAGAACCACTTCACTGGTGTGTACAAGGGTATCCCAGAGACTGCTGCTGACTACAGAGACGCTGGTAAGACTTGGGTTGTCATTGGTGACGAGAACTTCGGTGAGGGTTCTTCCAGAGAGCACGCTGCTTTGGAGCCAAGATTCTTGGGTGGTTTCGCCATCATTACCAAGTCTTTCGCTCGTATTCACGAGACCAACTTGAAGAAGCAGGGTTTGTTGCCATTGAACTTCACCAATGTTGCTGACTACGACAAGATTAACCCAGAGGATGAGGTCGACATTGTTGGCTTGACTGAGCTCGCCCCAGGTAAGAACCTTATCTTGAGAGTTCACCCTAAGGAGGGTGAGGCTTGGGAGACTGAGTTGTCCCACACCTACAACGCCGAGCAAATCGGATGGTTCCAGGCTGGTTCTGCTTTGAACAAGATGGCTTCTGTCAAGAAGTAAGCTTGACCATATATTGTCATATTCGCGTCTATCTCATAATTTATTCATGTTAAAACTCACCCACTGTAGACCGAGAGTCTTGGGTACGATTATGTCACTTTCAAGGTAAGTGAACCAACTTTAAACTAATCCTCTGCTTCCGTGTATCAATTGTTTCCATTACAAAATCAATAACTTTTGAACCAAACAAAAAATCGAATATTATTGAAATATACTTCTTATATTTGAGGCTGACTCGCAAAACTTAGAAAAAAAGAAAGCCCGACGCGGGGGTCGAACCCGCAACCTTGAGATTAAAAGTCTCACGCTCTAGCCATTGAGCTAGCCAGGCTGTTATGAATCAATATGAAACATGTGAGAATATATTAACCAAGCGACATGTCATTATAGAGTGGTAGTGGTTCAATTCGGTCAAGTGCAAAAATTCTTCCAAAGGGCTTACATCCTTTTTGGGAGACTCCGTTTTACTGCTCGTGCCTTCTCACCTGAGACAATATTGCGATCTATTATAGGGTTTTTCTTTTCAGATTTTGTCAGATGTGAGGTTTTACATCCCTCCAGCGACACCCTATAATATGATGTTCCTTTGAAAAGTACACTTTGTAATTTGATGTTTCTTTAGAAAACACAAGACTTTGCCAGCTGGCTGACGTGGAAAGAGTGAAATTAAAGTGACTGCCAGGAGTATGTTGGCCCCACGATTGAATAAAGAGAGGTGCAAAATAATTGCTTAACAATCGTGATTAGTTGTAATGTGCTCCAAAACTTGCGCCTCCACGTTGTCTTCTCAATACCGGGCAGAGTTCCTTTGCAAAGTAGGTCATATTAGTGGAAGCGCTACTTATTTTCGCTTACTTGAGGATAGAAAGGATATGTATATCATTGTTAGGTTCCTTTGATCCGTTGGAACTAGAAAAATGGAACGTAAAACAGGATAGCTTCACGGACATATCGTCATATCCCTTGATTGGCTCGGCTAGATAGTGAGGGAAATCTAGACAATCGAGCTCCGAGAAGGAGCGTAAAGCTATAGTGCTCGACTGGAAAGATGGTCTTGAGATTCTCGGAAATCACATCTATGGATCAGAAAGAGTAAATGTCGGAGTCACATGTAATCGCTAAGCTTTGTTGCAGAACTGAGGCGGCTACTGCTACTCCTGAAACACCGATGTGAAGATTTGGGCCTAGAGAAGTACAAAGAATTTGGAAGCCCAGGTTGTTTTGGAAGCCCGAGCTACACTTTCCTAGTTGTTCTTCATTGCACGTCGTTAATGGGAATTTTGGCCCACTGAAATTTCTCGCAGGAATCCAACCAATTGAAACTTCAAAGGAACCACTATAAGGAATCAAGCTTTAAATTCCTATATTGGGGAAGTGCACAAGAAAGAATTGACCTACCGGGAAAAGAGACTGATCAATCAAGCAGTGAAAGACAGCAGCTCAAGATATTCATTATGCATTGCCATTGTTTTATTTGGTTCCAATCTAAAAGCGGGTCTGTCAGGAGAAGGACAAACAATAAGAAATGAGACACGCGTTCGAAAACGACGCTGCTGGTGTTTCCCGAGGTAGTGCCGTGCACAGACTATGGGCTGGGTTCAACCAGTAGAAGGCTAGGAATTGAGAATGAATATGGCACCAAGACTAGCTCATGTTCACCGTCTGATTGGAATAGACTCAGCAGAAATTTGTATGTTTCGGCCAAAAACATTTAAACTCAAAACATGGCCTCGACTCGAAGAACAGACTTAACCTGCACACATACCTGATCCCATGTACTGCACACACGACCAGTACTGTAAGTTCGACAGTGAGCTCCGCATCTCCAGAATTCCAGTAAATGGCAATAAAAAAGCTTCGAAAATCCCAAAAAAGCCCAACACAGCGCCAGGCTCTCTGAGTCCATCGTTCTTTCAGCACGCACTCTGTGGCCAGAGGCGCCGCGCTTCCAACTGCTCGATTGGGCGGTCTTGCGGTGAAAACTGCTATCTGCGACGCAATTTGCAGTCTTGAAAAAATGAAATAAAAAAGTGATCTTGGCATGCAACGCAATTTCCCGCTCCGTACCTCTTTTTTTCTCGCACGTAAATTCAGTAAAATGGCCCAAGAATTGACTCACCCTACCATCAAAGACGGCTGGTTCGCCGAGGTCTCCGACACCATGTGGCCCGGCTCGGCCATGTCGTTGAAAGTCGAGAAAATCTTGTACTCGCAGAGATCCAAGTACCAGGATGTCTTGGTGTTCAAGTCGACCAACTGGGGCAATGTCTTGGTGTTGGACAATTGCATCCAGGCCACGGAAAGAGATGAGTACTCTTACCAGGAGATGATCACGCACTTGGCCTTGAACTCGCATCCCAACCCCAAAAAGGCGTTGGTCATTGGGGGCGGAGACGGTGGTGTTTTGAGAGAAATCTTGAAGCACGAGTCTGTGGAAGAGGCTTGGTTGTGTGACATTGACGAAGACGTCATCAAGGTATCCAAACAGTACTTGCCTGAAATGTCCCAGTCTTACGAGAACCCCAGAACCAAGGTGCACATTGGCGACGGCTTCAAGTTTTTGGCCGACTACCAAAACACGTTCGATGTCATCATCACCGACTCGCTGGACCCCGAGGGCCCAGCTGAATCGCTTTTCCAGAAACCCTACTTCGAGTTGTTGAAGGGGGCCTTGACGGAGAAGGGAGTCATCACCACGCAGGCCGAGTCCATCTGGTTGCACATGGACATCATCTCCAAGTTGAAGCAGGACTGCAAGCAGATTTTCCCTGTGGCCCAATACGCCTACACATCGATCCCCACCTACCCTTCGGGAACCATTGGGTTCATGGTGTGCTCGAAAGATGGCAACGCGGAGGTGAGGAAGCCGTTGCGCCAGTTTTCCGAGGACTTTGAGGCCGAGAACTTGCGTTACTACAACTCGAAGGTGCACGAGGCGTCGTTTGTGTTGCCCCAGTGGGCCGACAAGATCTTGAACAAGGAGAACTGAGCAGGTAGAGGCTACCGGGGTCACGTGCTGTAGAGGACGGCGGTGCCACGGCGTACTGCCTGGGGCGAAGGCCGCCTTCCAAGGAACAGACACTATATAGCTGCGAATTCCAACATGTTGTATCGGGCTGTTTTTGTAGACTGGGCCCACGCTGACGCCGTCACGTGACGTGCACATGGCTCGCCTTTCGTGACCTGCGCCTGTGCCATCAACCATAGATCTCCACCATGGCAGGACTCACACCCGAGCAAAGAAAGCGGATAGTATGTATTTCCCAAGCGCCGGAGAAGGCGGGCGCGCTTCTTCCGCATCCCACCCGCTCTCTAGTTTTGCCACCCTATGCAAGTACTGACCCGCCAGGACGAAAACCGGCGAAAGGCGCTCGAGAGGCTCCAGCAGCGAAAATCAGGCACCCTCAGAACTACGCGGGATTCGCCAGCAGGCCCCTCAACAAGTGCAAACCCCATAACAAGCGCAAACCCCATATCTAGTTCGGGGCTAAACCCCATATCGGCAGGGGCACATGGCCCCGTACTGGCGGCCGCCGGCCCGAGCCATCTGCATTCTGTAAATATTCCCGAGCTCCCGCGGGTTGAGCTCACACGGGAGCAAAAGGCGCGGATCGAGCAAAACCGAGAACGGGCGTTGCAGATCCAGAAGGAAAAACTGCGGTCGCTACGTGACGCTTCCGGTCAATCAAAGCCCGTGGCTGTGGTAAAAGAGCAGGATCGGAAGCGCCTCAAGCCCGAGTTCAACCCGCCCGCAATTCAGAAAAAAGACTACATCGAGTACGACTTTGCCACCATGAAAGACAGTCGTGGTGGCTTCTTGGACGAGAGCCAACAGCACGGGCTAAAAGGCCCAGACGAGGACCCTCAGAGCTTGAAAGATTGGAAGGAAAAGCAGAAGCAGGACCTTGCCGTCAAGGACTTGGCGCCGCCGCTTGACTTGGCATCTGCCCCACGGTGTTTCGAGTGCGAGTCCTTGGAAATCGACGCCAGTCTAAAGACCAACTTCAGCGTGCGGGTGTGTCGCCGGTGCATGCGGGAAAAACCGGACAAGTACGCGCTTTTGACCAAGACCGAGTGCCGCGAGGACTATCTTCTCACGGAGCCCGAGCTCCATGACACGGGGCTCTTACGGCGCATAGAAAAGCCGAACCCGCATGGCTTTCTGCGCATGCAGCTTTTCCTCCGGCTTCAGGTGGAGGAGTACGCGTGGAAAAAGTGGGGGTCTGCAGACGGCTTGGATGCCGAGTGGGAGCGACGGGAGAAGGCCCGCGTGGACCGCCGCGAGAAGCGGTACCAGGCCAAAATGAAGGAGATGAGGAAGAAGACACGTGCCGAGGAGTACACGCGGAAGCTCCGTAACGGGCAGGGCTTGGACTATCGGCACACGCACGACTGGTCGGCGCCGCTAGCCGTTGCCGGTAATGATCGGCTTGTGCGGCGCAGATGTATTGACTGTGGCATCGAGACAGAGGAGATAATCATCTGAGGGCTGCAAGCCACGACTTGCAGAGTCGTGGCCACTAAACACGAGAGTGGGGTGCCGGAACCACGGAAGCAGGTTTTCGACGTGTGCTTTACTGTTTTCTTTTCTGGACATGGGAGTCAACCTCGGCACCCATTTGCAGGGAGCTCGCCGAGTAACGCGCTTGCATGAATATAATGCCGTTGGATACCGCGAGGAACCGTGTGTCATGGAGAGGGTCAACAAATATAGTTGGGAGGGACGCCGCATTGGCTGGCTCAACCATATATCGGAGAGGCTCAACATTGCATCGGCTGGCTATGGCAAGATTACAGCTGCTCTATCAAAAAATCCCACTGTTCTAGCTTGGGCCTGCTGTTCTAAGCCCACTTGTCGGTGATTCGTTGCAGTTTCAGAGCAGTGGGTTCCAAATGCACCAGAATCTTTTTTTCAGAGACGCAAGGAAGCTTATTTGAATGAGACGGCAAGTGGACTTTCAACATTGTTGAAATGCTGCTTACGCAAGCAACGGTACGGGGCGAAACAACCGGAAACAACGCTGTTGAATTGAAACGCCATGACAAGAGGGCATTCGTCTTTTTCTGCACGGAAACTACGAGCTCAATATTGGATTCTTTTTCACGACATTATCCAAAAACGTGCATATCACGGAAGCAGAACCCATCATTTGCATACATGGTGCGTGTTGTTAGAGTTCTTTCAAGACCGTTCACCAAGGGCCTGGTCATATAGGTTCAACGTGCGTCATGTCTGTATCGGGATATCAAGAACTGCCTATGCAAATTCGAAAAGTTTCATCAATAGGGCATTGGCCCCGATATTCTGATTGGTATTTCGGGGGTCCTTTGGTAGCGCTGGAAACACAGAAAACCCAGAGCCAGTTCTCAACCTACGCGTATCATTGCAGAAGTTTGCCGAGAAATCCAACAAGCTCCCATTGTTGGCGGCTATGTGCAAGCATTCATTGGCAGCGAAGGCTAAGGTCCAGACCGCCTGGTCAATAATAGTCTGTTCACCCACGGTTATTTTTCTTTTACTACAGAAAGTGGGCCCACGCGAGATATGCGCTAAGGAGGCAGCATTACCTTTGGATCGCTGGGTTGAGGAGGTGCCTATTCAAGTTTGCTGTCGGCGACCAGCGGACAGCTCCAACTAAATTCTGCACATTTCCAAAATATCAGCTGGAAGCTAAAGTGCTTTTTTTGGCGGCCTCGCAGATGCAGCATGTTCTGATTGTTCACTGAGCCATTACCCAGCTCTCCAAAAAGTATGCTGGTCTTCTAACAATACCTTCCACACCGCTGTACCATCAAGTGTCTGCGGTAAAATGCGGTGTGGTCTTACACCCAGGCTGTGAGTTGCTCTCTGTAAAAATCTTGGAAGGAGCGAGACATTAAAGCCCCAGAGCTGTATGCAATTGTATACAGCAATTTGCATATCCAGGCTATCGCCGGACGCGTTGGGGGGCGAGAGTCTAGAAGGTGGTGAAGATATGACGTTGGCTCTTCCTGCAAACACATGGCTTTTCTTCTTATACTCTCTCTATTTCGTTGAAGAGTTGAGGTTACGGACCCAGAATATCGTTCAAAAGACCCAGTCGCTCGCACCAGTACCCTGTTTATCCTCGCTCATTGGCATGCTCCGCGTTGGCCATATTAATCTTTTTCGATGTCGACGGTGCTTGACCGAAATCCCCCAACCCCACCTCCACCAGAAGCATACACGAGAAACGCAAAACGCAAAACGGTGCTTCTACTGGAGTTTTGATTTTCCGAAAAGCACACCCAAAACTCATCTAAACGGCACGACCCACGAGCACCGGGAGATTTGGCAACTAATGGCCTCAGAGGTGAAAACACTTCCGCCCCATCAAAAATAGCCAGCTTCCCTCGTTTTTTGGACCGGCCCAAGGCCAGAAGTGTGAGGAGCAGGGAAAGAATGCCGATTTATTTCGGGACGAAAACGTATAGCTCTCATTCAACCCCAACGATACACTCCACATTTTCTGCGGGGACCTCGGCACCTATAAACAGCATCTCGTGCGGGTTATAGAGCCGCTCATGGCCGAGGCCAAAATTCAAATGGCCTAGTACCGGCATTCCGGGTCTTTGGTGTGGCTTAAGGATTGCAATGTGCATCCAGTTGTGTCTCGGCGTCTGGTGTTTGAGCTGGAATTGCAGAGCCGTCCCTGATTGAGCGTGCTGCTTGCCCAGGTTTTCCTCAAAGCCTGAAACGAAGTCGAGGATGTGCGTTTGGTGTTCCGTGCCAATGACGTTAAAGGCCTGCCTGGATTTGAGACTGGCGACGTCCGCCTCCAACTTACGGGACTCTTTCCGTTCTTTTGGCATTGGCCCGGTGCACAAATACTGGGAGGGGGCGAGGATATACGCATGGCGCTCGTGAAAAACGGAAACGGTCATTGGGGACCACTCATCGCGTGAAAGGTGAGATTGACAAGGCCCAGCTCGATGTGGAGGCCAAACCCTTGATCCCCACGAGTCTTCCAATTCTGCTCGAGAAGAGGAACCAGGCTACGGCATCTGGAACAAATGCTTTCTCAGGCAGTGGTTTGGTAGTACCAAGCAACTACGAATGAGAGAGGAAGCCCTCAAACACGATAAAACTGAGGTGCTTTTTGTCACTGGTGCAGCCGGGCCCGACGAACATGTGATCTTGGCTGCCCTGATTGATCCACTGAAAGTGATCAGGTGTGAGCTTGGACTGAAATCCATTGTGGGAAAGTGCGGAGCCACGTCAAGTCAGCGTTTCCGAGGAGGCACGCCTCTTACTATGTGAAGATTACGGAGGAGAAAGACAGGGAGTTTTTCGTTGGGCCGGCTGGGCCAACTTGCAAAATTGTGGATGCGGGCACAAGCTCTACAGACCTGATATTGTGGTTTTTCGAAAGACCAAACAATGAAACTCCCACACGTATATTCTTTTGCGGATCTTGTCATCTCGGGGATAATTGGAACGGAGAGCCCGGTGCTTTGTGAGTGAGTGTACATTTCTGGAAGGCGGAAGAATTCCATCGTAAGACCAAGGAAGATGAAGCTTTCAAAACAATCCGGGGCACTTTGAGGAGAGCTCTTGGGAGTCCTATTTTATTCGAGAATCCGAATAGATCACGAAAAAGCAGGAAGAAAGAACAGTTCCCGAGGAAATTCGAAGATGCTTGCTTTGTTTGCTCAGGGAAGGCTTTCTCACGTCTAGACAGATATTTTCCAGCAGTCGACGTGCTTTCTGGATCGGTTGAATGAAACTGAAAGCACCCTTGCATTTTTGCGGCCGATATTTCAAGATATCAATACTTTCCATGGTCATAGCTGGCGGCAAGAGACAGAACACAACTCAAATGGGCCTCAAAGACTTTTGCTTTTGTCTGGAATATTGTCAGGAGCAATCCATACGCTAAAATGGAGTTCAAAACCATCGTGGATCATCACGTCTACATGTAAAAATGATAAAGACTGTGAGATGGACGACCCAACCATACTGGTGTTTGGAACATTTATTCTAAGGGACAAGCCGCTCTCGTAGGGAGCCGTATAAGACATGAAAAACTCTTCAATTTCCCTTCTCTGCCTCCTTCAAGGGAAACTCCTCGTCACACTTCCATCTACATTTATGATTCTTGCGTTGCCATAAATTAAGCCTGTCTACGCATCCTAGGACTGTGTACTATAAATACAGAGTCCGCCAGTCACGTGACAGACTACATACTGGACTGGGAATGGGATGGCCAGCCCACAGGTGAAGCTCATCCCAAGTAAACATACTGCTTCTTGCTCTCAACGACTACTGGGCATTATAGAGACACTGGCGATCTTCAGGTTAATATACTCAATAACAAGTTTCGTTACTGAAACTGTTGTCGCGCATTGAAACTATAGGCCTGTCTAGAGTCTTGGTCATGTTGTAGACAGGTCTGGTGACGTGTACGGACCAATTCATATAGGACCTACGGGTGGTGAAAACATGCGACGCAGCGGTGATATCAGGAGAACCGACTATACGAGAGGGTCGGCCTAGATGTCCCCTAAGGCGCTTTTCATCAGCATGGAAGTATTATCCTATAGGGGAAGTGTCGTGGGGAGTTGTCATTCGGTACTGCAAGTCCACCTATATGCAGGCACTGGGATTAGGACGAAAACAGGAGAATGGGATAAGCCCCATGTCTTATGTAATTAAGCCGCGGTCGATTCGCGGCGCCTTATCAGGGCATGTTCCAAGCAGTGTCACGTGCCCCAATAAGCCCCAGACACGCATATAGTGTCAATGCCCTTTTCACGCAGGGAAGATTCAGCAAATACCCAGTGAGTGGATCCGCCACCTCCACGATGACCCCCTAGCACTGGATGGACACGCTGGTCAGGGTGGCGAATGTCATCATTTTTTTGAGACCTGGGCCATTCTCAGAGCCCCTTGGGTCCGTTATCGGAGCCGTGCATCTTCATCTTCCATTCATTCCACATATTCATCCTGTATGATAAACCCACGAAGACGTGTCTGCATCGAACAACACAAAATACCAGGATTAAATGTATAGCATAGACACGCTTTATACAAACCTGGGCACTGTATCACGGCGATGCACGCGGGTGGTTTGTGTCACTACACAACGAGTTGAAATAGCATTTTGACGCACGCTTTCCAAATGCAGAAGACTGTGTATCCCTCCTCCAAAATCAATTTTTTCAGCTTCAAGTCTTTGGGTCTTTCTTTTATTTGTCCTGCGGTTTTCCGGGATTATGTTTCACAAACGAATCGGTATTCAGAAGCTCTTGGTTGCACTGGGCTTGTTGGCATGTATAGCCATTGCTCTGATACTATTTCATAAAGAGAGTGCCATTTTGGACCTTGGCTGGATGAAAAATCCAGAGCATGCTCCGGCGCCTAGCTTCCATGAAATGGCTCGGAAAGTTCTTCTTCCTTCGGGGTCTCAAATCCCAGAGCACGTGCTTCGTGATTACCTCAAAGGGACATCTAGTGAAGACTGGGAACTGTTACAGCTTTCCGAAGCAGAAGCTTTGGATACGCCTCCGTGTGAGCCGGGAAATTTCAGAGTCGCCGACTCCTTCATGTACGTGAATTCGCCGGGTGCCTCGTGTGCCGACAGTGAGCACAAGTTCAAGTTGGGGGTCGATGAGAGCCAGCCCATGGCGTTTAATCAAAGCAGAGTGTTCGAAATCTTCATTGAAGAGGCAGGTACATACGGCGACTCGTATAACCAGCATTTACGGGGGTTATTAGAAAAGTGTATGACCGAAAACAAGGAGATCCGGCATTGGTACCGATTTTCCGGCTCCTCGGTGTGGCTCAGCGATTACAACGTGCACATGG
Organism: Metschnikowia australis; assembly: GCA_019285895.1. Taxonomy (NCBI): domain Eukaryota; kingdom Fungi; phylum Ascomycota; class Pichiomycetes; order Serinales; family Metschnikowiaceae; genus Metschnikowia; species Metschnikowia australis. Next base: position 577,984 of record JAGSXI010000005.1, read on the forward strand.
TTGTGTCCCGCATGATTATGACGGAAACAGGCGCCAAAAAACACCCTAAGATCAGTTTAGTTTTGGCACAGATCTTTGACAAGCTGTGGCAAGAAGTACCGGATGTGCGGGTGGTTTTCCCCACCAACACATTGGAAAATGCGCCCGGACTTCGTGTTGGTAACCAAGACTATCACCTGTACCGGTTTCCCCGCTTTCTCCCCATACCGTTTCTGATTGCGACGGAAGGCAATTACTGGGGACCCGAGGACCCGCGCGTAATGTTGGTTAAAAACAAAAAAGGCCACGAGGAGCCGGTGGTAGTTTTCAACGCTTACCATGAAAAGCAGGCAAATACAGGAGACGGCGCGGAACGTCGTGGCTTCCGGTCCATGTTCATGAGCTTTCCGTTTCAACTCCAGAAAGGAAAGCAGATTGACGGTGCAGACACGGACCAAACCAGAGACCTGTGGTTTACACGGACCAAGCAGATACGCGTGCTAGGAGAACCGGACAAAGCGGTGGAAAAGAACTGGGTCCCGTTTGTCAGTGGGGCCGGCGATCACCATGAGCATGTGCAGATTCTCACCCTCTTGGACCCACTTCGAATCATCACATGTGAGCTATGGACAGACAAGAGTATTTGTGCGGTCGAGACTTCTAGCAACGGCGACTCTGTGGGCCCGCTCCGAGGCGGCACGCAGTTATTGAGCATCAAGAGAATCGAGGCCGAAGATACCGAGTTTTTTGCGGGCATTGCCCGGGCCCATTTGAAGGACTGTGGCTGTGGCCACGATTTCTACAGACCGAACCTCATAGGGGTGTCACGCGTCGGCAAAAAGTGGAGCCTCGGCCATGTTTCCTCGTCGCTTGATCTCGGCATCACAGACGTGTTTCTGGATTCCGAGACTAGAGCCTGCGGAACTGAAAGCGTGATTATCCCAAATGGTATCGAATTCTGGGATCTCGAGAGGGACATCATGAGGGTGTATGTTTCTTCGTCCGACATGACTGTCGAACGCGTGCACGTTACCGGGGTTCTTCGGGCATTAGAAGACACAGGGTTCTGGAAAGGTAATACAATCGAGGCATCGCTGGATATAGTGAGCTGCGCTTTGGAGAGTAGCCGGCAGTTTTGCAGAAAGTTTGGCATAGAGGCTTTCGCTGCCTTCAAAGATTCCGGAGGTTAGATATCCCCATATGAAGAGGTGAGAAACCGTGGGTATGCTTAGGAAATTCGGTGGAATCAAGCGTGCTTCTCATTTCAGACTGGACTGTCTGGATGCATTTGTTGGTTCGTTCTCGATGCTTGAAACAGATTGGGGCTCCGGTGTTGTCTTTGTTTTGGGTTGGTTCATCTAATCAAAGAAACCGCTGAGTAATAAATAAAAGCTTTTCACTCCATGGACAAGTTTCGGCACTACGTCGGAGACGCCATTGTTGTAATTTTTTGCTTATGGATCAGTAGACATCCGTATCCATGGGTGAGCAAAAGGCACATGGTCATTGACCGGCCACAGGTCGCCAAGCTATAAGAATCGGAGCTCATACAAAATCTCGGGCCCGGTTTTACTGGGGCGGTTCTCATTATTCATTTTGGGAAGCTATGATTTGTGGTTTGATAGCCTGTGGGTGGCTGTGAAAGAACTAGTCACGTGCCGTACTTGGAACTGCAGCGGCAATCAAATTGATCTGAACTCTGGGTCTTTGGTAGAGAAAATTGAATCTAAACTAAAACTGTGTTTGGGCTGGAATCAGAAATCTAGACTTATTATTGAAGCTTCACAGATCCTATTTACTACCCGCCAAAACGGTCGAATAACTATAGATCTTCGCATTTATTGATTTCCAGTTCCTGCAAACTTTTGAGTCAATGGGGGAATCAAGGAGGGTCTTGACTTTACTAGTTCCTCTACAATATCAGTGAAAGACAATTTGATACCGCCTCCGCTTACTTGAATGGCGGGAAACACCCTTTTTTGGACCATTAGAAGTTATTTAATACTATGTTCGACTCACTAGCATGTGTCTTCATGGAAAATAGTATAAGTTTCCAGCAGGTGGGAAAAGTAATCCACGCCCGAAAAAGAACCACTGAAATCTTTATTTCCTATTTTAACATCCCGACATATGTTTTTCAGTGTTTAGCAAATATGCAAACAGTGAACCATAGAATCAAACGTTCATATTGACAGCCTATGTTTTCGTCCGGCACACTGATGAACTTATGGAGGGAGAGGTGCAATGTATTTGCTTACATGAAAAGTCACCGGGATTGGGTCAAAAAGCAAGATTTAGATGTTTTTTAACCAAACGCAGCACCGCAAAAACTCGCCAAGCAGACGACAGAGATATTTATAAGAGGTGTTGCTGAAGAGTAGGGTCAAAACCTGCCCCAAAGTTGATATAATATACTTTGGTTTCCGTGTGCATATAGCCACCTAGCGAGGGCCAAAAGATGTATCAGGAATAAAGGACCCGGGATTTCTGGAATAGAAGTGTGTGCAGAGAAAATTCAAGATTTGTCTTCCTGTTTCGTTGAGTGCCATGCAAATCTGCCGCATCTACATTCTGAAATAGTGGTAACGGGTCGAAGCTCAGAACTCCCTGGATATTGGCTGAACCTGGCAGTCCCGCCTCATCCAAGTATTGTTCAAACAGCGATAATAATTAGTTTCTTTTCTTGGATCACCCGGCCTGACCACCAAAGAATCTGCAAACTCCAGGCAGAATGAACCCATGACACCATTTCTTTTTTTGGGATGTTTCACTCAAACATGTCATCCCATACCCTCTACACGCCCACGAAATTGTCAGGAAGCTGACAGAATTTGCACCCACCGAAAAGGATTATTAAAGGATGCCCCCACCCTCGAATTCAGCAACACCGGAAATTCGGGTCCATCTTCCAAATCCCTACCGACAGTCCAAATGCCCTCCCCACTATACCCATATTTTGCCGTACAGCTTTTTTCCATTCGCTTCCAGGCTCAGGTTTTGGACGTGCGCTGCCCAAAGAAGCCCGTGGAAACTTCTCCATGTACCCTTGTGCGCTAGCGCGGGCAGCACCGGCGCACGTATATAACGAGCCAGATTTTCCAAGTCTATCTTTCGCCAGATTTTCCGACACACACAAAAATGGCTGAAAACGTTGAAACCCACGAATTTACTGCTGAGATCTCTCAGTTGATGTCCTTGATCATCAACACGGTCTACTCTAACAAGGAGATTTTCTTGAGAGAGTTGATTTCCAACGCTTCCGATGCCTTGGACAAGATCAGATACGAGGCTTTGGGCGACCCCTCCAAATTGGAGACCGAGCCTAAATTGTTCATCAGACTCACGCCAAAGCCCGAAGGCAAAGTTTTGGAAATCCGCGACTCTGGTATCGGTATGACCAAGACCGACTTGATCAACAACTTGGGTACGATCGCCAAGTCCGGCACGAAGTCCTTCATGGAGGCCTTGTCTGCAGGCGCTGACGTTTCCATGATCGGCCAGTTCGGTGTTGGTTTCTACTCGCTTTTCCTTGTCGCCGACCACGTGCAGGTCATCTCCAAGCACAACGACGACGAACAGTACATATGGGAGTCTAACGCTGGCGGCAAATTCACCGTCACTTTGGACGAGACCAACGAGAGAATCACTCGTGGTACCGTGCTCAGATTGTTCTTGAAGGAGGACCAGTTGGAGTACTTGGAGGAGAAGAGAATCAAGGAGGTTGTCAAGAGACACTCCGAGTTCGTGTCATACCCAATCGAGTTGATGGTCACCAAGGAGGTTGAGAAGGACGTCCCAGTCGAGAAGGAGGAGGAGAATGCCGAGGAGGGTGACGACAAGAAGCCTAAGTTGGAGGAGGTCGAAGAGGAGGGCGAGAAGAAGGAGGAGGAGACCAAGAAGGTCAAGGAAAACGTGACCGAGATCGAGGAGTTGAACAAGACCAAGCCTTTGTGGACCAGAGCTCCATCTGATGTCACCCAGGACGAGTACAACGCCTTCTACAAGTCGTTCTCCAACGACTGGGAGGACCCATTAGCTGTCAAGCACTTCTCTGTCGAGGGTCAGTTGGAGTTCAAGGCCATCTTGTTTGTGCCAAAGAGAGCCCCATTCGACTCGTTCGAGTCAAAGAAGAAGAAGAACAACATCAAGTTGTACGTCCGTCGTGTTTTCATCACCGACGAGGCCGAGGAGTTGATCCCAGAGTGGTTGTCCTTCGTCAGGGGTGTTGTGGACTCTGAGGACTTGCCATTGAACTTGTCGAGAGAGATGTTGCAGCAAAACAAGATCATGAAGGTCATCAGAAAGAACATCGTCAAGAAGTTGATTGAGTCCTTCAACGAGATTGCCGAGGACGCCGAGCAGTTCGAGAAGTTCTACACTGCTTTCGGCAAGAACATCAAGTTGGGTATCCACGAGGACCAACAAAACAGAAAGGCCTTGGCCAAGTTGTTGAGGTACTACTCTACCAAGTCCACCGAGGAGAACACCTCTTTCTCTGACTACGTCACCAGAATGCCAGAGCACCAAAAGAACATCTACTACATCACCGGTGAGTCTATCAAGGCTGTCGAGAACTCTCCATTCTTGGATGCATTGAAGGCTAAGAAGTTCGAGGTCTTGTTCTTGGTTGAGCCAATTGACGAGTACGCCATGACTCAATTGAAGGAGTTTGAGGACAAGAAGTTGGTCGACATCACCAAGGACTTCGAGTTGGAAGAGACCGACGAGGAAAAGGCCGAGAGAGAGAAGGAGATTGCTGAGTTTGAGCCATTGACCAAGGCCTTGAAGGAGATCTTGGGCGAGCAAGTCGAGAAGGTTGTTGTCTCCCACAAGTTGGTGGACGCTCCTGCTGCCATCAGAACTGGTCAATTCGGTTGGTCTGCTAACATGGAGAGAATCATGAAGGCCCAGGCCTTGAGAGACACCACCATGTCCTCTTACATGTCTTCCAAGAAGACTTTCGAGATCTCTCCAAAGTCTTCTATCATCAAGGAGTTGAGAAAGAAGGTTGAAGCCGACGGTGCCGAGGACAAGACCGTCAAGGACTTGACCACCTTGTTGTACGAGACTGCCTTGCTCACTTCTGGTTTCACCTTGGAGGAGCCATCTTCTTTCGCTGGTAGAATTAACAGATTGATTTCTTTGGGTTTGAACATCGAGGAAGAGGAGGAGGTTGAGGTTGAGGGGTCTGCTGACGCCGTCGAGGAGCCATCTGTCGAGTCTGCCATGGAGGAGGTCGACTAAACGAAATTATGTATTCTAACGCCTGATTCTAAAAATCGGTGCACAATATAATCTAAAAGTAATCAAAGTTCCATGTAACTGTACGACTGTCATGCTACGACTATATGGGTTATCATAATATGTCCTGGCGTCGGGCCCGTGCTCAACATCATCCAGAGAGATCACACTTTAACAACTCAATCTTTCGTAAGATCTATTTAATTGAATATATTGAACTTAAACGATCTAGATTTAATTGAGTTCTATAAACTGATGGACAGCTTGGCTTCTTCAGATTAACTTGTATCGCAAGACATTTATTGAAAGACTTACTTGCCTTGATCATGCATTCTATAATTTATGTACACCTTTGGGCCATCAGGCCTCCGAGGCTAAGGCCACCTTGACCAACTCGTCAATATATTCCAAGACAGACGTCGCCTGCTCTCGCACCAACAAGTCCAGATCATTACCCTGCACGTATCTGAGAACGTATATGACTTTTTTCATGTAGTTGCGTGGAAATGGCACCTTTTCGGACCTAGAGGTTCCGCTCACCAAGTCATGAAGAAGCACGATGGCAGACCTCCTCATAATGGCTTGATCCTTCGTCGTCTCGAGGTCCAACACACCTAAAGCGCAATCAACGGCATCATCGATATTGCCCACTATTCCCAAGGCGTTGGTGTTGCAACACGTACCCAAAATGGACATGGCCGACATGCGCAAACGGTCGTCCGGCTTGTCGGCGTCAATTTTGGGTCTGCGTATCAAGCACAACGCAGCCTCACATACGAGACGGGCCGTTTTTCCAGAAAAAGCCTCGTCTTGTGCCTGGATATATCGTAAGAGTACCTCCCCGACCCGTAGACGCTCGTCCAAATCTGCTGGCTGGGGATCGGGGCGTGGCTGTGGAGAGTCTTCAGACTCGGCTTCTTGTTTTGGGGTTGTGTATGTGGGGGTGACTTCTAGAGGAAGCCCAGATGTAGTGTTGGTTTTCAGAGGAGTTTCAGGCATAGCCTGGACAGGCTCATGTAGTTCCTCTGGTTTACCCATGGAGCTCAGTACAGGAGGTATCTCAGGTTGAGCCAAGGATTCGGATTCTTCCGGTTTGTCTGAAGACGCGGGATCAAGGGACTGTTCACATTTAGCCCCGGATTCAGGATTATCGGCTTCCCTAGGTTTGGTATGGACTGACTGAGCAATTTTCCCAGCTGCGCCCGCCCCGCAATCCTCTGCCTCGGCCTCGATCTGCAGTCTCAGCGTCTTCTCTTTAGTATCCGCTGTCCCAACCAAAGCCTCTTCTTCACCATTGCCACGGTATACCGCAAGGAGTTCCGGCAACACCTGCGAGTCCGCAAGTGCAAGCAAGCTGTCCAATCCCTTTATTGCGTTGAGGTAGACAAACGGGTCCGAGTCCCGGAGCTGGAGGAGGTGAAGCGTCACAACAAAATCCACAGAAATGACCGGGCTGCGCGTCTCCACAAGCTGGCGCAAAAGATAGAGGCCGTGTGCGCGGATGGGCACGAGTGGGTCGTTGAGGCTGGCGATCGCGCGCTCAAACACGCGTTTGTCGGCGTCGGCGGGCGAGTCGGGCGTCGACTTCTCGTCTAAAATGAGCGCAATGCGCGCCGCCACGCTCTGGCCGGTTTTGAGCTCACTGTAGTTTTCCTCGAGCGAGACTCTGATATCGGCGAGTGTGCGGCGGCAGTCCACGGAGAACTGCGCGGGCGGCGTTTCCGAGATAATGGCCAGGAGGAGCTCCAAGACCACGGTGGCGATGTCACGGGACGCCTTTACAGGGTCGTCGTCGTCTTCATCGTCGGAATCAGCGTCGGAACCAGCGTCTGGTCCAGCGTCCGCCGCGGCGTCGTGGGCCGCGGGCGCGGGACCCAGGGCAAGCACACTGTTCACAAGCACCAAAATGTCTAACGGCGTCTGGGACAAGCGGTCCTTGAAGCGGGAACCCACATCCTGCAAGAGGCGCAATTGCACGAGACGCGCAAACGGATTTTCGCCCAAGCGCGTGGAGGTGTTCTTCTGGGCACGCACCCAGGCGGAGAGCAACGCCACAAACACGTCCTTGACGAGCCGGTCATCGAGTTGATCCGCGAGTGCAAGGAATGCAGCACAGTGAGAGTCCAAACGGCCCACGAATTCGAGCACCTGCTGCTCCAGGCCCGCAGCGCCCGCCGCCGCGGGTCCGGCGGCGATCTCCACGAGCAGGTTGGCGCCCACGCGGAAGTGCCACGTGTGTTCCGCCACGAGGTTCAGGCAGATGCGCTCGAGCTGCGCGCATGCGGCCGGCGCGTCCTCAGCGAGCTGCGTCAAGAAGCTAACCAAGATGTTTTGCGCGGTGTCCGCGGGCCGGCCGTGGCGCCGGAGAAAGCAGAAGTACGCCCAGAGCGGGAGCAACACGGGATCAAACGCGGCAGCCAATAAGTCGCGCGGGAGCGCGTGCTGGGTCAAGGAAAGAAGCACATTGATGTTGTTGTTGAGTGCACGCTCGCCCACTAGCACCATATCCGGCGCCGGTGCGGGGTCGAAGGCGTCCCACACGGGGCGAAGGAAGAAGGACTCCACAACGCGGGAGTTCTTGGACCACAACTTCGTGAGGAAGTGCGCTACGCACGCGGTGATGGTGGGTCTGTTGATGTTGACAAGGAGCTCATAGCACTGGCCCCCGATGGCGCGAAAGTAGTCTGTGGGCGAGAGCGTCCGCGGCCGCGCAAGCAACACGCTCGCCACGTGGTCAAACTTGTCCACGCTGATGTCCGCGTTGTCGCGAAGGCCCAACACGAACTCTATCAACGTGAGCACACCGTCGTGGCGCAGTGCACACGCCGGCAAGAGCTGGAGCCGCGCCATGACGAAGTCGCGGAAGTACGCCGGCTGAGGCGTGGCCACAAGCACTGAGTAGTTCTGGTAGAGTTCGAAAGTGGGCGCGATTTGCGCCACAGCTTCAAACCGCGCGGAGTATTGGACGCGGACCTCGGCGCCGAACACAGGCACCGTGGCCAAGGCTGCAGCCACCACCAAGAGATCCGCGTAGCCAGAGCCCCGGAGAAGGAGGCTGCGCACGTCCGAGTCGGCCGCGAACACGCTCATTAGTCTGTCGAACACGAGCTCCAAGAGCCGGCGGTGCGGCGCGTACTGCTGCACGGGCGAAACAGCCGCTGCGTCGGGGACCACATGTTCAATGGGTATCGTTTTGTACCGCGGCGTGCCGAAGTCGTGAAGCCGCCGCTGGGCCAAGGGCACGCCGATGTGGAAGGGACCAAGCGCGGCGTACACGCCGTGCAACACCACGAGGTTGATGAGCTTGCCAAAGGTCTTGATGTCGTGAAGCGAGATGACCAAGAGGTCCTTTTGTGGCGTGTCGGCGGCGGCCTGCTGTGCCAACCGCTGGATTTCAAGGAGGTAGTCAAGGAGCCGGGCCACGACTCTGAAGCGATCGTCTGCAGGCGCCAGGGGGCCGTTTTCGGGCGGGAAAAAACGCCCAGCAAGCGAGCCCACTGTGATAGTGTCAAGGGGGCCGGCGAGCGCCGCCTCAAGGTCCAGGAACAAGCGGTCGAGCGGCGTGTTGGCCACAAAGTCCGGGCGGTTAAGACCCTTGCGCTGGGGGTACACGTCTTGAGCAGCGCGCCGCACCGTGGTGGATTTGCGCGGGATAAACGGGTTGCGGCGGTGCCCAGGGTCCACGGTGGCAGATTCCATGAGAAAAACGGCGAAAAATGGCGGAAAAGAGGTAAACAGCGGTTGTCAAAGGGGAGCTTCTGACTAAGACGCATTGATATGTGTTGGTGTGGTGCACGGGTGCGCACATCCATCGCCCTGGGCAGCCAGGCACGAGCCGAACGGAGAGAAGAGAGAAGGAGTCGCAGAATTGTTGAAATCCGATAATCCAATAATCCGCTGAATCTGGAGAATCTGGCGAATCGTTGGAGCTTGCTGGAACAGGACATTTGCTGCGAGCAGGAAACTAGTTGAATCACAACCTTGAATCATATCCTTGAATCATCTACTCATCAGTAAACCCGCCATAGCTTCACTCACTATGACCATCTCGCTCTCCCAGGAAGAGCAGGACGCCATCATCTACGACGCCAGAGAAGGCGACCTCGACTACCTCCGCGAGGTGTTCTCGCAGATCATCCCCGGCTCGCTTCTTCCGTCCATCCGTGACGAAATCACCTTGAGCACCCCTGTGCACATGGCTGCGGCCAACGGGCACCTTGAGGTCGTGCAATACTTACTTTCGTTGGTCCCCCAGCACCAGGCCGTAGACTTGGCCAACGCCAGAAACGATACCGGCAACACGCCGCTCCACTGGGCCGCATACAACGGCCACTTGGACATTGTCAAGGTACTCGTGGAAAAGTACGGTGCAGACGTGTACGCAAAGAACCTGGCCAGCCACGACGCGCTTTTCGAGGCCGAGAAAAACGGGCAGACGGCCGTGGAAAACTGGATCTTGCTGGAGTTCGCGCCGGAGGACACCATTCTGGTCGAGGATATGGGCGCCGACACCAAAATCACCTACACGCCGGGCCACGAGTCGCACGATATCGACAAGCAGGCCGCGGCTGCGCTCGAAGCTGCCCAGAAGATGTCTGGCGTGGAGAAGCAGACCGAGAAGTTGCTGCTTTAGGCCGTCGGTGGGCCTTGTGATTGTCAGCCACCACTGGGCAGCTACGTAGACGGCAGATCTACAAGCTTGCCACGCGATGCCGGCAGTGTTGGCCTGCCATGTTATATAGCCTGGGTGCCGGGCTTTGCTCGACTAGACATTCCATTCCTACAGGCACCCGTCTGCTTGCCGTAACCAGCCTTCGGCCTCTCAAGAATCCTGGGAGCCGGCGTTGCATCCGCGTAGGCGGCCCTTCACGTCAATTGCGATGCTGGGCCTGGAGACCTTGCATGCTCGGTTGGATTATGATTTTTCTGCTTCAGGTTCATAAGTCTGGGTGTTCTGTTTCATTGGCCGTCTGTTCTATCGAGTGTGACTTCTTTGGCACCTGTGTATTGGAATGTGTTCTAATAGATCTACTTTTACTGGTACTTTTTGTAGGATGCGGCTCGTTTTGATATTCTGTTCACATTGGCATTTTGTTTCTATCGCCTGTTCTTTTTTGTCTTTACACTTGAGGATAAATGCCTTATAGCGCTGGTATTGAGTATCTATTAAGTTCTGGCTGGCCTGAAGACCAGTCCGCTCGAATTTGGCTACATCGGTTCTTCTTGCGTCTCGTACTGGGTGTCTGGTCTAATAGAAAGGTCGAATTATTGAAAGTATGGCTGTATGCACTTCATTTCAGGAGTAGCATTCTGCTTGCATGATTATTCTATACGGCACCTGATTGTATTGCAGGACTAATAGTATTAGTTGCGCCTGTACTCAAACCCCTCCAGCCTAGGCCCTTGATTTTCGGCATTTCTTGGGGCTTTTCTTGAATTGTCTTTCTATCTGTAATTCAGAGTTCGCCCTGATTGTAGCAATTTCGCGGATATTGGATTAAATGTTGTCGTGGCTTTCTTGTATCGAGCTCCTAGGTATTGGGTATTGGCTCTTCAGTTGCATTGAAGGTCTGGTCCTAGCCACTTTCTGGCTGTACGGGCATTCAAATGGTAGAATTGAAATCTGCATGTATTGGAAATATGCTCTTTATGTTGAGCTACGGCTAACAACGAAACCCCAGCGTGCTCCATGCTGACTTGAAACCCATACTGAAGATACAATTTCAAAGACTCTGCAACGGCCTTTCCCTGAGCGAAGAAGCCCTCAACCTTTCTTGCAGTAGATCCTGTTCATTTTTCTGAAAAACTTTGGTTGAAGAGTGTGTCTGATACCCAAACCATGCTATTCCGGACTTTCTATTGCTGATAATTTGCCGAGAGCACATCGAACAGCGACAAAGGGACCTATGTACCGGCTTATGTATCAAAAAGCAAAGAATAGAAGAAATTTGCCTGCGACCGAAACAAGACTCCATGGCTCTCATTTGCTGTTGACACTTCTAAAGATTCATCCCACATGAATGGGAGTGTTGTTGCCTTCTCTTTCTACAAAGACATCTCACATCAGATGGCCAGCATATGTATTGAGCTTATATACTGTATTTTCAAAATACAATCTGGTATTCGAACAGACTAATACCAGCTTGAGGCTATATCATAAGGATTTCAACGAGTTGATATCCCGACATGTTAGGAAAGCATGCAGTGACTTCATCTCGGATCATCCACATTCCTATGAAGGACGAGCTTGACTTTCTCTCCTTTCGCACCAGATGTACTCAGGCGAATCAGGCCATCGTTACAGACCACAAAGGAGTCATCGGTTCCGAAATACAAGTGTTCATGCCTTCCATCTGGAGCTTTGGCAATCTTGATATTGTTGTTTCGCTCTGTACACATGTAAAGTTTCCCATAGACGTCGATGCTCATGTAAAGGTTATCTGCTGAAACAGTCTGATCCACAGTAAAATGAAAAGCTGTCGTGTCAGTGCGGAGTGTACTTCTAGACAATTGGACAAATTTGACTTTAGAAGCATCTTTGACGTAATCCACCCTAAAAATCCCGGCGTCGGCAAGGCCCAAAGCGAGTAGAAAGAAGAGGACAAGAAATTTCATTTTGTGGCACTACTTCGTGATGATACAAAAGCACCTGAAGAGGACAACCGTCTCTTTATATAGTTCGGGGTATATCTTGCCATGTCAAAACTAGTCGCTGTTGTATGGCGCTCTTTCCCATAGGGGGGATTTCTTTGAGCGAGTTAGAGTTTTAAGCGGCTATAAATAACCATTTGAACATTGTTCTCTTCGCCGCCGTCAATCCGGATTTTGAAGGCTCAACCATTTGGATTGCATTCCCCGCGACCTTGTATCTACATGCCTGAAAACAAAAAGCAAATGAGCCATTTTAATTTGAAAGAAGTAACACAAGCTATTGTTCGAATTGGCTCGTCAAAACAGGGGAAAGTCGAGGCCCAGCATTTTTTTTTTATATTTTGCGTCCCACCTTACACTGTTTTTCAAACAAGTGCAGAATGCGGGGTGTTCCTTTGTTTTTTTTTTTTATTCGGATCATTTCTGCTGCAAAACATAAATGCCTTGAGAGTGTGAAACATGTTCTTTGGAGCCTGATTTTTCAAAACATTCGAACTTCTTGGGATTCTATGGAGCTAAAAACACACCACATGAAGCGCCATGTCTTCAGATATGCCAAACGGCAGGATCGAACTAATCACATCTTACCATATTTTACAACTTTTAAGAGTGCCCCACATCTCGCGAGATTTGTCAAATGAGAAATCCCAGTCACAATAAACTCAGTACGAATCGAGCAATAAATGAGCAAAACAGCTAAAGCAGATAACACGAGTCCTGATATTGGCCCCATGTCATGTTGAGACACAAATTGTAATTTATCAAGCTGAAAAATTCCTAGAGACGAAACCCGCTAGAAAACGCGCTGAAATAATACCTCATGTCACCGGGACCGTTTTTGATGATATCCCGAGTCGCAAAAAAAAGAAAAAAGAATGGCTGGAATCACTGGTTTGTTTCGATACAAAAACATGAACATTCACGCCTTAACGTCCAAGATATAAATTCATGGCTGCAGTTGTTTGATGCGTTCCCGGGCCACCTGGATGTATCAGGATTCGAGAGGTTCGCCGATGTAACTAGTCAGCTGACTTCTTCTCGTTTCTCAGCCATGAAAGTTTGATCAGCCTCCGGAATCATCAGACCTTCGACAGATGAAATGAATTTCTCCCCAGAACACCCCATTGTTTTTGTCTCTTCTGCGAACGAACAGTACTGTGGAAGAACTAGCCGAGACGCCCAACAATATGACTGGGAGTGAGACGAACTGCCCGAATTCTCCTCATTTTCTGGTTTTGCATTCGTTAGGCGGTCCCAACAAATGTGTAGTATTGGCCCATCTTACTCACCAATATTGGCACCCACAGTAATCAATCAAATCACGTAGTAGTCACCCATATTACCTCCCATCGAACTCAGTCACTCCAGCCAAAAACAATAAAAACGCATCAGACACAAAACAGACCTCAGCCCCAACGCTGCCGGGAGATAGAAAACGAAACTGAAGGAATAGGCAACCCCATCCGCAAAATCAGCTAGCTTCTTAACCAGCTCCAACTCCACTAGCGCCCAGGCGGACGTGCGCTGCCCAAAACCTCCGAGCGAAAAAAAAAGTGCGTAGCCGATCTCAAGCCTGAAAAAAAGCAGGCTCGATCCGTCTTTCAGCTCCGCCAAACACACGCAAAACACCCCGGAAACACCCCAGAATGAGTGACTTGGGATTTGACCCCAGCTTGAAAAAGAAAAAGAAGTCGAAAAAGACAGACGACGCCGCCGTGGCCGCGTCCTCCACACCCGCACCTGCCGACATGGATGACATGTTTGCCGGCTTAAAAAAGAAGAAAAAAACCAAGAAATCTGCCGACGGTGCCGACGAGCCGGCTGCCGAGGACCCAGCGCTATCCGTGGACGAAATAAGCGAGTCACTAGGCGACTTGGGCTTGAAAAAAAAGAAGAAGAAGTCTGCCAAACTGGCCACTGCCTCTGATTTCGACCACGCTTTGGAGGAGGCTGGGCTCGACGAGACTGTGGGAACCGCGTCTATTGAGACTGAGGAGAAGCTGGCGCAGGCCAAGTTGGGCCTTCCATACGAGGACCTCTTGCTGCGTTTCTTTTTGATTTTGAAGCAGAACAACCCGGAGTTGGCCGGCGACAGAAGCGGGCCCAAGTTCAAGATCCCGCCCCCTGTGTGCCAGAGAGAGGGCTCCAAAAAGACGCTTTTCGCCAACGTACAGGACATCGCCACCGTGTTACAGCGGAACCCGGAGCATTTGATCCAGTTCTTGTTTGCCGAATTGGGTACCTCCGGGTCTATTGACGGAGAAAAGCGCTTGGTGTTGAAAGGTAAGTTCCAGCCCAAGCAGATGGAGTCTGTGTTGAGAAGATACATCATCGAGTACGTCACGTGCAAGACATGCAAGTCTATGAACTCCGAGTTGAAGAGGGAGTCCGCCAACAGATTGCATTTCTTAAGCTGCAGAGCGTGCGGCTCCACAAGATCCGTGTCCAGCATTAAGACGGGTTTCCAGGCCCAAATCGGAAGGAGAAAGCGCGTGTAAGCACTTGCCGGGTGCCCGCTCGCCAAGCTTCTCTGGTATCATAAACACGTTGTGGATCTGCGTTGTATGGTCTGGCTTTATTTATGGCATCCCGGGCCCGGGCTCTGCATTTTTGAGCCGGTACTGCCGTCTCTAGAAGCGCCGCCTGCTGCGAGGACGTCCGCAGTTCTTGAATGTTTATGTGTGTATAGTAATTACAAGCTGAAAAAGGAAAACTCAACGATCAACGGAGTGCTGTCTTGCGTCTTGCCTGATCGCATTTCTACTTGAGCGTCTCCACGAGCTTCTTCAAGGGCACGCCCCACACGCTGACGCCACTGTTGACCATCATGTAGTTCAAGATCTGCGTCTTGAGTGTTCCGCTCGGCTCCCTAGCCACTAGGCCATCAACAATTTGAGAGACGAACTGCTTGTGCAGCAAGGCAAGCGACGGGAATACATCCACGAGTCTCTTAGAAAAGAACTCCTTCTCCTTCAGCGGGATCTCTACAGACTCCACCAAGCCTCGTAGCTTCGTTTCGCATTCTGAAAAGTCCGTCGCTTCTTCCCTTACTTCCAGCTGTGTATGCGGTGCTGTTGTTGTTGGGACCGTGCTTGTGGGTGGGGGTGTCGTGAATGGAATTGGAGGCATCATCAGGCTCCGTGTGCTACTGGCCATCGAGTTCTCACTGGAGTTCTGCAGGCCGTTAATAGACGACAAACGATACATGCGTTTCCTTGCCTTCATTGTCGCCGAAGAAGACGGGGTACCGCTGTTAGATGCGGGAACCGGGATTGGGCAGTCGTTCCAGCCCTCCATGAGCTCTCCCTTCTGAAATTTGGTCATTTTTTTATCAGAGATTCGGCGACGAAACTTCCCAATGGAGCTGATGAGTGGTGTAATCAACTGTTCAAAACCGCTTCTCTGGCAAAAGACGCACTTGGATGGCTTCCGCTGTAGTCATCAGTACATTAGTCTATCGCTGCGGACATCCTCGCGCGTGTGCAGGCCGGAAGCGTTCGATTGGGTGCACAACATGCCTAACCCAGTTGAGCCACATGGCGGACCTTCCAGAAGATAAGACTAGAATACAGTCGATATCTCTGACCTCAACTGTTCCTCGAGGTTGCATGTAGCGCATGAATTATATCAGTATCAACCAATGGGTAAGGGATGTGAGCGTGTGGGTGCCGGGAGACCGGAGCCAAAGCCAGGGATATGCGGGGATGGAGATTCAGGGGCTCCTCGGAAGGCAGACACTGTGCGTATCATAAAATGAAGCTCTTTAGTAGTTGCACAAGAGCAAACCCAGATCAAGTCCACTTCAGAGGGAGTTTAAGCTCCGATCGGTCGGGATCTATTGGTATAGACGGGACATACGTTTTGGATTGGGGAAGGACTCGTGGACTGTAGGAACCAGGAGCACTGATGTGACGACTTTTGAGCCCATTAGATGATTTTTTCGGGCAGCCGCACGATCTAGGGAATACCGACGCATCGCATATCGCCCTGAGTCGAGCTAATGTGGATCGAATTTTCGGGAGCAGAGTGGGTGCCAATCCGCCGAGTTCCTCATACCTGCTGCAAGCAGTATACTGAATTGCCTGAAAGGCTTTCTATTGCATGGAGATAGGCTTGGAAAGCCATTCTAAGAAATGGGGAAACTCGGTTTCTCGTGAAAGAGATGGAACACTGTGTCTTACAAGCCGCAGTAAGGGCTATGCATCAGAAGCAGACATACATCACTGATGAACAAACAGGGCTTCGTCTGGCGGCAACCAGAAGAACGGAGTCTGAAAAGGGCGGGTTGACTGAGAACTGTTTTCGACAGAGAAATTCACCCAGCAAGACCCACGGACTATGAATTCTCACCCATTGAGACTAACGGAATGAGAACTGTATTCCGTGGATTCCTCAATACATCCCAGAACAGAAATATAGGCCGCGTGGCTGCAGACCCGTCCGTCAACAAACTTCTCAACAAAACCGCTCCCCAGTATCTCACGCGCTCTCAGGGAGTAGCAAACAGCGCTTGAGGAGCGTGTCCACGGTCGGGCGAAGGGCTGGGTCCACGACCAAGCACAGGCGGATCACAGCCATGAGCTCCGGCAGGAAGCCACGCGTGTCGGCTGGAATCTCGTAGTGGCCTTGCGATATGGCCAAGCTTAAGCTGGCGCCCTGCTCGAGCTCCAACTTCTCGAACGGCAGGAGCCCGAAGCAGCACGCATACAACACGCAGCCGAGCGACCACACGTCCGAGGCCTCGGAGATGCGCGCGTCTGAGGCCACGTCCAAGAGCTCGGGCGCCCGGTACGCAAGCGTGCAGTGCTCTAGGGCATAGTCCGTAAGCGCAAGCGCCTGCTGGCGCAGCGTCACATGCACGCGCGCGGGGCGGCACGAGCCCAAGTCCACCAATACGGGCAGCCCGTCTTCGGAAAGCATGATATTGGCTGGCTTGAGGTCGCGGTGTGCATAGGGACACCATTCGTCCAACTCCGTGGCGCCCGAGCCAGCACCGGCGAGCATGGGGTCGTCCTCCTCGCCGAAAGCGGGCTCGGCCTCGCTTTCTGCGGGCTGGCGGTAGTGATGCATGAGCTGCACGCCTCGCAAAACACCCACGAACACCCGGGCCACGTCGGCCGGCGCCATGGCTGAGCCGCCGAGCACGTGCGCGGCCAACACGTCCTGTAAGGACTGTTCAAAGTAGGGGAGCAAGAGGTGGAAGCTGGTGGCACCGCTGGTCTCTGTGACTACGGCCTCGTCGATGGTGTGGATGATGTAGGGCGATTCCAACACTGCAAAGCGGTGGTAGTTCTGGACCTCGCGGGCCGCAGTCTGGAACGTGGCGTCGTCACGGCCATATGGGCAGCGAAGAGTCTTCAACGCATAGCGGAGTTTCGGGCTGTGGCATGGCGCAACGAGGTAGACGTACGAAAAGCCACCCTCGCCGAGAAGCTGGAGCACGGAGTATTTGTGGCGGTTGAGTGCCACGACGGGCGGGCCGAAAATGGGCGTGCAGGGGAGGCAGCGTATGGCGGCGAGAAGGAGGTCCATGGCGGCGGCAATCTAGGGGCGATTACGGGGTTTTGTGGACGTGTTTTGTGGCGGTGGAGGAAGGAGTGGTAGACAGCGTGAGTGGAGACGTGGTTATATGAAAGGCCCTTTTTGTGGGAATTTTGGCGAGTATTGAGGTATGATGAGGTTGGCCTGGATGGTGTATGAGGAGAAGCACTGCTCAAATTGGGGCCAAATATATTCCAGCAGGGAGTTGAATAGTGACTTATGGAAAGCCTTCGAACTGTGGTATGTAGATACAGATCCGCGCGCGGAGTTTCACATCTAAATTAGAATGGCCATTGTGATCCACCCCGGCGTTGTCTCTCTCTTTTTCCTTCTTCTTCAATACGCAATGCTTTTACGGAGGGGTCCAACAACGAAGACGTCTCTTTCGAAACTAGACTTGCCAAATGCCTGCTGAAAAAGACGGGCTCACAGAATATAGCACAGTGCCTCCCACGACATCGCACTCAGGCTTTAGTACATGCTCCATTTGAAATGATTCAACATGGGCAGAGTGAAACGGCCATGCATAATAACACGGCCAAGCAGAATGTCAACACCCTATGGGCTTCCCAAATGTGAGTTTTTGTGGTCGGCATCCAGAGCCGCGGGGTGGATTTGGGCAGCGGGGCAGAAGATGGCGGCCGATTTAGCGCCGGGTCTGGAGAAATAAGGGGCGAGATTGGGGCCACATTGGGGCCAGTGGCTGGGACTGGCGCGGGGTTGCGCGGGAATTATGGCGCGCGGGCCTGCCCAGACCCCAGGGTATAGCTCCGCATGGCCCTGGGCCAGCAATACCAAAGAACTGGCGAGACCGAGTTCGTTTTTGTCTTTGTCTCTGTCTTTGTCTTGCTTTGCTAATTCTTCATTTTCGTTTTGCGTCACAGC
The DNA here is from genome assembly GCA_019285895.1 of Metschnikowia australis. NCBI lineage: Eukaryota > Fungi > Ascomycota > Pichiomycetes > Serinales > Metschnikowiaceae > Metschnikowia > Metschnikowia australis. The sequence goes on from JAGSXI010000005.1 coordinate 596,281, forward strand.
GGTATGGAGCAACGGATTTCTTTGTGGGCCAGCGGAATAATCTCTCTTCTGCTCCCAGTAGATTCTCCCCATTCCGCACGGACTACTATCTTCTGAGCTGGGCTGACAGTGCGCTGGTGCGAAAGGGCCAGCAAATTGGGGCTGGAGTCTGAGGAATGGTGTATCAGATTTCTGGTAGCATTGATGTCGTTTCGCTCACGATTCCGTTTTGGTTTCTTTTCTTTTCTTCTTGGCTTCGTTTCTTTTTGGTTTTGTCCCTTTTTGGTTTTGTCCCTTTTTGGTTTCGTCCCTTTTCCTTTCCTTTTCACAGTAAAAATCAAAAGGCGAGGAGTCGGATATAGCGTCCATATCGTGTACTTGGCACAACAAGCACATGTTTCAGCTCCCGCCTCTGCTTCTTGGCGCCCCATTTTTTTACTAGTTTGTGAACCCGGGGCTCTAAGAGTGCACGATACGCCACATTCTAAAGGCTTCTGGAAATTTCGTGAAACATCTCACAGCGTCTTTTTGCGATTGCTTCTTGGATATGCCTCGGGCTCATCACTTATGGAAATGGCAGTGTTTTATGGCCGGTGTTTAAGTCTAAGTAATGGGGTACTACCAACCACACATCCCAACTTCATCACGATATGAAAGAACAAACATTCCTTTCTTTTGGCATCCGTCGCAAAGCAGACTAGCCTCAACAACGTCTTCAGTCCTTTTATTTCACTGGGGTTCCAAACACCATCAAATCCTCAAAAAGACTCCCCTTTCAATTCTCCGTTTGAAGTTACATCCGCAGCCGCCAGCGAACTCAATGTGTGGGCCCTTTTTCTATTCAAGTCCGAGCCCTGGGAATCATCTCATTTCACAAAGAATCATGTGGCAGCCGAATTAAAGTTGGAGAAAACCTAAACAGTGTTTGTGCTTGTGCGATGTTTCTGAAAAAACATATTCTTCAAAAGACCGTCTCTCTGGAACGCGCTTGCATTACGATCTTATGGCACTCTGCTGGAAAATGTGGCCTCAATTCCATTTACCTGGAAGATGTTGTTCTCAGCCGAAAGCTCCCACATTTCTCCAAAAAATCATAACAGCACAACAGCAAGATGGACTATAAAGAGAAACGTAATTGAAGAAAAACCAGATGCCACGTGTGAGTACCGGAACAACCCACTGCTGGTATATGCTTCCTCAAAAATGAAGACGTCAAATGAAAAAGGTGAACTTACCAAGCTTGGAGCCTCGTCTCATTTCAGGCCAGAAAAAGCAAAATGAGAAAACAAAACAAAAATGGGCTTTTTTCTATCTCTGCTGAATGTCGTCACGATATTTATAAACAAAGGCCTGCCGTTTCGCACCCATTTCTTGTATGTTGCAGGGCCAACAAAGATGAAAGGCAGCAGACTGATTCTGTATTGCATTGATCAAAAAACAACATAGAAAAAGTCAGTCCGACACAGTCTTGCACAGTCCGCCAATCCCCGAGTTTGTCATCTTTTTGTGTACCGTTTTCAAGCTGAATCTGTTTTCAAGCTGAATCTTGGAATCCGTGGGCGTCCATGTTAGCTGTGAAAACGTTCACTTCACGTTTTTAGAGCTGGACTATCAGACACAAAGTAGTAAGCACCATGTGTCATGCCTCAGAAAGCAAAGTCAGAACTGGGTTCAAACAGACAAAAATTCGCCACGCAACATGCCAAACTGGCCTTATTATGAAACCATAGATAGTTGTTGTTTGGCCTCGCCGAATCCCAGGTCACCTACCATCTTCGTGAATATGAAATTAGCCCTTCTAGGCATAAATACTCAGCAAGCTTTTCGAAATATGCGCCCAAGCACTGCGAATGCAACCCATGGGGCATGTGTCTTGGAAGTACATGTTGAGACCTGGTCCACAAGGCATTTTATAGCCGCGAAAATACTGTTTGAGGACCACACTAGATCATTTCCAATACCTATCATGCTTCGGACCAGGGCGCTAATTGCATATCAGAAACAACTTGGAGTTCTCATCCTCACAAAACACCACTTTCCGTTCTTTCCGCAGTATATTGATATGGGCCGAGCATCTGGGCCCGCACTGTAAAGCCGTCCATCTTTCTCGCGCTGTTCAACACCTTCTTCTTCCTAGTGATACTAATATTCCTTACAAGAAATGGCACCACCACAATCTCCGGCCCCCGTCTCAAATACTGGCACGACCCCACAAGGAAGTGCCGAGAAAGGCGAAGACTTGGCCGTCTTGGAATCATTGGCGGAAATTGAACTTCTCCCGGACTTGTTTGCGCTTCTCCAAAGAGTAGCAAATGGCGGCATCAAGGGCCAGGATTTTGATAACCACGCCGGCCCGATTCGTCTAAAGCTCAATCAAATTCGGCTGAGTCTCCAGGAGGTTGATGGGATCTGCGAAACTATCGAGCAGCGGGAAAAGAAAATCGAGCTGTTGAAGGATTACAATGGTCGCAGGGCCACGTTTCTAAGTGGCTTCAAGAGCCGTGTACTTGCGGACTTGAAGGAGGATCGGGCGGCAAGCTAAGGGGCTGTTTTTGAAGTGGGACTTTCCCGTAACCAGCCCGATCGTATCTGCTGGATTTGCGCAGTGTCTAGCCGTGTGCCTGATGATTGAGACAGTTTCTGGAAGATGTCAAATATAGGTGGCGGTTATTCATCTGAAGCCCAGCCAGTATGAGCATTGGAAGCAATATGGGATGTAATTCATATGAACTTGCGAATGGGCTGCCGGCGGCTTTGAGTGAATTCCTTTTGGAATTTCTAGCGCCTATTGAATCAGCCCATGATCATCACTTGCGCCACCTGATGGGCATTAAATCTTAAAGTCAGCCTGGGACAACGAATTTGTGTCCTTGAAGAGAACAGATTACCACGAGTGGAAATATTCGAGATTCCCGATGGAGTTGGCGCCCCTCAGATTCCCCAGCTTAACCCCGAACACTCACCCTGTTGTCTACTCCACCCACTGTCATGGACTTCCACGCAATGACATCTCGGATACATCCTGAAAGCACGCTTATGTTGTTCGTCGGATTATTGTGATACTGTTTTCCAGGCTTGCCCAGCATAGGAAGCAACCTTCACTCGAATAGTTGCAATGGAATCTCTGCACCACTTACTCGGATGTCCAAAAATACTAAAATATGCGACTGTTTGTGGCCTATTTGATACGCTCCGAGGATTCGTGTGCGTGTTTCAAAGACTGAAATGAAGTCCAGTTCCAAGCTATGTAGAAATCGGTTGCGGCCACAACCGACTGCGTGGCTTATGTCATTGCCGTGCCGTACGCTTTGGAAATTTGGAAATTTTGACTCGTTTTACGAACTCGGAAAACTGGTCGCTGAAGATTCGAAGACATTGTGAGACTGACCGAGGAAGCCCACACTGTCGATCAACAAGCGTATGTTTTTGCAGGAGTGCAACGCACGTCTTAGGTTTCCTGAGATTTCATCGCTATCTTTCGGTATCCGGGGGCAGAATCAAGGCCTACAAATCTAGCCATCTACGAACAAGATGAACCCATCAGGATTTTGGAGCAAAACAACGGATCAGTGTGCTTGGTTGGTCACGTGCCTTGCTGACCAGGGCTTGTCCTTCGCTTCTCCTTTCTGCTTCATTGTGTCCTTCTACTTTGCCTTGGCATTTTTGCTCTGGTTGCTTAAGTCTACCTCCTGTCATTCCGTGGTTCCTGGTCCAGATTCCAAAATGTATCAGAATTCTACG